>BSBM01000138.1:6175000-7375000 GCA_027924585.1 Larix kaempferi | reverse complement strand
GTGATGAGTTGTGTGGCCAACACCGATGTGGTCGAGTTGTACCAATCCTCCTCCTAATATTTTCTCAGTTGGAAAGTATGGTAGGAAGTGAAATAAAGTGTTTTAAATGCACCAGTTGCTTGGGATTGCGATGAAAGATTTGCACCGTTGATCATACGTGGGTCTTGGGCTTTGGATCTTAACCCTAATCTCCACTACGTTTCAAAGTTATTTTTTTCCTTTGGCATTCAAGGTGTTGGAGAGTGGCTCTGTGGAGAGGCCAACAGGCTGAGAAACTCCAGGGTTTCGTTAGCAGGTATTTGGGAGCTTCTCCACGATTCGAACCCATGACCTGTTGGGTTTTCTGACACCAGTTGATAGTTTTATTGGCCGGACCTTGTGTGAGAGTTTACAACATTTAAAAGGGTGTGAAAGGTTGAACCTGAGGTCGATTTTTATGTGTATGTTGAAGGGGTAGTTCTCTGAGTTGTTTTCACCCTTCGTTTCCTTCGGTGGTGAGATGATGGCTATGGTTTTACAACGGCATCGACGTCATGGCTCCAGAAGTAACTCATCTAAAGGTAATGTACATGGTTTGAGCCTGTCTTCTTCTATTAGTTTAATTGTTGCAGTTGTTGTTTATTTCGTTTTAATGAAACTTCTATGATGATACTCGTTTCGACCAAACTCAGGTTTTATGTTGCAGGTTCCTTCGGCTTTGGTTCCTGAGCTTGATTTGTAAATGATGGAGACTGCAAATGAAATGGTAAGCTTTAGTGGTTTCTCTGATGCTTCAGTTCGGTGACTATTGGACCTTCTTGTGTTCTTAGCCGAGGCTTCATCTTTATTGTGAGGCTATGGATATGACCACCATCGAAATGTTGTGAGATGTCTCGCAACTTGGGGAGGATGAAATCCTCAACCCTTTCGGCTTTAAGCGTGTGATGTTCGTTTTTAGCGTAGATAATTTTTAATGTCAATAACACATTCAAGAGGGTTTACCCTCGACTATTTTGGATATACAAGTAATTTTGGTTCCTGATATTTGATAATGTTTATGTGTTGAAAACTGTGATTCATTCTCCACATTATGTGATAAATTAATGTTTTGGAACTATTGTGTGTTTATGATGGCTAAGTGCCAAAGGTTTTAATCTTGTACTCTACAGTCGAAACCCTCTCCTGTAGGTTTTGATGGTAACTTTGATAGTTATCTGTTAACTGATATCTATGCTGTCATTTTTGGTAATGGTCGAGAGCCAGAACTCAATGTTTTTGATTTGAAACTGTGAAACCCTAACCTATACGGTTCAGGAGGTGAGTGTGGAAATTTGTAATGTCGAACTTTAAATAAAATCCTAGCTTCGTATACCTATAAGGTTTTTCTATAGGCAATGTTTGCAATAGGAAGGAAATGCCACTGTCTGATGTTGATGTTGAAATGATTTCTAAAAAGTTGAAGCATAGGAATTAAGTTTTATGATGATAAAAATATATTCATCCAAATAGACTCATTCTATGTTTTAAGCAGTTTTGATAAAAGTTATACCAGTTAATCAGTTTTGGTTTCTCCATTTAAATTGTTAGATACTTCGGAAGTGAAAGTCAGTAATTGTTTTTGATATTGAAAATAAAATATAATACAGGAAATGAATAGAAGTCTGTGCAAGATTTAGAAAAACATGGAAAACATAAAGCCCTAGATAAATCTATTCCTCTCAGAAATATAAATGTAACAAAATGTTGTAGATAGTATTTAATTTGTAGCTTTTATAATTTCCTAAATATTGACTTAAAGGAATATGTAATATCCCAACTTTTTGACTATGTTATGATGTTATATGAGGTCACGGCCCGAGTATATGTGATTTATTATGTTTGACATAGCATTAGTATGTTTTGATTTATTCCTTCATGAGTTGATGTATTGGGCATGGACCCTGATTGTTTCATTGTTGAATATATATATATACTGGGCAAGAAAGCCCAAATGAATAAACTATCTTGTATTATGAGAATTGGTTACAAATTATGAAATACTTAGATTTTCTCTTTTGTTACATTATACTGTGCAGAGCATAATTCATATGGCTGATTTTGTAGTGTGTTGAGCGTGGACTCAGAAACACACCAATGACCTATATACTGGGCCTAAGCCCCGATGTATCTAAGAGACTCTTATTATGTATTGGGCTTAAGCGCCGAGGTACGTTGAGTGTTGGTCATAAGCCCTGGAACACTCCAAGCTTGAAAGAAATGATTACTGGATCCGAGGCTACTTAAATATCCTAGATGTGTCTCACAACCACATTCTAGATCTAGTGTTGAGCAGAGACTCTGGAATTGCACTAGCGTAACGCCCATGTGAGAGTATTGAGTTAAAAGGCTCCGAAGAGCACTCAGGGTTACTAGATATCAAGTGTTGAGTCAAGAGGACTCTGAATAGCACTTACGTGTCTTATCACAACTATTTCGACTTGATTAAATAAATCTTATTATCATCATCTACTACGGGAACTACCATGTTAAACTGAGGGAATCTGACATGTAAAGGGAGAGACCAAAGGTGCCTTTACCAGTGTACCGAAACCGTCCAAAGAAGTGGACCCTTTCCTTAAAAATAATTAAAAGAAGCATCATGTGAAACAAAATGCTAAGGGCCACAAAGTTAGTTTTATTATTTAGGAGTTTCAATATATAATGTTATTATTTATTACATGTATATTTATACATAAGTGGGCCGCCACTTACTAAGTATTAGTTATTAATATTTAGATAGAATTGTAATTTTATATTATTATTATTATACAAAGATTAAATATAAAAAATACTTTAATCAAACAAAGTGAGAATTCCTAGTTCCAAAATAAATATGAGTTAAGTAAACAAATATTATTTTATAATATAAATTATTTTAAAGAAATAAGTAAATTCCAACAACCCTAATTCAAGATTTGTCCTACTTAAGGAAGACAGACCCCAAAGTTTGGGGGATCTTTTTCTTTTGGTATTATTATGCCAAGAAGAACTCTCTGTTCCAGGAAGTGAACTCTGCCCATAAATATTTGAACCAACTACACATCTAGGGCCTCTACTTCTCAGATTGCATGTCAGAACTAGCTCTGGGGGATTCTTACTGAACCAGGAACGGTTGTAGAATCATGGTTGGTAGGAACATGGTAGTTCCAAAGTCATCCAATCCAAGATCAATTATCAGGTCAGCTAAGAGTCAGTAGTTTCCTTAACTAGTTGGATGAGTGTGCAGGCCAGTATCAACAAGAACAAGCTACCGGGATCAGCAGGTCATCATCAGTAGGACAAGCTACAGGAATCAACATGTCTGAATTGTTTATAAAACCCTCCAACGATTTATATTTCTTTATAAATGCAATGTTAAAATATCAATGTCCTCAGTATCAGTTTTTTATCAAGTTTTCTCATAATCGAATGGCATTCCCAGCAGAACTAGCCAGCTAGTCTTTGCTAGTCATGTGTATTGCTTAAACTGTTAGAACATGCAAATCGTTGATTTTAACTTAGCAAGATATATAGTATTTAACTTCTCTTATGTAAACCCTTGTTTTAAATTACAAACAAAATCACTTAGCTACGGAAATCAAACTTTTAACAGAAATCGTTAAACATCATGTAAAACCATTCAAAAGCCCAGTTATACAAACTATAGCAAAAAACACAGACATTATTTCCCGGTCTATCTTAGCTTTATTTTTTAAGACCATACATACCATAATTGAAAAGAAGATAGCAGGTAGAACAGAGATCGCATACATTGTGCTTTTACAATTACATACCCATACCCACTTTATCAATAACCCTACATTAATCAAATAGACAACCCCGAGATTTTTCCATTTCTTTTCAACATACAAACCTACGTTAGTCATCTACAGGAAAAAATTCAAGCTTCATTTCAAATAACAATGGGGCGTAGAAAGAAGTTCTTTTCCAGGGTCAAAGTATCATAAAACATCAAACGCAGAGATCAATCACAAATAGAGGCAAAACGCATTTCGTATGGTAACCACGAAGATGCTTATCGAAAGCTTAGGACCAGGGTCAAATCCCATGGCCTTCTAAAGACAGATTGTATAATTTATTCCTACAGGATACAAATCTATAATAAAAAAAAACGCAGTGTACAACATCCGAATTTGTTCCCCATACAAGAGTTCATTCTATCAATGCACACAAATTTCAATCGAGATCAACTCAGACTCTAGCTACATTATCAAACAAGAGGTGCCAAGGGCCAGCATCACTTTTAGATATTCTTGAATAGATTGTATAACAATATATAGAAATTTAACATTTGAGACCAGGTCAACCATACGTTCCAGTTAGAAGTCGTGTCTTCTATTTCAAAACATAAATTTCATTGTAAAGAGAAGTGAAGTGTCGATTAAATAGACCCAGCTTCACACTACATCCTTATTACAGAGCAGTCCCAGCTGCATGATTTAAACTCTTAAATTACAATTGACAGACCCCACAATTCTTGGTCTAGCCATTAGGTGACCCACAGACCTCCCCAAAGTGAATCATTAAGCCAAAGCCTTACGGGAGTCTCCTTTTCAACACAGGATAAGACGCATACAGACCCCGACAGAGGTGCAGGAAGTAGGGTAATAAATGGGTAAGTTGGACTTACCAATACTCTTGCTACGCCCACTGAACCTTGAACCACTATAGTATTTACACTAGAGTTTGTTAGTACCTATCATTGCAACAAGTTAACCCAGGTGTTAAAACCCTACGATTTCGATTTCAGAAGAAGAAAGATAAGATTTCAACCTATGGAGAGATTCCTTACCTACTAGAAGTGCGAAGACCGCCCATAGTCGACCTCAATAAACACTAAGTGCGCTGACCACAAGCCTTGCTTGGGTTAGAGAACCCTCATAGTTACCATACGAACAGGGTGCAGAACCAGAAGAGTGAAGCAACAAGTCGAAATAGGTATCAAAGGGGAAAAACCCGAAACCTTGTACAAACCCTCCTTGGAAGGTCTGCCACCCACTTCGCATTTAAGTGCATTAAAATACATACCTACTCTAAGCTAGTGGAGATGCGATTTTGGTGCATAGACTATAAAGTATCACATGAAACATTGCCACATTTTGTTAAAACGTGTGTAAAGCCACCTTACCATAACCATTACCTTTGCTAAACCCCTTTCTTGTTTGAATTATAAGTTTTATATCATGGTTCATCCTTTGGGTTGATTTTCACCCTTATGCTCTTAGGTACCTCGAAAGTATGAACCAACTCTTTAGGATAGACCAATCCTAGTAATCATACCTGCAAAGACAAACACGGAAGGAGAGTATTAGCAGAATGCTAAGAATGTCACATACCCCAATTTTGTGAAAATAATGTAATTATTTTTATCACATTCCTAAGACATTATGTTAAATTTAATGCTTAGTAGAAACTGATGACTCAGCAGAGTCACTAGAAATGGAATGTAATTCTGAATATTTTATTATTAATAAATAAATTATGGAGACAACAGCATGGGAGAGCTGTTAAAAAGAGGTTACTGGTCTAACTGTTGGATGGAACTAGGTGGAAAGGCAAAAGACAAGTGGCAGCATCCTCAAACACTTCCTAAGTTGCAGGTGGTAACTTCCCTATATTTTGGGGTCATGATTCCCCAAGAAAGTGGAATCTGAGCAGGTGGCTCATTAATGACAGTTAACCCAACAAAGACCTAGGCAATCTTTTAAATAGTACTCAATGAACTGAGCTGGGGGTTGAATATAGTTCTGGAGGGAGAATACATTCAGGTGAATGCTATTTAGGAATCCCACTGTGGAAGTGGGAAAGACAGTAAGGAGGTGGTTTGAGAGGGATGCTGTAGTAACTTGGTTCCAATTTAGTTGTTTTGGCTGAGTGAATTGTTTTGCTGCACCTAGTTCCAGCCAGGGAGACCAGAGCAAGCTCGGCGGTCCTGAGAAGTGCTGTCTGGGAACTCTCCAGGAGTTGGTAGGGAGGAATAGCCTCCCATTACTGTTGTTGTCCACAGTTGATACAGGTTCAGCTACCTACTCCTGTTGTTTATTAGGTACAAATGAATGTATGTTATATTTATCTTCTATATGTTGGAATAGTATTTAGTTTAGTAAAAAAAATTAGCAGTTTTAAATTATTAGTAGTAGAATTATGGAGAATTATTGTGTTTCAATATTTCTTAAATACCCTTATCATCTTACTAATAAGATATTTCAGTGCATGCTATACAACAGTATTATCGCAAGCAATAGTTTCTTATTGTAATCTTGTTTTAGTCTAGTTTAATTGTAATAATTAAATAGATAGGTGGGATTATGTGTACAGTAATGATTTTCTGGAACATAACTTGTTTAATAATCATAGGAACAGGAGTAAGTATATCCAGTTATATATAATACAGTATCGATGACATTTCAGGGTTGTTGCAAGAACTTTTGTAGTCACAGTTAGGTTACATTTGTTAGGGTACAAACTCTAGTTAAAGTATGTCTAGTTTAAAATCTGTATGTAAATCAAACTTCAATCTTAGCTAAAGATTATTCAGAAATTACTTATCAAATAAATTCATATAAAAAAAAACCTAACAGAAGTACATTATACAGGAATTACTGATAAGATAAATAAACTAGTATTGTTTTTTTAGGAACCATAGAATTAATAGAACTATAGCTAGCTCAATTATCAAGCTTAAGAATTATGGTATTTTCCTTCCTACAAGACTTTCTTGTACTAACAGAACTCTGTTGACGAGTATAAACATCACCATATTACCTTACCCTAAAACTCCCTATTGTAATAGAATCTTAAACATAACAATAGATTGAACAGCTAAGTGATTTCACGACCGAGTAGTTTTCACGAAACCCTATCATTCCAAGTTTTTGACAATAAGAATTTAATAGCAGAGAAAATATGTACCAAACAAAAAAGACAGAATAGTGTTACAGCTCATTATCGAGCTTCGTTGTTACTATCAAATCTTCCACTTATTTCCCAAACTACTATTAGGAGGAAATCGTAACTATAGAACCAACATATAAATATAATCACTACTGTACTATCGGATTAAACTCTTTTATGCCAGACATTATAGGTATTTAAATATTGAAAGTATCTCAACAACTCACCCACAGCCGTAGCTTGTATTTCACTACTTAATCGAATGTAAAAGATAGAATCTATCCAGGTATGTGTTACAACAACCAAAGGAGCAAGATTTACAATTTCACGAGTTATAATATCAAAACCTAGGTGAAAACCCCAACTTGACAGAGTTATCAACACATTAATAGTTTATGCTTTTAAAAGAACAACCCACAACTGTAAGCTTTAAGTTGAACCCTATTATTACCACTTAACACATAAAACAAAAACACTGAGAATCAAGACCATGCCTTCACTTACAGCCACATCACCTTTTCACTCAATAAGAGTTTTAGAAACTTTACAATTCCTATTACTATACAAAGTATCAAATACCAAAAGGAAACACAAACATTATACAAGCCATCTTACAGACAACACTTATATTAAGATATATTTTCAAAACCCTTGGAGTTAACCCAAAAAATATTTTGAAGAAGTGTCGTATCAAAACCTAAAACACCCGAGGCTGTAACATCATTTGCAGAATAGGTTCATAAGCCTGGTTCTCCTCAAAATTTATAATACCTATCTTCTATATAGAATCCTAAGTACTGAAAGGAGGGTAAAACAGTTACAACACAGACAGAAGCCGTAGTATCCAAATACATCACAGAGTTGCTCTATCCAAACCAAACCCTAACCACTCAATAACTAGCAAGGAGAAAAGCCATGGTGAAACCAGGCTTACCCGGTATTATCCAAGCGTCGAGGGTTATGTCTCTCACATCTTCACGATTTTTCCAGCACCTGCAACAACAATGTGATATTACCTACGAACTTTTAAATTTTGTTAAACCCTTTGCGTTTAAAACTGAAAAACAATGAAATGTTAATAGCTTACCAATGAACTCGAATGGGGTTCCAACTTAGCACTTATCACGTCAACCACGAGCAGAGACAATTGAGCAACTGACAGGAGCAACAGATTCATTCTGTGATGGAAGCCGTAACGAAACAAGTTGAACAATACCCTTATGCCATAGCCAGGCTAGCAAAGGAAGGCAAGGGATAAACCCTAGGCACTATAACACTCCCATAGTTGTCAACAGATTAATGATAAAGACTTGCAAACGATAACATTAAGCAAAGGAATGATAATAGGCTGAGAAGTGAAACAACAACGCCACCACATAGTTCAGACCTGGAGAGCCTGCAGAGAAGGACCGAGCCCTAAGGTGAAGGAAATGACGAGGTAGGGTTAGGTCCAGTGTTTTATATCACTAGGCACTTGGCCCTCAATGAACCACGTAGCAGATTAATATTTCCATACGGTGGGTCGAAACTCTATAGTCCCACGAGGACTCCCAATAATTGTTAATCAATTAAATCATCATAAGGATATCCCATCTATGATATTAATCCATAGTCAAACTTGTCAAAATGCCATATTAATCCATGCTTTCAATTATTGTTTTGGAAAACCATAATACTCGGATCAACAATCATTGCAAACATTACAATAGATGATATTCTTATCATAGTTGCTAAAAAGAACTCCTATTATATATAGAAGAAGTTGTGTATGACTTTTCATAACGGCTAATCCTTATATCATTCTTCTAATAATTAAAAACCCTAGAATGGTGTCTTTAATACCTTGTTTATCATTCAACAAACTTGCTTGGTCAATAGCATTCAAGTTTGAGACTTGGAGTCTGTTTCAAACATAGATCATATGTTAAATTATTATATAAAGTGCCAAAGGGGTAGTTATTGAGTAAATCAATACTATTTGCAACTTGTCACCAAAAATTTATAGCCTAGACTAATGTGAAAGAATAAGAGACACAATATCTCTATCATTCTCTAAGTTACTGTAGAGATGTAGAGCATAAATAAATGACATTTCTATATTGAGATAGCATTGCAAGGATGAGTAAAAACTTGTTATTTCTTCATGATGGAACTTTAACGGGTAGATATTAAATTATGCAACTCACAGTTATTGGTGTAAGAAAGAATAGACTTGTGTTATCCTTATTATACAATGTGTTCAATCAAATATGATAATGGAAACAAAGAGCAGATTTCAAATAAGCAACTCCTTAAATTTTAAACAATAGAAGACAGGTATCGACAAGACATAGTAATATCTTTAATTCCCAAGCTGTACAATTAAAGTGTAAAACAAAACATGTTCCGAATTTTTATCTGAGCATGATACAAAAATGATTCTACCTTAAAAAGCTTGATAAACCGGGTTAGCATGCCTATACTTTTTCACTGAATGAGCTGGTACAGCTAAATTGACTTATGATGCTTTAAAGATTATTGTGGTGACTCGACATTACCTGTGTATTTGTAAGAGAAGCAAAATCTGTTGCATTAGCTCGAAAGCTAAGTAAGCCAGTCCATCATGGCAATTTCCCCCTTGTGGTTGAAAAACAGAAAAACAATCAGCAACAGTTAAGAAACTCATAATAACATTTAAGTATAATAAAGACCATTCAGACACACTTACAATCACGTAAGTTTAACAGACAGTTAAATGACTGCGGTTAATGACATTTATTGCTATCTTAAAAAATTTTAAATTTTTCCGAAATTGTTGGGTTTTGACATGTGCTATCAGAGCATGGTTCATACACTATGCCTGGATGTGACTCAACTAGTTTCCGCAAAACAATGACCATGAAAGAAAAATTTATATATATAATGTACTAACTTATATTTCTGTTTCATAAAAACAGAGCAGAAAATTTCCTTTTTCTGAATCTAACAGGCAGGTATTGAAAAGCTAGGAGAATATGCTGAGGAAGGATCTCCAAACACTGCAACAAGACAGATGTCGAGAGAACCTGCGACAAAGGAGGTAATTGCTCACTCCTCAGAACTAATGCAGACCATAAAAGGTTTAAAGACTGAGATAGAAACAGTCAAGAAGGATAATGAGAGGATTCTGAAAACTCAAGAGCAGTTAAACCAATTATTGATAGAAAAATTTCAGACAGAAGGAAGAAACAAAAGAGCTGACTCAGAAGAAGCTAGTCATCAAAGAGGGTCTAAAACGATGAAACCAGCTAAATCTGACAGCAGTTCATCATCTGAAGAAAGAAGGGAACAACACAGCTATCACACTACTAGTGACAGCAGTGAAGTTGAGTTGCATAACAGGAAGAAAAGGTACAGACCTTATGAAGAGATTTCCGAGGAGTTTAAGAAAATAAAACCCCCAACTTTCAATGGAGAATCTGAGACGGGAGAAGAGGCAGAATCCTGGTTATCTGGGATGAGAAAATATTTCCAGATTTACAACTATTCAAATTAGCTGAAGGCACGAATGGCCATCTACAACCTTTCTGGAAAGGTGGACATATGGTGGCAAGACCTGAAAAGGGTCAAGGGGATCAAAGAAAAAGAAGTCAATTGGAGTACTTTTAAAAGGTACTTCAAAAAGAAATTTTTGTCTGAACAATACTATGAAGAAAGGGCCAAGGAATTTTATGAACTGAAGCTAGGATCTATGACTATGAAGGACTTAAACAGTAAATTCTTGAGTCTGTTAAGGTATGTGTCGTATTTTGTCGAAGAGAAACCAAAAATACAGGGGTTTCTTAGTTGCCTGCCATATCATATTAAGGACAGAATTGAATATGATAACCCCAAAACTTTGGAAGAAGCTATGCGAAAGGCTAATTTTTGTTTTGAACAGAATAAAAAGAAGGAAGGAATAGCCAACTGGAAGGCTAAAAAGAACAGTAATAAACTGGAGTACAGGAAAAAGGAGTTTGTACCTCAGAAAAATTTCAAGAATAACAAGAACGGAAACCATTTTAATGGTAAAAGCTTCCAGGGAAACAAAAATGGAGCTGCTAATCATTCCAACAATTTCAAGGGCAGCAAAGAGACTTTTAACAATCATGGAAATTACACTAAGAATTTTGAACGAAAAGAACCTGTGAAGTGCTGGGAGTGCAATGGCCCACACTATGCTTCAGTTTGCCCAAATCGGAAGAATCCAAACAACAATATTCATACTATACAAGATGAAATGACTGTTGGCGACTTTGCAGGAAATATGCCCCGAATCAATGCAGCATTAGAGAACCGCCAAGCTGACTATCAAACTTCCATGGTGGAAGTAGGAGGTAGAACCAGAAGGGGAAGTTCTGGTGGAACCGGATTGTATCCTCGGAAGGAGGGAAATTACTCTGCAGAACCGCACCATTGGACAGCTGAAGGTGCAATGGAAGCACCTTAGTCTTGAAGAAGCTACTTGGGAACTGGAAAGTAAGATGTGGGAAGCATACCCAAATCTATTCCAGCAGGTGGCTGAGGATGAGGAATAAGTAACATCGAGGACGATGTTACATTTTAAGGGGGTGTGTATGTCACATACCCCAATTTTGTGAAAATAATGTAATTATTTTTATCACATTCCTAAGACATTATGTTAAATTTAATGCTTAGTAGAAACTGATGACTCAGCAGAGTCACTAGAAATGGAATGTAATTCTGAATATTTTATTATTAATAAATAAATTATGGAGACAACAGCATGGGAGAGCTGTTAAAAAGAGGTTACTGGTCTAACTGGTGGATTGAACTAGGTGGAAAGGCAAAAGACAAGTGGCAACATCCTCAAACACTTCCTAAGTTGCAGGTGGCAACTTCCCTATATTTTGGGGTCATGATTCCCCAAGAAAGTGGAATCTGAGCAGGTGGATCATTAATGACAGTTAACCCAACAAAGACCTAGGCAATCTTTAAAATAGTACTCAATGAACTGAGCCGGGGGTTGAATATAGTTCTGGAGGGAAAATACATGCAGGTGAATGCTATTCAGGAATCCCATTGAGGAAGTGGGAAAGACAGTAAGGAAGTGGTTTGAGAGGGATGCTGAAGTAACTTGGTTCCAGTTTAGCTGTTTTGGCTGAGTGAATTGTTTTGCTGCACCTAGTTCCATCTAGGGAGACCAGAGCAAGCTCAGGGGTCCTGAGAAGTGCTATCTGGGCACTCTCCAGGAGTTGGTAGGGAGGAATAGCCTCCCATTGCTGTTGTTGTCCACAGTTGATACAGGTTCAGCTACCTACTCCTGTTGTTTATTAGGTACAAATGAATGTATGTTATATTTATCTTTTATATGTCCAAATAGTATTTAGTTCAGTAAAAAAAAATTAGCAGTTTTAAATTATCAGTATTAGAATTATGGAGAATTATTGTGTTTCAATATTTCTTAAATACCCTTATCATCTTACTAATAAGATATTTCAATGCATGCTATACAACAGTAGTATCGCAAGCAATAGTTTCTTATTGTAATCTTGTTTTAGTCTAGTTTAATTGTAACAATTAAATAGATAGGTAGGATTATGTGTACAATAATTATTTTCTGGAACATAACTTGTTTAATAATCATAGGAACAGGAGTAAGTATATCCAGTTATATATATTACAGTATCGATGACATTTCAGGTTTGTTGCAAGAACTTTTGTAGTCACAGTTAGGTTACATTTGTTAGGGTACAAACCCTAGTAAAAGTATGTCTAGTTTAAAATCTGTATGTAAATCAAACTTCAATCTTAGCTAAAGATTATTCAGAAATTACTTATCAAATAAATTCATATAAAAAAAAAACCTAACAGAAGTACATTATACAGGAATTACTGATAAGATAAATGAACTAGTATTGTTTTTTTTAGGAACCATAGAATTAATAGAACTATAGTTAGCTCAATTATCGAGTTTAAGAATTATGGTATTTTCCTTCCTACAAGACTTTCTTGTACTAACAGAACTCTGTTGACGAGTATAAACATCACCATATTACCTTACCCTAAAACTCCCTATTGTAACAGAATCTTAAACATAACAATGGATTGAACAGCTAAGTGATTTCCCGACCGAGTAGTTTTCATGAAACCCTATCATTCTAAGTTTTTGACAATAAGAATTTAATAGCAGAAAAAACAAGTACCAAACGAAAAAGACAGAACAGTGTTACAGCTCATTATCGAGCTTCGTTGTTACTATCAAATCTTCTACTTATTTCCCAAACTACTATTAGGAGGAAATCGTAACTATAGAACCAACATATAAATATAATCACTACTGTACTATCGGATTAAACCCTTTTATGCCAGACATTACAGGTATTTAAATATTGAAAGTATCTCAACGACTCACCCACAGCCGTAGCTCGTATTTCACTACTTAATCGAATGCAAAACATAGAATCTATCCAGGTATGTGTTACAACAACCAAAGGAGCAAGATTTACAATTTCATGAGTTATAATATCAAAACCAGGGTGAAAACCCCAACTTGATAGAGTTATCAACACATCAATAGTTTATGCTTTTAAAAGAATAACCCACAACTGTAAGCTTTAAGTTGAACCCTATTATTACCACTTAACACATAAAACAAAAACGCTGAGAAGCAAGACCATGCCTTCACTTACAGCCACGTCACCTTTTCACTCAATAAGAGTTTTAGAAACTTAACCATTCCTATTACTATACACAGTATCGAATACCAAAAGGAAACGCAAACATTATACAAGCCATCTTACAGACAACACTTATATTAAGATATATTTTCAAAACCCTGGGAGTTAACCCATAAAATATTTTGACGAAGTGTCGTATCAAAACCTAAAACACCCGAGGCCATAACATCATTTGCAGAATAGCTTCATAAGCCCGGTTCTCCTCAAAATTTACAATACCTATCTTCTATATAGAATCCTAAGTACTGAAAGGAGGGTAAAACAGTTACAACACCGACAGAAGCCGTATTATCCAAATACATCACAGAGTTGCTCTATCCAAACCAAACCCTAACCACTCAACAACCAGCAAGGAGAAAAGCCATGGTGAAACCAAGATTACTCGGTATTAGCCAAGCGCCGAGGGTTCTGTCTCTCACATCTTCACGATTTTGCCAGCACCTGCAACAACAATGTGATATTAGCTACGAACTTTTAAATTTTGTTAAACCCTTTGCGTTTAAAACTGAAAAACGATGAAATGTTAATAGCTTACCAACGAACTCAAATGGGGTTCCAACTTAGCACTTATCCCGTCAACCACAAGCAGAGACGATTGAGCAACTGACAGGAGCAACAGATTCATTCTGTGATGGAAGCTGTAACGAGAAAAGTTGAACAATACCCTTATTCCAGACCCAGGCTAGCAAAGGAAGGCAAGGGATAAACCGTAGGCACTATAACACTCCCATAGCTGTCAACAGATTAATGATAAAGACTTGCAAACGATAACATTAAGCAAAGGAATGGTAATAGGCTGAGAACTGAAACAACAAATCCACCACATAGTTCAGACCTGGACAGCCTGCAGAGAAAGACCAAGCCCGAAGGCGAAGGAAATGACGAGGTAGGGTTAGGTCCAGTGTTATATATCACTAGGCACTTGGCCCTCGATGAACCACGTCGCAGATTAATATTTCCATACGGTGGGTCGAAACTCTATAGTCCCACGAGCACTCCCAATAATTGTTAATCAATTAAAATCATCATAAGGATATCCCATCTATGATATTAATCCATAGTCAAACTTGTCAAAATGCCATATTAATCCATGCTTTCAATTATTGTTTTGGAAAACCATAATACTCGGATCAACAATCATTGCAAACATTACAATAGATGATATTCTTATCATAGTTGCTAAAAAGAACTCCTATTATATATAGAAGAAGTTGTGTATGAATTTTCATAACGGCTAATCCTGATATCATTCTTCTAATAATTAAAAACCCTAGAATGGTGTCTTTAAGACCTTGTTTATCATTCAACAAACTTGCTTGGTCAATAGCATTCAAGTTTGAGACTTGGAGTCTGTTTCAAACATAGATCATATGTTAAATTATTATATAAAGTGCCAAAGGAGTAGTTATCAAGTAAATCAATACTATTTGCAACTTGTCACCAAAAATTTATAGCCTAGACTAATGTGAAAGAATAAGAGACACAATATCTCTATCATTCTCTAAGTTACTGTAGAGATGTAGAGCATAAATAAATGACGTTTCTATATTGAGATAGCATTGCGATGATGAGTAAAAACTTGTTATTTCTTCATGATGGAACTTTAACGGGTAGATATTAAATTATGCAACTCACAGTTATTGGCGTAAGAAAGAATAGACTTGTGTTATCCTTATTATACAATGTGTTCAATCAAATATGATAATGGAAACAAAGAGCAGATTTCAAATAAGCAACTCCTTAAATTTTAAACAATAGAAGACAAGTATCGACAAGACATAGTAATATCTTTAATTCCCAAGCTGTACAATTAAAGTGTAAAACAAAACATGTTCCGAATTCTGAACTGAGCATGATGCAAAAAGGATTCTACCTTAAAAATCTTGATAAACCGGGTTAGCATGCCTATACTTTTTCACTGAATGAGCTGGTACAACTAAATTAACTTATGATGCTTTAAAGATTATTGCGGTGACCCGACATTACCTGTGTATCTGTAAGAGAAGCAAAATCTGTTGCATTAGCTCGAAAGCTAAGTAAGCCAGTCCATCATGGTAATTTCCCCCTTGCGGTTGAAAAACAGAAAAACAATCAACAACAGTTAAGAAACTCATAATAACATTTAAGTATAATAAAGACCATTCAGGCACACTTACAATCATGTAAGTTTAACAGACAGTTAAATGACTGCGGTTAATGACATTTATTACTATCTTAAAAAAATTTAAATTTTTCCGAAATCGTTGGGTTTTGACAAAGTAAGTCCATTCACATGAATTCTTTTAAAAACAGTGAGCAAGCTCACGGCTATAGCTACGATAGTAGATATAAACTCAAATATCAGGAGTACGTTATCTTTTTGAATCTGCACTCGCTTCTGTAGAAATTGAATTATAAATAGTTAGAACTTATGCTTTTCAGAAACTTAGAATTCTTTTATATATATTGAACAGTCACATATTCTTTTCTTAGCATTCAAATCAACATACCACTCTTTTAGCTTAAATAATACTTCTTACAGGGACGACAATTTTTTTTTTTATACTATTTTTGGGATATTACAAGTGGTATCAGAGCAATTTACGAACACTAAATGACCTATTGGGCTCACTACCAAACATCGTTGCAAATCCAGAAAGCTTTGCTTAAAATATCATATTATATTTTATGTGAAAGAATGAACTAACAAATTGGTTTCCGTGAACAGATACTTATATCAATTTTAGGTACAGGCAGCATCAGAAAAAATAAGAAAAATGAATGCATAACAAGGCAGCAGTGTACAAGGAAATCTAAATTCCCCACCACAAGAACAATAAATTGTTGTGGAACTCAACTCAGATTTAGAGAAATCCATGCAGCAACTACACGATGAATTCCAAATTTTTAGGGATGAGAATATGCAAGAAAGAAGAGAACAACGAGCTATCAATGAAGACTTACTCCAAAACTTAACAAGGGAAAAACCCCATGAATAACCTACTCTTTCCGTCAACACTCTTAACACAAGGAAAGTAGCCATTTGCAGGATAGGAGAGCAAGAAGAACATAAATTAGAACCATTGGAAGAGGACTGTAAAAGCTCTTCCAATGATAATGGCTCCCCACCTCCTTGCAAGAGAAGGAGGAAGAGTGATGACAGCTTACAAGGAGAGTTCCGAAAGATAAGAGCCCCAACTTATGATGGGGAAGTTAACTCAGGAGAAAATGCTGAAGAATGGTTGTTAGGAATGAATAAATACTTTAAAGTTCATAATTATTCTAGTGAGATGCAAGCCCGACTAGCCATATACAACCTAAATGGTAAAGTTTCCAGATGGTGGCAGGACTTGAAACACACTAAGGGACAAGAGCTGTGAGACATAAGCTAGGATACCTTCAACAGAATATTCCAGGACAAGTATATGTCTGAAAGATTCTTTGACAAGAAAATAAAAGAATTTCATGAGTTGAAAATGGGCTCCTTGACTATGGAAGCTTTCATAAATCGGTTTTTAGACTTGCTGCACTATGTGCCTTATATTAAGGACAAGAAGGTGAAAATTCAGCAGTTCTTGGGTGGGCTGCCACCAAACTTTAGAGTGAATATAGAATTCGACATGTCCAAAACCCTTGACATAACCCTACATAAAGCCAGGCTGTGTTATGAGCACGGGCATCCAAGGAAAGACAACATCAACAAAATAGGGACAGATTCAGGACCTTCTCAGACAACCGCAGATAGGTTTTTAGACCCTAACCTTTTCGGAAACATAACAATAGTTTCCCACCCAACAGAGGTTTTAGCCGACCTCAAGCTCGACCAAATGCACCCCCACCACCAGCCAACAGGCCAGCCTTCAAGAATGGAGCAAAGGGGGTCCCACCAACTGTTTCTTGCTGGAAATGCTAGGGGCCACATTACTACAGAGACTATCCCAACAAAAAATATGGGACTTTACAAAACATCCAAATGGAACCTACCGTGGGGGACGTGGCAAAAACAATGAAGATTTATGCTACCCTTGATGGACGACAGACAGATCATCAAGCTACCATGTTAGAAATTGAGGGTAAGATATCTAACATTGTCATTTCATTTCTAATAGACCTCGATGCTTGCCGAAGCTACATCTCTCCTAGGATAGTAGAGTCTTGCAAACTAAACCGAGAGAGTCACAAAGCACCATGGCTAGTACAACTAGCCACTGGTACCAAATGGAAGGTTTCCGAACTAGTTAAGAGTTGTGAGATAGATTTGAACATCTTACCGCTAGGATCTTATGATGTAATAATAGGCACGGATTGGTTGGAAGGACATCATGCCTTGTTGGATTGCTTGAATAAGTCAATCCTATGCACATATAGTCAAGGGAACCAAAGAACCATCCAAGGTATACCTAAGGAAGTATGAGTACGATAGATATCTGCATTACAAGCAAAGAAATGTTTACGAAAGGGTTGTAAACTATTCATGATCCACCTCCAAACCATAGAAGCCGATAGAGTATAAAAGATCGAGGATTTTCCAATACTAGTAGAATTCAGAGACGTATTTCCCGAGGAGATACCAGGGTTACCACCCAAATGGGACTTAGAATTTTCCATAGAACTAACCTCCGGATCCGTACCGTTTGAGTACACCAGAGCTGGTAGAGCTCAAGATACAGTTACAAGAACTAATAGACAAGGGATACATTCGATCAAGTGTGTCTCCCTGGGGAGCACCAATTCTCTTTTTTAAAAAGAAAGACGGCACGATGCATATGTGCATTGATTACCGCCAACTCAACAAGTTAACCATCAAGAACTGTTATCGACTCCCTAGGATCGATGACTTGTTTGACCAAGTCAGAGGAGCAAAGATCTTCTCGAAGATCAACCTGTGATCCGGATATCACCAGGTGAGAATATGTGACAAGGACATCAGTAAGACTGCGTTTCGCACCCGATATGACCACTATGAGTTTGTAGTAATTCCTTTTGTTCTGACGAATGCACCTGCCAACTTCATGTGCATGATGAACAATGTTTTCAATAAGTACCTCTACAAGTTTGTCCTAGTCTTCATAGACGATATCCTGACCTATTCCAAGAATGAAGAAGAGCATGAGGAACCCCTCCGAATAATCCTATGGATATTGCGAGAACATCAACTATACGCAAAATTTAGCGAGTGTGATTTCTATAGACCTCAGATACAGTACTTAGGACATATCATTTTCGAGAAGGGAATAGGAGTTGATCCCAAAAATATCAAAGTTATCGAAGAATGGCCCACACCTACTTGTGTTTTGGATATATGATCATTCCTAGGCTTAGCCGGATATTATCGAAAGTTCGTTGAGAACTTCTCACAGATCACTTGTCCCATGACCGCGTTACAGAAGAAGACCAGTAAGTTCATCTCCACAGACAAGTGCGAGGAAATTTTTCAGAAGCTAAAACAACTTCTAATTAGCGCACCAATTTTACGAATTGTCAACCCCAATGGGGACTTCGTAGTTTGCACTGATGCAAGCAAGGAAGGACTCGGTGGAGTCCTTATGTAGGATGACTTTTCCATCTGCTACGAGTCAAGGAAGTTAAAGGAACATGAGAAAAACTATCCTACTCATGACCTCGAATTAGCCACCATTATCCACGCTCTAAAGATATGGAGACATTACCTCATGGGTAAGAAATTTCTACTAAAGATGGACAACATCAGTCTTAAATACCTGTTCGATCAACTCAACCTGAACGCTAGACATGCTAGGTGGTTATCCTTCGTTAGTATCACTTTGAACTAAAGCACATCAAGGGGAAAGAAAACAAGATCGCCGATGCCTTAAGTCGACGAGCTCATATGTTATATGAGGTAACTGAAAGTCGAACTGACTCCGACTTACACAACAAAATTAGAACGGCATGCCAAAATGACCAGTTCTATGTCGAGATTCTTAAAAATATCTAGGAAGATAGGCTTTTCTAACAACAGAAAGAAGACAAGATAGATGATTCGGGATTGTTATGATCGAAGGAGAGACTTTACGTTCCCGAATGGGACGACATTAGCCCTAACATACTCATCGAATTCCATCGGAGCCCCTATTCAGGACACCCTGGATATCAAAAGATGATTTCAGCAGTAAAGAAACACTACTTTTGGCCTAAACTGAAAGCCGACATCGCATTGTTCATCGCGAAGTGTCAGGAATGTCAGTTGGTCAAAGCAGAACACCAGCACCCCTCCGATCTACTTCAACCATTATCCATTCCAGAATGGAAGTGGGAGGTAATAAATATGGATTTCATTATGGGTTTACCCAAGAGTAAGAAACAAAACGGCTCCATCTTCGTAGTAGTAGAGAAGCTGTCGAAAGCCACACATTTTATACCAGTAAAATCTACCTACAAGGAAGTTCACATTGCGGAAATCTTCCTAAAGGCTATTTTTCAGTTACACGGGATACCCAAAGCAATTATCTCTGACTGAGACACAAAGTTCACTAGTAACTTCTAGAGAGCACTGTTCTCTGGGTTAGAAACGCAACTACAGTTTAGTACCGCGTATCACCCGCAAACCGACGGACAAACAATACGAGTAAACCAAATTCTGGAGGATATGCTGAGAATGTATGTAATGAACAATCCCACTAAGTGGGAAGACTACTTACACCTCGCAGAGTTTGCATACAACAACGGTTATCAAATCTCGGCCAAAATGAGTCCCTTTGAAGTACTCTACGGTCGAAAGTGTCAGACTCCTGTCACCTGGGATAGCTCGATGGACAGGCTTATGCTAGGGCTAGATTTACTAAAACATTTGGGACAACTAGTCTCCAAGGTGCAACTGAATTTAAAAGAGGCCCAAGACCGCCAAAAGAGTTACGCGGACAAGAAAAGAAAGGACAAAGACTACCAAATCAGTGAACATGCTTTCCTAAGAATAAAAGTTAAACCAAGCTCATTAAGCTTGGGACGTTGCGGTAAACAAGCCCCAAGGTTTTGCGGACCTTTTGAAATACTGGGAAAGAAGGGTCCAGTAGCATATGAGTTAGCCCTACCAACACATATAAAAGTTCATAATGTTTTCCATGCTTCTTTATTAAAGAAATATGTATGCGATACTAAACATGTTATTGATTGGTCCTTATTACAGGTGGAGCATGAAGGGGATTTCACGCTAGAACGACTCCACATTCTGGACAAGAGGGAGGTCCAGCTTAGGAGGAGAACCATTACTCAGCTAAAAGTGCAATGGAGGCACTTTGGACTAGATGAGGCCACTTGGGAGAATTAGGATACCATGAGAGAGCCATACCCCGCCTTGTTTCATGATCTCATTCCTAGTCCCTAGAAACACTGGGACGGTGTTGTTCTAAGTAGGGAGGGATGTAATATCCCAACTTTTTGACTAACTATGTTATGATGTTATATCGGGTCACGACACCAGTATATGTGATTTATTATGTTTGACATAGCATTAGTATGTTTTGATTTATTCCTTCATGAGTTGATGTATTGGGCATGGACCCTGATTGTTTCATTGTTGAATATATATATACTGGGCAGGAAAGCTCGAATGAATAAACTATGTTGTATTATGAGAATTGGGTACAAATTATGAAATACTGAGATTTTCTCTTTTGTTACATTATACTGTGCAGAGCATGATTCATATGGCTGATTTTGTAGTGTGTTGAGAATGGACTCAGAAACACACGAATGACCTATATACTGGGCCTAAGCCCCGATGTATCTAGAAGACTCTTATTATGTACTAGGCTTAATCCCCGAGGTACGTTGAGTGTTGGGCATAAGCCCTGGAACACTCCAAGCTTGAAAGAAATGATTACCGGATCCAAGGCCACTTAAATATCCTAGATGTGTCTCACAACCACATTCTAGCTCTAGTGTTGAGCAAAGGCTCTAGAATTCCACTAACGTAATGCCCATGTGAGAGTGTTGAGTTAAAAGGCTCTGAAGAGCACTCGGGGTTACTAGATCTCAAGTGTTGAGTCAAGAGGACTCTGAATAGCACTTATGTGTCTTATCACAACTATTTCGAATTGATTAAATAAATCTTATTATCACCATCTATTGCGGGAACTACCATGTTAAAATGAGGGAATCTCACATGCAAAGGGAGAGACTAGAGAGGTGCCTTTACTAGCTTACCGAAACCGTCCAAAGAAGTGGACCCTTTCCTTAAAAAGAATTAAAAGAAGCATCATGTGAAACAAAATGCTAAGGACCACAAAGTTAGTATTATTATTTAGGAGTTTCAATATATAATGTTATTATTTATTACATGTATATTTATACATAAGTGGGCTGCCACTTACTAAGTATTAGTTATTAATATTTAGATAGAATTGTAATTTAATATTATTATTATTATACAAAGATTAAATAAATAAAAAAATACTTTAATCAAACAAAGTGAGAAGTCCTAGTTCCAAAATAAATAGCAGTTAAGTAAACAAATATTATTTTATAATTTAAATTATTTTAAAGAAACGAGTAAATTCCAACAACCATAATTCAATATTTGTCCTACTTAAGGAGGACAGACCCCAAAGTTTGGGGGATCTTTTTCTTTTGGTATTATTATGCCAAGAAGAACTGTATGTTCCAGGAAGTGAACTCTACCCATAAATTTCTGAACAAGCTACACATCTAGGGCCTCTACTTCTGAGTTTGCATGTCAGAACCAGCTCGGGGGGATTCTTACTGAACCGGGAATGGTTGTAGAATCATGGTTGGGAGGAACATGGTAGTCCCAAATTCATCTAATCCAAGATCAATTATTAGGTAAGCTAAGAGTCAGTAGTTTCCCTAACTAGTTGGTTGAGTGTGCAGGCCAGTATCAACAAGAACAAGCTACCGGGATCAGCAGGACAAGCTACAACAATCAACAGGTATGAATTGCTTATAAAACCCTCCTATGATTTATATTTCTTTATAAATGCAATGTTAAAATAGCAATGTCCTCAGTATCAGTTTTTTATCAAGTTTTCTCAGAATCGAATGGCATTCCCAACAGGACTAGCCAGCTAGTCTTTGCTAGTCATGTGTATTGCTTAAACTGTTAGAACATGCAAATCGTTGATTTTAACTCAGCAAGATATATAGTATTTAACTTATCTTATGTAAACCCTTGTTTTAAATTACAAACAAAATCACTTAGCTATGGAAATCAAACTTTTAACAGAAATCGTTAAACATCATGTAAAACCATTCGAAAGCCCAGTTATACAAACTATAGCAAAAAACGCAGACATTATTTCCAGGTCTATCTTAGCTTTCTTTTTTAAGACCATACATACCATAATTGAAACGAACACAGCAGGTAGAATATAGATCACATACATTGTGCTTTTATAATTACATACCCATACCCACTTTATCAATAACCCTACGTTAATCAATTAGACAACCGTGAGATTTTTCCATTTCTTTTCAACATACAAACCTACGATAGTCATCTATAGGAAAACATTCAAGCTTCATTTCAAATAACAAGAAGACGCAGAAAGAAGTTCTTTTCCAGGGTCAAAGTCTCATAAAACATCAAACGCAGAGATCAATCACAAATAGAGGCAAAACGCATTTCGTATGGTAACAACGAAGATGCCTATCGAAAGCTTAGGACCAGGTTCAAATCTCGTGGCCTTCTAAAGCCAGATTGTATAAGTTATTCCTACAGGATACAAGTCTATAATAAAACAAAAACACAGTGTACAACATTCGAATTGGTTCCCCATACAAGTGTTCATTCTATCAACGCAGACAACTTTCAATCGAGATCAACTCATACTCTAGCTACATTATCAAACAAGAGGCACGAAGGGCCAGCATCACTTTTAGATATTCTTGAACATATTGTATAACAATATATAGAAATTTAACATTTGAGACCAGGTCAACCATACGTTCCAGTTAGAAGTCGTGTCTTCTATTTCAAAACATAAATTTCATTGTACAGAGAAGTGAAGCGTCGATTAAATAGACCGAGCTTCACAATACATCCTTATTACCGAGCAGTCCCAACTGCATGATTTAAACTCTTAAATTACAATTAAAGACCCCACAATTCCTGGTCTAGCCATAAGGCGACCCACACACCTCCCCAAAGTGAATCATTAAGCCAAAGGCTTACGAGAGTCTCTTTTTCAACACAGGACAAGACGCATACACACCCCGACAGAGGAACATGAAGTAGGGTAATAAATGGGTAAGTTGGACTTACCAATACTCTTGCTACGCCCACAAAACCTTGAACCACTGTAGTATTTACACTGGAGTTTGTGAGTACCTGTCATTGCAACAAGTTAAGCCAGGTATTAAAACCTTGCGATTTCGATTTCAGAAGAAGAAAGATAAGATTTCAACCTATGGAGAGATTCCTTACCTGTTAGAAGTGTGAAGACCGCCCATAGTTGACCTCAATAAACAATAAGTGCACTGACCAAGAGCCTTGCTCGGGTCAGAGCACCCTCATAGCTACCATACGAATAGGGTGCATAACCAGAAGAGAGAAGCAACAAGTCGAAACAGGTATCAAAGGGGAAAAACCCCAAATCATGTACAAACTCTCCTTGGAAGGTCTCCCACCCACTTCGCATTTAAGTGCATTAAAATACATACCTACTATGCGCCAGTGGAGCTGTGATTTTGGTGCATAGACTATAAAGTATCACATGAAACATTGCCACATTTTGTTAAAACGGGTGTAAAGCCACCTTACCATAACCATTACCTTTGCGAAACCCCTTTCTTGTTTGAATTATAAGTTTTATATCATGATTCATCCTTTGGGTTGATTTTCGCCCTTATGCTCTTAGGTACCTCGAATGTATGAACCAACTCTTTATGATAGACCAATCCTAGTAATCATACTTGCAGAGACAAACACGGAAGGATAGTATTAGAAGAATGCTAAGTAAGTTCAAACAAATACCCAAGCTTACCCGTACCCCTCGGCAACCCCGCTGGGGTATTTAATTACCTTACCTGGAGTGTTATGGCACCCACCATGGGAGCAACTTATCATCAACAAGGGTAATTCACATGAAGATACCATCCCTATAGTTCAACGTACATTCACATGAATTCTTTTAAAAACAGTGAGCAAGCTCACGGCTACAGTTACAATTGTAGATATAAACTCAAATGTCAGGAGTATGTTATCTTTTTGAATCCGCACTCGCTTCTGTAGAAATTGAATTATAAACAGTTAGAACTTATACTTTTCAGAAACTTAGAATTCTTATATATATTTAGAATAGTCACATATTCTTTTCTTGGCATTCAAATCAACATGCTACTCTTTTAGCTTAAATAATACTTATTACATGGACGGAATTTTTTTTTCTTATTTACTATTTTTGGGATATTACAAAATACAATGAAACTATAACACTATACTGTTTGAGAAGAAATAAATGACCTAAAGTGTAAACCCCAAGTTTTGTAGAGAGATGAAATAATTACCTATATACTATGTAACAGAAAATATTATAATGCTTATATTACGAAATGTTGTTTATAATTCCTGAGTCTAAACATATATTTTCTATTACAGAATATAACTAATAAGAAAATATTAATGAACTACAGTAGTGTTAATCTATCCATTCATTTGGAAATCTTCCTATCATTCATCTATCTTAATTCTCCTTCTCTATACTAGAGTACTATATAGAAAATAGTATGGGGAAAAATACAGAGAATTTGTTTGTTCAATAATTTCATTTACTTAATCATCATTACACAAAGTCATGACTAGATCAGGATTCAAAACAAATACTTCTGTGTGAAGATAGCTTATAAATACTAAATCAATAATTGCAGAAAATAATTTGACTACTTAGAAACATGAAAGGAAAGTAGAACCTGTAATAGATGATAGGGTGGACAAACACCCAAGGAGGCCTCTTCCTCCCAACCTTCTCCAAAAGAAGCAGCCAAACTACTTGCCTCCTTTGCACCCCCGAGCCTGTTTACTAAACCACGAGGTAGATGGACTCTGTGTAGAAGCAAGACACTCATAAATTGTACAGGTAGCAAACTATTAAGACTTGCTCCTCAACTTTTAGGACTCTGTACTTAGTAGTATAACACTGTGCTCAACAGTATAATATTCAGACTTACACCATGATAAAAAACTAGCATATCCCCTCATCGAATCTCTTGGGTGCAAGTAGCAAAACCCCAAGGTAAATTTCCTCATTAGTAAAAGTGATGAACCTCAGTCCAAAATTTGATGGCTCTTTTAAAGATTGCCTAGGTCTTTAGTGGTCAGCTTTCAATAATGAGCCTCAAGCTCCAGTCCCATATTTCAGGGCACTAAGACCACAATTGAAGGGGG
This sequence comes from Larix kaempferi, assembly GCA_027924585.1. Classification (NCBI taxonomy): domain Eukaryota; kingdom Viridiplantae; phylum Streptophyta; class Pinopsida; order Pinales; family Pinaceae; genus Larix; species Larix kaempferi. The sequence continues at coordinate 7,349,053 of BSBM01000138.1, read as the reverse complement.
TTGTCCCATACCAACAGCTAGTTACTTGTATCATGAAGCTACCATTTGTCCATTTCCTTCTACCCCAGATTCCATTCCACCTAGTGGGTTAGTAAACACTCTTTCAACAGTCCCCTTAGGTGTTTGTCTCCTATTTAATTTATTTAATAGTAAAATACTGTGCAAATTACAGTCATCCTTGTACACTTGTCCTAAATAAAACTTTACAATAAAAGTTAACATAATTTTTCCAACATAAAATGTTTTTTAGCAAAAAGGGTATGTTACAAACACCCCCACTTAAGCTCAACATCGTCCTCGATGTTGCTTATTCTTCACAAGAGCCTCCTTGGAACACAACTGGATATGATGCCCACATGTTACTTTCCAGTTCTCAGATAGCTTCATTAGGGATAAGGTGCTTCCATTGCACCTTTACCTTCCCTATGGTACGATTCCGGAGCATAATCTCCCTCCTGTCGAGAATACAATCAGGTTCCACCTGAAAATATCCTTCGGTTTGCACCTGCATGTCATTCCAATTTAGCACATGAGTAGCATCGTGCACATACTTCTTTAAAACAAAAATGTGAAAGACATTATGGATCCTTAAGTTAGATGGCAAATCCAACTGATATGCAACAGGTCCAATTCTTGATAGGACTTTCAATGGTCCACAATACATCGGTGCAAGTTTAGCACAACTCCCAAGCTTCAAAGAACTTTTCTTGGGTTTTACCTTTACAAAAAAATGATCTCCAACCTGAAATTCTCTTTCAGTGCGTTTCAGATGTGCATAACATTTTTGCCGATCTTGCACAACTTTGAAGTTGCCTTGAACCTGTTTCACGGTTAGCTCCATTTCTGTTAACAAATCTGGTCCTAACATTAATCTGTCTACAGGGTTATTCTAAGAAATAGGAGTACAACATTTTCTTCCATATAAAATCTCAAATGGACTAAGTCTAGTAGATGCTTGATAACGATTATTGTATGCAAATTCAGCTAAATGAAAGTAATCTTCCCACTTAGTTGGCTGATCTTTAACATGCATTCCTAACATGTCTTCTAAAATATGATTAACCCTTTGAGTCTGTCCATCAGTTTCTGGATGGAAAATAGTACTGAAATTTAATTTAGTATTTAAACCCTTAAACAATGTTGTCCAGAAATTTCCAGTAAACTTGGAGTCTCAATCAGAAATGATTACCTTTGGAATTTCGAGCAAGCGAAAGATTTGCTTCATAAACACATCTGCAATTTTAGCAGCTTTGAATGTAATCTTAACAAGAATAAAATGAGCAGATTTACTAATTTTATCCACAACAACCATTATTGAATCATTCTGCTTCTGGTTCTTAGGTAAACCTGTAATAAAATCAATACTTATAATCTCCCATTTCCATTCCGGAATCGGCAATGGCTGCAATAGGCCAGTTGGATGTTGATGTTAAGCCTTAATGGTATGACATTCAAAACACCTAGCTATGTATTCAACCACTTCGTTCTTCATGTTGGGCCAAAAATAATCTTTCCTTAACATAATTATCATTTTCTGATAACCTAGATGTCCCGAATAAGGATTCTTATGAACTTCATCCAAAATCAGCAATTTAATTGTTGACACATTAGGTATATAAATTCTGTTTTTATATGTCATTAAGCCTTTTTCACTAATGCTGTAATCTGCTATTAAATTTTCAGATAGATTTGCAGCAATCTTATCATGCAATTTTTGATAATTTTCATCTTGCTTAATTCCTTCTTCAATTTGATTTTCCAGATCTGTCTTAAACATGCTGATTACAACCACAAAACCTAATTTGGCATTTCTGCTCAAGGCATCAACAACTTTGTTTTCTTTCCCTTTTATGTGTTGAATTTCCAAATCATACTCGCTAAGGAAAGCTAGCCATCTAGCTTGCCTTGTTCATATTTGTCTGATCCAACAAATATTTTAAACTCTTATTATCCATCATTAGTATAAACTTTCTTCCAATCAAGTGATGGTGCCACACTTTCAGTGCATGTATCACGGCTGCCAACTCAAGATCATAAGTTGCATAATTCTTTTCGTGGATTTTTAACTTTCTAGATTCAAAAGAAATAGCACTACCTTCTTGAGTTAAGACCCCACCAAGTCCATCGTTGCACGCATCAATGCATACAACAAAGTCTTTGTTAGGATCAACAATTTTTAAAATGGGTGCGGTTGTTAATAATTCTTTTAACTTATTAAAACTTTCTTGGCATTTTTGATCCCATATGAATTTCTTACCCTTCTTCTGCAAATAAGTAATGGGATTTGCAATTCGTGAGAACCCTTCAATAAAATTTCTGTAGTAACCTGTTATCCCCATAAATGACCGAACGCTAATTACGTCTTTAGGAACAGGCCACTCATTAATTGCTTTTATCTTATCAGGGTCGACGAAAATTTTGTTTTTAGAGATTATGTGACCTAGGTACTGTATTTTATCTTTATAAAAGTCACACTTGCTGAACTTAGCATAAATTTGATGTTCTCTTCACACTTGCATAATTATTCTTAAATGTTCGTCATGCTCTTCTTTAGTTTTTGAGTAAATTAAAATATCATCAATGAACACAACTACAAACTTATCCAAATACTTATGCAGAACGTTGTTCATTAAACATATGAACACTGTCGGTGTGTTAGTTAGCCCAAAAGGCATAACTACGAACTCGTAGTGCCCATATCGCGTCCTGAAATCAGTTTTGAATATGTCTTCATCTTTTACCCTAACATGATGATATCCAGACCTTAAATCAACTTTAGTGAATATCTATGATCCACGTACTTGATCAAATAGATCGTCGATACAAGGAAAGGGATATCGATTTTTAATTGTCATTTTATTAACTTGACGATAATCTATGCACAGTCGCATGGTTCCGTCATTTTTAATAAAAATAACTAGCACTCCCCAAGGAGACACACTTGGCATTATGTATTTTTTATCTATTAATTCCTTCAGTTGAGATTTTAGTTCATTCAGTTCAAAAATATTCATTCTGTAGGGAGCCTTTGAGTTTGGTACGACACCCGGTACTAACTCAATGGTGAAATCAAGTTCCCTTTTCGGAGGTAGTCCTGGAATCTCTTCCAGGAATATATCAGAAAAGTCCCTAAGGATGGGTATATCCTCCAGCTTTAACTCATCTTCTTTAGTTCAACATTCATCATTAATAACATTAACAACAAACATTTTACAGCCCTTTCTTGTAGCTCTCTTAACTTGTAAAGCAGAAATTTGTCTTACAAAAATCTTCCTATGAATTCCTTTTACTGTTTCAGTTTTTCCTTCATTATTGAAACAAGTAAAATATTTCTCATAACAATTAAGAACTAATCTATGTTGTCTAATCCGGTCCATGCCAATCAACAAGTCATTTGATCCTAAGGGTAAAACATTCAGATTAACTTGTGTTTTCAGCTGACTCATAAATACATCACAACTTTTGACAAAGTCTGTAACCTTTCTTTTAATGCCTATTGCTAGTTGAACTAACCATGAATTATCCAATTTCTCTATCTTTAACTTGCAACTTTTCACTATTTCAAGTGAAATGTAAGTCAAATTTGCACCTGGACCTATTAGAATGGAAATAGATTTGTTGTGTATCATACCTTCGATTTCAACCATAGACATTTGATGATCTGCTTGATGATTCTCCAGCGCTGCATTTATCCTAGGCATCTCTCTTGCTACATCTCCAAATGTAGGCTCTGCTTGTATAGTGTGAATGTTGTTGATTGTCTTTATGTTGCATGGGCATTAAGATCTAGTATGGGGTCCACCGCAATCATAACACTTCAGAGGTGCTTTCTGATCAGCATACCTATTGTTGTTATTATTAGTGTTGTTGTTATTATTAGGTACATTCCTTGCAGCAGTAAAATTCTATGGTGCATTACTCTTATAATTATTACTTGAAAAATTTCTGTTATTAAAGATTTTCTTATAATTTCCAGAATTATGATTAAAGATTTTCTTTTTATGCTCAAAATGATTAGGCTTAGTACTTCTCTAGCCACATATTCGTTCTCTTTTTCTGTTTTGATCAAAACAAAAATTAGCATTCCTCATAGCCTCTTCCAAGGTGGAAGGGTTATCATACTCGATCCTGTCTTTTATGTTGAAAGGTAGACAAATTAGAAACCTTTGTACCTTGGCCTTCTCTTCGACCATGTAAGGTACATACCTCAGTAAACTAAGGAACTTGCTACACAACTCCTTCATACTCATAGTACCTAGTTTTAAATCATAAAATTCCTTGGATTTGTCTTCATAGCACTGTTCTGATAGAAATTTTTTCTTAAATAAATTTTTAAACATACTCCAGGTTATGTTTCTTTCTTTTATGTTCTTAATTCTTTTAAGATTATGCCACCAAATATCTACCTTTCCGGCTAGATTGTAAATAGCCATCTTCGCTTTTAACTGAGAAGAGTAATCATAAATATGAAAGTATTTCTTCATGCGAGACAGCCATGCTTCAGCTGTCTCACCCTTTTCAGTTTCGCCATTAAAGGCTGGTGGCTTAATCTTTTTAAACTCTTCTGTGATTTTTTCATGATGCTTATGCTTCCTCTTCTTAGAATAGTAATCATTGTCACCGCTATCATGAACAAAATTATAATTACTTTGATCAGAATCAGATGAAGAGTAATTATTATTTTTACCATTCTTTGCTATCTTACTCTTATGTTTGTGAGACATTGTACCAGAATCAAAATTTACTTATGATTTCCTTCATCTTTCCTCGTTATGGTATTTCTCCATTAAAATTTGATTTAACTCATCCTGTGCCTTCATAATTCGTTCATTCACTTCTTTAATAGTCCTTATTTCAGATTTTAAATCTTTTACAGTACGTTTTAGTTCAGAAGATTGATTATTTAATTCGACATATATTCCTTCATGATTATTATTATTATTATTATGCTCATTATGAGGAGAACCGTCCTCCGCTGATTCTTTCGGTATATCCATACCTGCAATTTAAACGTCAAACTGTTATGTACAGAAACAAAATTTAAATAAAGTTAGTAACTAAGTTTTTCAATTTTATTTTTTGTTTTGCACGCGTGATCCTATTTTAGGCGTAGAGTTTGAACTCGCGCTCTGATACCACATGTAACATACCAAAATTATAAAAAAAAAAAAATTACAACATACCTTTTAATGCTTAAATTAACTATGCGGAATTATAATAAATGCTTCTATGTTTTCATACTGTAATAAATGTTTGTAACCATCATACAGTGTACTATTTGTCATATTGTTATGAAATGAAATTAAAGTCTACATTAAGATGCCATTGAATGTTCTTCTCATCGCAGCTATAATTTTATATTACTTATGTCAATGTTCATTCGATATAATGTTTATAATTGCTAATTGTTGTTTTTCTTTTGATGATGGAAGGGGTCCTAAGGGTACCCTGAGGATTACTTAGCATTTATGCTAAAGAATTTGGAATTTTCCTCTCGCAGATTACAGGTAAGGGTGATACATCAGGTCAAGTAATACCAATATAATTTAAAGAGTACTTTCAGTTAGCCCTCAAGGGTTATGTATATAAATTTCTAAGGTAATAATATAGCGACTCGTCTATAGTGTGTATTTTGAACTGTACAGCTAAAATGTCTCCTTTGCTTAACATTTAAGTGATGAATTAAAGTGTCGTAGCATTGGTTTAGGATAATATTCGTTACTACTGTTTGTCACCAGATTCATGTGCTTTTATATAACATAGGAAAAAAGCATGATACCTTCTATTATTATAACATGTGCACTATATATGAATTGATATGCGAAGTCCTACAGTAGATGACCTCTATAATGCTTACATGCTTTTCCTATAGTATGAACTACATATGACTTACCATTACTTCCTATAATGTATACTATTTTCATGTTCTATGTATTCCTATAGCATGCAAAATTACTGTATAATTCCTAATGAATATGGACTATATGCAAGTTCTATTTAAAATCTATAGCATATACACTATATGTGAATCCTATTTAATTTTTATAACATAAACACTATATACAAACCTTTATAGTATGAGAACTAGGTGCAAACCTTATAACATGAGATCTATATGCAAACTTTTATACGTGTAAAGTTTATGACTTAGTTTCAATGTATAATAATGTGGTCGATATCTAGTTCAATACGATATCCTAAGGTAAACTATGACTTACCTTATTGCATGTATATCGACAGGATGACAACATTACTATTTAACCAACGTGTTATGAGGTCAGGGTAATAATAATATCATGGATGTGTGGTCGCAGGTGTTCATAAACCGATATTGGCATTAAACATTCCCATCTACCATTTTCATGTGAGATCTTGGTGGAAGATTACGTGTTGCTTGTCATGTGATGAGTTGTATGGTCAACACCGATGTGTTCAAGATGTACCAATCCTTATCCTAATGTTTTCTAAGCTAGAAAGTATGGTAGGAAGTGTAATAAAGTGCTTTAAATGCACCAGTTGCTTGGGATTGCGATGAAATATTTGCACCATTGATCATACATGGGTCTTGGGCTTTGGATATTAACCCTAATCTCCACTATGTTTCGTAGTTATTATTTCCCTTTGGCATTCAAGGTGTTGGAGAGTGGCTCTGTGGAGAGGCCAACAGGCTGAGAAACTCCAGGGTTTCGTTAGCAGGTGTTTGGGAGCTTCTGCACGATTCAAACTCATGACCTGTTGGGTTTTCTGATACCACTTGATAGTTTTAATGGCTGAACCTTCTCTGAGAGTTTACAATAAATAAAAGGGTGTGAAAGGTTGAACCTGTGGTTGGTTTTTCTGTGTATGTTGAAGGGGTAGTTCTCTGAGTTGTTTTCACCCTTCGTTCCCTTTGGTGGTGAGATGATGGCTATGGTTTTACAATGGCATCGGCGTCATGGCTCCAGAAGTAACTCATCTAAAGGTAGTGTATAGGGTTTGATCTTGTCTTCTTCTATTATTTTAAGTGTTGTAGTTGTTGTTTATTTCATTTTGACCAAACTCATGTTTTATGTAGAACGTTCCTTCGGCTTTGGTTCCCAAGATTGAGCTATAAAGTATGGAAACTACAAATGAAATAGTAAGCTTCGGTGATTTCCCTGATGCTTCGGTTAGGTGACTGTTGGACCTTCTTGTTTTCTTAGCCGAGACTTCATGTTTATTGTGAGGCTATGGAGTTGACCACCATCGAAATGTTGTGAGCTATCTAGCTAATTGGGGAGGATGAAATCCTCAACCCTTTCAGCTTTAAGCCTGTGATGTTTGTTTTCAGCGTAGATAATTTGTAATGTCAATAACACATTCGAGACGGTTTACCCTCGACTATTTTGGATATACAAGTAATTTTGGTTCCTGATACTTTCATAATGTTTACATGTTGAAAACTGTGAGTCATTCTCTAAGTTATGTGATAAATTAATGTTTTGGAACTATTGTGTGTTTATGATGGCTAAGTGCCAAAGGTTTTAATCTTGTACTATATAGTTGAAACCCTCTCATGTAGTTTTCGATGGTATCTTTGATAGTTCTATGTTAACTAATATCTATGCTGTCATTTTTGGTAATGGCCGAGAACCAGAACTCAATGTTTTTAATTTGAAATTGTGAAACCCTAACCTATACGGTTCAAGAGGTGACTCTGGAAATTTGTAATGTCGGACTTGAAATAAAATCCTAGCTTCATATACCTATAAGGTTTTGCTATAGGCAATGTTTGCAATAGGAAGGAAATGCCATTGTCTAATGTTGAGGTTGAAATGATTTATAAAAAGTCGAAGTATAGGAATTAAGGTTTATGATGATAAAAAGATATTCATCCAAATAGACTCATTCTATGTTTTAAGTAGTTTTGATAAAAGTTATACGAGTTAACCAGTTCTGGTTTCTCCATTTTAATTGTTAGATACTTACACAATGAAAGTTAGTAATTGTTTTTGACATTGAAAATAAAATATAATACAGGAAATGAATAGAAGTCTGTGTAAGATTTAGAAAAACATGGAAAACCTAAAACCCTAGATAAATCTATTCATGTCAGAAATAGAAATGTAATAAAATGCTATAGATACTATTTAATTTGCATCTATTATAATTTCCTGAATATTGACTTAAATGAATACAATGAAACTATAACACTATACTATTTGAGAAGAAATAAATGACCTAAAGTGTAATGTCCCTAAAATAGTAAAATTTAAAAAAAAATCTATTACTGTAATACACTAGATAAGAAGTGATGATAAGCAAATTAACTTCAACACTCATAACTACTTACTAAGCTGGAAAAAAGTTGCGATAGTTAATGGGTCTCAATTTCCTAAATTGCAAGATCCTACCGGTTGACATTCCTTCTGTTTTGCAGAAGTGATGAAAAAGGTAGAAATGAAACTCTATTGCTAACAATACAAAATATTTTAGAATATTATAATACAAATCACCTTCCTATTGTTTCAAGAGTTTATGAGCATATTTATGAATATATTAACTGATACTTCAGGTATGATGGATCCCTGTTGGTGACTGTTGAGGCCCATGATGAGATGCTTGGTCCTTTACGGAGAAAAGTAACCTGGCAGAGCTGCCGAAAGGTAGGGTGAAAGAAATTGGGACTCTGGGCTTACTTAGTTGCATCGCTAATGCATTTACTTGTTTTTGGTTTGCAGGTGTACCTATGAGACATCTACCGGAATGTCTACTCCACCCACCTAGCAAATATTTAAGTCTCAAGTGTGAGAGCTTTGAAGATTGCCACTTTTTTTAAAGCCTTGGTTGGGGTTTATGGTAATTGTGAAACTACACTACTTGTTCACCTTTGTAATTATTTAATGGCTCTTTTGAGGTCGTTGTAATATTTGATTAGAATTTGCAAACATTTGAATGGTCTTAAAACTCACCTAAAACTATAGAACGATGGGTCATCATCAAAAAAGTGGTAGTAGGTAGTAGTATTGAATGCGCCTATGTGAAGGCACGTGGCCTGCTGCCAACTGTGATGAGGGTTTTACCCTAGGGTTCTACACCAATAAAGGACAATTTCGTGGTTCATTTCAATGGTTTACTATAGGTGTATTGAGGGTTTCGTTGTTGACCTAAGCTGAGGCTCATGGTCAGCACACTATATGGAATGACGATGGCGACTGCAACATTTTGAAGGTAATTCTTCTCAGGTTCGATTCTTCACTATTATTATTGTATAATAGATGATTTGGGATATAAATTTTAGACTCTGTTTGTCGTGGTTGGTTACAGTTATTGACTGGCGTTTCTCTCCTACGTGGCCAGTACTCAACAATGGCGAGGTTGTAAATGGTAAGTCCAGAAATTCCATCTCTTAGCTCCTTCTTTCGCCTCTGTGGGGGGGGTATACTATTGGTATTTTCTTATGAAGAACCCTGTGAGCCCGATTTGGGTTTCCTGCCATGGGTTGTTGCGTTATTTGGGTCTCCGTTGGCTGGACCACTGCGAAATGTGTCTTTTGGTTTCTATGGCATTGAAGGGTTTTGGTCAAACAACTCAATGTGGAACTCTAGTAGAAATTGTAATTTTAAAAGTGCCCAAAGGTCAAGCTGAGCTTTAAGTAACGATCCTTGGACTGATGGAACAGAGTAATGGTATTTTGTATAAAACTATGGTTGATTTGTGTAATGCCTAGTCTCTGCGTTTTCTTATGGAAATTGTAGTTTGATGTTCTTGATGCTACTGTCACCTCTATTCTGGGGTGCGAGGATTTTGTACCTGTAATATAACTTCTTGATCTTAATCATGGTTTGCGTTTGTTATGGGTTGCTATCGCCTCTGTCATGAAATAGTCTCTGCATTAGTTTTCTAGGAGGCATTGAATCCTGGGACTAAATCTCAGCTTCTTTCCTCTAATTGAAATAATGTATGGTTTGTTCTTCGTTTTACCTAGCAAACGTGGCTATTTAAGTGGAAGAGTCTGAATTTCTTAGTTTTTATATTCGTTGATAGAGGTTGCTTAATGTGTCAGAACACTTGCTTGAATTTCCTTATAAGTATTCCATTTCCTCTTTCTGCGTTTTCTGGTAGATTGACTGTAAATGGGGAAAAGAGGGATTCGATCCTTGGCTTGTAAATTATGTCATGTGTGTTGTCTAAAGGTAGCAAAAATGCCTAGGTAAGAAAATGAATGTTCGTGTCTAGCTACTGCTTTTAATTGAACATGACCTTCATGAGATTTGAACTAGTGACCACTTCTTGATGGAAAAATGTAACGAGATGTAAATGGTACAAGTAGCGCTTGTTTTGGTACTAAGACTCGATTTGTGTAGAAAAATTCTATGTTTTGATTTGATATAATGTTTAACTAATTCGTTGAAATCTTGGATTTATTGATGATGTGGAAATGATACCCTAGTTTCGAAAGAACAACTATACTTATTTTATGTTTAATGTTTTGAAAACCATGGTTGAATGAATGACATAGTTAAGACAGACGATGTCTAAAATACTACTTTTGTCATTCTAATTGATACTTCGTAAGCATAGAAGGGATGATAAAAGAATTAAAAATCGAACAGGAAAAGTTAAATTCTATTGACAAAAACGATTCAAACAGATATTAAATTTAATCTTAATAGAAAGACTAAAGATCTTAACCTAGAGGCTAGTATAGGTTGTCTACCAAAGGATAGCTTAGCTAGGCTTGATAGATCCTCCACTGGTTTCTGGGAAGAACTTTGAATCCGATAATATGGGTAAGGGAAATAATAATGACTGACTTTACTATAACTAAGATTGGAAGCATTAAATACCCCATACCTAGAAGCTTGAATACCTGGCCCCTTCCTGTAGAAAAACCTAGCTGCTTGGCACTTGATTTCTTCTTGTGGAAACCTGCACACTCAACAATAATTAATGCAATGTTGGATGTATCTTGCAAACCTGTTAGTATGATTGCCTTAGGTTGGATGACTTTGGGGATACCATGTTCCTCCCAGCCATGATCCTACAACCATTTCTGGTTATGTATGGATCCCCCCAAGCTAGATTCCAAATTGCAAAGAGAGAGATAGAGACCCTAGGTCCACTACTGGTTCAGATATGAGAATTATTAAGTGAGGTTGCTTCATTTTCTTGAAGCAGAATACTCTTACTCTCTTACCATAAGAGAATGATAATAGAAGAAGATGATCCCAAAACTTGGGATCTTCCCTCTTAAGTAGGGGAGTCTTGATTTAGGACTGTTGCAGCAACAGTTTCTTTAAAGTAAATAATTACTATTTATTTAAAAGAGGTTATTTACTGACTAACTAGTCCTCTTGAATTAGGACTCTTCCTTTGTTTTACTATGATTGTTTTTAACTTAAACATTTCATAATAATTATAATAACAATAATTACCATAATAATAATTATATTTTACTTAATTATTGATGCATTATTTATAATAACAAATAAATAATAATGGAAATAATAATAATGATAATAGTTACCATAATAGTATTTCTACCTAAGTATTAATATACTATTAATACTTCTTGTCAAGGTGGCTTTCCACTAATACTAATGTGGCACCTCATTAAGCTTATACAAAGTCTTTATAAATAATTAACCACTTTATTATTTAATTAAATTCTTAATGACATTATTAAACCTTGTCTCTTCACAAGATACTTTGTTTTAACCATTTAGGGATAGGGTCCACTTCTTTGGACGGTCTTTTGGTTGCTTGGATAGGCACCTCTAGTCTCTCTCTTGCATTTCGAATTAGCTCATTTACATGGTAGTTCCCGCAGTAGGTGATTGTAACATACCCTTTTAGTTGGAAAACATTTTGTGTTAGCAAACATTATTATAACTTTTATTTTAAAGTTTTATGTTGGACAGGTGTCCAAGGATGACTGTAATTTGCACAATATATTATTATTAAATAAATCAAATAGGAGACAAATACCTAAGAAGACTGTTGAAAGAGTGGTTACTAGTCCACTAGGTGGAATGGAATCTGGGGTAGAAGGCAATGGACACGTGGCAGCATCATGATGCAACTAACTGGCGATTGGTATGGGACAACTCCCTTGAAATGTGGTCATGGTACCCTGAAAGATGGGACTGGAGCTTGAGGCTCATTTATTCCAAACTGACCACTAAAGACCAAGGAAATCTATATAATAGCCATCAAATTGTGAACTGAGGTTCATCACTTTTCGTGACGAGGAAAATTTACCTTGGGGTTTTCCTGTGTTTGCACCCAAGAGATTTGATAAGGGGATATGCTATGTTGTTGATCATGTTGTGAGTTTGCAAAACTCTTATTGAGTTCAAGAGGTTGATGCTTAGTGGATAAGGCATGTTCTTTCAGGAGGTTGATGCTGAGTGGAGAAGGCATTTTTGAGTGCCTTGCTTCTACACAGATTCCACCCACTTATTGGATCAGTAATCAGGCTCGGGGGTTCACTAGAAGCCAGCAGTTGAGTTGCTTCTTCTGAAATAGGTTGGGAGGAACATGCCTCCCTGGGTGTTTGTCGACCCTATCGTCATTTACAGGTTCCATTGTCTTATCTATTTTTATTTTAAAGTTCTGTTGTCTATTAACTTTTACTGTTTATTTTATAAGTTTATTTCATTTTCCTGAGTAAATTAATAATTTTGTATGAAATTGATTTGTTTGAATAAAATAGTCTCTTCATTTTTCCCCATGCAAAAAGAAACAACATCGTACTCTAGTACAGAGACAGATTAAGGTAGATAGATACGATATGCAAATTGCCAAGGTGATGGAAGTACTATTCTGTATATTCTGTTAGTTTATCTACTGATAGTGATTAGTATTATTTACTGCATTTCTTTATATTACTGTTCTTACTTCTATATTTATTTCATCAAATAGAAGTTTATTGTCTTAAAATATTATTACTGTTCTTTATAATTATTATTGAAATCATTGCTGAAACATAATTAAAAAAAATTGTAGAATCTCATCATACAGAACTGATATGTCATTTCAAGTTTCAATTTAGGGTTTGTAGTTTCCATCTATTTTCTTTTCAAAGTTTACTATAATCTACTATTATTTCTATTATTGTACACACAGGAAAGATAAGCAAACATAAGTCTCATAACACAAACCTAGGGTTACATATTTCACTTTCAAAACCAAACTTCAAACTACTGAATTTATTATCGAACGATAGCAGCAAGGATATTAAAAGATATCTTTTATCTAAACAGTTACCAACTATTGCCCAAACATCACATGTTCCTATAGCCATAAAATAAAAACACACAAATGCATTCCTTTCTACGGAATCGAGCTAGTTAAACAAGCTCCCTGTTCTTACATAGATTCATTATTTTATTAACATTAGACAAACCAAAACTTTTATATCAAAATCGTTCTTATAGGTCATGTAGTTTATTTACAAATATCATCTCCAGGGTTTAAGATATTACAATGTCTGTAGGAGAAGAGCAAAACATAAATCACAAACACTAGTTTGATGCTGAGGTATCGAAAAACAACATCAATTTTATACATTACAAAACGAGGATGAAACCCTAACCCTTAAGAAATTTCATAAGTTTGAAATGCAGCAACATGTGTTACAAATCTACGATGCTACATATAGGCCGAAGCCTATCATGTATTACAAACACATAACCATTGTTTAAAAGACAATAGCAGTATTTTCATTATACTTGCATAGCACACGATTTCTTTTCCCAATGTTTAAACATTTCATGAGTTCATAGTCCATAAAGAAAATGATAGCAAGAGGTGTGTTCAAACCTAGTTGCACAACTATTATCATATTACATTAAATTCGAACACAGAGGTCTGATAAAACACAAATTCTTCCCACTTTATAAGTCGACGAGTCACAGGTTTTGTTCATGGGCCAAGCCCCAACACAACGAACACAAAACAGTCACGGCAACATAGTTTTGTAAATATTCTTTTATATTAACAACTCAACAGAGTTTGAAACCCTTTTTAACGGAAAAAAAATTTCCCAGTTCAAAACTCAGAACCCAAACACTATACAATAACACTACAAACTATTACGTCGACTCTGCAAACTGAGAAATAACCTAATACACGCGTAATACGAAGCAACATAGGTTTCGAACCACGATTTCCAGAATAAGTGTTACAACTTCAAACATTTTCCACAAATATGCCAGGAGAACCTACGGAGGGTTTTGCCACCGCGGCTTACCATTTTATAGTGTGTTATCCATTGCCATCAAACCCAACACTCTAAATCCATAAAGAAGGTAGTACCTGCCACACAAAACTGTAAGAAGTCAACAACCAGTTCCAACGAATGTTGATAAAGAAAAACTATATTGTTTAAATAGGGTTTCAAGTCGACTTACCTTCATATTAACAGATGGATGGAATGCTTTAAGCTTCCAATTCCTCCAACCAACACAAAAAAGTAGCATGCAACTGAACTTTTATCAAACTTGGAGTTTAATCTCACCGAAAACCTAAACCTATCACACAACAAAAGCCTCAGGGATTCATTTCTGTAATGCCCCATATTTTGACTAGGCATGTTTACGAGTTAGACACCTTTCACTTTAATTGCTTATTACCTATTGGACTCAGCTAGACAGAGTGAACTATATTTTCGGCATGATAGACATGATGATATGTTGCTATTGTGTTAATGATGTTACTATATTCATGCAGTTATTAAGCTATAATTATTATGAGATTCTTTTATTTCATAATGACTGTGTATGTTTGATAATCGTCTTGGAGGAAATGTGATATATATGATGTGGTCATTATGCTGTGATCGATTTGATGATTTTATGTGATGAAATAAATGATGCTGACAAAATGGATCAGACAATGATAGAATGGAAAATATATGTCTTAGCGTTTTCATTGGTAAAATGTGAAATATATGGCGTTGTACGTGGATGCCATCCTATGATGAAATTGATAGAACTGTTATATTCCATACATACCTGTGATGTGATAAAATTTTGACGTGAAATAAAATGATGTTGATGATATGGATCAATTGGTGATCGAAGGGAAATGCTTGTTATAAAATGTGTATTCTGTGGAATACTAACCGACAGGACACGAGGGCTATGGGATAGCCGGATACTTGATCTGATATATGGATAAGAGCTTATCCATGCAGGGAACCTTAGCAACCGAAACTGATGATATGATGACATAGACCGATAATCTTGAGAGAAGCAGAGTATGATTTGATAAGGGCGCAGGCCCAGTATGTTCAGAGCGATGGATGTGTTTCCCACCCTATGTTCCTACAATACCTGAGATCGTGGGAGGGTTGTGCTGAGACACATGTATGTGTGATGACGATGGTCGCATGCCTACTAGGAGAGGATAGGTTCGATGTTCAGCTGACGCTATCGCTCTCAAGTTCTATGTGGTCAGGTCGATGAGTGCGACATCCACTTTTGTACTAGCAGAGGAGGGATAGGGAGGATGTGGCAGTAGGTTAGGATGGGAGGATATGATAGCTAGTAATGTGAGGGTTGGGTATTCCTTGACCCGGAGTTAGTGGTAGTAGGTAGCTCCCCTTGCACCTGAATAATTGATCAAATGTAATCATAAAAGTAATGAAATGGAATCTTAAAGGTTAACTGATAAAATAAACGATGATGTTTAGTAATATTATGATGAATTTGTACTTGTTCAGTTTGCATAAAGTATTATTAGTATTAGTTAGCTGATATGCATAGGAAATATGACGTATGTTTATAGTCCATGTCTGTCTTGTGCATACGCTGGCCATGCATGCACATTATGCACATGCGCAATAATATTGGTTTACAACCTACTTATCAAGGTTTAACAATGTTATAAGTTATCATGGATGAGTCAATTAAGTATTTAATGAATGATTTAATTAGTAAAAGATTATCAAGTTCTAACGTATAAAATAAGTTAATTAATCTTGTATGTGAACATTGTAATGAACAATTAAGATAAGAGTCGTTAATTGTAAGTACCCTCAAATGAAGGTGTCGTCAATATGAAGTATGATAGATGAATATTAATACTAGAAGAGTGTGCTAGATAATTGTTGATCATGATTAAATAAACCGTTAAGTATATTTCATTAACTATACATAGAAGTACTATGTTGACACTTATTGATTAAACAAATAAACATTTTAATTACTATTCACAATTTATTGAATTACTATTACTATTAATTATCATTGTTGTTATTGTTATTATTTAATCAATAATAAAATAATAAAGCCTTTTATAAAAACATAATGGATCGAATAAATTATTAAATAGATTATTCATTTAAATTAAGGGACGGAATCATTCCAAAATAGATTAAAAAGGATTTGTTTAAATAAATTATTGAATGGTCCCACTGCTCGAGAGAACTTGGGTGATTTAAAAAAAATATATATATAATCCACCTTTTTGCCTTAAAAAGGGGATGCACTAATGATTTGTACTTTCAAAAGACCACGGCAGCTAGGGCGGTGGAGTGATAAGGAAGTTTGACTTTAGGAAGGAGGTGGATTCTTATAAAGAGGGATTTTAACAAAGTAGTAAGGGGTTTATTTGTGGGATAAGTGTGAGTTTTTTTTTGTGAAAGAGGAGGAATGCCGAGGAGGGGGTTAACTCGATGCCGAGGAGGGGGTTAACTCGAAGCTTTGAGGAGGTGGGAAGCTCAAAGGAAAAGACTGAGGAGGGTGTTAACTCAGCAAAATATTACCATGGAAAGGGTTCGATGGAAAGTTGCTGTCGGGATTATCGGTTTGTGGGCTCGGGGGCTAGGAAATCCGTTGATTACCTAGGGTCAGCACGATAATAGCGGATCGGCAGGGTGGACATATCATTTCGGGTTGTTAAGGTAACCTACAGAATCCATTACAGAAACCTTCTTATCTTAGCGAAAATCGACGGATTCAGGTATTTTTCTGAACCAGCTTAAATAGAAGGTATTTTTCTATTATTTTCCAATTATGCATGTCAAAGGAATAGAGTAGAATGAAAAGTTTTAAGATTATGTATTATTTAATTGCAGAGACATGTAATTATAATTATATAGAAACAGACAATTAATCATTTAGAAAATAGAAACAGAGACGGTTGAATCTTTGGTTTTCTCCAGAGAACAAACTGGGAAGAACTTGGTACTTACATAAAAGGAATGGAGACCTAGTGCCTAGCAGGGGGCACTACATTTGGTATCAGAGCACAAGGCTCAGAAACTGAGACCTTAGGGCCTAGCTACACCTGGAATTTTAGTAAAATTTACTAGAAAATGAGAAACCAATATGATGGCTGCAAAAAAAAAAAAAAAATGCTCCACTGCAACTGAAAATTGTCAACAGAGCGTAAGAGCTACAAATGAACTCAAATCTACAGGGAAGAAAATAGCATACAGTATAAGGTTTTTAACTCAAAAATTGCTAGAAATTAGTTTCACTGCAAATGATGAACATCTAAAAAAAAATGTTGTAAATTCTCCAACATAGCTATTATAGTGGTTCAGAGAAGCATTTCTAATTTGTTAATATGCATAGTGATGAGCTGATAGGAGAAAGAGGATATATCTTAATTCCAGTTACAGCAGAAACAACTATTGTGCTAACATGCATCTTGTAGTATCCAAACTGAACACGTAAGACAATCTACCAATAGGACATATTTCAATTGAAGAATAAATTTCCATAAATAAAACCCTCATTCATACCTAATACCTAAGGACCGTTTCTTCAAATTTGAACCCAGCGATGCATGAAATCCAACAACAGTTCAGTTTCATGGTGAAAAACAGGCGAGGCCTGAAGGACTTCTAAGAATTTTAAAAGAATGGGTTCGAAGTTTCAATATGTCGAAACTTGTTAAAGAGGCTGGAGATCACAGTGGGCAGCGATGGAGAAGGCAGGTTCAAAATATTTTCCACTTAATATCTGCTATGTGATTATCTTGTTGCTTTCATCTGTCCAATGAACTCCATCCCAGTCTACATAGGACGCTGGATTAGAATATGATTCTGCCGTCATAGAGCTATCATTGATGGTTCTTGTCAATCCACATTGAATTCCATAATTATAGTTATATTTGCCTCCAATTCCACAGTTAGCCGTAGTAATGAACTTGAAACCTGTAACACGAAAACAACAGATCAAGATCAGTCATCCAAACGTCTTGCTCTAAATTCACCAAATCGGTACTTATTTTTAAACAAAATTCTTTCCAGATTAAGTAAGAATTTTGCGCAATTTTTAAAACAAAATTCTTTCCAAAGTTATATTGATAAGAATAAATCTTGGGTCATAGCAACAAGACAGAGTTTATATATTTTAAATTCACTAGAAACCAAAATGTTAGGTAGCATGATCAGAGTGAAAGATACCCACCATATTTAGCGAGATTGACAAGCAATCATAGACAATATCAATGTATTTACATATATAATGGTCGCATCAGGGAGATCTTTGCATATCACAGTAAGTTGTGCTCGCAGCATTCTGTTATAGAGACGCACAACATTAGTATATGAGACTGAGCATCCATATTGATCAAAATCATTGGAAGAATGGAAAAAAAATGTAAGCCAGAAGGGTTGGCATCCCTGAGGACCCACATCCTTCACTAGAATTGTTCTGGCTCCTTCATTGTACAGAGCCTGAATTTGTCCAAACCACATAAAATTTCAGTCCGGCCAGATGATAACAAATTATTTTTCTCTTAGGAAATATAGAAAATATATATATAAGCTCATACCTCCGCAGCTCCAGCATGGGAATATATATAAAAGTATATATCTGCCCAGCACCGAGGCTTTTATATGAAACTAAGAGCTCTTCAAGCGACCAATGGGCTGAGTCCAAAGGAGGTCATGCGCACATCGCAATAGCCCAAGCACCCGAAATTTTCTTTTTTTGTTGTTACTTTAGCCTAACCGACATCGACGGAAAGCAACCTTGGCGAGATTAATTTAAATAGGCAATGACAGTTACCTCAAACAGTGTCCACACCAGAAAATTTGCAGTTACAATTTTCTCAGAAGCCTGACTATGACCCTGCAATGGAGAGTACAAGGACGCCAACAACCATAGAACGGCGGCGGCAACTACACACCGAAAGAAATTCCCCACAGGAACTCGGTGGCCTATGCAGGTCACTCATGAGCTTACCTTTCCTCTTTTGTTCCGTGTAAAGGTACCACGGGTCGAGCCCGAGCTCAGCAATCAAGAGTCTAAGCCTGTCACGATAGAAACCCACACCATCTCTTATGCACTACGCGTCTACCGAGAGCCACCTGCCAGGTCGAACGGGGACCACTAAGCCCGCTGCTAGGGCCAGGAACCAAGCTCACCCTCGAGCATACCTTCAATGCCAATAAAACCCCCATTTTCTCCCATATATAGGGAATAGGTTTGACGCCACGTAAGGCGGTTTCTGCGTTTCCCCATAAGCGGTTTACCATACCGTTTTCTTGTATGCAGATGAGTAAAAATTTGACACGTGTCACGGCGGTTTCTTCCCGCGACCACCAACCACCTGTATCGTCCGTGCAAGTTGCCAGCGCGGAATATAAGGGAGCCATTGATCGTCTTGTACGGCTCTCGCAAACCTCCAAAACAAACGGACTTTACCACTTCCGAATCACCTCCCTCCGTGTCAAATCTCTCACGTGATGAGAACTGGGCTTTGGCTCACGATATTATTTTTTTTTTTATTATTGGCGTCAATCCCCCATGCGAAAGAGAAAAGGGTTTTGTATGTAATCCGTGTTTCAAAGTCAAACCATATCTAGTTTCGTCATTTTCTTGAAACCTCATTTGGGCAATGATCTCCAAGCCCATACCTCCAAGATTTCACAATAAACGCCAAGGAGATAGTCTAAGCCCATACCTCTTTTGTATTGTTTTAAAATTTTTTTTATCAATTTAATTTAAATATCTTTTAAATTGATTTAATTTAATTAATTTAATTTAATGTCTATTAATTAGTTAATTTAATTTAATTCAATTACTTTAATTTAATTCAATTAGTTTAATTTAATATCTTTTAATTAATTAATTTAATTAATTTAATATAATTTAATTTTTTTTTAATTTAATTTAATTTAATTGTTGTTAAGAATTAAAAGTTAATATAAAAAAAAAAATCAATTGGGATGAGCAAAAGAACTAACAAAATCATTTGGGATCACTGATAGATTTTAATTCTTTAACAATTTGGTTATAGTTATTGATTTCGACAAGAGCCATAGGTTTAAAACTTCAATCCTAGTGGGGAACAATGTTTGAACATAATTTCATGATATGCTTCTTCGTAACCATGTCACTAGAGCATACATGTCAACCATTTATCTAAGGATATGTCATACTCTTTATCTCTTTATTAATAAGCTTGAATGGTAGAATAATCTCATGTAGCTAACAATTGTGGAATTGATTATTTCATTAAGAATCATTAACATCAAAAACGTTGCAAATTTAGAGATTTTATCAACTAACCAGTGAGGCCTCCAATATAACCAAGCACCAATACCAATAGGGACGCACATGCACCATCCGAGCCTCAAGCTCGTGCAAGACAACTCCCTCCAATAAAAGCTAGCCTTACCAGGTCTATCTAATAAATGTGAAATCGAAATATAGGACTGGATATATATATATATATATTATCCAATGGATGTCGACATAAAAATATGGGTAAGTTGAAAAAAAAAGGGGATAGTTATATATTGTGAATTGATACACTTTTGAGATAAACGACATTAACATTAAAAGTTATACATGTACGTGTAAATTGGTAATTCTTCATACGTAAATGTATAGAGTATCTTATAGATTTATAAAAATATCGTATTCTATTATATTAAGGAAAATAGAGGGCATGAAATTAATGGATATGTTATAAGTGTTGGACATTCAACGAAATTTACAAAAAAAATCCCTAAATATAATACAAATCATAAATAGAAAGATTAATTTGTAAAGTTGGATGTATTGAGATATAAGTGAGAATCTTAATGTTATAAAATAAAATATAACAAAAAAAAAACTTATCAACATTATGATATTTGTATAAAAAAAAAAAAAAATTTGTCGAGACTTCAACGTATGGTCGAAGAGATGAAACAAACGCCTAATCTGAAAGCAAGGAACCGCTAAAATGAGCATGGAAAGCTGAATGCTATGACACTAATTTCACTACATAACAAAATCATTAATGAAAACAACCATAGATTTCAACACGTTGACCCTAACAAAACTGTTCCTTGCACATACGTATAAATATAGGCATTTTAAGGAGCACTGCATTAGGTTTTCCTCATGATGTAAAATGACAAGGTAGAAACGAATTCCTTTATTTTCTTATATTTCTTCTCTAAAATTCAGTTCAAATTTGGTACGGGGATGGGTTACTTATGACGACAGTGGCTTCCATAATTTTATTGAAATAAACTTAAAATTTAGTGTTTCCTATGCAAACCTTATTTAGTTTACCTTAAGCTAAGTTGATAGTATTATGATGAAAAGAAATACATGCTAAATGTCTAAGACATTCACTTACATAGAAAGATCAACTTAAAAGCTAACATCTACAACCATCTAGAATAATTCAAATGAGTATTAAAAGAGTGGAGATTTTTATATCAATGAAGAAAGGAAAATTGGTGTTTTAACTCTAGTAATGAAATTCGTAGAATGCATTAGTTGCAATGCTAAGTAACAGCATTTAGTTTTATTAAATGGTTGTGCAAGTTAAGTAATTGACATGCTTAGTGTTTATGTGAAGGTGTCATTTGTTAGGTCGACCACATCTCAAACTTTGCTTACGAGGAATAAGAGAATATGGTAAAATAAACATGGAGTGGTGTTTGATTTGTGAGTTCCTAGGTCCCCGCAACAAAGTACACAAACGTCAATGTGTGTGTATATAGATAACTTGGTACAAAGTACAAATTAAAGTGAAAACTCATGAACACCTCATAATTATGGTTACAAATAGAATTTTCACTTAAAAAAAATTATATATAATAAATGTAATAATATACAGGCATTTCAGTTGGGAAAGGATAAGATATGAAATGTTATGAAGCTCAGAGACAGAGAGAGACTTGAAAAATACATTACATATTATTTAGATAAGATAATGGATGGAAATAAATTTGTTGGATATAAGTATAGGTATCCTTTTGGAATCACATTATGGAAACACCACGCACGTAAACCAGGAAATTGCATTAAAGCTTATTAAAAGACTATTGTATTAAAGGGGAACATGGCTTAGACTAATTGAGTTAAATATTGGTGTAATAGTGCAACAGGGTTTTTATAAAATTTTGGATTAATCCTACCTAATATAGTGATGATCTCGTGTAATAATAAGAGAGTCATAAGAATCCCAACACAATCCTCAACTTAACTTAGTTAAAGCGGTTGTTATGAAGTTCTAGTATGATTGAACATATTAAGTAATGATGTATTCGTTCAACTTGTAGGGTTAGACTAAGGTCTTTACAAAGTACATAAAGGTTGCTTGTGCGAGTAGGAAGAGTGGTGATGTACAAATGCAATGGCTTACTAGGATAAATACTAGTAATTACCTTTACAATGGTAAGGGTGGGAACAAAACTAGCTACGAGATTCTTAAGGAATTGAAGAAGTAATGGTTTCCCAACAAATGATATTGGTTTGAAAATGAGAATAATAAATAAACACGATAATAATTGTATTTGATAAGAAATAGCCACGAAAACCTTTTAAACAATAATGGTCCTCCTAATTTAATGATGTTATGATACTTTTGTTATTGTTTATTACCAGTAAGTGAAATGGCAAGGTGGTATACCTTAAAGATTGTAAGGAATGAAGAAGTGTTCCAGTACTATTAGCTAAATATAATAGTGGAGTCCACTTATGTTTAATAATGCGTTGAATTGTTGAATAAATATACATTTGCGTACAAATATTAAGGGATGATGGTTACCACTATCAGTGACTAGGATAATTGTGTTGCTCCCATTATGTACAGGATCTACAAGTTATACATTTATTTATAAGGGGAGGATCATCGATAGAAACAAGAGATGTATTAACCAAATCTAATAAGGTAGTAAATGGAGTAAGGACATGGTAGGAAGCTAACAAAGGGGGAGATAATTGAAAATCAATAACACTTGACCAATATTCCAACAACCGTTATAGATCAAGTACGTGGAATCGGTAATAAAATTATGTTTTAGGGGAAATAGTGCATTTCCAATTTATGAGAAATGATGAAATTAATTATTGATGAGAATGGGCATCTTTACAAACTGTCAGGAAAGGGAGTAAGATTATATGTGTATCTCATGTCTAGTGATAATGTGTAGTTATCTAGGTATGTGTGAATGGATTCCCCTATTGGAAAAAAAAAATAATTAGTATTAAGATATGGGAGATATCTATGTATTAAAATCAACACCGTAAATTTTCTATGTGTAAAGTGCAATTAATCATGTTTCAATATAGTAAGTGGAAAAAGAGATTGAGGGAACTAGGTGTGTGCGAGAAAAGAATAGGGGTTATATGCTACTAATCTTGCTTAGGTCAAATTGTCATGATGGAGGCGGATATTATTGAGAAACAATTTGGATTTAATAATTACAAAATGAACAAGCAGTAAAATATAAAAGTAGGTGAATTGTTGAGGGACTAGTGAAGTTACCGTGAATGAGTGTGCGCCGAACCCTCAACCAGGTTAAGTGAGGTAGTAATACAACTAAATGGGGTAATAATGGAGGCAAAATAGGAACCGATGTGCACCTCCGTGAATAAAGTTACGTTGTTTAAACCCCTAACAGATACTATCAGTGAACTTAAGCATTTTGGTAAGATATAGTTACTAAGAACATTCCAATAAATGATATTTCCCCTAATTTAATATTTGATTACAATACTTATGGTTATCAAGCACGTAGATTGCTTATTAACACTAAGGTAACAATAATGTTTGACCTTAGGATGAAATAACAGGGACCTTCATCTCCTAAGAGAGGTATGCAAACCTTAAGGGTCCTTGGTAGTTGGATCAATATAAGATTTTGTGATGAGTAAACCTCTCTGGATGTTATAACATTGAAGGATGTTGCTAAACAGTAAGAAGTAGGATACTGAAGCGGATAGCACTTGATTATAACCTTATGGATTCTAGAGATTCAATAGAAGGATTAATCTAAATGTTTCTTAATTATTAGAATACGCATCAGTGGATAAAAGAAACAAAGCCATAGGATAATATCGACATATTCGGTCAAGTCAAAGCTAAGTAGGACAAGTATGGCCAACACCTACTACTTGCATGAATGAAGAGAGTAGGTGTCAAGAATTTCCCTGCATTATTATGACCATAACTTCGGGACGAAGTTTCCTGAAGGGTGGGTGTATGTAACGCCCCATATTTTGACTAGGCATGTTTACAAGTTAGACACCTTTCACTTTAATTGCTTATTACCTGTTGGACTGAGCTAGACAGAGTGAACTATATTTTCGGCATGATAGACATGATGATATGTTGCTACTGTGTTAATGATGTTACTATATTCATGCAGTTATTAAGTTATAATTATCATGAGATTCTTTTATTTCATAATGACAGTGTATGTTTGATAATCGTCCTGGAGGAAATGTGATATATATGATGTGGTCATTATGCTGTGATCGATTTGATGATTTTATGTGATGAAATAAATGATGCTGACAAAATGGATCAGATAATGATAGAATGGAAAATATATGTCTTAGCGTTTTCATTGATAAAATGTGAAATATATGGCGTTGTACGTGGATGCCATCCTATGATGAAATTGATAGAACTGTTATATTCCATACATACATGTGATGTGATAAAATTGTGACGTGAAATAAAATGATGTTGATGATATGGATCAATTGGTGATCGAAGGGAAATGCTTGTTATAAAATGTGTATTCTGCGGAATACTAACCTACAGGACACGAGGGCTATGGGATAGCCGGATACTTGATCTGATCTATGAATAAGAGCTTATCCATGCAGGGAACCTTAGCAACCGAAACTGATGATACGATGACATAGACCGATAATCTCGGGAGCAGCAAAGTATGATTTGATAAGGGTGTAGGCCCAGTATGTTGAGAGGGATGGATGTGTTTCCCACCCTATGTTTCTATGATACCCTAGATCGTGGGAGGGCCGTGCTGAGACACGCTCCCCATGTATGTGTGATGACGATGGTTGGATGCCTGCTAGGAGAGGATAGGTTCGCTGTTCAGCTGACGCTATCGCTCTCAAGTTCTATGTGGTCAGGTCGATGAGTCCGACATCGACTTTTGTACTAGCAGAGGAGGGATAGGGAGGATGTGGCAGTAGGTTAGGATGGGAGGATATGATAGTTAGTACTGTGAGGGTTCGGTATTCCTTGACCCGGAGTTAGTGGTAGTAGGTAGCTCCCCTTGTGCCTGAATAATTGATCAAATGTAATCATAAAAGTAATGAAATGGAATCTTAAAGGTTAACTGATAAAATAAACGATGATGTTTAGTAATATTATGATGAATGTGTACTTGTTTGGTTTGCATAAAGTATTATTAGTATTAGTTAGCTGATATGCATAGGAAATATGATGTATGTTTATAGTACATGTTTGTCTCGTGCATACGCTGGCCACGCATGCACATTATGCACATGCGCAATAATATTGGTTTACAACCTACTTATCAAGATTTAACAATGTTATAAGTTATCATGGATGAGTCAATTAAGTATTTAATGAATGATTTAATTAGTAAAAGATTATCAAGTTCTAACGTATAAAATAAGTTAATTAATCTTGTATGTGAACATTGTAATGAACAATTAAGATAAGAGTCGTTACTTGTAAGTACCCTCGAATGAAGGTGTCGTCAATATGAAGTATGATAGATGAATATTAATACTAGAAGAGTGTGCTAGATAATTGTTGATCATGATTAAATAAACCGTTAAGTATATTTCATTAATTATACATAGAAGTACTATGTTGACACTTATTGATTAAACAAATAAACATTTTATTTACTATTCACAATTTATTGAATTACTATTATTATTAATTATCATTGTTGTTATTGTTATTATTTAATCAATAATAAAATAATAAACTCTTTTATAAAAACATAATGGATCGAATAAATTATTAAATAGATTATTCATTTAAATTAAGGGATGGAATCATTCCAAAATAGATTAAAAAGGATTTGTTTAAATAAATTATTGAGTGGTCCCAATGCTCGAGAGAACTTGGGTGATTTAAAAAAATATATATATAATCCACCTTTTTGCCTTAAAAAGGGGATGCACTAATGATTTGTACTTTCAAAAGACCACGACGGCTAGGGCAGTGGAGTGATAAAGAAGTTTGACTTTAGGAAGGAGGTGGATTCCTATAAAGAGGGATTTTAACAAAGTAGTAAGGGGGTTATTTGTTGGAGAACTGTGAGTTTTTTTTGGTGAAAGAGGAGGAATGCCGAGGAGGGGGTTAAATTGATGCCGAGGAGGGGGTTAACTCGACGCTTTGAGGAGGTGGGAAACTCAAAGGAAAAGACTGAAGAGGGGGTTAACTCAGCAAAATATTACCATGTAAAGGGTTCGATGGAAAGTTGCTATTGGGATTATCGGTCTGTGGGCTCGGGGGCTAGGAAATCCATTGATTACCTAGGGTCAGCACGATAATAGCTGATCAGCAGGGTGGACACATCATTTTGGGTTGTTAAGGTAACCTACAGAATCCATTACAGAAAGCTTCTCATCTTACTGAAAATCGACGGATTCAGGTATTTTTCTGAACCAGCTTAAATAGAAGATATTTTTCTGTTATTTTCCAATTATGCATGTCAAAGGAATAGAGTAGAATGAAAAGTTTTAAGATTATGTTTTATTTAATTGCAGAGACATGTAATTATAATTATATAGAAACAAACAATTAATCATTTAGAAAATAGAAACAGAGACGTTTGAATCTTTGGTTTTCTCCAGAGAACAAACTGGGAAGAACTTGGTACTTACATAAAAGGAATGGAGACCCAGTGCCTAGCAGGGAGCACTACAATTTACTTACAACTTCCAAACCCAAGCAACTTATACAATAAGTTTCACAATCAATATTTCAAAGTTGCAGTTATAGAGCCATCACAAACCACCCAGGGTCGAGCCCTGCTAACCAGCGGCCTGTCGGCCTCTTCCCCAAATGAAAACACCAAATGAATGCATGAAGGAAAACAACAAACGTTAATGCAAGACTGTCTTAGGGTTTTCATATCTCAATGATCGAGGCAACAGATCAACGATCAAGACTTAGCCATCAAAGCCATGATAGAACCAAGGCAGAGATACGACCAAGCACGATTAATAACCTCATTAAATAACTAGCACAGTTGGAGTGCCATATCACCACGGCTGAGCATACAGCTTGGTGAACTATCGCCATTCTTACCACTATATCACGTGGAGCCAGTAACACGTAGGAGCCATTGAAGCAAACCACTACCATCACACAGGATTTCATTTAATGCTGAATCTCACATATCATTTGCCAGACCCTCGACTGCAACAACATTAAATTTGTGAGAGCGCCAAGTTAGGGTGACAGCGTGATCTCAGGATTATATCACTACTACATTACAACTGTAATACAACTGCTATATAGTTTCAAACCATAGAGTAAAATCATATCACGGTATCACAGCCATGTATATAGTTTCCAAACTATGTTACAATTTGCAAAACAACTATAATCTAAAGTTCCAAACCGTATGATGGATTCATATAACCACGATGTGAATCCAATCCAAACTTTAACACATATTGTCTATGTTATATGCATTTTCAATGTTAAGTCCCCAATTGATTAGGGCGCACCATTTCATATTCAAATATCAAATTAACATTCGTTCATTCTGTACATAATATAATATAGCACTAAGTTTCGATTTGCATATAACTAGGCATTATAACCCTAGCATGTATTCCATAGAAGTATTATAACAATTCCATATGGTCACTAATACACATCAAACTATTATCTTGTCAATGTGTTTGGATATCCATCATCTATTTCAGGATACATATCTATTTCAGGATCATCTATTTCAGGATACATATCTACTTCAGGATCTTGCATGATCTATTTCAGGATATGCAGTCCAGTCACCAGTTTGATGCCTCCAGCACCTTATCCACCTTCTTCTAGCACCCGGGAGCCACTTTCCACAGAGTTTTAGCCCTCCTAAGCTGAAAGGCGCCCTCTTCTCACCTACTGACAGAGAAGGGCGCACTTGTTCACCTACCACTGCAGATTCACTCCAGTTACATTCAGTTAGCTCCGATTCTGATTGATTTCACTCCGATTTCACTCCTGACTGACTGTTTCACCTCCGATTGACCTCCAGTTCGATTAGGTGACTTGCTCTGACTCCAGTTAGCCTCCCATGCACCCCCACTGAGCCTCCAGATCCTATATCAGTGCTACACACTTCAGTTACATTTATTATGATCAGTTAGACTCAGCTTGACACCTGGATGACTGGTTGGTGTGATTGATGAGCACCACCGATGATTGATGAGGACTCCTAGATAGAGTCAAGCTACTCCATTTCAGTGATTCGAATGGCCTACTTAGTCAATTCGAATTGCCATTGACAGACATGGGATTGTATTGTAATTCATTCACCCTTTCTGGGATAGAGAGCACTGCTGCATGTTTTGCACAGTTTTGCACCATATTTTCTATGTTCATCTGTTGTGATTGATTTACTTGTTCATTAGATCTGCTGTGACTAATTTTACATGGTATCAGAGCCATTGCAGGGACAAGATCTCTTTTCTACAGGTGTTTATACAAGAAGATTTGACTGAATTGCTAAAAATTGCAATAAGTTTGGCATGAGATATCTCAAGGGCATTCGCTCCTGTGCATGCAAAGCTTGAAAATTATTCCAATACCACTCCAGAAGCTTGAGTTACCACATAATTCCTGGATTTGATACATTGGACCTATTCAACATTGCTTGAAATCCAATCCCAGGTGTGATGCAACTCTCAAAGGGTGGATTGTTCGACCTTATTGTGGTTGTTTTGATGTGATTTGCAGGTTTATTGTCTCCTCCAAGTGCACTCGCTATTTTCTGCATGCAAGGTTTCCTCCTTCAATTACATTCGCTATAGTCTGCGTGCAAGCTTCCTCTTCATCAGTTGACTCAATCCTTGCAATGGAATACTCTTCTTCAAAGCCTATCCTCACCCCATTCAATTATTTTGATTGGAAAGATGATATGGAGATCATATTACGTTCAAAAGGTTACTACCGAGTCACTCTTGGTCTTGAATTGGAGCCAAACAATGTAGCAGAAAGAACTAAACACTACAACAAGCTTGATGAAGCTTATGGTCTTCTTTGTCTCTCCATCTCCAAGGATCTTCACTTCCATCTCAGCGGATTGAAGACTCCAAAAGCCATATGGGAGCAACTTGAGACACTATTCGGCAAGCAGGATGAGCTTAGGGCTTTTCAATTAGAGAATGAATTGATTGGCCTTAATCCTGAAAATTTCGAGACCATCAATGAATTCTTCACAAAATTCAAGAACTTGAACTTGCAATTGAAGAACAGTGGTGTTATCAAAGAGGATAAACAGTTGATCCTCTCCATTCTAAGCAAGCTTGGGAAAGATTATTCGGTATTTGTCTCCACTTTCAATTCCGGTCGGCTAACTACCCCGAATTGGAAGATGCCTACCTTGAATGCCTTCATTGAGTCCGTTACGAAAGAGCATGACAAGTTGATTCAAATGGGGTCCATAAGCTCCAAAGATTCAGCCCTATTTGTTCAAGGACCCAAGATCTCGAATGGTAAAGGAAAGCTAAAGAAGGAGAAGCCCAAATTTGAGCCTCACAAGCAAAAATACAAAGGCAAGCAAACGGATGCACCATCCAGTTCGAAATCCAAGCAAAAGGGCAAAGAAGGTAACCAAAAATCTAAATGTACTTATTGTAACCGTGGCTTTCATCCCGAAAGTTCATGTATGAAGAAGACTATAGATCAAATGGCCCTCCTTTTGGAAAAGAACAACATAACCCTTCCTGATGGTGCAAGGAAGAAAGATCGGAATGATGATCATGAAAGAGGACAAGCACTCATGGCAACGGTTTCGAAGCCCTCAACTCTCTTGATAGATTCGGGTGCATCAAATCATATGGCTGCAAATATTGATTCTTTTTCCTCATTCGATCCAAACAGCTCCATCCCCATCCATTTGGGAGATGACTCAAAAATTTCTTCAAAGGGCAAAGGTACGATTCATGTAGAACATGGATGCTTTCAGAATGTTCTTTATGTGCCTTCCTTAGCTTCGAATCTCCTTTCTGTGTATCAAATGACACATACTGGTGATCCAAAGAAAGTCACATTCAGCCCTAATACAGTTGAAATTTCTGATATCAAAAGTGGAAGACTAGTTGCGGTTGGAAAGGCAAACCACACTGCAAAATGTTATGAGTTTTCGCACTTTATTCCGCTTGCAAAGCCCACTTCTCTTCGCACACATGGTAATGAGGTTAGTAGGCTTTGGCATGAAATATTTGGACATCTAAATTATAATTATTTGCTGCTGCTATCAAATAAATCCATGGTTGATGGGCTGCCACAACTCCGTTCCTCGAAGGGAATATGCACCGGTTGCATTATTGGGAAGCACCCCGAGCACAGATTCGACCGCGGCAAGGCTAGCAGAGCCTCTACTATTTTGGGATTGATCCATTCTGATATCAGCGGTCCGCTGCCCCATATGTCATTAAATGGTTCAAGGTATGTTTTGACATTTATTGATGATTATTCTCGCTTTACATGGGTATTCTTTCTCAAAAACAAGTCAGAAGTGCTTGGAAAATTCAAGGATTTTAAGGCTTCTCTTGAGACCACCACTGAGAGCAATATCAAAGCTCTTAGATCTGATAATGGTGGGGAATATATCAAGTCCGAGTTGCTGCAACTTTGTGCCCAAAGCGGAATCAAGATCCAACATACAGTTCTCTACACACCCCAGCAGAACGGTGTAGCGGAAAGGAAAAACCGGTCACTGGAAGAGATGGCTACATGCATGATTGAATCAAAAGGTTTGGCTGCAAATCTTTGGGCTGAAGCAATCAATGTTGCTGCATATATACAGAACCGAGTTCCACATTCATCCGTGAAAGGTATGACTCCTTTCGAAGCATTCTTTGGTCACAAACCGGATGTGTCCAATTTGAGAGTTTTTGGCTCTACTGCATGGGCTAGAATTCCTTCTGAGAAGAGACGAGCTTTGGATCCACAAAGTATCGAGTGCATATTGATAGGATATGGGGAAGAATCAAAAGCATATAAACTCATGGATATCAGATCTAAAAAGATATTCATAGAGCGCAGTGTGCAGTTTGAAGAACCGCTTCAAGAATTGCAACTAGTTGAGGAGAAAACTGCCGATTCACCGCCTTCACCAGAAGAAGATTCGAGCAGCGATAATGAAGGTATGAGTTCTGATATTTCTGATATTGTAGCAGTATATGATGATCATGACATATCAGGTTCGGAATCTGACCAATCAGATCCCCCTCAGTTACCAAAGTGGGCCCAAAATACTCTACAATCTGCTGGTTCTAGTCTTGGAAATCCTGCTGATCCGAGACGAACAAGAGGAGACTTTCAAAGGGCAGGTATGGCTCTTTCTATTGCTGATCCATTTCTTCCTGAGATTTGTTATTTGATGGCTGGTTCAGATCCCCAATCATACTATTCATCCCATCGAGATCCGAGATGGAAAGATGCCATGGATGAAGAGTACAGTTCTCTTCAAAAGAACAATACATGGGAGCTAGTTTCTCTTCCACCTGGAAGAAAATTAGTGAAGTGTAAATGGGTCTACCGTGCTAAAGTTGCTGCTGATGGCACTATCAGCAAATATAAAGCAAGGTTGGTGGCAAAAGGTTTTTCCCAAGTCCAAGGAGTGGACTACACAGAGACCTTTGCACCAGTTGCAAAGATGGATTCCATCCGCCTTGTTTTAGCTATTGCCGCATCCAAGCACTGGGAGGTGCATCACATGGATGTGAAGAGTGCATTTTTACATGGAGACCTTGCTGAAGAGGTCTATATGCAGCAGCCAGAGGGTTATACATCAGATCCATCATTGGTTTGTAGATTGAAGAAGTCTTTGTACGGGTTAAAACAGGCCCCAAGAGCTTGGTACGCAAAGATGGACTCCTTCCTTCTTTCTCAGAATTTCCAAAGATGCAAATCTGATCCGAATGTCTATCTTCAGCGAGTTAAAGGTAATTTGTTGGTTATTGTACTTTATGTTGATGATCTGCTTATTACTGGTAGCACACTTACTTCAATGAACAAGCTAAAATCTGCCTTAAATCTAGCTTTTGACATGAGCGATTTGGGCTTGCTGAGTCACTTTTTGGGCTTGGAGATAGCTCAAAATTTTGATGGGATCACTATATCTCAGCAAAAATATGCTTCCGACCTGTTATTGAAGTTTAATATGGCTGAATGTAAGGCAGCCCCGTTCCCATTCCTCTCAGGAATCAGTCTTGAGGAGGGAGATTCCACACCGCTTGCAGATTGCAGTATGTATCGACAGTTGATTGGTTCACTACTTTATTTGACACACTCTAGGCCTGACATCTCATATGCCATGAGTGCCATGTCAAGATATATGCAGCAGCCACATGAGCTTCATTGGCGAGCAGCCAAGCGGATCTTGCAGTATGTGCAAGGTACGAGACAGTTTGGCATACATTATGCTGCAGATTCTGAGCTAGATTTCATTGGTTTTACTGATTCAGATTGGGCAGGTGATAGCATTGATCGGAAGTCCACTTCCGGTTATGTTTTCATGATTGGTCATGGTGCTATTTGCTGGTCCAGCAAAAAGCAAGCAGCCATTGCACTTTCTTCAGCAGAGGCAGAGTATCGAGGGGCAGTCAATGCCTGCATTCAGGCAGTTTGGTTGCAGGGTATTCTTTCCGAGTTTGGTTTTGGTGGCACTACTTCGACTGTCCTATTTTGTGACAATCAAAGTGCTATCAAGATCTCCACAGATCCAGTTCAGCGGCAGAGGACCAAGCACATTGAGATTCATATGCATTACATTCGACAGTTGGTGCATGACCGCACCATCATTCTGCAATATTGCCCTACCGATGAGCAAATTGCAGACATCTTTACCAAGAGCTTCACTGAGAAGAAGTTCTCTTACCTCCGTTCACTGTTGGGGGTGAGTTCCATCATGGTGGAGACAGATTGATTCATTATTATGCTTTAGACTTGAGGGGGGGCTTTCTTCCCACTGGGTTTTCCCTCTTTCCTCACTTAGTTTATTTTCAGCATTTTTTGGATTATTGTATTGGGGTGACCTTTGGTCTTAGTTACCAGGGCCCCACATTATTTTAATTGGCACATCATAGTCTAGCTTGAGGGGGGGTGTTCGGATATCCATCATCTATTTCGGGATACATATCTATTTCAGGATCATCTATTTCAGGATACATATCTACTTCAGGATCTTGCATGATCTATTTCAGGATATGCAGTCCAGTCACCAGTTTGATGCCTCCAGCACCTTATCCACCTTCTTCTAGCACCCGGGAGCCACTTTCCACAGAGTTTTAGCCCTCCTAAGCTGAAAGGCACCCTCTTCTCACCTACTGACAGAGAAGGGCGCACTTGTTCACCTACCACTGCAGATTCACTCCAGTTACATTCAGTTAGCTCCGATTCTAATTGATTTCACTCCGATTTCACTCCTGACTGACTGTTTCACCTCTGATTGACCTCCAGTTCGATTAGGTGACTTGCTCTGACTCCAGTTAGCCTCCCATGCGCCCC
This sequence comes from Larix kaempferi, assembly GCA_027924585.1. Lineage (NCBI taxonomy): Eukaryota > Viridiplantae > Streptophyta > Pinopsida > Pinales > Pinaceae > Larix > Larix kaempferi. The sequence continues at coordinate 7,315,138 of BSBM01000138.1, read as the reverse complement.
CACTGAGCCTCCAGATCCTATATCAGTGCTACACACTTCAGTTACATTTATTATGATCAGTTAGACTCAGCTTGACACCTGGATGACTGGTTGGTGTGATTGATGAGCACCACCGATGATTGATGAGGACTCCTAGATAGAGTCAAGCTACTCCATTTCAGTGATTCGAATGGCCTACTTAGTCAATTCGAATTGCCATTGACAGACATGGGATTGTATTGTAATTCATTCACCCTTTCTGGGATAGAGAGCACTGCTGCATGTTTTGCACAGTTTTGCACCATATTTTCTATGTTCATCTGTTGTGATTGATTTACTTGTTCATTAGATCTGCTGTGACTAATTTTACACAATGCAGTGATATAGTTGAAAAAGTTATTAGTAGCACTTATGAGTTAAGTACTTGAAACATGTCATTAAGGATTTTTGAAGGCCAATGTTGTTACAAGCCATAGCGCTATAGTAATGCTATTATCATCACACAGCTGCATTTTTAATTGAACAATATCATTGATTTTCAGTAGAAGTATAGTGCAAAGTATCTCTAGCTACATTACAAATGTTAGGATAAAAATAATACAGATTTATCGAGAAATCTAGAAGCTTCATACCATCGCTATCTTCATGCATAGGCAGAATATATACATCTATCTTAAGACAGAGACGGCTAGGTGAAAAGTAAAACACCTCTCGAAGTACTTGAATTATTTATTACCTTACCTACAAATCTGCGAAAGAAAGAATCCAATGCTTTAGCTATCAAAGCTAAGTAATCCCAAGGGCGCCCTGTAGGAACCCCTTAAGAAATATGCAAACAATTCATCAGTATTGTTACCAGATCATTACACATAACGAAATAAACATTGTTCTATCGCATCTTATTTATAATCAAGTATTTTTGTATGTTCAAGAATAAACACGATAATTTTATGAAGTTGTTATTATATATTAGTTGAATAACTTTCATTCCGCAGATAGCATTTCTCTTATGAATTAGGCTATATCATTTTTTTTTTTTTTTTTTGTGATTTTTGGGATGTTACATGTGGTATCAGAGCGCAAGTTCAAACTCTAGGCCTGATTGAGGCTCATGCGCGCAAATAGAAAATAAATCAGAAAGTTTATGTTACTAACTTTTGTAATTTAATTTAATTTTTCCACAAAAAAGATTGACCTTTAATTGCCGGTATGGAAATACCAGAGGAATCAGCAGAGGATAGATCTCCTCGTAATGAACGCATTAATAATAACAATACTGAAGGAATTTATGTTGAATTAAACAACCAGTCTTCTGAAATTTTACGCACTATACAGGATTTAAAATCTGAGTTAAAAGTTGTTAAAGAAGAAAATGAACGGATCCTTAAGGTACAGGAAGAGTTACAACAAAATCTAAAAGGAAACTGTCATAGTGATGAAAGAGGTAGAAAATCAGAATTTAAGGTTGATTCTGAATAATGTCCCACCAACATAAGCATAAGAAAACAAGAAATGATAAAAGGAACAGTTACTCATCTTTTAAATCTGATTCAAGTCATGATGATATTAATTATGACAGTAGTAACAGTGAATGCTACTCTAAAAAGAGAAAACATAAACATCATGAACAGATTACTCGGTAATTTAAAAAGATTAAGCCACCTACCTTTAATGGCGAAAGTGAGAAAGGTGAGACGGCAGAAGCTTGGCTATCTGGAATGAAAAAATACTTTAATATTTATGACTACTCTTCTCAATTGAAAGCCAAGATGGCTATTTACAATCTGACCGGGAAGGCAGATATTTGGTGGCAAGATCTTAAAAGAATCAAGAGTATAAAAGAAAAAGAAGTAAATTGGACTATGTTTAAAAGTCTGTTTAAAAAGAAGTTTTTATCAGAACAATACTTTGAAGATAAGTCAAAGGAGTTTTAGGATTTAAAGTTGGGTACAATGAAAATGAAAGAACTATGCAGCAAGTTCCTTAGCTTGCTGAGGTACGTACCCTACATGGTTGATGAAAAGACTAAAGTACAAAGGTTTCTCAGTTGTTTACCTTTTAATATAAAAGATCGTATTGAGTATGATAATCCTTCCACTTTGGAAGAGGCCATGAGGAAGGAAAATTTTTGTTTTGATCAAAACAAAAAAAGAGAAGGAACAACTGGCTCGAAGAACAGTAAGACTAATCAGTATGACTATAAAAAGAAGAATTTTAATCATAATGTTGGAGGTTTTAAGAAAAAAATTAATAACAGAAATTTTCCTAATAATTACCGGAATAAGGCATCTTAGAACTCTACTGCTGCAAGAAATGTACCTAATAATAATAATCACAGCAATAACAATAACAACAACAACAGGTATGTTGAACAGAAGGGACCCATAAAGTGTTATTAATGTGGCAGACCACATAAGAGAGCAGATTTCCCACGCAACAAGAGGACAGCTAACAACATTCATACTATGCAAGCAGAACCTACCATTGGAGATATCACAAGAGAAATGCCCAGGATAAATGCAACATTGGAGAATTGTCAAGCGGACCATCAAACATCCATGGTCCAAATTGAAGGTATGATATAAAACGAATATATTTCTATTCTAATAGATCCAAGTGCAAATCTAAGTTATATTTCACCTACTTTAGTAAACCGTTGCAAGCTAAAAATAGAGAAATTTGATAATGCATGGTTAGTTCAGCTTGCAACAAGAACTAAAAGAAAGGTTACAGATTATGTCAAGAATTGTGAAGTATTTTTAAGCTAGCTGAAAATGCAAATTAATCTAAATGTTTTACCCTTAGGGTCATATGATTTGTTAATTGGTATGGATTGGCTTGAACAGCATAGAGTTTTACTAAATTGTTATGACAAATCTTTTACATGTGTAAATAATGAACGTAATACATAAACTGTAAAAGGAATTCATAGGCAGAGTTCAGTAAGGCAGATTTCTGCCTTACAAGTAAAGAGAGCTGCCAGAAAAGGGTGTAAAATGTTTGATGTTAATGTTGTTAATGATGAGTGTACATCTAAAGAAAAAAAGTTAAAACTAAAGGATATTCCCATCCTTAGGGACTTTTTCTGGTGTATTACCAGAAGAAATTCCAGGATTACCTCCGAAAATAGAACTTGATTTCACCATCGAGTTAGTACCCGGTGCGGTACCAAACTCGAAGGCCCCCTATAGGATGAATATTTTGCAGTTAAATGAGTTAAAATCTCAACTGAAAGAATTAATAGATAAAAACTACATAAGGCCCTGTGTATCTCCTTGGGGAGCACTAGTAATATTTGTTAAAAAGAAGGATGGTACCATGCGTTTGTGCATTGACTACCATTAGCTTATTAAAATGACAATTAAGAACCGATATCCCTTACCCCGCATAGACGATCTATTTGATCAAGTACGCGGAGTAGAGATATTCACTAAAATTGATCTAAGGTCGGGTTATCATCAAGTTCGGATAAAAGACGAGGACATATTCAAAACTACATTCAGAACGCGTTATGGACACTACGAGTTCGTAGTTATGCCTTTTGGGCTAACCAACGCACCTGCAGTGTTCATGTGTTTAATGAACAACGTTCTGCATAAATATTTTGATAAGTTCATAGTGGTATTCATCGATGATATCCTGGTTTAATCAAAAAATAAAGAAGATCATGACGAACATTTAAAAATCATTTTACAAGTACTTAGAGAACATCAACTTTATGCTAAGTTCAGTAAGTGTGATTTCTATAAAGATAACATTCAATATTTGGGTCATATAATTTCTAAAGATGGTACTTTTGTTGATCCTGATAAAATAAAAGAAATTAGTGAATGGCCTATCCCGAAACACGTAACTGATGTACGGTCGGTCATTCATGGGAATAACGGCTTATTATAGAAATTTTATTGAAGGGTTCTCTATAATTGCTAACCCCGTCACTTCTTTGTAGAAGAAAGGGAAGAAATTCGTATGGGATCAAAAGTGTCAAGACAGTTTTAATAAGTTAAAAGAGTTATTAACTACTGCACCCATCTTAAAAATTGCAGATCCTAATAAGGATTTCGTCGTATGCATGGATGCATGCAACGAAGGACTTGGAGGGGTCTTAAGTCAGGAAGGTCATGCAATTGCTTTTGAGTCAAGGAAGTTAAAAATACATGAAAATAATTATGCTACTTATGATCTTGAATTGGAAGCCGTGATACATGCTTTAAAAATTTGGCGCCATCATTTGATCAGAAGAAAATTCATTTTAATGACTGATAACAAGGGCTTAAAGTATTTATTGGATCAAACAAATCTTAATGCAGGGCAAGCTAGGTGGTTGGCTTTCCTTATCGAGTACGATTTTGAGATTCATCACATTAATGGAAAGGAGAATAAGGTTGCTGATGCATTGAGCAGAAATGCTAGATTGAGTTTTGTGGCAGCAATCAGTACTTTTAAAACTGATCTGGAAAATCAGATCGAAGAAGGAATTAAGCAAGACGAAAATTACCAAAAATTACATGATAAAGTGGCTGAAAATTCATCTGAAAATTTTATAACAAATCATAGAATTAATGAAAAAGGCTTCTTAACATATAAAAATAGAATTTATGTACCTAATTTTTTGAAGGTTAAGTTGTTGATTTTAGATGAAGTTCACAAGAGTCCTTATTCATGGCATCCTAGTTATCAAAAAATGATAACTATGTTAAGAAATGAGTATTTTTGGCCCAACATGAAGAGTGAAGTTGTTGAATATATAGCTAGATGCTTTGAATGTCAGACTATTAAAGCTGAACATCAACATCCAGCTAGGCTATTGCAGCCCTTACCAATTCCAGAATGGAAATGGGAAATTATAAGCATTAACTTTATTACATGTTTGCTTAAAAATCAGAAGCAGAATGACTGAATTATGGTTGTTGTTGATAAACTTAGTAAAGTTGCTCATTTTATTCCTTTTAAAACTACTTTCAAAGCTTCTAACATTGTAGATATTTTCATGAAGCAAATTTTTCACTTGCATGGAATTCCAAAGGTAATTATTTCACACCGGGACTCTAAGTTCACCAGCAATTTTTGGACAACACTGTTTAAAGGATTAAATACTAAACTAAATTTCAGCACTTCTTTCCACCCACAAACTGATGGTCAAACAGAAAGAGTAAATCAAATTTTAGAAAACATGCTAAGATTGTATGTTAAAGATCATCGATCTAAGTGGGAAGATTAATTGCATTTAGCAGAATTTGCCTACAATAATAATTATCAAGCATCTGCTAAGTTGAGCCCATTTGAGATTTTGTATGGAAGAAAATGTTGTACTCCAATTTCTTGGGATAATCCTGTAGACAGATTGATGTTAGGACCAGATTTATTGAAAGAAATCGAGCTAACCATGAAACAGGTTCAAGGTAACTTAAAGGTTACCCAAGATCGACAGAAAAGCTATGCTGATTTGAAACGCACTGAAAGAGAATTTCAGGTAGGAGACCATGTTTTTATAAAGGTAAATCCCAAGAAAAGTTCTTTGAAGCTTGGGAGCTGTGCTAAGTTAGCACAAAGGTATTGTAGACCATTCAAAATCCTAACAAGGATTGGAGTTGTTGCATATCAATTGGCATTGCCATATAATTTAAAAATCCACAATGTTTTTCACGTTTCTATTTTAAAGAAGTATGTGCATGATGATACTCATGTGCTGAATTGGAATGACATACACATAGAACCCGAAGGAGATTTTCAGGTGGAACCAGATTGTATTCTCGACCGGAGGGAAATTATGCTTCAGAATTGTACCATAGGGCAGGTAAAGGTGCAATGGAAGCACCTTAGTCCTGATGAAGCTACTTGGGAGCTGGAAAGTAATATGCGGGTAGCATATCCAGTTCTTTTCCATGAGGAACTTGATGATGAATAAGCAACATCGAGGACAATGTTGAGCTTAAGTGGGGGTGTTTGCAACATACCCTTTTAGCTGCAAAACATTTTGTGTTAGCAAACATTACTATAACTTTTATTGTAAAGTTTTATGTTGGACAGGTGTCCAAGGATGACTGTAATTTGCACAATATATTATTATTAAATAAATAAAATAGGAGAAAAATACCTAAGAGGACTATTGAAAGAGTGGTTACGCATCCATTACGTAGAATGGAATCTGGGGTAGAAGGCAATGGACAATTGGCAGCATCATGATGCAACTAACTAGTTGTTGGTATGGGACAACTCCCTTGAAATGTGGTCATAGTGCCCTGAAAGATGGGATTGGAGCTTGAGGCTCATTTATTCCAAATTGACCACTAAAGACCTAGGTAGTCTATATAATAGCCATCAAATTGTGAACTAAGGTTCATCACTTTTCCCGACGAGGAAATTTACCTTGCGGTTTTGCTGTGTTTGCATCCAAGAGATTTGATGAGGGGATATGCTATGTTGTTGATGATGTTCTGAGTCTCCCAAACTCTTTTTGAGTTCAGGAGGTTGATGCTGAGTGGGGAAGGCATGTTATTTCAAGAGGTTGATGGTGAGTGGAGAAGGAATTTTTGAGTGCCTTGCTTCTACATAGATTCCACCCACTTATTGGATCAGTAATTAGGCTCGGGGGTTCACTAGAAGCTAGAAGTTGAGCTACTTCTTCTGAAATAGGTTGGGAGGAACATGCCTCCTTGAGTGTTTGTTGGCCCTATCGTCATTTGCAGGTTCCATTGTCTTATATATTTTTACTTTAAAGTTATGTTGTCTATTAACTTTTGCTGTTTATTTTATAAGTTTATTTCATTTTCCTGAGTAAATTAATAGTTCTGTATGACATTGATTTGATTGAAGAAAATAGTCTCTGCATTTTTCCCCATGCAAAAAGGAACAACATCGTACTCTAGTACAGAGACAGAATAAGGTAGATAGATATGATATGAAAAATGCCAAGATGATGGAAGTACTATTCTGTATATTCTGTTAGTTTATCTACTGATAGTGATTAGTATTATTTACTGCATTTCTTTATATTACTGTTCTTACTTCTAAATTGTATTTCATCAAATATAAATTTATTGGGTGAATCCACGAATGTGGTTCACCATTTTTGGTGGATAGAATGGAGAAAATTTGTTTTTTGGACCCTCGATCGAGGTATTTTAGAGCCCTCGGTCGAGGTTTTAAAAGCTCGATTGAGGGTTTTAAAAGCTTGATCGAGGGCTCTAAAATACCTTGGTCGACGGTTTTAAAAAACCTCGATTGAGGGTTGAAACAAGACCTCAATCTCGCTTTTGAAAATCTCAATCTAGCTTTTCAAAAGCTCAATCTAGCTTTTTGAAAGCTCGATCTAGCTTTTCAAAAACATAAAAAATCTTGTTTTAGGCCCTCGATCGAGGGTTTTAAAATGCCTCGATCGAGATGTTGTTAAACCCTTGATCAAGGTGTTGTTAAACCCTCAATCAAGGTATGTTAAAACCCTCGATCGAGGGCTTAAAAAACAGGTCAAGAGCCCTCTTTTCACTGCAGAATAAAATTTTTGTCTGCCTTCGACATAGATAAACCATGTCATTAAATGCTCATTAATGAGCCAACTGGATACCATTGGATTCGTCAACGAATCCTCTATCCAGATATATAAAATTTATGAATTTTTATCTTCATATGTCTTTTGTTTTTAAATTTATACTAAAACTTTCCCTAAAAAACCCTACTGACAACTTCTATTGAGCTCAAAGATAAATTCACAACATTCAAAATACACATCCAAAAAAATTGAAAAAATACACAAGCCCTAGATAAACGCGTCCTCTTCAAAAGGGTATTTTTAGTTTTGCAAATTATATAAACAATCAAAATATTTCGTGCACGAACACACATGTGCACAAAATGCGACCGAAATATTCATTGGTTAGTTTCAAAAATTAATAATAAATATACTATTTTTCGATAAAAAATAAAAGAAAATATGTTAGACCTAGTGCATTCTATCTAGATCATGTTCACATATTTCATTTTTTAAAATTATTAATTTAACATTAAATTATCGTGCACGGACACAAACTACTTGTTAATTGCTCTTCAAATTTTTAAGTACACACGTTTCATTAAATGAAATTCGACACGATAAATGACATTGGTATATTTCGAAAAAAATATCATTGGAAAGCCAACATAATTCTCTACATTTCTTTTTTCAACCGCACGTCAAAATTCATTTGTAAAATATGAGTTTCGAGGGCTTCAATTTAATACATGGATAAAATTTCCGTTTTTCACCGTCATATTTGGCCAAAAAGAGTTACCTATCTTCATGGAATCACCCTATTGTCTTAAAATATTATTATTGTTCTTTATAATTATTATTGAAATCATTGTTGAAACATAATTAAAAAAAATTGTAGAATCTCATCATACAGAACTCATATGTCATTTCAAGTTTCGATTTAGGGTTTGTAGTTTCCATCTATTTTCTTTTCAATGTTTACTATAATCTACTATTATTTCTATTATTGTACACACAGGACAGATAGGCAAACAGAAGTCTCATATCACAAACCTAGGGTTACATATTTCACTTTCAAAACCAAACTTCAAACTACTAAATTTATTACCGAATGATAGCAGCAAGGATATTAAAAGATATCTTTTATCTAAATAGTTTCCAACTATTGACCAAATCACATGTTCCTATAGCTATAAAATAAAAACACACAAATGAATTCCTTTCTACATAATCGAGCTAGTTAAACAAGCTCCCTGTTATTACATAGATTCATTATTTTATTAACATTAGACAAACCAAACATTTATATCAAAATCGTTCCTATAGGTCGTGTAGTTTATTTTCAGATATCATCTCCAGGGTTTAAGATATTACAATGTCTATAGGAGAAGAGAAAAACAGAAATCACAAACACTAGTTTGATGCCAAGAATGTATCGAAAAACAACATCAATTTTATACATTACAAAACAACGACGAAACCCTAATGCTTAGGAAATTTCATAAGTTTGAAACGCAACAACATGTGTTACAAATCTACGATGTTGCATATAGGCTGAAGCCTATCATGTATTACAAACACATAAACATTGTTTAAAAGACAGTAGTAGTATTTTCATTATACTTGCATAGCACACGATTTCTTTTCCCAATGTTTAAACATTTCATGAGTTCACAGTCCATAAAGAAAATGATAACAATAGGTGTGTTCAAACCTAGTTGCACAACTATTATCATATTACATTAAATTCGAACACAGAGGTCTGATAAAACACAAATTCTTTCCACTTTATAAATCGACAAGTCATAGGTTGTGTTCATGGGCCAAGCCCCAACACAACGAACACAAAACAGTCACGGCAACATAGTTTTGTAAATATTCTTTTATATTATCAACTCAACGGAGTTTGAAACCCTTTTTAACGGAAGAACATTGCCCAGTTCAAAACTCAGAACCCAAACACTGTACAGTGACACTACAAACTTTTACATCAACTCTGCAAATCGAGAAGTAACCTAACACAGGCGTAATACGAAGTAACATAGGTTTTGAACCACGATTTCCAGAACAAATGTTACAACTTGAAACGTTTGCCACAAATCTGCTAGGAGAACCTACGGAGGGTTTACTACCGGGGCTTACCATTTTTTAGCGTGTTATCCATTGCCATCAAACCCAACACTATAAATCCATAACGAAGGCAGTACCTGCCACACAAAACTGTATGAAGCCAACAACGAGTTCCAACAAATGTTGATAAAGCAAAACTGTATTGTTTAAACAGAGTTTCGAGTCAACTTACCTTCATATTAACAGACGGATGGAATGCTTCAAGCTTCCAATTCCTCCAACCAACACACAAAGCATCATGGAACTGAACTTTTATCAAACTTTGAGTTTAATCTCACCGAAAACCTGAACATGTCACACGATGAAAGCCTCAGGGCTTCATTGCCTTACAACTTATACATTAAGCTTCACCATCAATATTGTAGAGTTGCAGTTACAGAGCCATCACAAACCACCCAGGGTCGAGCCCTGCTAACCAGCGGCCTGTCGGCCTCTTCCCCAAATGAAAACACCAAATGAATGTGTGAATGCAAGCAACAAATGTTAATGCAAGACTGTATTAGGGTTTTCATATCTCAATGATCGAGGCAACAGATCAACGATCAAGACTTCTCCAACAAAGCCACGATAGAACCAAGGAAGAGATACGACCAAGCACCATTAATAACCTGATTAAATAACCAGCACAGTTGGAGTGCCATATCACAAGCGATGAGCATATAGCTCAGTGAAATATCACCATTCTTACCACTATATCACGTGGAGCCAGTAACACGTAGGAGCCATCGAAGAAAACCACTCCCCTCACACAGGATTTCATTTAAGGTTGAATCTCACGTATCATTTGCCAGACCCTCGACTGCAACAACATTAAATTTGTGACAGCGCCAAGTTAGGGTGATAGCCTGATCTCGGGATTATATCACTACTACATTACAACTGCAATACAACCACTGTATAGTTTCAAACCATAGAGTAAAATCATATCACGGTATCACAACCATGTATATAGTTTCCAAACTATGTTACAATTTGCAAAACAACTATAGTCTATAGTTCCAAATCGTATGATGGATTCATATAACCATGATGTGAATTGAATCCAAACTTTAACACATATTGTCAATGTTATATTCATTTTAAACGTTAAGTCCCCATTTGCTTAGGGTGCACCTTTTCATATTCAAATATCAAATTAACATTCGTTCATTATGTACATAAGAGAATATAGCAATAAGTTTATATTTGAATATAACAAGGCATTATAACCCTAGCATGTATTCCATAGAAGTATTATAACAATTCCATATGGTCACTAATACACATCAAACTATTATCTTGTCAATGCAGTGATATAGTCGAAAAAGTTATTGGTAGCCCTTGTGATTTTTAAGTACTTGAAACATGTCATGAAGGCTTTTTGAAGGCCAATGTCGTTACAAGCCATAGAGTTATAGTAATGCTATTATCATCACACAATTGCATTTTTGAATTGAACAATATCATTGATTTTCAGTAGAAGTATAGTGTAAAGTATCTCTAGCTACATTACAAATGTTAGGATAAAAATAATACAGATTTATCAAGAAAGCTAGAAGCTTCATACCATCGCTATCTTCATGCATAGGCAGTATATATACATCTATCTTAATACAGAGATGGATATCTGAAAAGTAAAACACCTATCGAAGTACTGGAATTATTTATTACCTTACCTGCAAATCTGCGAAAGAAAGAATCCAATTCTTTAGCTATCAAAGCTAAGTAAGCCCAAGGGCACCCTATAGGAACCCCTTCAGAAATATGCAAACAATTCATCAGTATTGTTACCAGATCATTACACATAACAAAATAAACATTGTTCTATCGCATCTTATTTATAATCAAGTATCTTTTTATGTTCAAGAATAAACACGATAATTTTATGAAGTTGTTATTATCTATTAGTTGAATAACTTTCATTCCGCAGAAATCATTTCTCTTATGAATTAGGCTATATCAATTTTTTTTTAATTTTTGCGATTTTTGGGATGTTACAATAATGATAGATAAAAGATGAAAATCATTTAACTAATTTAAATAATGTAATAGAAGTTCTATTCAATGTCTTTCCGACTCAACACTTTGAGATTCAGTAACCCCGGGTGCTCTTTAGAGCCTTTTAACTCAACACCCTCACATGGGCATTACTCTAGTGAAATTCTAGAACCTCTGCTCAACACTAGTGCTAGAATGTGATTGTGAGGCACATCTAGGATATTTATGTTCCCTTAGATCCGGTATTCATTTATCAAGCTTGGAGTGCTCCAGGGCTTATGCCCAACACTCAATGTACATCAGGGCTTACTCCCAGTACATCATATTTCCTCTAGGTACATCGAGGCTTTTGCCCAGTACGTAGGTAATTTGTGTGTTTCTGAGTCCATGCTCAACACACCATAGAAGTCAATTATGTCATTCACATCACTGCACAATATGTAAGAAAAGTTCGTTTGAGTATATTAGAGTTTTGTACCCGCATCAAAACATAATCAGAACATTGGGGTTTCCTTGCCCAGTATATAATCAATAATGGAATTTAGTCAGGGTCCATGCCCAATATGTCATTCTACAAAAGAATAAATCATATGTACTAGGGCTCATGCCCAATAATCAAAATAAATCACACGCGTTGGGGCCGTGGCCCAATATAACATCATAAAATGGTCAGTCCAAAATTCGGGATATTACATCCCTCCCCTCTTAGAGAAACATCGTCCTGGTGTTTCTAGGGACTAGGAATGAGGTCATGAAACAAAGCGGGGTATGCCTCTTTCATGGTGGCCTCATTCTCACAAGTACCCTCATCTGATCCAAAGTGCCTCCATTGCACGTTCAGCTGAGTAATGGTCCTTCTCCTAAGCTAGACCTTTCTCTTGTCCAGGATATGGAGGGGTTATGGTATAAACTCCCCTTCGGGCTCCACCTGTAATAAGGACCAATCAATAACACGTTTAGTATCATATACATATTTATTTAATAATGAAGCATGAAAAACATTATGAACTTTTATATGTGTTGGTAAGGCTAACTCATAACCTACTAGGCCCTTCTTGGTCAGTATTTCGAAAGGTCCACAAAATCTTGGGGCTAGTTTCCCGCAACGTCCCAAGCTCAAAGAGCTTCGTTTAGCTTTTATTTTTAGGAACACATGCTTGTTGAATTGATATTCTTTGTATTTTCTTTTCTTGTCCGCATAGGTCTTTTGGTGGTCTTGTGCTTCTTTGAAATTTAGTTGCACCTTGGAGACTAGCTATTCCAAGTCTTTTAGTAGGTCGGGTCCTAATATAAGTTTGTCTACTGGACTGTCCCAAGTCATGGGAGTCCGACATTTCCTGCTGTAAAGTACTTCAAAAGGACTCATTTTGGCCTAGGTTTGATAGCCATTGTTGAATGCGAACTCTGTTAGGTGCAAATAATCTTCCCACTTGGTGGGGTTATTCATGACATACATCCTCAACATGTCCTCAAGGATCTGGTTTACTCGTTCTGTTTGTCCATCAGTCTGGGGATGGTACGTGGTATTGAATTGTAACTGGGTTTCCAAACCAGAGAATAATGCTCTCCAGAAGTTGCTAGTGAACTTCGTGTCTCGATCGGAAATGATTTCTTTGGGTATCCCGTGCAATCGAAAGATTTCTTTTCAGAAAATTTCCGCGATGTGAACTACTTTGTAGGTGGATTTTACCAGTATAAAGCGGGCTGCTTTAGACAGCTTGTCTACCACTACAAAGATGGAGTCATTAAGTTTCTTACTCTTGGGTAATCCGGTAATGAAGTCCATACTTATCACCTGCCACTTCCATTCTGGATTGGGTAGGGGTTGTAGTAAGCAGGAGGGGTGTTGGTGTTCTACTTTGACCAGTTGGCATTCCTGACATTGCGCGATGAAGATTGTGATGTCAGCTTTCAGCTTAAGCCAAAAGTAATGTTTCTTCATGGCCGATATCATCTTTTGATATCTGGGGTGTCCTCAGTAAGGTTTCTGGTGAAACTCGATGAGAATGTTTGATCTAATGTCTCCACTTTTTGGGATGTAAAGTCGGTCTTTCGACCAGAGTAGTCCCGTTTCGTCTATCTTATATTCTTTCTGTTGTTGAAATTTTTTTTCTTCCTGGATCTTTGCGAGGATTTCCATATAATAACGGTCACTCTTACATGTCGTTCAAATTCTGTGGTGTAAGTCAGAGTTGGATTGGCTTACTGTGACCTCGTAATGCATGTGTTCTCAACGGCTTAATCCATCTGCAATCTTGTTTTCCTTTCCTTTTATATGCTTTAGTTCGAAATGGTATTCACTAAGGAAGGCTAGCCACCTGTCCTGCCTGGCATTTAGGTCGGGTTGGTCGAAGAGGTATTTTAAGCTTATGTTATCAATTATTAATAGAAATTTCTTTCCCATGAGATAATGTCGCCACATCTTCAGAGCATGGATGATGGTGGCTAGTTCGAGGTCATGCGTAGAGTAGTTCTACTCATGTTCTTTTAGTTTCCTCGATTCATAGCATATGGAAAAATTGTCTTGCATAAGGACTCCCCCGAATCCTTCCTTGCTTGCATCCATGCAAACGACAAAGTCCCCATTGGGATGCGCAATACGTAGAATCGGTGCACTAATCAGTAATTGCTTCAACTTTTGGAAACTTTCTTCGCACTTATCCGTCCAGGTAAACTTGTTGGCCTTTTTTTGCAAGGAGGTCATGGGACATGCAATCCGTGAGAATTTCTCAATGACCTTCCGGTAGTAGCCATCTAGTCCTAAGAACAACCTTATGTCGAATACGCAAGTAGGGGTGGGCCATTCTTCGATAGCTTTGACCTTTTCGGGGTCGATGGCTATTCCCTTCTCAGAAATGATATGTCCTAAGTATTGTATCTGAGGTCTGTAGAAATCACACTTACTAAACTTGGCGTAAAGCTCGTGTTCTCTTAGTATCTGTAAAACTATTCGGAGGTGCTCCTCATGTTCTATCTCGTTCTTGGAGTAGATCAGAATGTCATCAATAAAGACTAGAACGAATTTATCGAGGAATTTACTAAAGATACTATTCATGATGCACATAAAGTTGGATGGTGCATTTGTCAACCCAAAGGGCATCACTACGAACTCGTAGTGGCCATAATGGGTTCGAAATACGGTCTTGTTGATATCCTCAACATGGATCCTTACCTGATGGTATCTGGATCATAAGTCGATCTTCGAGAAAATATTTGGCCCTCCGACTTGGTCAAGCAAGTCGTTGATCCTAGGGAGTGGGTAACAGTTCTTAATGGTCATCTTGATGAGTTGGCGGTAATCGATGCACATCCGCATTGTGACGTCTTTCTTCTTGACGAAGAGTATCGGTGCGCCCCAAGTGGACACACTAGGTCGGATGTACCCTTTGTCAATTAGTTCTTGTAACTGCAGTTTGAACTCCACCAATTCTGGTATGCTCATGCGGTACGGGGCTTTAGAAGCTGGTACTGACCCAGATGTTAGTTCCATAGAAAAGTCTAAGTCTCGTTTAGGCGGAAATCCTTGTATTTCTTCAGGAAATACATCCTTGAATTCTACAAGGACTAGGAAGTCTTCGATCTTATGTTCCCTATCAGTTTCTATGTTTTGAATGTTGATGGCAAATAGTTTGCATCCCTTTCTAATACATTTCTTTGCTTGTAAGGCAAAGATATGTCTTGCTGACACTTTCTTAGGGATGCCCTGAATCGTCTTCTGATTCCGTTGGTCATCCCTGCAGATTAAGGATTTGTTTAAGCAATCTAGGAAAACATGGTGTTCTTCCTACCAATCCATGCCGATGAATACGTCATACGACCCTAGGGGTAGAATGTTTAAATCTAGCCTATTTTGAAACCCGTTTAAGTTTATCCTGCAAGTTTTAACTAGCTTGGAGATCTTTCATTTGGTACCGGTGGCTAGTTGTACCAGCCACAGTTTCTCGTGAGGTTCTTGGTTCAACTTGAAAGTGTCCACTATCTTAGGGGAGACATAACTTTGGCAAGCACTCGGGTCTATTAAAACTGAAACTGTAGTGTTAGAGATCTTACCCTGTAATTCCACCATGGTGGCTTGGTGATCTACCTGTCAACTGTCGAGAGCGGCATAGATCCTTGGTGTTTTGGCCATGTCTCTTATGGTAGTCTCTGTTTGGATGGTGTGTAAAACTCCATCCGTTTTGCTGGGGTAGTCTCTATAGTAGTGGGGCCCTTGGCATTTCCAGCAAGAAACGATTGGTGGGACAGTTCTGGTTCCTTTGTTGAATGCTCGCTTGTTGGTAGGTGGTGGGGGTGCACTTGGCTGTGCTTGGAGTCGGTTTAAGCCTTTGTTAGGTGGAAAACTGTTGTTGTGTTTTCGGAAGGGTGTGTTAGGATATTCCTATACTCCATCCTAGTCCCACCATTATTTTGATCATTTACATTTTTACTCATGCATGCATTTTTAGGGTTTGCATGCATCATTAGGGTTTGCATGCAATTGCATGTATTCTAGTCATCAGTCTAGCACCTAGCCCTCAGTTAGCCAGCCACCGAGAGCTTCTCACTGATTAGTTTTATCCCTCCAATTTCTTAATGCGCCCTTCTTCCTTGATTTTAGGAAGCAACTCACCCTTCTTCACCTACCAATCCAGTTGTCTTTAGTTTATACTCAGTTACATTCAGTTACACTTAGTTACACTCAGTTACACCTACCAGAGTCAGTTTGACTGATGGTTGACAGTTACTTGAGCATTGATGACTCCACTGATGATGATGAAGACTTCCAGCTGTGCTCCGATGATACTAATTATGCTCCGATGACACTCCAGTGATCCTTTGATCACTCCATGAAGGCTAATTCTAATTGCCACCTTAGGCATTTGAATCCTCATGCTTGTACTATTTATTTGTCCATATTATGATTAATTAATTAGTGTGTGTGAATTATTATTGCTTCTATTTGAGTTCTACTGTACCATATTATTATGTTGCTCATTATACTGTATTGTTCACTCTTCTTCTATTTTCCTTCTTAATCATAATTACTCTTCTGAGGTATACATCATCTCTTAGATCTGCTGTGAGGATTTTCACATGGTATCAGAGCATGTTGAGAGTATTGTTTATCTCCATTCCTGAGAGTTTTTTGTAGGTTATTATCAAGATTTCGAGTGCAGCAGTTGCAACAGTTTCTGCATTTTTGCAGCAGTAGCAGTTGCAGATATTCTCTATGGTTTTTGCAGGTCTTCTACAGCTTCAATGTTTTCAGAAGATCCTCCTCTTTATCTATTCAACTATGTTGAATGGAAACCAAAAATGATAGCATATTTGAAGAGACATGATCTCTTTGATTATTGTTTTGAAAGAGAGTTTGAATCCTCTGAAGAAGAGAATGACTGGTTAGATGAAGTGGAAGAGCTATTGTAGCCATGATGTTTTCTATGTCTCGAATCTTGGCATTCTAATCCCTTGATGAATATGTTAAATCTCCAAAAGAGTTATGGGCCCACCTAGATAAAATTTTTGGCAAGCAGAATGAAGGGATTGGTCCAAACCCTTTCGACAAAAAGAAAAGTGATGCATTCTCCCTCCTTGATGATCTCATTGATCATGAATTAGTATCAAACATATCTCATATTGAAGTTGTCCACAAAGAAGAACTTGCAGATTCTACACTCATGCTCCAAGTTTCTTCTATTTCGAATTCTGTGCCAGCTCACACTCTAGATATTGCAGAAGGCCCTAAATCCTCCCTTGCACCAAAGTCTGTTGGTTTTCATCATGATCACATGATTATTTCGGAGGTCAAAACATCTATTGAAGGTAATGCATTCGCTCCTCTCCAGCTATCTCCTCTTTTATACTACTATATGATCATAATTCCATGCTTTCAGAAGGTCCTTGAAGAATATGGCCATTGTCATTTGCTTGGGATAATTTCTCATGCATCTACTAGTTTTGATCTCACCTCTCATGGTTCAAAGGAGATCTCAAGAAACTATGATTCAAGTCTTGTATCTAATTTGGATTCTAAGCAATTACTGCTTGGGATAATTTCTCATGCATATGATAGTTTTGATCTCATCCCTGCTGGTTCAAAGGATATCTCAAGAAACTGTTTTTTAAGTCTTAAATTTGATTTTGATTTCAACAAAACATGTAATAGTTATTTTTGGCATAATCTCACCCATGGTGGTTAGAAGGAGAAGACAAAAGACTATATGCGCTTTCACAGATTTGATCCTACCTCAGTTGATTCGAATCACACGTTCAAGGATCATTCTCATACTGTTGGATTTGTTCTCATCACATTCGATCTAAAGAGCAAGTACAAGCACATGTTTTTTGAGCACGATCCACTTCTTCCCAAGAATAAGATAACTCCAGACATATGACCAAGCATCACACCTGCTTGATTTTGGAGCATTTCTTTTTTTATGTGTGCGTTACAGTCTGTTTTGAGGGGGGGGTTATTTTTCCCATGAAATTTTCCCCACTTCCTTGGTTTATTGA
This sequence comes from Larix kaempferi, assembly GCA_027924585.1. NCBI lineage: Eukaryota > Viridiplantae > Streptophyta > Pinopsida > Pinales > Pinaceae > Larix > Larix kaempferi. Next base: position 7,297,092 of record BSBM01000138.1, on the reverse strand, counting down.
CTGTTATTTTTCATTGTTTTGGGTGACCTTTGGTCTTAGTTACCAGGGCCCAGAATGTATTAAGGGGGGGTGTTAGGATATTCCTATACTCCATCCTAGTCCCACCAGTATTTTGATCATTTACATTTTTAGTCATGCATGCACTTTTAGGTTTTGCATGCATCATTAGGGTTTGCATGCAATTGCATGCATTCCAGTCATCAGTCCAACACCTAGCCCTCAATTAGCCAACCCCTGAGATCTTCTCACTGATCAGTTTTAGCTCTCCAATTTCTTAATGCACCCTTCTTCCTTGATTTTAGGAAGCAACTTGCCCTTCTTCACCTACCAGTCCATTTGTCTTCAGTTTATACTCAGTTACATTCAGTTACACTTAGTTACACTCGGTTACACCTACCAGACTCAGTTTGATTGATGGTTGACAATTACTTGAGCATTGATGACTCCACTAATGATGATGAAGACTTCCAGTTGTGCTTCGATGATACTAGTTATGCTCCGATGACACTCTAGTGATCCTTTGATCACTCCATGAAGGCTAATTCTAATTTCCACCTTAGGCATCCGAATCCTCATGCTTGTACTATTTATTTGTCCATATTGTGATTAATTAATTAGTGTGTGTGAAGTATTATTGCTTTTGTCTGCGTTCTACTATACCATATTATTATGTTGCTCATTATACTGTATTGTTTACTCTTCTTCTATTTTCCTGCTTAATCATAATTACTCTTGTGAGGTATACATCATCTCTTAGATCTCCTATGAGGATTTTCACAGGGTGGAGGTCTGAAACCTGGTTTGCGGTTGTCTGAGAAGGTTCTAAACCTATCTCTATTTCGGTTGATGTTGTCATTTCCTGGCTACCCATGCTCATAGCACAACCTTGCTTTATGTAGGGTTCCATCAAGGGTTTTGGGCATGTGAAACTCTATCTTTTCTCTAAAGTTTGGTGGCAGCCCTCCCAAGAACTGTTGTATTTTGACCTTTTCATCTTTGATGTAAGGAACATAGTGTAGCAAGTCTAAGAATCGGTTTATGAAAGATTCCATAGTCACGAAGCCCATCTTTAACTCATGGAATTATTTTATTTTCTTTTCGAAGAATCTTTCAGACATATACTTGTCTTGGAATATCCTGTTGAAAGTATCCCAGGTTATGTCCCTTAATTCTTGTCCTTTAGTGTGTTTCAAGTCCCGCCACCATATGGAAGCTTTAACATTTAGGTTGTATATGGCGAGTTGAGCTTGCATTTTGCTTGAGTAATTATGAACTTTGAATTATTTGTTCATTCCTAGCAGCCATTCTTCAGCCTTCTCCCCAGAGTTGATTTCTCCATCATAAGTTGGGGATCTTATCTTCCTAAACTCTCCTTGAAGACTGTCATCACTCTTCCTCCTTTTCTTGCAAGGAGGTGGTGAACCCTTATCGTTGGAAGAGCTCTTACAATCTCTTTACATTGATTTAGGTACGTGTTCTCCCTGCTCTTCTCCCTTAGGGATGGAAGTCCTTTTTGTGTGACTATCCCCTTTTTTGGAGGTGTTGGCTGAGAGTGTGGGCTATCCGAAAGGGTTAGCCTTTGTTAAGGTCTGCAGTAGTGCCTCATTTATGGCCTGATGTTCTCTTATTTCCTGCATATTTTCATCTCAGAAGCTTCGGAACTCTGCCTGTAGGTTTTGCACAGATTGTCTCCATTCTAAGTTTAGTTCAATCACCACCTCTTGTTCTCGGGGTGGTGAGTCCAAATTTCCGTGAATGCTGTTGCCCTGTTCTGCATTCATTTTTTCAGGCAATGTTTGTACCTGACATGTTATATAAGCATAGAGAATAGAAAATTATGTTAGTTTATTCATAAAACAAAATAGAATGTAAATGTATGTTTCTGTCTGTTGTGTATCTGCAGTGGATGTTTGTAATGAGCCCAATAGTTCACTTAGTTTTTGTAACTGGGCTTTGATACCACTTGTAATGTCCCTAAAATAGTAAAATTTAAAAAAAAAATCTATTACTGTAATACACTAGATAAGAAGTGATGATAAACAAATTAACTTCAGCACTGATAAGTACTTACTAAAATGGAAATAAGTTGTGACAGTTAATGGGTCTCAATTTCCTAAATTACGAGGTCCTACTAGTTGATATTCCTTCTATTTTGCGGAAGTGATGAAAAAGGTAGTAATGAAACTCTGTTGCTAACAATACAAATATTTTAGAATATTATAATACAAATCCCCTTCCTATTGTTTCAAGAGTTTATGAGCATATTTATGAATATATTAAGTGATACTTCAGGTATGATGGACCCCTGTTGGTGACTGTTGAGGCCCATGATGAGATGCTTGGTCCTTTACGGAGAAAAGTACCATGGCAGAGCTACCGAGAGGTAGGGTGAAAGAAATGGAGACTCTGGGCTTACTTAGAGTCATCGCTAATGCATTTACTTGTTTTTGGTTTGTAGGTGTACCTATGAGACATCTACCAGAATGTCTACTCCACCCACCTAGAAAATATTTAAGTCTCAAGTGTTAGAGCTTTGAAGATTGACACTTTTTTTTAAAGCCTTGGTTGGGGTTTATGGTAATTGTGAAACTACACTACTTGTTCACCTTTGTAATTATTTAATGTCTCTTTTCAGGTCGTTGTAATATTTGATTAGAATTTGCAAACATTTGAATGGTCCTAAAACTATAGAACGATGGGTCATCATCGAAATAGTGGTAGTAGGTAGTAGTATTGAATGCGCCTCTGTGAAGGCACATGGCCTGCTGCCAGCTGTGATGGGGGTTTTACCCTAGGGTTATACACCAATGAAGGACAATTTCATGGTTCATTTCACTAGTCTGCTGTAGGTGTATTGAGGGTTTCGTTGTTGACCTGAGCTGAGGCTCATGGTCAACACACTATATGGAATGACGATGGCGACTGCAACATTTTGAAGGTAATTCTTCTCAGGTTCGATTCTTCACTACTGTTATTGTATAATAGATGATTTGGGATATAAATTTTAGAGACTGACTTTGTTTGTCGTGGTTGGTTATAGGTATTGACTGATGTTTCTCTCCTGTGTGGCCAATACTCAACAATGGCGAGGTTGTAAATGGTAAGTCCATAAATTCTATCTCTTAGCTCCTTCTTTTGCCTCTGTGTGGAGGGGGTTATACTATTGGTATTTTCCTATGAAGGACCCTGTGATCCCGATTTGGGTTTCCTGCCATGAGTTGTTGGGTTCTTTGGGTTGTCGTTGGCTGGACCACTATGAAATGTGTCTTTTGTTTTCTATGGAACTGAAGGGTTTTGGTCAAACAACTCAATGTGGAACTCTGGTAGAAATTGTATTTTTAAAAGTGCCCAAAGGTCAAGCTGAGGTTTAAGTAACGATCCTTGGACTGATGGAACAGAGTAATGGTCTTTTGTATAAAAATATGGTTCATTTTTGTAATGCCTGGTCTCTGTGTTTTCTTATGGAAATTGTAGTATGATGTTCTTGATGCTATTGTTACCTCTATTCTGGGGTGTGAGGATTTTGTACCTGTAATATAACTTCTTGATCTTAATTATGGTTTGCGTTTGCTATGGGTTTCTATCGCACCTGTCGTGAAATAGTCTCTATGTTAGTTTTCTAGGAGGCGTTGAATCCTGGGACTAAATCTCTACTTCTTTCCTCTAATTGAAATAATGTATGGTTTGTTTTTTGTTTTACCTAGCTAACGTGGCTCTTTAAGTGGAAGCGTCTGAATTTCTCAATTTTTATATTCGTTGATAGATGTTGCTTAATGTGTCAGATCACTTGCTTGAATTTCCTTATAATTATTATGGTTCCTCTTTCTGCGTTTTCTGGTAGATTGACTGTAAATGGGGAAAAGAGGGATTTGATCCCTGGCTTGTAAATTATGTCGTGGGTGTTGTCTAAAGGTAGAAAAAATGCCTGAGTAAGAAAATGAATGTTCCTGTCTAGCTACTATTTTTAATTGAACACGACCTTCATGAGATTTGAATTGGTGACCTCTTCTTGATGGAAAAATGTAACGAGATGTAAATGGTATGAGTAGCGCTTGTTTTAGTATTGAGACTCGATTTGTGTAGAAAAATTATGTGTTTTGATTTGATATAATGTTTAACTAATTGGTTGAAATTGTGGATTTAATGATGATGTGGAAATGATACCCTTGTTTTGAAAGAACAACTATACTTATTTTCTGTTTAATGTTTTGAAAACCATGGTTGAATGAATCAAATAGTTAAGATGGGCGATGTCTAAAATACTACTATTGTCATTCTAATTGATACTTCCTAAGCATAGAAGGGATGATAAAAGAATTAAAAATCGAGTAGGAAAAGTTAAACTCTATTGACAAAAATGATTCAAACAGATATTAAATTTAATCTTAGTAGAAAGACTAAAGATCTTAACCTAGAGGCTAGTATAGGTTGTCTAGCAAAGGCTAGCTTGGCTAGCTCTGTTAGATCCTCCACTAATTTCTGGGTAGAACTTCGAATCCGATAATATGGGTAAGGGAAATAATAATGACTGAATTTACTATAACTGAAATTGGAAGCATTAAATACCCCATACATAGGAGCTTGAATACCTGCCCCTTCCTATAGAAAAACCTAGCTGCTTGGCACTTCATTTCTTCTTGTGGAAACCTACACACTCAACAATAATTAATGTAGATTTGGATGTATCTTGCAAACATGTTAGTATGATTGCCTTAGGCTAGATGACTTTGGGGCTACCATGTTCCTCCCAACCATGATCTTACAACTGTTCCTGGTTCTGTATGGATCCCCTCGAGCTGGATTCCAAATTGAAAAGAAAGAGATAGAGACCCTAGGTCCACTGCTGGTTTAGATATGAGAATTATTAAGTGAGGCTGCTTCAATTTCTTGAAGCAGAATACTCTTACTCTCTTACCATAAGAGAATGATAATAGAAGAACATGACCCCAAAACATGGGATCTGCCCTCTTAAGTAGGGTAGTTTTCATTTAGGACTGTTGGAGCAACAGTTTCTTTAAATTAAATAATTACTATTTATTTAAAAGAGGTTATTTACTGACTAACTAGTCCTCTTGAATTAGGACTCTTCCTTTGTTTTACTATGAGTTTTTTTAATTTAAACATTCCATAATAATTATAATAACAATAATTACCATAATAATAATTATAGTTTAATTAATTATTGATGCATTATTTATAATAACAAATAAATAATAATGGAAATAATAATAATGATAATAGTTACCATAATAGTATTTCTACCTAAGTATTAATATACTATTAATACTTCTTGTCAAGGGGGTTGTCCACTAATACTAATGTGGCACCTCTTTAAGCTTATACAAAGTCTTTTCTAAATAATTAACAACTTTATTATTTAATTAAATTCTTAATGATATTATTAAACCTTGTCTCTTCACAAGATACTTTGTTTTAACCCTTTAGGGATAGGGTCCACTTCTTTGGAGGATCTTTTGGTGGCTTGGGTAGGCACCTCTAGTCTCTCTCTTGCATGTCGGATTCCCTCGTTTAACATGGTAGTTCCCGCAGTAGGTGATGATAGATAAAAGATGAAAATCATTTAACTAATTTAAATAGTGTAATAGAAGTGCTATTTAGAGTATTTTCGACTCAACACTTTGAGATTCAGTAACCCCGGGTTCTCTTTAGAGCCTTTTAACTCAACGCCCTCACATGGGTGTTACTCTAGTGCAATTCCAGAGTCTCTTCTCAACACTAGTGCTAGAATGTGGTTGTGAGGCACATCTAGGATACTTACATTCTCTCGGATCCGGTATTCATTTATCAAGCTTGGAGTGCTCCAGGGCTTATGCCCAACACTCAATGTACAACAAGGATTACTTCCAGTACATCATATTTCCTCTAGGCACATCGGGGATTTTTCCGAGTACATAGGTAATTTGTGTGTTTCTGAGTGCACGCTCAACCAACCATAGAAGTCAATTATGACATTCAGATCACTGCACAATATGTAAGAAAAGGTCATCTCAGTATATTAGGGTTTTGTACCCACATCAAAACACAATCAAAACATTGGGGATTCCCTGCCCAGTATATAATCAATAATGAAATTCAGTTAGGGTCCATGCTGTCGAGCACCCTATATGCAGATATGTTATTCCAACATACAGAGTAGACGAGATTTATTGTCAACCCGAGAAAGTATTTTATTTCAAAGGATAGATGCACAGTCTATGCTTAAACACCAAATCACTATAATTGAATACTTTTATCCTCTAACAACTATGTCCATCCCAAAGATCTGTGTAATCCCAATTGATTTCTAAATACTATAATTTCAATTCCTTTCTACCATGCATCAAGAAGAAATAATGTAAGATTCAAAGACAATTGCAGATAAAAGAAATCCTATTCACATCCTAGAATAAGCAACTCACTGCTTCAATCTGGTCACTCTTGAAAACCATAAGCATAAACTGAATATTAATCTAGAAATTCAATTGCAAAGGATTGAGTTCAGCTACTCTAAGAGATTGAATTACAGGAATGAAAATCAACAATCATAACAGGAAAGATAAATTGCAAGGGCTCATGGGATCACAACTTAACTGCAAGATGAACAAGGCTGTGTAAAACTATCACACGAATTGCATAAAGTTTCTTACTCAGTCGACTGTCACTCTGTACTACTTGCCAATCTCAAAGAAATATAATCTTAATTATACTGGAAATCCACACCACACTTACTACTGTTGCGTATAAAGGATATATCATCAACAAAACATCACATAACAATAAATTGAAGAGTTCTAATTTAACTCAGCAATCTCTATGGAAGACGGGCCCATCCTTCACACAAATATGTTGGCTGAACAACGTAAAGTTCCTTTAACTCAGAGGTAACTCCTTATATTAACAGAAGAATGATTACACAATTTTCTTTTACTGCTAATACAATGAATAAATTCTCCGTTGTTCAACCCCCTGGGTCGAGACAGCTCCCCATATTTATGCATGCAAATCATAACATCCGATCCTATTAACGGGAAGCCATGAAGATCTCTGATCTTCAGGCACCCTAAATAATACAAGCTGTTACAAATGTGGCATAGTAAAGACATAGAAAAATGTGAGAAAGCTATTGATTGGCCCAAGAGTGGCGATCTTTCCAGATCACCATTATACTCAATCAGTAGTAACTAAAGATCTTCAATTATAGCGCATTCTGTTATAAATTCCCTGTCACAGCTCTTGTCTAGAATGTTGCATTAGAACCACGTGCATTAATTGATGATTGGAACCCCGAGGATCTTTTTAAGCAACGAACATCCCTTCTTTCAAGACTTGTTTAGCCCCACCTTCCTAGAGTCCACTTATCTCAAACTACCTTCATAAATCATAATGTGTTAGCACAATTGAGAGATACACAGCTTTAATTATCACAATCATAAGCATTAATAAGATAAAGCAATGATCAGTCATACCTTGGAAGCTTGGGGGAATAAAGTGAGGACAATAGGTCTGATTAGCATGCTAAATGGTGAGAACAGGGGAAGAAAAGGTAATTGAGGATGATTAAAAAGGGCCAATTCTGGGCTCAACAGCTCCCCCCAACTATCCTGTTGCATGTCCTCATGCAACAACCTGCATCATTTGGAATCTGAGTCCTGTATAGAGATCTATTTCATTGAGAGAGGAAAAGTTGTAGGGAAACTCAGGCACCTCATCTGTCTTTAAAAAGCCTCTGTGAGAAACCCAATACCTTCCAGCATCACTGCTTCCCTTCCAATGCTACCTGCTGGTGTCTGGAAATGCAGTTGGTGCAAGTCGAAATCACTTCTTCCTGGAGTCTCATTATATGCTGTGACTGGGGAGGACTTGAAAGGAAATCTTAATCTAAGTCCAAATCAATGACATTTCTAGGAGGTAGAAGCACTGGTTCTTTTGGGGCAGTGTCTTCCAACACATCTAAGTCTAATATGAGAGTTGTTGGTTCTTGTGTAACATCAACATCCTTTAGACTCTCTTCAGCAGCTACCTTTATTGCTTTTAGAGACACTGGTTCTTGTGTAACAGTGTCTTCTTTGTCCTTCTGCTGCTGAGATTGGATATCTTCCTCATTGTGCAGCTCCTCCTCCAAGATTTCGGTTTCACCTGCAGATTGTGTCTGTACCTGTTCATCCTCACTCCACTGCATCTAGGGAATGATATCCATTCCAGGGTTATCTTCTAATTGAAATTTAGGAGTGCCTACTGCAGCCTCCAAGGATGTTAGTTCTTGTGTAGCAACATCCTGGCTTGCCTCTTCATCCTCCTGTTGTTGCAATTCTTCTCCTATGAGCTCTGTGTCATGGGAACATTCTGGTGTTACAACCCAGATTTCATCATTAAATTCCAGAGTGTCCTCTCTCCCAGGTTCTTCTCCCATCTGTTCGGCCGATTGGACAAGTATACTCAGGTTTGCTGGTTCTTGTGTTACAACACCTTGTTCAAGTTTATCAATGTCTTGCCTTTGTGGCTCAGCTTCTAAAATTTCTGTGTCATGGGAGCATTCTAGGGTTACAGTATGGAATTCTTCATTAAGCTCCAGAGTGTCCCCCATCCCAGGTTCTTCTCCTATCTGTTCTATAATCTCTATGTCGTGGGAGCATTCTGGGGTTATAGTGTATTCTTTATCCCGATCATCATACATGATTTCATCCCTTAGCTCCTCTGTCACAGGATTGGTGGCAGCTTCAGCAAGGATGTTTAAAGATGTTGGTTCTTGTGTGGCAGCATCTTCTTTTTCTGCAGCTTCCTCTATTGTGGCCGCAGGCTGTTGTGCTGAGAAGGTACGAAGTATAATCTTCTGGCCTAATTCATTGAAGATTTCTCCATGGGTGGGAAAGATTACTCGTTATTCCCCCTTGCCAGGCTCAGTAGAGTTTGATCCCTCCAGTTGGTCTGCAGCCTCCACCAATATATACAGTTTCCTTTCACCTAGTTTTCTGCAGGTTTCCAATTCCCTTCAAAGTACTTGGAGGTCCTCTTTTAACAGCGTGTTCTCAGCAAGAAGTCCTTCAATTCTGGGTTCTTCCTCAACTGGCCTTTGTGGAGCATCCATTGGTCTTGGTACAAGGATCAGGGGCTCAACCTGTGCCTCTAAGGTTGCCCATCTTTTTTTGGCTGCCTCTGCTACTGTAGCTGATCTAGTTCTTTTCTTTCTGATTGGTGAGGTTTTGTTAAATTCATTGATTGATCTCTTTCTTTTCCTTTGTGGTGTTTTCTTTTGTGGAGCTGGTATATAGGGATTCACGGCTAAGGTCGAAGGAATGTTTTCTTGCTCCTCATGTTGTTCTTCTTCAATTAAAGCTCCTCCTACCCACTAAGGTGAGGATTCAATAGTTACCAGCTCAATATTTTCTTCTATTGCCCTGGCTCTGTCACCTTCAGGTTCACTTGTCGCAGCATTTAGTGCTGCTCCAATTTCACCTTCTGGTGTCAGAACTGCCCTATTGTCTGGATTTCCCACAGGTTTTTTATCTACATCCTCCCCCAATGGCTCTACTTGTGCCCCCAATTGTTCTTCTTCTACTGGATTTTCATCCCCCCCAACTGTCTCTGCTTGTGCCCACAGTTGTTCTTCTTCTAATGGAGTTTCATCCCCCCCAACTGGCTCTGCTTGTGCCCCCAGCTGCTCTTCTTCTAATACAGTTTCGCCCCCCCCCCCAACTTCATTGGAGGGACTCCAGTCCTCCTGTTGTGGGTGTATCTGTTGTATTGGGACAATCTGTAAGGAAGCGGGTTCCTGAGCTCGAGCTGTGAATTGTTCCCAGGTTATATGATGCTGGGCAAGGGCTCTTAAAATTATTAATTTGATAAGACCATGGTGGGTGAGGGAGGAAAGTGGGTGCTTAGCAGACTGGACAAATGCCGCCATATGACACAAGTCATGCAGTAGATAATATGGAATGTTCAATAAAATGCCATGGCGGAGATGAGAAAGTAAAGGGAGTTCAGAATTATAAACAGTTTGGTATCTACCTTCGCAAGTAATGTACTTCTTGAGAGAGAGAGTAACCTGGTCCCATGGCCGCGGTAAGGACTGCAGTTTGATCCCTCTCCTTGATGATTGAACTTGCTCCCCCTCTAGTAAAAATGCCTCCCGTGCAGTCGTCATGGGGACTTGTCTCTTAAACCATGCCCTTCCCACCTGCGGGATGGCAGTAACCTCGGATATAATGGCCTCGGAGACTTCTATGCACAGCCCCGACACCGTGGAGTGAGTTTTGGTGAGATTTAAAGAAATTTGCGAGGTTGCTTCCCGATTGAATCCATCTAATCGCTCAAAACATTTGAGCCAGCCGGCGGCTTAAAAGATGGCAAGAACTTGAATATTTTTCCTGAGTTCCTGTGTTTTCAAAGGTTCACGATGAACTGGAATCCCCATGGTCCTGGCTGCAAGCTGAAGTTGCTATCCCATAGATGACAGAATCCGAGAATGGAAGTTGCAGCACAGAGGATGCACAAATCGCTGAGCGGAGATGTTGAAGAGATGGGCAAATTTGGAAAATTGAGCACAGAAAAACGTTCAAAATTTCCATTCACAATTGGGGAAGGTGGCAGTTATTAATGTTTACATCATACGAGGGAAAGGTTTAATTAGGCATCATGGTGATACGAGTAAAGGTACGACTGATATTGTTCAATTATATCAACACTTAATCACGTGATAAATCAAAGCCATACGTCATAAGACTGTGCGTCAGATATCCTGCGGAGAATGGTGGAGCGTGCAGTTGGTGACATTGCGGAACCAAACTCATGCACATTCATAAATAATGCAATAATTCCTTCCGCCAGTGAAACACAAACCATCGTTTCCTCGGGGTCGGAATGATGAGTTCCCCGACATGACTAGGATGAATCAGAGCCATAGCTTAGCAAGGTTGGAGCAATTCTTCCGTTAACATAGGAGTTACCAATGCAAGTTGCCAGAAATGATATCATGGCTGACGGGGAAGATGTTGCAGTCGCCATAAAAGATTCATGGCCACCGGGAAAAGGATTTACGGGATCGGCAAAAATTACGGCTGTCAGGGAAAAGTTTTATGGCGGTGAGAGATATGTCGTAGTCGCCGGGAAATATGTTGCAGCCGCCAGGGAATATGTTGCAGCCACCGGAAAACGGTTCACGGCAGCCAGGAAAAGGATTTACGAGATCGGGAAAAATTACGGCTATCAGTGAAAAGTTTTACGGCGCCGGTAGATATGTCGCAGTCGCCGGGAGATATGTTCCAGCCGCCGGAAGATATGTTGCAGCTACCGGAAAATGGTTCACGGTAGCCGAGAAAGAGGTTTTACGACTGTCGGGAAAACAATATTGCAGCCACTGGGAAATGGTTCACGGCTGCCGGGAAAAGATTTTGCAGCCGCTGGGAAAGATGTTGTAGCTGTCGGGAAATGGTTCACAGCTGCCGGGAAAAAGGGTTTACGGCCACCGGGAAAATCATTTTACGGTTGAAGAGAAACGATATTGCAGCTGCTGGGAAATGATGTTGCAGCCACTGGGACATGGTTCACAGCTACCGGGAAAAAGGGTTTATGACCGCCGGGAAAACAATTTTATGGCTAACGAGAAATGATATTGCAGCCGTTGGGAAATGATGTTGCAGCTGCTGGGACATGGTTCACAGCTGCCGGGAAAAAGGGTTTACGGCCGTCGAGAAAACAATTTTACGGCTAACGGGAAACGATATTGCAGCCGCTGGGAAATGATGTTGCAACCGCTGGGACATGATGTTGCAGCCACTGGGAAATGATGTTGCAACCGCTGGGACATGATGTTGCAGCCACTGGGACATGGTTCATGGCTGTCGGGAAAAAGGGTTTACGGCCGCCGGGAAAACAATTTTATAGCTCCCGGGAAATGGTCCACGGCTGTCGGGAAACGATATTGCAGCTGCTGGGAAATGATGTTGCAACTGCTGGGACATGATGTTGCAGCCGCTGGGAAAGTTGTCACGGCTGATAGGAAAAAGGATTTTACGTCTGCCGGGATAAAAAGTCACGGCTGCCAGGGAAAAGTTTTACGACGCCAGGAAATATTTCACAACCGCCGGGAAATATGTTGCAGCCACCGAAAAATATGTCATAGCTGCCGGAAAAGATGTTGGAGCTACCGGGAAATATGTCGCAGCTGCCGGATTTTTTTATTTTTTTTTCAGGAAAAATGGAAATACAGCACAGGACGACACAGGGCGACTCTCGTTTGACAGGCCCAATCTGGTCGTTCTCCTGGCGCTTCCCTGGAAATTTTTTAAAAACAACAGCAAACGAAAAGATCAAATGCAAAGAGAAAGAAAAACAATTATACGCTACAGCAGAAAGTTATTTATGTACAGTAATTTAAAATGTGATTTTCAGTTTAAGGATTGGCAAGGGCAGAGAGAAATTCCTGCTCTGGTGCCAGCTGATAATATGGATTGGCAGCAATTTGCGAAATGAATGCATCTTTCGAAATAGGCTTACGATACAGTCGTAGTCTGTGTCCATTACCAAGTAATGGTATACGGTTTTCATCGATGGTCACCAGATGGACAGTGCCGTTGTCAAATACCCTGTCGACCAAATATGGACCCAACCACCTTGTAAGTAATTTACCTTTAAAATCCCTCTTGAACCTGGAGTGATATAGTAGCGCCCAGTCTCCCTCACGGAAGATTTTCTTTTTAATAAATCGGTCATGCCAGTTGGATCTCTGTTGCTGAAGCAACACAGTCTGGTCTACTACAGCTAACCATTTCTCATCCAATTCATTTAGTTGATTCAATCTTCTCTTTTGGGCTTCTGTTACATCCAGATTCATTTCGGTGGCTGTTTTCAGGGTTTTGATCTCAAACTCAATTGGAAAGATGGCACTCTTCCCATACACTATATCATAGGGAGAGAATCCTGTGGTGTTGCACCAAGTTGTACGATATGCCCACAGTGCTTCCAGAATCTTGGCAGCCCAATCCTTTCGATGGCTCTTAACTGTTTTAGTAAGGATTGCTTCAATAACTTTATTAGTATTCTCCGCCTAACCATTGGCCTGGGGGTGGTAAGGTGAAGCCACCCTATGCTGCACATGATACTTCTGGAGCAAGGATTCAAATTGGTGTGAGATGAATTGCGGCCCCCCATCTGTAACTACTTCCTTCGGTACCCCAAAACAGGTAAATATTTCACTATACAGAAAATCAATCACTGCCTGGTCATTAGCCTTAGACAAAGCTACAGCCTCTACCCACTTGGCCATATAATCAGTACAAAACAGAATGTAAACTTTCTGTCTGGAAGGAGGGCTGATAGGGCAAACAAAATCTAGTGCCCATCTATCAAATGGTTCAACTACTACTTGAGGTCGTAGAGGCATCTGATTTGTTTTATTAGGTTGGCCCATCCTTTGGCAGCTATCATAGGACTGAACATACCTTTTAGCGTCCCTGAACAGAGTCGACCAATAGTAGCCCATCCGTAGCGCTTTATGCCCTGTTCTTTTGTCTGCAAAGTGTCCCCCACAAGGTCCATCATGACAGACCTTTAGTATGTGAAAGATCTCATCTTCCCTTACACATCTCCTAATCTCAAGATCGGGTCCTGTGTAGAAGAGATGACCATTGAGCCAACAATACCTGGCACTTTGCTAGATAATTTTTCTCTTTTCTCGTTTAGACATGTGTGGCGGGAGCTTTCTTGCAACCAGATAATTAGCGACGTCTGCATACTAGGGGGAATGAGCTGAAAGTACGAATAGATGTTCATCTGGAAAAGAGTCCTCAATAGGCAAACTGTCATCACTGTTAGTAAAACGAGATAAAAAATCAGCAACAACATTTTCTTTTCCAATTTTATCTATAATGGTAATATCAAATTCCTGCAATAATAAGAGCCACCTGGTCACTCTGGCATTGGTGATAGGTTTGTTCATTAAATATTTAATGGCAGATTGGTTAGTGTGCACAAACATAGGATACCCAGTAATGTAATGCCGAAATTTATTAATAGAGTAAACAATAGCGAGGAATTCTTTTTCAGTAACAGTATAATTAAGTTCAGCAGGGACTAAGGTTTTACTAACATAATAGATGGCATAAGGTACTTGACCATGCTGCAGTCCTAATACTGCTCCAATGGTAGTATCAGAAGCATCTGAGGAAATATGTAAGGGTAGGGTCCAATTAGGTCCCCTTAGGATAGGAGCTGTGGACAGCTTCTCCTTAAGCTTATCAAACGCTGTCTGGCATGCCTCACTCCACACAAACTGTGCATCCTTCGTTAACAGAGAAAACAAAGGAGAAGCAAGTTTGGAGAAGTTTTCTATAAACCTCCGGTAATATCCAGCATGTCCCAGAAAACTTCACACCTCTTTCTGAGTTGAAGGAGTCGGTATATTATTTATCACCTTGATTTTTGAAGGATCCACCTGAATGCCATTAATAGAGATGAAATGCCCTGATACCACCCCTTCACTCATCATCATATGGCACTTTTCAGTGCTTAATGAGAGCTGAGTTTGCTCGCAGCGAATTAAAACCTTCTTTAAATTTTCCAGTGCTTCCTCAAAATCGTTGCCATAGGGAGTAAAATCATCCATAAAGACTTCCATACTATCATTAAGTAATTCAGAGAATATGCCAATTACAGCTCTTTGAAACGTTTCCAATGCGTTACATAAACCAAAAGGAAGCACCCTGTAGGCAAACTTTCCCTAGGGGCAAGTGAAGGTGGTCTTATCCTGGTCCTCAGGAGCAATCTGAATTTGGTTGTACCCGCTGAACCCATCTAGGAAGGAGAAGAACGTTTTCCCTGATAGGGTATCAAGTACTTGGTCAATAAAGGGCAAAGGGAAATGATCCTTGTGCGTAGCTTTGTTCAGTTCCCTATAATCAACACAGACTCTCCATTTACAATTTTTCTTCGGCACAATTACGAGTGGGGAAACCCACTCACTATCTGAAATAAGATAGATAAATCCTTCTTCCAAAAGTTTCTGGATTTCCTCCTTCACTATATCCCTCAGATTGGGGTTCATGCGTTGTTGAGGTTGACACACAGGCTGGGAGTCATTTTTAATATAAATATGGTGAGTGCATAGATTAGAGGGAATACCCCTCATGTCTGTATACTCCCAGGCAAATGCCCCCTTATGTTCCTTCAAGAGACTGATTAGGCACTTCTGTTCCTCTAAGGAGAGACCAGGGTTGATATTCAAAGTCCTTCCAGGTTCTACCTCAATAGGAACACTTTTTGAATTTTTCAAAACTGGGATTATGTTTGTGTCACCAACTAGTGCTTCTTCCGTAAGATTTTATTGTTCTTCCTTACCAAGGGTAATGTTTAGGATTTGATAGACCTCTTTATCCACTGAAGTGGGTTCACTAATAAAATTACTAATAGCATCATCTTCTGTTTCATTTTTAAAAGTTAAGGCCTTCCCTATAGTTAATAGTGGCTGAACATCCTCCTCCTCCTCCTGCTCTATCCAAAGGGAAGTTTCAGCCTCTAGACTTGGCCAAGCTGGAAGATACAGGGTGAGGTTTTTAGTCTCTGTACCATCAGATATAGTCATGGACCCCGATCGACAGTTGATGCAAGCATCAGCTGTGGCCAACCAAGGCCTCCCCAGGATCAATGGGTGTCCCCTCAGCTGTGATTTTGGTTGTAATATCAAAAAGTCAGTAGGGTACTCCCATGAATCTACTGAGATGACAAGGTCATCCAAAATCCCTTCGGGTCTAATGGTGGATCTGTCTGCCAATTCTAAAATGGTAGGGGTTGGTATAAAATTAGTGAGTCCAAGCTTCTTTACAGTCTCAATTGTTATGACATTGATCACTGCTCCTAAGTCGACTAGCACGTTGGGTATCTGCGTTTGTCCTACATGTACAGTGACAGTAGGATTGCCAGGGTCGTCATACTTGGTCATAGGGGTTTTTCCTGTTATCAAAGTAGATAAATTCCCTATGACGTGAACAAAGGGAGGATATCTGGATTTCCTTCCTGGTTTCTTAGTGCATAGGTCCCGAACGGTTCTATCATAAATAGGCACGTCTTCAAGAGCTTGCAGAAGGGGGATTTTGACGTAAAGATTCCTTAACTCTCCTAGGAGGTTAAACTAAGGTTCCCCCCTACTTTTGGTAGCATTAGTCTCTCGGGGTATGGTGGTTGCCTTACCAGTTGGGTAGGCTGCGTATTGTCCGATTTATCGTTTGATGTTTCAGCC
Source organism: Larix kaempferi (assembly GCA_027924585.1). NCBI lineage: Eukaryota > Viridiplantae > Streptophyta > Pinopsida > Pinales > Pinaceae > Larix > Larix kaempferi. Next base: position 7,280,864 of record BSBM01000138.1, on the reverse strand, counting down.
GTCCCATCCAGGGGATGTTCAGCATTTTCAGTGATGGGAACTGTATCGGATGGGTGCTGTGAACTCCCTCCTACTTCATGCACAAAAGGTGGAGCATCTTCTGTGATTACGGGTTCTACTATTTTCCCAGATCGTAGACGAATATCATTACAAGGTACAGGGGAAAGGGAGTAGGCCAGCATATTGATAGTTTCCAATTGATGGACCGTTTTATTATTCGGGTTAGGATTAGGTTGGGCAGGCAGCTGAGGCCATATTGGTATATTAGGGACAGAATTATTCTGCAGCTGCAGTTGCGACTGCTGAGGTGGATATTGAGGATATTGAGGAAATTGAGGGTATGGAGGAGAATATGGTGACTGTTGAGGTGGAGGTGGTTGAGGAAACTGGTTCCCAGGATGGAAGTTCCTCCATCCAGGAGACCACGACGTAGGTTGATGTGGTGGCTGTGTCCAGGGACTCCATGAGTTATAATTTTGCATTGCAGGTTGGGAAGGATTCCACTGAGCATAATTTGAAGGGAATTGTGTATTCACATTGTGCATGTTATTATTCCAATTGCTCATATTATTCAAAAATGGAAACGAGTCCAGAGGCATACCTTGATTTCAAGGCTACCAAGGTTTCCTCTGTGCAATGAAATAGGCTGATTCCACTTCTGGAGTTGATGCCTGCAGAATAGCTTTCACTTGGGGAAGTGAGGGACATTCTTTCATGTCATGGCTCAGCTCACACAGCTGACATACTACTACTTTGTCAAGCGGGCATTCTTTCAGCGGATGATTCTTTCTACATCGGGGACAGAACACACCTAGTGTGAGATCCTCCACTGCCTCTTTTTGTTTTGCCTTCAAGACATCAATCTCCGAAGAGATGGAGCTCATCATTTCTGTTTTAAAATTTTCAGGAATATTTCCTATCTCTACACGGGTAGCTCCTCCATTGGACGACTTCTGAGTTCTGTCAAAGAAATCACATTCCAGCTTATCCCATTTGTCCCGCTTATTGTTCCTGGAAGACCCCCTAGAGTATCTCTTACATAATTCCACAATATTCTCAAAAGGTTCTTTGGAGATATCTCCCTTTCCTAGCAGGTTTAACATGTCTAAACAATCATCCCTGATCCCACGAAGCAAGATTATCTTGAGCACGTCCAGCCCCATATTCATCTGCCTGACTCTTTGTACATTGTACAGCAGACTTTCTACAAAATCCTCCAGACTTTCCTCCTCCTTCTACACCGTTTTGAATAATTCCTCTCTTTTGGCCTTGGTGTTGCAATATTCCTGATATTTCTCCAGGAACACTTGTTTCATCTTATCCCAATTAGCAACGGTTCCTCCCCCAAGGCTCATGAACCATCGTAATGCGTTGTCCTTTAGGGTGGCAGGAAATTTTTTTAGCTTTTGGGCATCGGTGACATAATCATAGCTGCGACAGAGGATATCAAATTCAAAAAGGAATTCGTCTGGATCTTTTGTCGCCCTTCCATGGAATCGAGGCAACACTGATGGTGATTGTTTTTCATAGGGGTTGTCCCTTCTGGCTGCTGAATCAGAAATTCCAATGTAGCCATCGTTCCCCCAGGCAGGGAGTGATTTTCATGATGATAGTTTTCCACCATCGCCTCTTCCTCGTCGGACTCGTGTATGTTACTCATCTTCTCTTCTGTTTTCTCCCCTTCATTCGTTCCTGCGTTCTTTTCCTCATTTTTTTCTTCGTCCTTGTTTTGTTCCTGATCAACAAACTTCTGGTGGAACTGCGTCCACTCTTCTTCAGTTACAGCCTCCCCATAAATGTGGCAGATCATACCTCTATCAGCAGGTCCAGTTGTAACAGCTGTGTCTTCCTCAGTTGTAACAGCAAGTCCAGTTGTAACAACTATGTCTTCTTCAGTTGCAGCAAGTTCAGTTGTAATAGCTACGTCTTCTTGAGTTGCAACAAGTTTAGTTGTAACAGCTGTGACAACTGTGGCTTCCTTAGCAGGGATATATGAGGGAGTCACGACTGCTTGTGTATTTTCCACCATGGATCCTGACGCTGGCACCCCAAGATCAGCAGGGTTTCTTCTGATAGGAGTTTCTTGATGACGAGCCCTGGTGGATGAATCAGTTCTGTCAACAAGATCATCAAGGAATGTTCTTCTTCCCAATGGTGGTCCTCGACCACAACCCGAGCCACCTGCACTATTAGTTTTTTGGGGGGTTTGGGGAGTTGGGAGGTGATCGCATTTTACCCTCCTCATATTCATGCGAACCGAATCATTTCAGCAAAAAAAAAGACTAACTAGAAACAATTACAAGATGCAACTAATGATTAGTGTTTAATTTTTATCCTTCCCCGGCAACGGCGCCAAAATGTCGAGCACCCTATATGCAGATAGGTTATTCCAACATACAAAGCAGACGATATTTATTGTCAACCCGAGAAAGTCTTTTATTTCGAAGGATAGATGCACAGTCTATGCTTAAACACCAAATCACTATAATTGAATACTTTTATCCTCTAACAACTATGTCTATCCCAAAGATCTATGTAATCCCAATTGCTTTCTAAATACTATAATTTCAATTCCTTTCTACCATGCATCAACAAGAAATAATGTAAGATTCAAAGACAATTGCAGATAAAAATAAATCCTATTAACATCCTAGAACAAGTAACTCACTTCTTCAATCTAATCACTCTTGAAAACCATAAGCATAAACTGAATATTAATCTAGAAATTCAATTGCGAAGGATTGAGTTCAGCTGCTCTAACAGATTGAATTACAGGAATGAAAATCAACAATCATAACAGGAAAGATAAATTGCAAGGGCTCATGGGATCACAACTTAACTGCAAGATGAACAAGGCTGTGTAAAACTATCACACGAATTGCATAAAGTTTCTTACTCAGTCGACTGTCACTTTGTACTACTTGCCAATCTCAAAGAAATATAATCTTAATTATACTAGAAATCCACACCACACTTACTACTGCTGCGTATAAAAGAGATATCATCAACAAAACATCACACAACAATAAATTGAAGAGTCCTAATTTAACTCAGCAATCTCTGTGGAAGACGGGCCCAGCCTTCACACAAAGATGTTAGCTGAACAACGTAAAGTTCCTTTAACTCAGAGGTAACTCCTTATATTAACAGAAGAATGATTACACAGTTTGCTTTTACTTCTAATAAAATGAATAAATTCTTCATTGTTCAACCCCCTGGGTCGAGACAACTCCCCATATTTATACATGCAGATCATAACATCCAATCCTATTAACAGGCAGCCATGAAGATCTCTGATCTTCGGGCGCCCTAAATAATACAAGTTGTTACAAACATGGCATAGTAAAGACATAGAAAAATATGAGAAAGCTGTTGATTGGCCCAAGAGTGGCGATCTTTCCAGATCACCATTATACTCGATCAGTAGTAACTAAAGATCTCCAATTATAGCGCATTCTGTTACAGCTGCCCTATCATAGCTCTTGTCTAGAATGTTGCATTAGAACCACATGCATTAATTGATGATTGGAACCTCGAGTATCTTTTTAAGCAGCGAACATCCCTTCTTTCAAGACTTGTTCAGCCCCACCTTCCTGCAGTCCACTTATCTCAAACTACCCTCATAAATCATAACATGTTAGCACAATTGAGAGATACACAACTTTAATGATCACAATCATAAGCATTAATAAGATAAAGCAATGATCAGTCATACCTTGGCAGCTTGGGGGAATAAAGTGAGTACAATAGGTCTGATTAGCATGTTAAATGGTGAGAACAGGGGAAGAAAAGGTAATTGAGGATGATTAAAAAGGGCCAATTCTGAGCTCAACACATGCCCAGTATATTAGTCTAGAAAAGAATAAATCATATGTATGAGGGATCATGCCCAATAATCAGAATAAATCACATGTGTTGGGGCCGTGGCCCAATATAACATCATAAAATGGTGAGTCCAAAATTCGGGATATTACATAAAGTGTAAACCCTAGGTTTTGTACAGAGATGAAATAATTACCTATATACTATGTAACAGAAAATATTATAATGCTTATACTATGAAATGTTGTTTATAATTTTTGAGTCTAAACATATATTTTGTATTACAGAATATAACTGATAAGAAAATATTAATCAACTACAACAGCGTTAATCTATCCATTCATTTGGCAATCTTCCTATCATTCATCTATCTTAATTCTCCTTTTCTGCACTAGAGTACTATATAGAAAACAATATGGGGAAAAATACAGAGAAGTTATTTCTTCAATCATTTCATTTACTTAATCATCATTACACAAAATCATGACTAGATCAGGATTCAAAACAAATACTTCTGTATGAAGATAACTTATAAATACTAAATAAATAATTGCAGAAAATAGTTTAACTACTTAGAAACATAGAAGACAAGTAGAACCTGTAAGAGATGATAGTGTGGACAACCACCCAAGGGGGCCTGTTCCTCCCAACCTTCTCTAGAATAATCAACCAAACTACTTGACTCCTTTGGACCCCCAAGCCTATTTACTGAACCACCAGGTAGATGGACTCTGTGTAGAAGCAAGGCACTCAGAAATTGTATAGGCAACAAACTATTAAGACTTTCTCCTCAACTTTTAGGACTATGCACTTAGCAGTATAACTCTGCACTCAGCAGTATAATATGCATACTTACACCATGATAAAAAAAACTAGCATATCCCCTCATCGAATCTCTTGGTTGCAAGTAGCAAAACCCCAAGGTAAATTTCCTCATCAGGAAAAGTGATGAACCTCAGTCCAAAATTCGATGGTTCTTTTAAAGATTGTCTAGGTCTTTAGTTGTCAGTTTTTAATAATGAGCCTCAAGCTCCAGTCGCATCTTTCATAGCACTAAGACCACGATTAAAGGGATTTGTCCCATATCAACACCTAGTTACTTGCCTCATGAAGCTACCATTTGTCCATTTCCTTCTACCCTAGATTCCATTCCACCTAGTGGGTCAGTAAACACTCTTTCAACAGTCCCCTTAGGTGTTTGTCTCCTATTTAATTTATTTAATAATAAAATATTGTGCAAATTACAGTCATCCTTGGACACTTGTTCAATATAAAACTTTACAATAAAAGTTAAGATAATGTTTCCAACATAAAATGTTTTTCAGCAAAAAGGGTATGTTACAAATATATAAGTCTATGTTTTATGTTTCATTCTCAAGAATGTTGTATATTGCGAGTTGCACATCATCTCCACATTTAATCGTGTGAATATTGTTTACATTTATGTGCAGTAAAAGAAATCAACATTTCCAAATAGTTCACCGCAATGAAAGTTCTATTCTCACAAGGAGTAACTTCACGTAAGATGTTTTAAGTTGTTATGTATTAGTAAATATATTTCATGATAATGTTTGTTTAAGTAAGTCCGAGAAGTAAGTATTGTGAACTTAACTGCACATCACTGCGAAGTTCAACTACACAGTATAAAGGCGAAATCGCACAGTTAATCGCTGCGAAGTAAAAAGTTGAAATCGCGCAGTTAGTCTCCACGCAGTTAAACTGCAAAGTGAATTCTTAGTGAAGCAAGTGTTCCAAGAAGTAAAATTTTGGTTCTCTATTTTATGGTTGGTGAAGTCCGAAGAGAAGAAAAATAAGATATTCTTCTACTTTGCAGTTATATCTTATTTACTGCGTGGTGTGCTTTTCCCTTGATCTGGTATCGCTCTACAAAAAGTAAGAATTCTATCTATAAGGGAAAAGTGATGGCTTCCACTTCGGGTAATTTTCAAACTCCAATATTTTATGGTAAAAATTATGAATATTGGTATCTAACTATGAAAGCTTTGTTTAGAGGTCAAGATGTATGGGAAATATTCCAGCATGGCTATGGAGAACCAATAGATCTAGTAGCATACAACAATCTAACACAAGCTGAGAAGGATGTTTTGAAGGAACAAAGGAAGAAATATGGAAAGGCATTGTTCCACATACATCAAGAAACACATGAATCCATACTCCAAAGAGTAGAAGCAGCGTAGTCAACTAAGGAAGTGTGAGACACTCTGGAAACTTCCTATTAAGGATTGAACAAGGTAGAGACTGCCAAACTTCAAATTCTTAGAAGAGATTTTGAATCTCTACAATGAAAAATATAGAGTCAGTAGAATCATTCTATACTCGTGTTATTGGTCTAGTTAATCAAATAAAATCTCATGGAGAAACTATAGGTGATCAAAGAGTTGTTGAAAAAGTACTTAGATTTCTTCCAAAGAAATTTGAATCTTTGGTTGTAACCCTGGAGGAAAACAAAGATCTGTCTCAAATTACTATTGATGAGTTGCAAGCCTCATTACTCAATCATGAACATAGAATCAGTGGTTTAGACACATCTCTGGAAGGTGCATTCGCAACACAGTCATCCATAAGTTGTGGAAGAGGCAGAGGAAGATCAAACTCTAGAGGTAGAAGAAGAAGTTCTTTCAAAGGAGGTCGCAGTAGCAACCCTGCACATGTCACTGGTAGAGGTCAGAATTAGATGCCCAATCAGCCAAGTGAAAAAAGGTATGATAAATAAAAAATTCAATGTCATTATTGTAAGAAGTATGGACACTTCGCATATGAATGCAAGAATAGGCAGTATGACCAAGGAAAGCAAGGTGAAGCTCAGTCAAGCAGGAAAAACGCTTTGAACACCTCACTGTTCTTATCATGCACATCTTCACTTGAATTCAATGTTGTTCAAGAAAGTCCAAATGACATATGGTATTTAGACTCAGGCTGTAGCAATCATATGACTGGTAATTTAAATCTATCCTCTAGTCTAGATAAATCAGTTCAAACTGATGTCATACTTGGAAACAATATTCAAGTCATTGTTTTGGGTAAAGGTACTGTTGATATTCTAACCAAACAGGGCGAGCATAAATATATGCCTGATGTTTATTATGTTCAAGGTTTGAAGCATAATTTGATGAGCATAGGACATCTGATGGAAAAAGGTTACAGAGTTCACATGATAGGAAAACATTGTGTGATCAAGGATGTATATCCAAGCAATCCGTTAATTGTTGAAGTACAGATGACAAGCAATCACTTGTTTCCTTTGAAGATAAGACCAAACATAAAGGAAAAACAACTGAAGTTGTTCATGAAAGACAAAATTAAAATTCTAGAACTGCGTTCAAAGCAGAAAGCACAGGAGCAGACATTCATTATGACAAGTAAGAAAAAGATAGTGCGATGCAAGCTGCATTTCAAACAGAAATTCACGATGAATCCTGGTTATGGCACTTCAGATTTGGACATCTGAATTTTGGTGGGATGAGGCTACTGCACATGAAGGACATGGTGAAAGGATTTCCATTGATTGAAAATCCAGAGAGAATCTGTGAAGGTTTTATTTTTTGAAAACAACATAGACGGACTTTTCTAGTTGGAAAGTCATACAGAGATCGCACTCCACTTGAAATTGTGCACTCTAATATTTGTGGACCGATGCAAACACCGTCCATGGGAGGATGCACTTATCTTCTTACATTTATTCATGATTTCACAAGAAAAACCTAGGTATATTTTCTAAAACATAAATTTGATATATTTGGTTGTTTTCAGCAGTTCAAAGTACTCATGGAGAAGTGGAGTGGTTACAACATCAAGATCGTGGTGAGTATGTGGTCCCTCAGATGAAGTTGAAGGACCTTTTTGGTGCAATCTTAGTTTCACGAAATGCACGAAAGTTTAGTGAAACAAAAACGCGCGAGCATTTCTTTGAACTAGGCATGGGCGGACCCGAGCCTGCCATATCATTTAACACGTAGGACAAGAAATGAAAATGCTCGAGCGTTATGGAAATACATAACGCTCTAGCATTATGTGATTATATAATGCTAGAGTGTTATAGAAGCACATAACTCTATAGCGTTATTTGCTTCTATATTGCTAGAGCGTTATAGTGTTATGTGCTTCCATAATGCTCTAGAGTCATGCGCTTCTATAACTCTAGAGCGTTATGTGCTTTTTTAATTCTCTAGCATTATAGAAATGCATAAAGCTAGAGCATTATGTGTTTCTATAATGCTCTAGCAATATAGAAATACATAACAAGCTAGAATTATGTTTAATATCTATACACAAAACATTATCCTTGAAAGCTTATTTAATATTTTCTTGCAAAGAAAATATTTCATTTATTTCCCTATCCCTCCTTATCTTCTAGGGTTTTGGGCTTCATGTTGTATGGGTTAGGAGGTTAACTAGGGATTTGGTGTTAGGGGTTAAGGGATAAAGGGGTTTAGGTGTTTAGCAATTATGGGGTTGAAGGGATAAGGAGCTAAGAGGTTATGTGATTTAAACTCAAGGTTAGTGGTTAGTGGTTGAGGCATTAGAGGTAAACACGTAAAGGGGTCAAGGAGCTTAGGGGTTAAGGGATTTAGTTCTTAAAATGGATTTAGGGCTCTAGGTTTAGGGGATTATGCATTTCTAGGTTAGGCATTAAGGGCTTAAGTGTTTGTGGATAAAGTATGGATTAGGTGTTAGGTTTTAGGTTCTTAGAGATAAAGGGGTTTAGGGGTTAAGGGATTGAGGGAACCAATGTTAGGGGATTTAGGTTCAAGAGGTTAAGCGTTACAGGTGAAGGGATTAACTGTTAAGGGATTAGGGGCTTAGTGGTTATGGACATAAGGGTTACTGGATTGGTGGTTATTTAAGAGGTGAGGCCTTTAGGGGTTAGCATATTTATGGGCTAAGGGATTTATGGTTCCAGGTTTAGGATGTTAGGGTTCATTTGGTTAAGGTTTAAGTGTCAAGGGGTTAAAGGATTAAAAGGTTGGGGTTTAAGGGCTTATTGTCTTCTAGGAGATGAGGGATTAGTATTTTCTAGGGATTTATGGGTTTTGGGATTTAGGAGTTATGGGTTAGGGGTTATAGCGTTAGCGGGTTAACTAGGAGTTAGGGGTTATGGGTTAAGAGTTTAAAGGTAAAGGCATAAAGTGTTTAGCAAGTTTAAAGATTTATGGGTTAGGGAGTTAAGTAAAGAGGGGGTTAAGGGGTTTTATGGGTTTTGAGATTTAGGGGCTAAGGAATTTACGATCAATGGTTAGGGGGTAGGGTTTAAGGGGTTATGGGTTAAGGACCAAGTGGTTAAAGGTTTAATCCTTTCTAGGGGTTAAAGAATTAAGGATTAGGGATTTAGAGATTTGGGCTTTAAGTATTATGGGTTCGTTTGTTTAAGGGTTAGGGTGGACTAGGTCTTAGGGTTTACGGGTTGTGGGATTAGAGGTAAAGTGGTTAAGGGTTTTAAGGGTTAGGGGCTTTAGCGGTTAAGGGATTTAGTGCTATAGGGTTTATCAGGTTAGGAATTATGGTGAAGGGGTTAAAGGATTATAAGGGGTAAATTAGATCTTAGAGGCTAATGCATAAGCCCAAGTGAGACTTCAAAAGTCAAGAGAGGAGAGATCAATCGCAAGGGGGAGAGATCAAGAAAATATAAAGCTCTCATGAAAACAAATAGCGTGCATGCAATGTAGAATGCACAAGAAAATGAAGGTTGCACTGGCACAAGGGAGGTCGCACATGCAAACGCAGTGTAGATGTAAACAATTATTTTACCTCTATAGGGTAAACTACAGCTTAGAGGCCAATGTTTAAAGGATTAAAGGTAAATAATTAAAGGACTTAAGGGGTTTAGGGGTTAGGAGATTTGGGGGTAAAAGGATTTAGGGCTCTTGGGTTAGGGGGTTAGGTCTTAAGGGCTTAGGTGTTATGGTGTTAAGGTCTTATAAGGGGTTAAGGTCTTAGGGTGTTATAGGATAAGGACTGTGAGGATGGGAGATAAGGGGTTAATTAAGGGACTAGGGATTTAAGGATTATAATATTTATAAGTTCAGGGATTTAGGGATCGACTATTAGTGGGGTAAGGTATAAAAGGTTAGGAATAAGTGTCAATAGGTTAAAGTAGTAAGGGATTATGTGTTAAGGGCTTAGGTGTTTAGGGATTTAGGTTGTTTGGACTTTAGAACTTATGGGTTTAGGAATTTAATTTTCTCCCTCCTCATTCCACTCTCCACCTCCATAACTTTATGTCCCTTGCTCCCCCCCTTGTATACCCTCTTTCTCTCCCTCACCCTTTATCTCCATTCAACACATAAAAAATAGTTTATGTGGTTTATAACGCTAGAGCATTTTTTAACTCCAAAACGCTCTAGAGTTTTATTTCTCCAAAATGCTAGACCGTTTTGGTTGACACTAAGCGCGGGAAAAAAAATTGAATTTAAACAAAACTTGTGAGCATTCCTTAGCACCTAAAACATCCCTCCTCACACACACGTGTGTCATCCACAATCCTATGTTGTTGGTTCAGACTTACCAAATCTGTGCTATGGATTGTGCTAAACCATAGCTAATTGGGTTTTTCCACCATTTTTCTCAATATGTCTGTCTTTCGCCACTCTTTACAGCATGACATACACAACCATTTTTTACAAAATTTTAGGCATAGATAGCATTTTTTATGCAGATTCCAAATATGTATTTATTTTTAAAAAATACATATTTTTTTCTATTTTTTCCTTAATTTTCTTGTGTCATCACTCTTTAAGTCAAAAAACACGTTGTTAGTGTTTATTCCGTAACGTTTTCATTTCAAAACCATTTTAAAAAAAAAATGTATGTTGTACTAGTAGACACCGACCTCTACATGCTATAAAAAATCCTAGTCAAAATGATTGCATTAAGACATTCAAAGGTTGAACCCACATTTGACATACCATTCTCGAGGTTTGGTCACTTATATAATTAAAAATAAAAATAAAAATTAAACATTTTATTTTGGAAAAATAGTGCTGCACTAGTACTATGGGTTCTCTACATGTCTACCAATTTTTGTAGCCAGAAACAATCATTTAGGCACTCAAAGGCTACACCCACAAAACATATACCTTATCATTTTCCAAAACAATAAAAAGTGTCTGTTAGAAAAGATGAAATTTGACATAGTTATGTAAATTTTCAATACTCAAAACTTATATATTCGGAAACGTGACTCAGTTTCCTACATTTCATCTTCTTTACTCGATGCAATATATCTTGTGTAAGTATCTCAAAAAAAGAAATTAAGTTGAGGGATGCTTGATTTTTCATTTTTCTATTGCATCTAATGTGCCAAAAGTGACCCTCATTAGCTTGCACATGCCCACATTTCAAATGATTTCTTAAACTTTTGCAAAAATCATGGCATACAGAAGCAATTCACTGCGCGGTATACACCGCAGCAGAATGGTATCGCGGAGAGAAAAAATAGAACCATTGTGGAGATGGTGCAGTATGTTAGCAGCCATGCATCTGTCAAATGAATACTGGGATGAAGAAGTAGCAACTGCTGTTTATATCATGAATCGATGTCCGACGAAGAGCATGAAGAACAAAGTTTTGCAGGAAGCTTGGACATGTATGAAACATTGTGTTTCACATTTAAAAAATTTTAGTTGTGTAACATATGCACATGTTCCATATCAGCTAAGAAGGAAATTAGACAATAAAGGACATAAATGCATTTTTATTGGGTATTTTGAAGATACAAAAGCATACAAGTTGTATGATCCTGTTGCAAGAAAAGTTATTATCAGTCGCGATGTTCAGTTTGTCTAAAATGAAGCATGGGATGGAACTGTAGAGAAGCATGTGAAAATTGTGTCACATGTTGAACATGATGACATTGCAGAAGATGTGGTTGAGACTCCGCATGTGAATCAGAACTTTGCAGCACTGTCTACTCCCAGGACTGCACAGCATGTCTCAGCACAAGCAATTCCGACGCAAGTCACAGTTCAAGCTACTCTGACAAACACACCAAGTGTGCAACAAACTCCATCAAGTCGTTCGCACAATTCGACACTAGCAACCCTGCCAAGGATGAGAAGTCTGCGTGAGATATATGAGACTGGTACACCTAATTCATTCTTTGTTTTTGCATTATTTTCTCAAGTTAATTATCCTCTAACATTTGAATAAGTTGTTGAAGATAAGGTCTAGGCACAAGCCATGGATGAAGAAATAGAATGCATTGAGAAGAATCAAACATAGGAACTAGTTGATGTTCCTAAGGACAAGGAGGTTATAAGCGTGAAATGAACTTATAAGACCAAGCAAGATGCTGAAGGAAATGTGCAGAAGCACAAGGCAAGATTGGTAGCAAGAAGATTCACATAGCAGCCTGGCATAGAATTTAATGAAACTTTTGCACCTGTAGCTCGAATGGACACAATCAGAACAATTTTGTCAATCGCAGCACATAAGAAACGACCTGTTTATCAAATGGATGTTAAGTCTACATTTTTAAATTGTTATTTGGAGGAACCATTATATGTGGAGCAGCCACAAGGCTACAAAGCTCAAGGACAAGGATACAAAGTTTACAGATTGAAAAAGGAACTCTATGGTTTGAAGCAAGGTAATATGCTCATTGTGTCCCTGTATGTAGATGATTTAATATTTACTGGTGATTTTTGCATAGAGTAATTTAGATCAGTCATGGAAAGTGATTTTGAAATGACTAATGTGGGGCTTATGAAGCATTTTCTGGGCATTGAAGTCCAACGGAATGAAAATGGTATGCTTATATCTCAGTCTAAGTATGCAAGTGATGTCTTGAACAGATTTAAGATGTTAAACTGTAAGACAGCTTCAACACGAGTAATAAAAGGTTTGAAATTGAGCAAGGATGATGATGGATCTCACGACGACAAGGACAGATATCATGTATGGAGTCAGCTTAATCTCAAGATTCATGGAGTCACTAAAAGAATCACATTGGCAAGCAGGTAAAAGAATTCTGAGGTATGTAAGTGGAACAAAAGGCTTTGGTATTTTGTATTCAACCTCAGAAAATTTCAAACTCATTGGATACACTAATAGTGAAAATGGAGGAAGCGTAGATGACAAAAAAAGCACATCTGGGAATACATTTGATGTAGGAACATGTGTTGTATCATAGGCTTCAAAGAAACAACCCATAGTAACTCTTTATTCAGCAGAAGTAGAGTATGTTGCAGTTACAAGCGTTGCATGTCAATTAGTTTGGATGTGCAGGATGTTTTAAGTGATCTATCGCAGAACCAACAAGAACCCACAGTCATTAACAGCGACAACAATTCAACTATCGCACTGTCAAAGAATCATGTGTGCCGCAAGAGAACCGAGCACATCGACACGAGGTATCATTTTATCAGAGAGTTGATAACTAAAAAAGAAATCTGTTTAGAATTTTGCACGTCTGAAGATCTGGTAGCGGACATCTTTACCAAACCATTGGAAAAACACCCATTTCGGTATCTGCGAGGTTGTTTCGGAGTGAGAAGTTCTGCACAATGAACTTTGTCATTCACAAAGCATGTTTCAGCTCTGAAATATTTTGTAATATTTTATTTTTGTTTAATGATCCCCATTTGCTCATAATTAAGGGGGAGTGTTGGAAATATTGTAATTAATGAGCTAATAGCATATCTAATATGCCTCGACTCTGTTAGTCACTCTGTCAGTCATTCTGTGTCAGTGCGCAGAGTCTACAGTGTTAGTCTGTCAGTAATTTCGCAGCCCATCCGGTGCACGTCATGTTTGTATTTATTTCACTGCGTTAGTAGTTCCATGTCAAGAAATCTTAGGTTAGAATTAATTACAGTGTTTAATGCAATCCTGTAGCTTCCAAGTGAAGCGATCTTAAGTTAGTTGATTGAAACTCTATAAGTAGAAGCTCATTGTTAAAACTCGGAGAGAGGTGTGTAAGAGAGAAATTATGTAGAGCAAGAGTGAAAGGAAGTGGTCGAATATTGTATCAAGAGCCCAAGCTCTCTGAATGTAAAAGATCGCAGTTAAAACTCATTTCCATGTATTAAGGAGTTGCACAGTTTACTATGGTAAATATATAAGTCTATGTTTTATGTTTCATTCTCAAGAATGTTGTATATTGCAAGTAGCACATCAAATCAATATTTCCAAATAGTTCACCGCAGTGAAAGTTCTATTCTAACAAGGAGTAACGTCGCTTAAGATGTTTTAAGTTGTTATGCATTAGAAATTATATTTTAGGATAAAGTTTGTTTAAGTTCACGTTCTCTATTGTATGGTCGGTGAAGTCCGAAGAGAAGAAAAAGAAGTTAAATCTTATTTACTGCGTGGTGTGTTTTTCCCTTGAAATTTGTACAAAACACAACAAATTTTAGCAGATTGTCCATACTCAAACATGCAATGAGTTGCAAGGCTCCATTTGACTTAGGCTTAATTCCATTTCCGTATGCTATGGCCACAAGTGTTGAACAAACAAAATTGATGCCCCAACCCATGTGATGCTAGCGTTGATAACTTGCGTCGAACAACAACTTCATATTGCTAGTCTTCAAGTTGAAGGAGTCGCACTACAATGGTGCGATTTTTAGTCGATCACTTCCGAGCCAGTGGTGGATCTCACTTTTGTCTCTTCGAACTCTTCACATCATCATCCTATCAAACATTGGGAATCTTTCTAATAATATTTGAGGATGAATTTTATCCCCCTCGATACCTATAGAACTTGCTGGCTCATTGGTTGCAACTTCGACAGTAAACCAAACAGACCTTCCAATGACTTATTTACATATTATTCAAGCTTCGTATTCAGCTCAAGATCCGTGATCTAGAAGAGGTACTTGTGATTATATTTATTTTTGGTATTTTGATTTTTTTCAAAGAAAAATGGAACTATTTGAATCCTCCACTTTAACATATCCAAAATGACTATAAAAGTGACACAAAAAAATTACAATGTCGTGAGATCCACAGTCCATTTTTTTCCAAGCAACAATACGGACCACCACTCAGTTCCAACTTCTGTGGCCTATCGGTAAACCAAGTGTTTGGTATGGTTTATGTAAAATACAAGTGGTAGAGGTAATCCCACCTATCGTTTTGGTACTACATATTTCAAGAGAAAAGGTTATGTGATTGTATCAGGAATTTAAGATTTTTCTGGGTCAAACACTGATGTATTTTACCAAGGGAGGGTAGACAAGTTACAATTTGTTTTGTTTAATGAAAGGATTGAAACAATTGGAGGTCCTCACTACATGTATACTGAAAAGCTTCTCATACCATTGTATAAATGTTGTTTTCAAAGCAGTAAATGAAGTTTAAAAGAAAAACCTCATGTATTAAGCATCTGTAATGCAAATAGAGCCCAAATTGTTTGTTTCTTTTATGTAACCCTGATTAGACCTAGAATTTATCTCCATTTATTAGCTGGTTAAAGAAATCATTTTATTTTGTTTTTCCTTTCATTAACTAACTATTCCTTTTCATAATAATGTTAGTTGGTTAAAGAAATCATTTTCTTTTGTTTTTCCTTTCATTAACTAACTATTCCTTTTTCATAATAATGTTGGTTTAGGGATACATCCCTTTTTTATGTCCGTGTTAACGTAATCATTTTTCGTTTGAAAAAATCTCTCATTTACAATCTATTTAGAATTACATGTATATTTTCATTTGAAAATATAATACCAGAAACTCCTAGATTTGACCTTCTTCCGTTATTCCATTAAATCTATCAGGCATATCTTGACAAAAGATGAGAGACATGCTAAAATACTTGCTAAACTGTATAATAAGATAACTAAAGTATACAATTCGTTATTCAAATCAATCTATGATAGAATTCTTTCAAATAATGGTAGGAATCCTATTTCCTGCATATTGCCAAAGATATTGTGAAAGATATGTTCAGTATCGAACACAGGATCCCTCATTTAGTTATCATTGTTTTTCCTACGTGTGATCTCCGTATGTATTCTCCCTTTATTGTTTGTTGTTTTACAAAGTCTGGGATTCATAGGATCCACTCATATCATTGATCTATTATTAATCATGTTGATTTTCTTGTTAATTAGATGATTAATGGTTTATATAATAATATGATTATTTGTTCTCTGTGTTGAACTCTTGAGGTCGGGCATAATGCTCATACCAAGGATTTCAATCGAAACCCATTGACCGTTCCTTCTTTTTGAAGTTTTGTTTTGAAATTTTCTCATTTGATTACCCTTACTATCCTATGATTAACTACTGAATTAAAGAATTGAAGAAACACATGCTTAGCAATTGTCGGTTCTATGTGATCCTTGCATATCAATGTTTCCATACGCAACAACTCTTTTGAATATTCGATAATCTGAAATCTTCCTATAACACCCAAACATAATGTAATGCTTCCATTGACATTATAAATTTTAATCTAATTAAACATAGATTTTGTGACTAAGCAGCATATAATCAATGTGTAACCATAACAATATATAAACAACATGCAATAGAATCAAATAACTTAGAATTTTTTTAAAACTTCATTGGTGATTCACACAACATAAATTAACATCATAAATCATGTAGCAATAGCATCATATGAGAAGTTTACAACAACATATAAACAATTTAAAATCACAAGAAAAATACCTCGTTATAAGAATGGTGACGGAGTCCAAACTGAGCAAGCTTCCCTCTTCTTCTCCTCGAGTTGCTTCCATCTTTATTTCCCAAAACGGGACCACAGTTTTACCTCCCATCCAACTAGGGGCCTAGCCGGCTCCCTAGCCCCAGGAAACCATTGAACAGTCCCATCTAAATGGCCTCCTGGCCCTTCGTGCCCGAGACCCCCAAAGAATAGAATAGTGATGCACTAGTAGGCTATGTATCAAATCTTCCAAGAGTTCTCAAACTCTTCCAACTGTTCCAAACTTCTCATACCCCAAATTATCCAAAATACCTCTTCCTATCAAAATTCTTACCAAAATATCCTTCAAGAGAAAAGACTCCCCTCTTTCCAATCTCAAGTCTCATATTTATATCGAAACTCCTCCTTATCCATCAATAAATTCCAAAAATAATAGTCAACATTCAATAAATTCATTTTCTAAAAAAAATAGCAATTTAATCTAAATTAATAAAATATTATTACACATGGTTGCAAAGTCTCACTTGTCATACTTCTACATTAAATGAAACTATGACAACTCTTTTCTAAAAACTTGTGCAATCCTATATATTCATTTATTTATATTATCCTCTCATACATAAGTCAAATAAGATATTTTCATATACTATATTATATAATTTATATTATTTGTATATAATATTAGATGTATTTCAATAATCCAATCAAATTATATAAATCTAAAACATATTAAACAAGTCAACAAACTCATACTTTCAACTCACAAGTGATACTTTCAACAATTCATCAACCAAGTTACTATTAGATAATATAACCATATTAATTTATTCATCGATTGACCAATCATAGTATTGTACTCACGAATTGGCGTATGCATGGCCAGTGCACACGTCGTAAGCATGGGTACTAATAATCACATTTAATGCTCCTAATCAATCATTATTACATGATCACCAACAACACATAGAAGAACAATTAAACAATGCATCATTCATCATTCATACAGAAGCAATAAGACATTTAATTAAATAAACATAGTGATGAAATCCAGCATATAATCATGATAGTTAATAAAAATCAAGAACACCATCCAATCCATCATTGGTCCCATCCATCCCATTAGTACTCCAACCCCCTAATCACCACTACTTCCATCTCCTAACCTCACCATCCCGTCCTCTGCTGGAATATACCGTGGAATCGTGACTACGCGTATGACCATGTATATAACCCGTAAGTGGAAGTGTCGATTGACCACATCGACCAAGCTTCCCCAGCAGGCACCAACTAGTCATCATCACACATCCACGGGAGCGTGCTCAGCACAGCCCTCCCACGACTCTGGGTTTCGGAGGTTCAATGGTGGGAAATGCCTCCACCCCTCCTAATAGTACTAGGGTCAACGCCCTACATCAACCATACTATGCCATCACTGATCTAAGGGGTCCCGTCATTGAGAAACCACTTTGGGCAAGTCACAATTCCTGTCAAAACTCACACTCACCCACAAGTCATAGAAATATTGGAATTCACAATTAAATAGCATGAAATTTGATATAACGTCATTATACTCATGATGTTCAATACATCTCATGGGCCTTGGAAATATAGGAATCCGCCTATCTCATAGCCAATCAACATGTGGAATAGTTCATCATTAACATGAAGCATATATATATAGCCATAACCAACTCTTTCAAGTGCCAATCCATATCACTAATACGACATTTACAAATAATCATGTAAGTTATTTTTGCAAACAACTAAATTAGCATTCTACATATGGATATTCTATATTCAATTTTGCATGTTCAAATGAAATAACATATTCATTGTCATTAATAAATTAAAACAATATTTCGAATAACCATACATGCCTCAAGGGAGTCCACATGTCCACATAACAATCATCTTGATCAATCTATCTTAGTAAAATAGATAATAAGCAAATGCATTGATAAGCTAATTCACATTAGAGTTTTTAATTAAAGACTATCAAAATATGGGGCATTACATACACCCGCCCTTCAAGAAACTTCATCCCGAAGTTATGGTCATTTTCAATCTTAAGGGAATTTTATTTTGATGCGATACCCCTATTCCTTCATCATAGAAGATATTAACCACTCTGGTCCCACTTGACCATCACATGATCCACATGTCAATACTATCTAATTTAACTTCTTTTATCACATGGGATGTGTTATCATATTACATATTACATGTTGTAGACACAATTGGGCTATCTTTATCATGTTTATCAATTCATTTATTCCCAGTTAGTTAACATACAATCATAATTTGTTGTTGTTTTCTATATCATAGTTCATAGGAAGACCTTGTATCCCATATAGCATTTCCTTAGGTTCAAGACGTATTGTTATGATCATTTATCGATTATTAGTTTTACTAATCTTTTTTTTTCTAATATACCCCAATTACTTTTTCATTAGTATATTTAATTGGATAAAATCTTAATATTAGATTGAATGGTGTGCTATATAATAATTTGATTGTCACCATGTCTATCAATTGAGTACGCATAATCAATTAACACTTATCAAAGGATAATTCTGGCACATGAATCTCATTTTATGCACAAAATACTTATGGTTTCAATTTTAACACATCGATCGCTCCCGTCCTTATATTACTAGCCAAATTTGGAAATAGTGAAATCAACTCATGAAAACGATGAATTTCAACCTACCACCTCTACAAATATTCTTTGTATGACTGTAAGATATGGTAGGGCTTCTATTTACTCACCATGAAGTATGTTTACTTCTCACAAGTACATGTAAGGATCCAATGCTACTTTACACATCTTAAAATTTTAATTTCCATTATACTCGTTTAAGTTATAGGAATATTGCATGGATGGTATTTCTTTATTTATCAATATTTTCATATATTACTTTGTTTTGATTATCACTTGAAATTTTAAGTACCTTTATCAATGTTTGTCACACCTTCTCTTTCTCTCTCTCTTCTTTTGTTTTGTTTTGTTAGGTTTAACGCATATATTAAACATTAATTACATGATTCTATAATTTTATTTTATTTCATAATTGATCATTTCTCACTTTTTTTTTACTATACATAGATTGTACCATTATTTACATTATTTTGTTTCAAAATAATGTTATTTTCTACATTTTCCCTACTATAATTATAAATCCATCCCAATTATACTAATTTGCTTTACTATTTTATTATACTTTTCCAATGTATATCATATTATTTTTTGTTTGACAGTCATATCTTAATGGTGGTATCTCTTTTGACCCTTTCTTTTTCACCAATTCCTTTTTGGCTCTTCAAAATTTTCAATTGTATAATAAATTTTTGTTTTCCAATTTTTGGAAACCATGACTTAATACTTACATTGTATTAATATATTTACATTAGTCATTCACTAGAAATGGTTTAGTACAAATTTTCTTAATTTTGGAAACATTGTTATATGATTACAAGTTTGTTATCTAATTATGAGTTGTGATTTAATTACACTAGCATAGATCCCTCCCAAATGTGGATCAATCAAGCCTAAAGGCATTCATCAAGGGTCTAAGCTTACACTGATACCTTCTCACATAGATCTACAACCATGACCTCCTCAAGACTCCACATTTATAACACCTATGTCAAGGTTCATTGTGCCTTACTAGACTGATATCCACAACAATTTAGATACTTTGCAACATTTTATAGTCCTTTTGGTGTTACGGTTCATAAGAAGATGTTATTTGCCATATAACATTTATTTTGGTTCCTGGGGTATTATTATGACTTTTTATTAATTTCCCACTTTATTGACTTTCTCTCAAATTTACACCACTTACTTTCTCGTTAGAAATTTTAATTAAGATCCATCTTGACAGTTTCTTGATTGGTCTACTATATATAATAACATGAACAACACCATGTTTATTATTCAAGTACCCTTTATCACTCAATACTCATTAAACATAGCTCTTACCCATTGAATTGCACATTATACATGTAGAATACTTACAACTGAATTTTTTTCTTTCTTTCTTTTGTTTTTACACATAGGTAGAGCCTAGCCTACCACTTCTAGATAGGTGCTTGATACAACTATACATTATGACTAGGCGTGAAATACACATACTCATGCTTTTATTTCTAAAATTTCATCAATGTACTCTTTCAAACCTTTGAGTACCATAGATATGTTAGGTCAACTCCAAAGCTATCTTACACTTCTTATAATTACTTAATAGTTGTTAATATTGAGGTAATAGTACATATTTGTGGTCGTTATCTTGTCTTCAACATGATGATCTCTTTATATATATAGATAAGAGGGAGACAAATTCTTTTGGGAAAATATAAAATACATTCCTAGTATTTATTAAAAGTAGAAAATATTTACATACTGTGATATTTGATCCGATGTAAATTTTAAGACCATGACATTTTATCATTTAATTTTGACATCTAATCGTTTATATATGAGATTTTATTAGAACATTCCATCTGCAAATTCTAAAATTTAAACATCAAAACAATAACCCTATATTCTTAGTCTAATTCAAAGTCAACTCAGTGATATGGATTACAAACTTAATCTAACATAATTATTAAGCATTAATTAAAATGTAATCTCCCTTATATATATAAGATATTATTTTCCTTCTTTATTCACTGCGTTCCTTAACTTCGGAGATTAGATGAGTTGGTAGTGAGAAAGCAAGCACTCTAATCATATGGCGCCTATTCATATTACTTCTGCCTACTTGCGTTACTGCTACACCCCTTTGGGATCTCTAAGCTGTGCAAGTCGATCGCAAATCAGAGATTTGATTGGACAACTATCTTCTCATAGTAGCCCAAACAAGGAGGACATTATGAGAGCTACAAGTCTCACTCGTTTTAAATTCCAACACGGTGATCAAAATTCAGAATGCAGCAGCATAAGTGCATTCACAATATGGTCACTTCACACCAATAAAATAAAAAGGGAAAATCATGCATTCCAATGCGTATCTTCAACCATTAATGCAATTGAAGCCCAATCGACGAATTAACAATGAGATGAAGTGAGTTGTAAACTCCTCAACCCGAAAAATTATGCTTTTCATCCCATCAAGATCATTTATGAAATCTTGCAGCACAGCAGTGTTTTCGTGCAAGATAACGGGCCTGATGATAATAGAAAATATGGTCTACCCATATCTATTGGATTGTCTTTTTTTTATTTACTTTGATTGTAGTTCCACAATGAATTTTATTATTATATTTTTATTTTTTCATAAATGATTTGACTTGGATAGTGAAATGTCGATGAGTCTCGCCTTCTCTCATTAATACCATGGCTGGGGCTCGAGGGCTCTTGCTCCTTCCCATTCAACATTGAATAGATGAAGGTTCCACGGAGAGAATTAACACAGAAACAACTTTAATAAGTTTGATCCTTAGAGCCATCTTTTGTACCGTACCTTGACTATTTTTTTTTTTTGTTATATAATTCCCTTGTTGCATTTTTTTTTTTACAAAGTGATATTTAAGTGTTATCTCAATATCATTGTAATAACATTTAAATATAATAATATATATTTGTACATAAATACCTAATTAATTAATCGATTAATAAATGTTATAGATTAAATATATGTGAGTAAATGACAAATTTTAAATAATTATGAATACCAAGTTCTTACAAATTCCTTACTATACAACTTATATATTTTATTTGTAAAGTTTTTATGCCTAAAATATAAAAGTGGTAATAATATTGATGGAAAGTTCTTTTGGTGTTTGAATGCTAAGCCTCATAGTAACTATTACCTAAGATATATAATTATTTTCTAATTTTGCATGAGGTTGCAACTTTATTATCAATCATTCTCTAATTTTACTTGGAGTTTCAATCTTATTATTCTTATAGAAGATAATGAAATCAAATCCATTATAAAAGAATTTATTTTAGTAAAAGTAATTACATAATTCTCTCTTATAAACAATTTTTTTTTCTTTTCTTCTTCTTGATTTTAAGGAATTTCCATTTATTCCATATGAAGGATACCTTATATATATATATATATATATATATATAATTTGATTTTTTTTCTATCCATCATAATTATAGCTTTAGTCCACAAATATAACACTATATCCATTCATTTGCCCCACCATAATAAAATAAAGATGCAAACTATTTCATCTTTTAACTTTAATTAATTTTTTTTTTTGTCAAATATACTTTAATAAATTCTCTTTTCAAATATATATATATATATATATATATATATTCTAACTCACCTTCCCTCCCATCCCAAAGTAAGGGAGGGCCCTCCTTTCTCATTGGATATTACACCACCAAGAGACGAGTTCATCTTAAGTTGTGAACAATGAAATGTTTTATTTTTTATTTTATTTTTTCAAATCATTATCGAAGGTGATAACTTTATATCCTTACTATATTTATATTAATCACACTTGCATATTTACAAGTAATGCTTGTTTACTTTGATATCACGATTTAATGTATAGATGTTATATTTTATTATTTTCTTCCTTAAGATTGACTTGATATGGACACTTTAATGTGCAGCCTGGAACTATCACTTACATCATCAATGGACTTGTCATTCACGGACATCAAGAAGTTCAACTATCACTTCCATCATAAATGGACTTGTCATTCATGGACATCAAGAAGTTCAACTCAAACATAACTAGTATCCACATACTTAGAACTGCAAGGATCACCTCATTTATGGAATAACCTCACAAAAGAATCATGAATAATCACCGTGCAAGAGGGAGACAACATATAGTTCATGTAATGCCCCACATTTTGACTAGGTGTGTTTACGAGTTGGACACCTTTCACTTTATTTGCTTGTTATTTGTTCGACTCAGCTAGACAGAGTGAACTATATTTTCGACATGTTAGACATGATGATGTGTTGCTACTATGTTTAGGATGTTACTATTTCCATGCTGATACCACGGTTATGATGTCACTATATTCATGCAGTTATTAAGTTATGATTATCATGAGATTAATTGCTTTTATGATGAAAATATATGTTTTGGCGTTTTCATTGATGAAATGTGAAATATATGGTGTTGTACGTGGGTGCCATCCTATGATGAAATCGATAGAACTGTTATGTTCCATGCATACCTGTGATGCGATAAAATTGTGACGTGAAATAAAATGATGTAGATGATATGGATCAATTGGTGATCGAATGGAATTGCTTGTTATAAAATGTGTATTTTGCAGAATACTAACCTACAGGATACAAGGGCTATGGGATAGCCAAATACTTGATCTGATATATGAATAAGAGCCCATCCATGCAGTAAACCTTATCAACCGAAATTGATGATACGATGACATGGACCGATAATCCCAATAGCAGCGGAGTATGATTTGATAAGGGTGTAGACCCGATATGTTGAGAGGGATGGATGTGTTTCCCACCCTATGTTCCTATGATACCCGAGGTCGTGGGAGGGCCGTGCTGAGACACACTCCCCATTTATGTTGTGATGACGATGGTGGGATTCCTGCTAGGGGAGGATAGGTCCGCTTTTTAGCCGACGCTATCGCTCTCAGGTTCTATGTGGTCAGGTTGGTGAGTCCGACACCCACTTTTGTACTAGCAGAGGAAGGAAAGGGAGGATGTGGACGTAGGTTAGGATGGGAGGATATGATAGCTAGTACTGTTGAGGGTTGGGTATTCGTTGATCTTGAGTTAGTGGTAGTAGGTAGCTTTCCTTGTACCTGATTGATTAAACAAATGTAATCATAAAAATAATGAAATGGAATCTTAAAGGTTAACTAATAAAATAAATGATGATTTTTTAGTAATATCATGATGAATGTATACTTGTTCAGTTTGCATAAAGTATTATTAGTATTAGTTAGCTGTTATGAATAGGAAATATGACGTATGTTTATAGTACATGTCCGTCTTGTGCATACGCTGGCCATGCATGCACATTATGCACATGCGCGATAATATTGGTTTACAACATACTTATCAAGATTTAACAGTGTTATAAGTTATCATAGATAACTCAATTAAGTATTTAGTGAATGACTTAATTAGTAAAAGATTATCAAGTTCTAATGTACGAAATAAGTTAATTAGTCCTTGTATGTAAACATTGTAATGAACAAATAAAATAAGTGTCATTAATTGCAAGTGTCCTCAAGTGAATGCGTCTTCAATATGAAGTATGATAGTTAAATATTAATATTAGAAGAGTGTGTTATATAATTGTTGATTATGATTAATCAAACCATTAATTATATTTCATTAATTATACCCAAAAGTACTATGTTGACACTTATCGATTAAACAAATAAATATTTTAATTACTATTCACAATTAATTTAATTACTATTATTATTAATTATTATTGTTATTATTATTATTGAATTAATAATAATAATGACAATAAACCTTTTTATAAAGCATAGTGGATTAAATAATTTATTAAACAGATTATTCTTAATTAATGGACAGAATCATTCCGAGTAAATTAAAAGGATTTGTTTAAAATTATTGAATAATCCCACTGCTCGAGAAAAACTTGGATGATTTAAAATAATATGTAATCATCATTTTACCTTGAAAAGGGTGTTGCATTAATGATTTGTACTTCCTAAAACCATGACAGCTAGGGCGGTGGAGTGATAAGGAAGTTATGACTTTATGAAGGAGGAGGATTTCTATAAAAGAGGGGATTTAACAAAAATAGTAGGGGGGTGATTGTGGGAGAACTGTGAGGATTTGTAGGGAGAAGTGAAATATTCCGAGGAGGGGGATAACTCGAAGAATGGAGGAGGCAGAAAACTCCATTGAGGAGGGGGAAAACTCACTAAACAGTATGGTTATCGAACTAAGGACAGGGCTGCTATGGGGATTATCGATCCGTGGGCTCGGGGACTAGGAAATCCGTTGATTTCCTAGGGTCAGCAAGATGATAGCTGATCGGCAGGGTGGACACATCATTTCGGGTTGCTAAGGGAACTTACAGAATCTACTACATAAATCTTCTTATCTTACTGAAAATCTACGGATCCAGGTATTTTACTGAGCCAACTTAAATAACATGTATTTTCTTTTATTTCCAAATTACGTATGTTAAAGGAACAAGGTTAAAATGAAAAGTCTTAAGCTTATGTTTATTTAATTTGCACAGGCATATGAACATTCAGAAACCAGAAACATAGATGGTTGAATCTTTTTTTTACAGAAAACAAAGGAGAAAAACTTGGTATTTACATGAAAAGGGAATAGAGACCCAGTTCCTAGCAGGGGCACTGCAGTTCACCCTTAGCACAATAATATTCAAATAACATTACTAGACTCCAACAAAGACTCGAGAGTATCTATTCTAATCTATATAGTCAAAAATAAGTTTCATTTTTTTTTTTTAACAAAAGAACAACAAATTAATTTAAGCCATCAAATAATGCTAAAAGGCCATTCATTTACATTCATTGTGTTTTGGCCAGCCTCCTCAGCACCAACATCTAGGTATCAATCAAAATTAAACTTTTAAATATAGATCATTTACATGGCTACATTACCAATTTTAAGATATTTATGAAAATGAAATTTGAAAAACCGTATTGGATCGCATTTTTGAAAAACCGTATTGCATCACATTGAATGGATATCACCAACATGCTATACTATATTCTGAAATTTTACGGTGTAAGAACACATTATTTGCTTACCATATCATGTGTCACCGTAATTTTGTCATCATGCATAAAGTTTTTATTTTTAATTTTTGTGTTGTTCATGCCAAGTGTCGTGTCAGGGTGAGGGATGGTATTGAGTGTAAGATTTACAAAATTGATAAGCATTGAAGGGAAGATATGGGAATCTGCAGCTGTCACTTGCTCAGTGTCAATTAGGTGTTATGAGGTTTCCTTACTGTCCATACAGGTCAAATGCAAGTATCAACCTCTTCCAGTTCAACGGCCTAACCATTTTTTTTTATTTTTTTTCATCCCTCGTCGGATTGAGAAATAGGGTAAGATGATGAAAATAAAAGGGTTTCTAAGAAGCCCATTTTAAAGTATAAGCCCGTTTTAAAGTATAGTGCATTGAAATGATTCTAGGAAAGGATATTCAGATGTGAGTAATTTGGAGTGTGAAGAGAAACCTACTTTTCAGAAAATATTTTGACTAGAAACATTCCCAAGGTATGAACTTCATTACAATCATCAATCCAGTTCCTTATGAGGTGAAACCAAGCTTTAAGCAACTGACACACACCAGAAATCTCGTCAATTCTTTACATTTATTAACAATGTGATGGGTTTTACGAGGGTTTAATAGTAGAGTGTTATCTACTTGACTACGACTGGGTTTTACGAGGGTTTAATAGTAGAGTGTTATCTGCTTGACTACAACTGGGTTTTACGAGGGTTTAATAGTAGAGTGTTATCTACTTGACTACGACTGCTATCTATGCCAGAATCCAGGTGATTAATGCCATTAATAACTCTTGCGTGGAGCCCTGCCAAATAGTTATGACAACTATCTCTAATAATTATGATCCTCAACGACTTCCATGGTAGTTCGGGTCATCCTCGACCTACCTTGGAACTCACTTCAAATCTGTCATTCCACAGATAAATATCCATTGCCTTATGATGGAGTCATATGAGTGGAAAAGAGCGCCTTATTATATATATATTAGGTAACTTGAATAGCTAAATTCGTAGGTGAGGTTCCCTGCTCAACAGTTATATATTTATTAGGTGACTTGACCAGCTAAATTCGTAGGTGAGGTGACAATATCAAGAGTCAAGCTAATGCGAATGTAAAAGCCATCCGTAAGATAACTTAAATATATGAAATACCAACAGTTCCAAAGAATGGAACAACTACAGTATGCGCATGGCCTCTCCTTTCTTTCACTTATATATGACCAACAGTTTTGTTTGGAAGCTTCTTATTATTATCCTCTTTTTTCTATTCATCGGGCTGGGCTTCTGGTGTAAATCTATTCAAAGAGATCCAAAGTATGGAAACAAACGCCCTATGGTCGGCCTAGGCGTGACCTTATGCAGAGAAGACAGTGGGCAACATCCTGTTGTATTTTATGTTGTATTTAAGTTTACGTCTACATTTACAATGGAAATTCAGATTTCACTTTTATTCCTTTTCAAGTTTATGCAAATGAAATCTACTTTCATGGTTAATATTAATAGGGGAACATGGTCGGGAAACTAGTTCTCCCAATTACCGATCGTACTCTTTCTTCAAAGCCTGAGTACAAGTCTTGCAAGTAGTATTATTGGTTGACGTTTACTAATTTGTGATTAGCAGAGCAGCTATCAGCACCAAGATATGGATCATCTCGGGCTCACTCTGTACCATCTTGTCCAAATTCTTATTGTGTAGAGAATAGTAGGATATGTCTAACCTATTTACTACCCAGTGGGCTGAGTACGATAAGTAACTTCACAAGTAGTAAACTGGTTCACATCGCCACTAAGCACATAATCTGTGCAAAACAATTTATTTATTTTTCTTCATATCAAACTATCTTTTGCAAAGGAAGCTAAGATTCGATTTAAAACCATGGCATGTATTAATAAGAGTGCTTATGATAGAAAAAATTTAATATATTGTACTTCTTCATTATATACTTGGGGATTTCTAAGAGCAGGAATGAGAGATCATGGGTGCAGCTCTGGTTGCCTGGTAGCCAGAACTACGGGGACTAGGGAATATCCTTAAATTGAATTGTTCTCCTCGAATAATCACCAGCATCATTCTCACCTCCTTCAGAATAAAAGACGTACAATGAAAGGGCTTACTACAGATACCCTCAACCAGATTTCATTTTTATTCATTAGTAGGCAAATTACAAATTCACTAAGGAGAGTTTTATGGTTCTATTCCGTTAAGCTGCATATGGATACTTCTTTTCTTTCTCCTATTTTGGAATGAGCTCTAAGTTTTACTTCCTTTTTCACTTTTAAATATGCAACATGCACTCATTCAAGTATTAAATATTAATGGCTTGTAAGTATACTCAATGGCGATTCTGCTTTTTCCTGTGTTGTTGTTTTTTTTGGTTCTTTTGTTTATGTAAATATATTGGAAATAAAATATATGAGTTCCTTATTAAGGAACAATGAAAATTACAGCAAACACCGTCATTATTGAAAACTCAGAATTCTTGGTCATTATTTCCTAATGTCATGTAGACCCTTAAGGTTCCTAGTTTTTGAACCTAGGGCTCTGATACCATATGTAATGCTTCCATTGGCATTATAAATTTTAATCTAATTAAACATAGATTTTGTGACTAAGCAGCATATAATCAATGTGTAACCATAACAATATATAAACAACATGCAATAGCATCAAATAACTTAGAATTTTTTTAAAACTTCATTGGTGATTCACACAACATAAATTATCATCATAAATCATGTAGCAATAGCATCATACGAGAAGTTTACAACAACATATAAACAATTTAAAATCACAAGAAAAATACCTCGTTATAAGAATGGTGACGGAGTCCAGACTGAGCAAGCTTCCCTCTTCTTCTCCTCGAGTTGCTTCCATCTTTATTGCCCAAAATGGGACCACGGTTTTACCTCCCAGCCAACTAGGGGCCTAGCCGGCTCCCTAGCCACAGGAAACCATTGAACGGTCCCATCCAAATGGCCTCCTGGCCCTCCATGCCCGAGATCCCCAAAGAACAGAACAGTGATGCACTAGTAGGCTATGTATCAAATCTTCCAAGAGTTCTCAAGCTCATCCAACTCTTCCAAACTTCTCATACCCCAAATTATCCAAAATACCTCTTCCTATCAAAATTCTTACCAAAATATCCTTCAAGAGAAAAGACTCCCCTCTTTCCAATCTCAAGTCTCATATTTATATCAAAACTCCTCCTCATCCATCAATAAATTTCAAAAAGAATAGTCAACATTCAATAAATTCATTTTCTAAAAAAATAGCAATTTAATCTAAATTAATAAAATATTATTACACATGGTTGCAAAGTCTCACTTGTCATACTTCTACATTAAATGAAACTATGACAACTCTTTTCTAAAAACTTGTGCAATCCTATCTATTCATTTATTTATATTATCCTCTCATACATAAGTCAAATAAGATATTTTCATATACTATATTATACTATGAAATAATTTATATTATTTGTATATAATATTATATGTATTTCAATAATCCAATCAATTTATATAAATCTAAAACATATTAAGCAAGTCAACAAACTCATACTTTCAACTCACAAGTGATACTTTCAACAATTCATCAGCCAAGCTACTATTAGATAATATAACCATATTAATTTATTCATCGATTGACCAATCATAGTATTGTACTCACGAATTGGCGTATGCATGGCCAGTGCACACGTCGTAAGCGTGGGTACTAATAATGACATTTAATGCTCCTAATAGATCATTATTACATGATCACCAACAACACATAGAAGAACAATTAAACAATGCATCATTCATCATTCATACAAAAGAAATAAGACATTTAATTAAATAAACATAGTGATGAAATCCAGCAAATAATCACGATAGTTAATAAAAATCAAGAACACCATCCCATCAGTACTCCAACCCCCTAATCACCACTACTTCCATATGTTGACCTCACCATCCCGTCCTCTACTGGAATATACTGTGGAATATCGACTACGCGCATGACCATGTATATAACCCGTAAGTGGAAGTGTCAATTGACCACATCGACCAAGCTTCCCCAGTAGGCACCCACTAGTCGTCATCACACATCCACGGGAGCGTGCTCAGCACAGCCCTCCCACGACTCTAGGTTTCGGAGGTTCGATGGTGGGAAATGCCTCCACCCCTCCTAATAGTACTAGGGTCAACGCCCTACATCAACCATACTATGCCATCACTGATCTAAGGGGTCCCGTCATTGAGAAACCACTTTGGGCAAGTCACAATTCCTGTCAAAACTCACACTCACCTACAAGTCATAGAAATATTGGAATTCACAATTAAATAGCATGAAATTTGATATAACGTCATTATACTCATGATGTTCAATACATCTCATGGGCCTTGGCAATATAAGAATCCGCCTATCTCATAGCCAATCAACATGTGGAATAGTTCATCATTAACATGAAACATATATATAGCCATAACCAACTCTTTCAAGTGCCAATCCATATCACTAATACGACATTTACAAATAATCATGTAAGTTATTTTTTCAAACAACTAAATTAGCATTCTACATATGGATATTCTATATTCAATTTTGCATGTTCAAATGAAATAACATATTCATTGTCATTAATAAATTAAAACAATATTTCAAATTACCATACATGCCTCAAGGGAGTCCACATGTCCACATAACAATCATCTTGATCAATCTATCTTAGTAAAACAGATAATAAGCAAATGCATTGATAAGCTAATTCACATTAGAGTTTTTAATTAAAGACTATCAAAATTTGGGTCATTACACATAATGTTGGCGATATGTTCATAATTTTTCTGGAAATCTTCTAATCCCTAAATGATTGAGGTCAATATACAATTAATTACCGTTGTTTCTATAACGTTGAATTATGAAACTTAGAGTTTAGTAGTCACTCGTTGTAGTTAATTTTCATAGGTTGGATAAACCCAATAAATCAGGGTGCATGATTCATTAGTTGAGCCTTTGTTATGTTTTAACTCACCATTGATCTCTTTAGTTGTCGGGGATAATGGGATTGAATTCCACAATTACCAGTTTATCAATTTTCATGTGTTACTTACCTATTGTGTTGATTGCGTGTTGTTACGCCGATAGGCATCTTAATGTTGATACAGGACCCTAGTTGCAGTCTTTTAATTGCATTTAAGAATTACGTGGTTTTGATTTGATGATTTGGAATATTCATCGTCATTGCCATCAATTTGATGGTGTAGATTTAATTCCATAACTTTCGTCCAGTTATTAGGAGTCAAATGAGCGTTTCTTCCATAAATAATTAGGGATTAATTAAGGATGATGTGCTGTGTTTAGCATAAATTAATTCATGCAGAGAGAAGAGCAAAGGAGTGTGTAACATACCCAATTATGTCAGTTACTAAAGTAGTGAATTTAAAATTTCTTAACATACTTCCATGAGTAAAACAACAATTAATTAAATGGAAACATTCATCATGCAACATCAATTCTAGCTATGAAAAATCCTTTACTAGAATACATATTCATAAGCAATTAAAGCTCTTAATATAAGACACATTGGGAGCAACATATAAACAACCAAGTTATCATAACTACTAAATAAAGGAAACCCTCATTAATCATACACATGAGACTACACATCAACTACTTTACCATGATACCTTCATGCAAGGTTAAACATAATATAAGGAACCAAACAATAGCAATAGTACATTTACATGGCAATTAACATAAACAAACTTTTTGTTAACATCCAAAAAGTGCTCACCATCTCATCTCCCTCATTATATGACTCATTTGTCTATATTTCCTACCATATTTGCCTCCAAAACCTTAAAAAATTATTAAAAAGCCTCCAAAAGGCCAAAACCCCCCATTTTTCCCCAAAATAATTTTCTACTATGCATGAATGTAACACCAAACAAATATTTGTTGGTGATGATAGATATCTAAGTGTTGTAGGAGCTGGAACAGTTCCAGTAGATAATGGCCATTTTAGTGATGTACTATGTGTTCCAAGAATTTCCTGTAAGTTGTTATCATTCTATCAGATCACTCATTCTGGTGAAGGTAAACCTGTGACCTTTACACCTCACCAAGTTGTAATCAAGGATTTTAAAGATCCTCAATAGGTTCTAGCTACCGAAATTGTTGATGATATTACCAGGTTGTACAATTTTAACAACTTTGGGTCATCACCTTTCCCTTCAGTTTTTATTGCTCATAGTGATAACTTGAGCAAACTTTGGCATGAGCGATTTGGTCACTTAAATTATCGCTCATTGCAACAACTATGTAAAGACAATATGTTGACAGGTCTTCCGATGGTATCTTGCAGGGATGGTGTTTGCTCCGGTTGTGTACTCAGAAAACATCATCGGGACAATTTTGACAAACATGCCTCTTGGCACACCTCGGTTCCCTTGGAGCTTTTGCATAGTGACTTGTGTGGTCCTCTTCCATCTGCTTCCTTTTATGGTTTCAAATATTTCTTAACTTTCATTGATGATTACACCAGACGCACTTGGGTTTATTTCCTAAAACTTAAGAGTGAAGTATTTAACATGTTCTTGGCCTACAAGGCCCTTATTAAAAAACAATCTGGTCATCAAATTATTAAGTTAAGATCTAACAATGGAGGAGAATATGTTAACGAAAAGTTTACTACTTTCTGCAGTGAACAAGGCATCCAACAACAGCACATTGTTCCATATACACCACAACAAAATGGTGTAGCTGAGCAGAAGAACCGCACTTTAAAAGAAATGGCTAATTGTATGATCCAATCTAAGGGACTAAGTCTTCAATTTTGGGCTGAAGCCATAAATTGTGCAAATTACATAGTTAATCGCACCCCCACTAAAGCATTACAAGGTATAACACCGGAAGAAGCATGGAGTAAAACTAAACTTGATGTAAGTCACTTCCGTGTGTTTGGTAGTGAAGCATGGGCTCACATTCTGGATGAAAAACGGAAAGCATTACAGCCTAAAAGTGAAAAGTACATATTTGTTGGATATTCTGAAGATGTAAAAGGTTATAGACTTGTTCAACCACATTATCATGATATAATCATTAGAAGAGATGTTAAATTTGATGAAAATCTCTTGGCCTGCGAGCCTAACTTGGCAATTGTGCCATCTTTGGCCTGCGAGCTTGATTCGGTGTTTGTGCCTTCTTCTTCTTCTTCTTCCAACTTTCTTGACAGGTTTCCAACTCCAGTTTCTGATGATGATAGTGAGGATGAAAATCCACCTCCGCCTACTCATGTTCCTCCAGTTGCACTAGCGCAAGTGCTTCCTCGATGGGTCCGTTCAACATGTGAAGAAGCTGGTGATCTTGCCGGTGATCCTAGAGATCAACGTCGAACATGTTCTCAGTTTCAGCAAGCCTCTTCTCTTTTGGCTCAAGTTTCCAAGAATCATGATCCAGAAATTTTTGCAGAAGCTTCAGGGAATCCAGATTGGGATGCAGCCATGGATGAAGAATATCGTTCCTTAATGGCGAACGATACTTGGGATCTTGTACCTCTTCCAAAAGGAAGAAAACTTCTCAGATGTAAATGGGTCTACAGAACTAAGTATGCATCAGATGGAAGTGTTGAAAGACTTAAGGAAAGGTTAGTTGCCAAAGGTTTTTCCCAAGTTGAAGGGATTGAATACAATGAAACCTTTGCTCCCGTTGCAAAAATGAACTCCATCCGCCTTGTTCTTTCCCTTGCAGCCTTACACAACTGGGAAGTCCATCAAATGGATGTCAAGTCTGGCTTCTTGCATGGTGATTTACAGGAGGAAATTTACATGGAACAACCTCCTGGCTATGTTCAGAATAACTCTAGCCT
The DNA here is from genome assembly GCA_027924585.1 of Larix kaempferi. NCBI lineage: Eukaryota > Viridiplantae > Streptophyta > Pinopsida > Pinales > Pinaceae > Larix > Larix kaempferi. The sequence goes on along the minus strand of BSBM01000138.1, from coordinate 7,246,843 downwards.
TGTCTGCCGCCTTAAGAAATCCTTATATGGCCTTAAGCAAGCTCCTAGAGCTTGGTAAGCCAAAATGGAAAACTTTCTCCTTGACACTGGTTTTTCTAGATGCCATTCTGACCCCAATGTCTATACCAAGAAAGTAGGAAACCATCTCATCATACTTGTTCTATATGTTGATGACATTATTCCTACTGGTAGTGACCCTAAGATTATAACCCATGTGAAATCCAGTCTTAAGCAAAATTTTGAAATGTTAGACTGAGGACATTTGCATTATTTTCTTGGTCTCCAAGTCCTGCTAACAAAGAAGGAATATTTCTTTTCTCAGTCTAAGTATGCTTGTGACCTTCTTCATCGCTTTCACATGGAAGATTGTACACCAGCCCCTTCTCCCTTCCAGTCTAGAGTCAAACTCTTTGCCACTTGTACTTCACCTGATGTCGATGCCACCTTGTATCGTCAGCTTGTTGGTAGTCTCTTATACTTGACTCATTCTCGTCCTGACCTTTCCTTTTCCATTGGTCGTGTTGCCCATTATATGCAGACACCTCATGAAAGTCACTGGAAAGTAGCTAAAAGAATACTTCAATATATTCAAGGTATAGTTCAGTTTGGGATTCATTACAGTACAGGGGGGAAACCTTTGTTGGTTGGTTTCACTGATTCAGATTGGGCCGACGATCCTGATGATCGAAAGTCTACTACAGGTTATGTTTTCAGTCTGGGATCTGGACCTATTACTCGGTCTTGTAAGAAACAACAAGCTCTTGCTCTTTCTTCAGCAGAGGCAGAATATCGAGCAGCAGTTAATGACAGTCAGGAAGCTTTATGGCTTCAACAGATCCTTTCAGAGTTTGGATTTGAGCAGCAGCAGCCTACTCCACTTTGGTGCGACAATCAAAGTGCCATCAAGCTTGCCAAAGATCCATTTCTACATCAACGCAGCAAACACATTGAGCTACATATGCACTTTATCAGAAATCTTGTTCATGATCGTGTTCTTGAAGTGCTCTTTTGCCCTACAGATGATCAAGTTGTAGACATCTTCACCAAGTCTCTTACAGAAGCGAAGTTTTCTAAACTTATATCTATGTTAGGAGTTTAGGAACTTGTCATTAAGGAGGGATAGGCTCTAATGCCTCCTTCCTTCTCCTAATAGTGTCACTTTTGTAAATCCTTCTATCCTATCCCAAGTTGTTCTTAAGGGGGGATGTTAGGATATTTAGACACTTAGGAGTTAGATAAGATCAACTTGTATAATATATCCGTTAGGGATAGTGTGTTTATTTAGTATGCATTAGTATGGATTTGTAAATACTTAATCCAACGGTCACGATATGTTCCCAACATAGAGTGATTCGATGGCTCAACTTCTCTTAGATCAAACCTAACCTTGATCCGTGGCTTAATACCCGATTGGTCCATGATCTCTATTTAAAGAGCATGGAGGGTCATTGTTTAGTTGATCGATTATGAGAAGTTCATTTGTAACTTTCTTTCATTGCATAATAAATTGTCTCATAGAAGCTATTTGGTCAGGGCCGTGGAGTGTTTCCCTCCAGAGGGTTTAAACCACATCAAAACATTGGTGTGTTTATTTGTGATCTATTTGTGTGAAGTGTTTTCTCTTGGTGTTCGGTCCTTTGGTAGTACCCTATGTACCCGAACAAAGACCCCTCCAAGTCCATCGTTGCATGCATCTGTGCATACGACGAAATCCTTATTGTGATCTGCAATTTTTAAGTTGGGTGCAGTAGTTAATAATTCTTTTAACTTATTAAAACTTTCTTGACACTTTTGATCCCATACAAATTTCTTCCCTTTCTTCTGCAAAGAAGTGATGGGGTTAGCAATTCTAGAGAACCCTTGAATAAACTTTCTATAATAACCCATTATTCCCATGAATGACCATACATCAGTTACGTCTTTGGGGACAGGCCATTCATTAATTGCTTTTATCTTATCAATATCAACATAAATACCATCTTTAGAAATTATATGACCCAAATACTAAATTTTATCTTTATAAAAATCGCATTTACTGAACTTAGCATAAAGCTGATGTTCTCTAAGTACTTGCAAAATGATTTTTAAATGTTCATCATGCTCTTCTTTAGTTTTTGAGTAAACAAGAATATCATCAATGAATACCACTACGAACTTATCCAAATATTTATGCAGAACATTGTTCATTAAGCACATGAACATTGCCGGTGCGTTGGTTAGCCCAAAAGGCATAACTACGAACTTGTAGTGTCCATAACGCGTTCTAAATGCAGTTTGAATATGTCCTCGTCTTTTATCCGGAATTGATGATAAACCGACCTTAAATCAATTTTAGTGAATATCTCTACTCCGTGTACTTGATCAAATAGATCATCTATGTGGGGTAAGGGATATCAATTCTTAATTGTCATTTTATTAAGCTAACGGTAATCAATGCACAAACGCATGGTACCGTCCTTCTTTTTAACAAAAATGACTAGTGCTCCCCAAGGAGACACACTAGGCCTTATGTAGTTTTTATCTATTAATTCTTTCAGCTGAGATTTTAACTCATTTAACTCCAGAATATTCATCCTATAGGGGGCCTTTGAGTTTGGTACCGCACCGGTTACTAACTCAATGGTGAAATCAAGCTCCCTTTTCTGAGGTAATCTTGGAATTTCTCTTAGGAATACGTCAGAAAAGTCCCTAAGGATGGGAATATCCTCTAGTTTTAATTTGTCTTCTTTAGATGTACACTCATCATTAACAACATTTACAACAAATAATTTACAACCTTTTCTTGCAACTCCTTTTACTTGTAACGCAGAAATCTGTCTTACAGAAGTCTTCCTAGAGATGCCTTTTACAGTTTCAGTATTTCCTTCACTATTTCAACAAACAAAGGACTTTTCATAACAATTCAGTGTTGTTCAAGCCAATCCATGCCAATCAACAAATCATAAGATCCTAATGGTAAAACATTCAAATTAACTTGCGTTTTCAGTTGACTTAGAAATACTTCACAATCTTTGATAAAATCTGTAACTTTTCTTTTTGTACCAGTTGCAAGCTGAACTAACCATGGATTGTCAAAATTTTCTATCTTTAACTTGCAATTTCTCACTAATTCGGGTGAAATATAACTCAGATTTGCACCCGGATCTATTAAAATCGAAATAGACTTGGTTTGTAGAATACCTTCAACTTCCACCATGGATGTTTGCTGGTTTGCTTGACGATTTTTCAATGCTGCATAAATTCTGGGCATCTCCAACTGTAGGCTCTGCTTGTACTATGTGAATATTGTTGATTGTCTTTCTGTTGCGTGGACAATCTGCTCTCTTGTGTGGTCCGCCACAATCATAGCACTTCATAGGTCCTTTCTATTCAGCATACCTGTTGTTGTTATTATTGTTATTGTTGTGATTATTATTGTTAGGTACGTTTCTTGCACCAGTAAAGTTCTGAGGTGCATTATTCCTGTAATTATTAGGAAACTTTCTATTATTAAAATTTTTCTTAAAACCTCAAGAGTTATGATAAAAATTCTTCTTTTTATAGTCAAATTGATTTATCTTACTGTTCTTCTAGCCAGTTGTTCCTTCGCTTTTTCTATTATGATCAAAACAAAAATTCGCCTTTCTCATGGCCTCTTCCAAAGTGGAAGGATTATTATACTCGATATGGTCCTTTATATTAAAAGGTAGACAACTGAGAAACCTTTTCACATTAGGCTTTTCCTCGACCATATAGGGCACATACCTCAGCAAGATAAGGAACTTGCTGCATAGTTCTTTCATGTTCATTGTACCCAACTTTAAATCGTAAAACTCCTTTGACTTATCTTCAAAATATTATTTCGACAAAAACTTCTTTTTAAAAAAACTTTTAAACATAGTCCAAGTTACTTCTTTTTCTTTTATACTCTTAATTCTTTTAAGATCCTGCCATCAAATATCTGCCTTTCCAGTCAGATTGTAAATAGCCATCTTGGCTTTTAGTTGAGAAGAGTAGTCATAAATATTAAAGTATTTCTTCATTCCAGACAACCAAACTTCTGTTTTCTCACCCTTCTCGCTTTCACCATTAAAGGTCGGTGGCTTAATCTTCTTAAATTCCTCGGTAATCTATTCATGATGTTTATGTTTTCTCTTTTTAGAGAAGCATTCACTGTTACTATTTTCATAATTAAAGTCATTATTACTTGGATCATATTTAGAGGATGAGTAACTATTCACTTTATCATTTATTGTTTTCTTATGTTTATGTTGGTGGGACATTGTTTCAGAATCAGCCTTTATTTCTGATTTTCTGGCTCTTTCATCATTATGAAAATCCCTTTTTAAATTATGTTGTAATTATTCCTGTACCTTAAGGATCCGTTCATTTTCTTCTTTAACCGCTTTTAATTCAGATTTTAAATCATGTACAGTGAGTAAAATTTCAGAAGACTGGTTATTTAATTCAACATCGATTCCTTCGGAATTATTATGATTAATACGTTCATTACAAGGAGATCTATCCTCCGTTGACCCTTCTGGTATTTCCATTCCTGCAATTTAAAGGTCAATCTGTTCTGTGCAAAAAAAAAAAAATTAATTACAAAAGATAGTAACATAAACATTCTGATTGGTTTTATGTTTGCACACGTGAGCCTAAATTAGGCCTAGAGTTTGAACTTGCGCTCTGATACCACATGTAACATCCCAAAAAAATCACAAAAATTTAAAATGTTTCGACATGACAATAAATGCCTATTTTATGTGTGCGGAATAGAACAATGCATAAAAGGTTATCTTGCTGTACTAAATACCATGCTGGTTTATAGTAAAGATTTGTGTCTAGATGATTCAAGTTTATGTCTTGATGTTATTCATACTCAGCTATACTTATGAAAACTTCTATTGTTGTTGTTATGATTGATGATTCAAATATTTGGACTAATGTACTTTCGTTAATTGATGAAGGGGTCCTACAGACGCCCCAAGGCTTACTTAGCATTCGTGCTAAAGTATGTGAATTCGTACTTGTGAAATTTTACATGTAAGGATTTAAAGTTGCAACAAGTGATCGAATAAGTTTTTCAGTAATCATCTTTGTGTTTTTAAAGAGATGAGACTTTGGGCACTCTACCGGGTGAGAATCTTGGTTTGAGACTAAAAACGTTCAATATAAAGATATATGAATATGATTGTTGATGCAAACAGTGCATCTTTAACTAATATAAATTATAAGCTTGTATTTGATTCAAGAGAAGGTCTGTATCGATCATGTCTCAGTTTTATACTCAGAATTATATTTGATTTTCATTTAAATTTCGTGTTGTGTCGTACATGAATATCTATATTTTTCCTCCATAGCAATTCATAGAAATTCTATGTATAAATGGTTTAATATCTTGCCTAGGGACTATACTCTACGATAATGGTGATAATTTAATTTATTGATATGACTTTCAGTACACTATACATTAGAGAGTATGTATGTGCATTTCCTTAGATTATTTCTATAATCCATTTGCAATGTGTATTGAAATATTATCACACTATTAGAAATATATAACTCTATGTGATGTGTGTTGTGTGCATTAGTGTGATCCTATGTGATACTATGCAAACCTAACAAATATATCTATCAACATTTAACATGTATTGACAGGCTGGTGCATCATGACATTACCATACACAATGTCTACTGTAATTAATAATGTAATGTGAACGTTAATATGCCACAGGTTGGGATATATAAATGTTGCCTATGCATCGAATGCATACATCTGCCGAGTTAGTGGAGTTCCACCGTGGATGGCGTACTGAGCTTTGGGCACGTGATAGTTTCGTGGTGTAACAATTATGTGATAAGTTGTAATAAACAATGGATCGGTGGTTAGCCGAGATGGATCCATCGTGGCAATAGTAATGATATTTCATTTAATGTGGTAGGTTGCTTGGTGTTTCGTGAAACTAACCGGTGATCTCCACCGTTGATCTAGCAGGATTTTGATGGATGAGGGTTACACCCCACCTCAACAGTGTTCAAAGTGTTTATTGTGATCCTTGGCATTTGGTAGTAGTGGCTCTGCGTCTGGCCGACAAGTTGAGAGTTTTTAGGGTTCTTGTTTTGCATTCCAAAGGCATTATGCCTGCGTTTTGAACCCATGACCTGTGGAAGGTTTAATATCCAAGTCTGTTGTTACGAGAACTCGTCATAGTTAACAGTTTAGAGTTTGGTTCAGGGATGAATCGAATAGATGACTTGTGTGGTTTTTCCTTCCCTTTGAGTAGGGTTTAAGTGGGTATTACAGCTACAACGTTGTTTTAAGTTTTGAAAAGAGAGACCAAGCCTGCCTTGGCTGATACAGGTCTCGGCATTGTTTTAGCTATTTAAAGCTTGTTAGCCTAGTGGGGTTTACCTCTTTCTCAACATTTGACAGTGTGAGTTACAGTTATAGTTGCAGTTGCTGTTGTTTGGTGTTTTCGGCTCTATGCCAACATTTAAAGGTAATGTGTTTCGAACCCTTTTCCTGTAGCTTTCAAAAATCATTCATTAACACAGTATTGGTTATTTATTCTAAGTTGCATTCGTTTCATTAAAAGAGGACCGTATTTTTTACCACATCTTTACTATTGTTTCAGGTGCATAGGTTCGTGGCTTCTCCAGTTTGGGTAAAGAAGGCTGGCAATGGCTACACCAACCGGTAAGCCTCGGAGGTTTCCTTGTAACTCTGGTTAGATGAGGATGATGGCTGACATGTGTGTTGTTCTGTGTATTCATGTTTAACTCAGAGAGTTTGTAATTCGTCGAGATAGGGTTTGTAAACTGTAAAAGAAATGGGGAGGATAATACCTCGACCCACTGGGAAAAAGTTGTGTTGATTGTGAATTGCAACTGTCGTGGAGAAGAGTTTGGCCTGTGTGTAATTCGTCGATTTGAAGGAAATCTCTGCGTTTTCATTCTATAAGTTCGAGGGTTAGGGTTTGATTTGTATTGAAATGTATGGCTTGATTTTGGTCATCGATATCATACTGAAACTTCGACTATGTCGAATTATGGAAATGAATATAGTTGTATTCTATGTTTAGTTTTATGGAAATTGTCACATGGTTTGTCATGAGTTGGAATGGTTGAAGAATAATGGTTGTTTGCCGAGAGTTGGTAGCACTGTTGATGGTTATAAAAATGAATTTATAAATGTTTTATGAAATGTGCAACAATTGGCAAATTTGGAACAATACTAGAATGTTGTAGAATGTTTGATTTGAAGGATATTACCCTTGTTCAATGACCAGAATGATGATTGTGATTTGATTATGTTACTAGAATAAAGACATGATATGCTAGTTCTGTGTTATGAGGGTTGTAAATGGACTGTTAGGGTTTAGGGTTTTTCTACTGTATGTTTGGAAAATTTACAAAACTTAACTAGACTTCATTTGCTTGTCTATCCTGTATATTCAATAGTTAAAATAACAGTAGACTATAGTAAACTTTTGAGAAGGAAAAAAATATGGAAACTATAAACCCTGTATGAAAGCTTGAAAATGACAGATTAGTTCTATACTATGAGGTTATGCAATTTTCTTTAATTTACGTATCAGAAGTGATTTCAATAATGAATACAAATCATAGTAATAATCTTAAGACGGTAAACTTACTATTTGATGAAATAAAAGAAAGAACAGTACTATAAGGAAAATACAGTAAATAATACTAATTACTAATAGTAGGAAAATTAACAGAATATATAGAATGGTAGTTCCATCATCTTGGAAAATTTCCTATCATATCTATCTACCTTAATTTTTATCTATGTACTAGAGTACTATGCGGATCCATTGCATAGGGATAAATGCAGAGAGTATTATATTCAATCAAAATCAATTTTACACAAAATCATAACTTACTCAGGAAACTGAAATAAATTTATAAAATAAAACAATAAAAGTTATTATGCAGCAGAATTTAAAAATGTATGAAAACATATAAAATAATGGAACCTATAATTTCAAGATAGGGCCAACAAACACCCAAGGAGGCTTGTTCCTCCCAACCTATTCTAGAAGTAGTAGCTCAACTGCTGGCTTCTTGTGAACCCCGATCCTGATTAATGAACCGCAAAGTATATGGAATCTGTGTAGAAGCAAGGCACTCAAAAATGCCTTTAGCACTCAACATCAAGCTCCTGAAATAAAATTCCTTCAGCACTCAGCATCAACCTCCTGAACTCAATAAGAGTTTGGCAGACTCACAACATGATCAACAGCATAGCATATCCCCTCATCAAATCTCTTGGGTGCAAGCATAGCAAAACGCCAAGGTAAATTTCCTCGTAAGGAAAAGTGATGAACCTCAGTTCATAATTTGATGGCTATTATATAGACTTCCTAGGTCTTTTAGTGGTCAGTTTGAAATAAATGAGCCTCAAGCTCCAGTCCCATCTTTCAGGGCACTATGACCAAATTTTGAGGGAGTTTTCCCATACCAACATCTAGTTAGTTGCATCATGATGATGCCACTTGTCCATTGCCTTCTACCCCAGATTCCATTCCACCTAGTGGATCAGTAACCACTCTTTCAACAGTCCTCTTAGGTGTTTTTCTCCTATTTTATTTCTTTAATAATAATATATTGTGCAAATTACAGTCATCTTTCCAACATAAAACTTTACAATAAAAGTTATCATAATTTTTTCTAACACAAAATGTTTTCCAGGCAAAAGGGTATGTTACAGCACAGCCACCTGTTCTATCTGCAACCATACTTACCAACAACCTTTTTCTGTAGTTTGCTTTATGTTCCATTTACAGATTTTTTTTTAAGGTTTAAGAATTTCAATTGAAAAAATAAAATTTTGCATTACAAGTTTAATTTCTGCATTATTATTATTGTTTGAAAGTTTCCCACCTCGTGGCACTTTTGATTGGGTTCATTATCTCACACGCACACACTCTATCACCTAATTCAAGTGAACCTTAAAATACTACTTAACACAACCAACATTCTAACCCCACTTGGGGAACACATAAGAATATTGTAGTTAGGTAGGACAGGGGGTATAGGCATCCAAATAACACCCCTCAGTCGCTTACACTTGAGGCATAGTTGTTGTCCATTAGGGAACCAAAATCCACCAGTATTTTTTGGCACAGTCACAACCAGTTTATCAGAGTGCCTCTCCCTTAGGAGGGTTGAAGTAGCCAGACTGGTTCTGGAGGCCTGAGTGGAATATCGCAATCCCTTTAGTAACCGAAGGCTACCTACTCGTTGGTCTACGTGTGGTGATTTCTTTTAGGTCCACACGGTGATAGGACCAAAGATGCAGATTCACCTTCTGGACATGTCATGAACGGGGTATCTTAGTTTCCTTTCTTCTAGGATTGTCTTACCTGGTGTCCCTCCCGGTAGGGGGATATCTTTAGCCACTTGGCTCTATTATCCATATTGTCTGACTTGGATTTCATCGCCTTGTAGAGGATATGTCTAGTTGAGTCAGAATACTATTTAGCTAGGTGTTTGCATGCTCCCTTACCTCCCTTTGGTCTAGCAAGTCCACTATTTTTATTTTTTAGGAAACCTTCTGCTTGTTGGTATTCTGACCATTGTTGTTGACACTCCACTTATTGTAGCACAGCTGTTACAGTAGGTTCTTTAAGTCGGTTGTTGGCCTGAGTGCCGTATTTTTTGCGCTCTCCTTCTGCACACTTGGTTGCATTAGGGTTCTTGAGCCATTTTTTCACTCAACACAACCCCCAGATACTTGATACCATCTATCACCATCGAGTCCCTGAGACATTCTCCACACCTCCGGGGTGAGCCCCCGCAGCATGATTCACTTGAAATCACCAGTCATAGACGTAGAGCTTCATCACTTGATACCACTCGTCACACACCTTGAGCTTCATCACTTGACTCTACTCGTCGATGACATAGAGCTCCGTCACCCGACCCGGACGCCCCTTATTTCACATCTAATTCTGAGGTAAAGTCTGAAAACCGTACTTACACTGAACCAACCAGCCCCATGGCCGGCACGAAATCCAACCCTTTATTTGTAGGGACCATTGGTGGAGCATCCACCACCACCCCAGCTACCACACCCGCTTTGCGTATGCCCTCAATGGGGCCCACACCCACCATTCCGATCACTGTGCCCATTCCAGTGGTTAGCATACCCAACCCAACCCCACTAGTGACTCATACTACCCTTGGAGGCATAGGACCATCCCATACTACCTCTGTTCCTCCATGTGGGGGAAACATCCCCAGCTTGAACCCAACCCCTACACTTGGGGGCATTGGCCCCAACGTGGTCACATCCTTCTACTATTTTTCCATTCATGGCTAGTCTCAACCTTCTTGATCTGGCCATACTGACAAACAATCCCATCAGATACGACCCTGCGTGGCCTCACATGCCCACCAAGCTCCCATCAGACATCCCTAAGTTTGAGGGAAAGGCAGGTGAAGACCCCCAAAACCACATTATGTCCTTCTATCTGTGGTGTTCCTCCAACTCCATAGTGGAAGACTATGTCCACCTCCATCTATTACAATGCACTCTCACTGGCTCTACAGCCAAATGGTACATCAAGCAACCCCATGGGACCCATGCCACCTTTACCTCCCTCTCCTCGACCTTCCTGCATTTCTTTCAGTTACATGTCTGCTATGATGCGAGAGTTGAGATCCTACTGTCTTGCAGACAGAATATGGCCACCCACATCACTAACCACATTCATGAGTGGCATCGACGTTGAAGCCTGTGAAAAATCAAGTTAGATGACGGTATTGTCCTAGATTGGTTTCTAAAATCTCTCCTTCCTGTCATTGCCAAGGATGTGGCATCTGAGCGACCCCATTCCGAGGAAGAGGCCATCCTAAAAGCCCAACAATTTGACCTTATTTACGCCCAGTCTAGTTATCTATATACCATTTTACCTGATGCCCCCCGTGGCAATTCCTCCTGAAATGATGTGCTGGGGGCATCCCATGCTGCAGATGGCATCATTGGTCATATTGCCTCGCAAAACCAACCCTTTTCCATAGCACGCACTAGCCATGGCCCTGACCTTTTGCAGGTTACATCCCACTCTGGATCAACCAATTCATATGCTCCCATGGCACATAATCACCATTCCCATGGACCCTCATGTCCACCCCAGTGTTTTGGCCATGCATCCCCCGCTTACATCCCCTCGGTCGCACCTTAGCCATATTATCACCTGCAGGTCACGTAAGCTCCTGTATCCTCTCAATCCCCCCCTGCTTATTATCCACCACAGGAAGTACCTGCGGCAAACCCACAACCCGTCACATAGACGTATCATCAACCCCTACAAGGTTCAGCACCTGCACCACCTCCACCCACTTATTATCCACTGATGTAATGCCTGCCTCAGTACCTTAACTATTTAGAATAATGAGGTACTAGTTTTGAAATGAACCGGCTAAGTAAAACACGAACCATTTGAATTTACTTTGAAAATGCTTGAACGACAGTTATAGAAACTATTACTTTACTTAATAAATGAATGGTCGACTGATTGAGATAGAATGACTAAATGTTAGATATGCTTGACTGATTGAGATAGAATGACTAAATGTTAGATATGCTCGTCTGATTGAGATACGATGACTGAATGTTACATATGCCCGACTGATTGAGATAGAATGACTAAATGTTAGATATGCTCGACTGATTGAGATAGAATGACTAAATGTTAGATATGATCGACTGATTGAGATAGGATGACTAAATGTTACATATGCTCGACTGATTGAGATAGAATGACTAAATGTTAGATATGCTCGGCTGATTGAGATAGGATGACTGAATGTTACATATGCTCGACTGATTGATATAGAATAATGAATGATAGATATGATTTACTGATTGAGAGAAAAGGATGAATGAAATATATGCTCGACTGACTGAGATATTATGATGGATTATGAAATATTTCATAGTGCATCGCTACTAATGTGCGCTTGAGTGTGTGTGTGTGCAGTGGTAGGTAAGATGATTTACCGACTGACCCACAATGGAATTATAGGGGTCGTAAGAATAGAAGGAACACATAGGGGTACGACGACTGACTGTCGACCCTTGATTAGTAATCCACGCATGGGTGAAGCCATTTCAGCTCACCTGAGGAAGCGTATGCCATATGGGCCAGGCCATAATGTTTTGGTCGTGTATGATGAGTTGAGGGGCGTGCAACAAGGAGAGCCTTATCCCTCAACATACCTTAGTGTCCAAGGAACGTAGTTGAGAGATCGCGGTAATGGTTCCCGGTCGCTACGCAGTACTCCCCATAGGAAGGAAGAAACGAAACCGTCAGAATGGCCTGCTGAAGAGGTACCTAGACAAGAACGAGAGGATGAAAATTAATCAATGGTATAAATGAAAACTTCACATAAGATTTAAGAAATACTTCATTTCATTTTGTTCTATTTTATTAATTTGAATAATTCTTTTCAAGATTTTATTTTTAATTGATTTCATTAATTTGAATTATTCATTTTAATTGATTTTATTAACTTGAAAAAGAATTGAAGAGATTGATTTTATTCAATATTAAATTTGATTAATTATATTGATTGAAAAAAGATTAATAATAAGATAATTATTTTTATTCAAAGATTTTAATTTTATCGATTTTATTATTTTAAATCATTCTATTAAAGATTCTATTTAATTGACTTCATTATTTTGAGAAAGAATTGAAATAGGTCATTAATAAAAGAATTGTTTTTCTTTTATTATTATTCAAGATTTTACTTTAATTGATTTTATTACTCATTTAAATTATTTGATAAAGGGGAAATTTAAAATAGATTATACTTTTAGTAAAAGGAATCATCTTTTAATTCAATCTTAATATTAGGAAAATAAAGAAAAGAAGAAAGCAATAAGTCTAACTAAAAGATTGTTAAGTAAACTAAATGAGAACCAAAAGAGAAGTAGAACTCTTCTACACCTAACTCCCACTGATATAGGGATTTAGGTGCACATTAAAGACATTAAGAAGACACATGTATTTGTGAATATTGGAAATTAAAATATTAAATTAAATTAAATATGTGCATGGACAGACACATGGCACACAGGATTCTGCTATATAATGAGGGAGGAGAAGGAGAGAAAGGGGATCTCTTGCCCCCAATGATGGATGGTCATCATAATCTCGGATTATGTTATGATCCTTGGAGTTGGGATTATCTGGAACAGGCATTGGGAGATCCTTTCAGGAGGCTAGATTGTGTGTTCTTTTGACCCCATTAGCTCGAGGGTTTGGGGTGAAGAAGAATAACCCCGATACGGTAGGGATTTCAACCGAGGGGTCACTCGGTACTTCATCAGGAAATTGGATTGGATCGTGTGGAAACCACTTCAAGGACTCCATTAATTCGCTGGAACAACTGTCGAAAACAGGTTTGAAGTATTTTTATTTTATTTATTTTGCTAAATATTTTTGAGAATGAATAAATCTTAGTATATAGTTTTATATATTGACATTCATGTACTACAATAGATAGAATTAGATTTGTGGCTTTATATCTTCTTCTTAAAAATTGTACTGGAAGTTCTGAAATTAATTATACTTATATGTTCAAATTCCGTGGAAGTTTTTTTTGGGGGGGGAACCTGAAATGGGGGCCCCTTACAACCGCACCCTGCTCCCACACCTGCACAACCCCAGAACCCACTTGCCACCCAAGGGCAAGTGTATGGGCAACAAAATCTGCATCCCAACCAAAATAACCAATGCCAACAAGGCCAGCAAAATTGAGGAAAAGGATGTAACGAACACCCCCCCTCCAGACCAAGGCGTCCAATCCCCTAATCCCCTGAACAATAATAACATGGCACCCGCCAAAACCCTAATTTGTGAATGAACCATCCTTGTTCTATTTGCGGGGTCTATGGCCATTACACACACGCTTTCCCACATCTACAGTGGGTTCGACAACTCTGCACTGATGATGCCCACTGCAAAGGACATGCGGCACCTCAAGTGCCACCTAAACCCCCCACCACCTCAGACTCAACCCTTGGTGTTACAAAACCCTTTACCAACGCAAGGAGTGGTGAACACTCAACCGTTAGCTCCCCCTCAAGGAAACACGCCACCACAATAGAAAATCACTTATGTCGCTCCTGATTAACCCATGATAGATTCAGGTACCCATCACTTGTTAATGACGTCATCCGCCGATGTCAACCTTTAAACCCGTCGGAACCAATATGGCTCCACCCCTAAAGCCCCTCCCGCCAACAAAAACACCAATGTTCTTCCCACCGATTAGTCGTTACGAATACCTCCGGCTCCACAAGATGGTGCCTCCAAAGCCCCTCGCTTCCCACTTTGTTGCATCAACAATAACCCCAATGCTCGCGCTGTGTCTAATTACAACATTGTAGATGATTTAGCCCAGTCCCCCACAGCCATGTCTACGTTAGAGGTCTTAAAAAACTGTCCTACACAGCACAAGACTTTGCTCTCAGCCATTGGTGCTATTGACCCAACTGATTCATAGATGATGGCCTTCGATTTGGACCAATCCGAACCATGCCTGCCTTCCACATTAGCGTTCCAAGTTTATGTATCCTTTCAAAATCTTATCATCCATTGGTGCATCATCAATGAGGGTGCCTCTACATGCGTTATGGCCACATTTGTTTGGTAGAAGTTGGGATCCCCTACTCTCCAGCAGTCCACAACTGCGTTGCAAGCTTACTACAGCCGTTCGGCTCAACCCCAAGGTCTCTTAGCTAATGTCCCCATCCAATTGGATGGTAAAACAGTGGTTATTGACATAGAGGTCATCAACACCCAACTTGATTATAACCTCTTACTTGGCCGCAGTTACATGTACGCCATGCAAGCGGTTGCCTCATCTTTTTTTCGTACCATGATGTTCCCCCATGACGGACGCGTGGTCAAGGTTGATCAACTCACCTATTACGATCCTAATGCCCCCACTACACCCGAAAATGTTCTCCCCATGGTTGAACAACCTGTTTGTGGTGCATCTACCTCGTTGGTTTCCTTAGTGGGACCTGGACTTTACTCAGATACGTCGATGACCTCAACATCCCAATCCATTCCACCCCCATCACCAGCGATGAAAATATCTGACTTATGTACCCTTTCCCACAATACACCAACACCCAACCATCAACTGCCCTTGCTACCCCAACCACCATTGGTACCTAGTCATGTTGGTGTTACACCCATCCACACAATCCCCTTCCTATTCCCCCCTTTGGGAGTAGTAAGCGCCCCGGTTATGGCTACTCTCAGCCTCCCCGATTTAACTTTAGGATTACCTGTGTGGTATATCACGCCTCCTGTTTCCCCCCCGATACCAAATGTCTTCCTACAACTGCTGCAACCCATCACCACTACTAGTCAACCACCTCCCGGTGTCACTACTCCTTTCTCATCCACCAATCCATCCCCTCTTATCAAGCACACTGGGAGCAGATTCCCACAACCATACACTACTTTACCCCCGCCCAAAATGGTTAAAAATGCCCCCACGTTTCATGCTCCTCCTAAATGCTCTTTGTGTGATGAGTTGGGCCATGCTACCGATCAATGTCCACAATTACCTGCATTACAAGAGCACATGCAAATGGTTGACGATGACCCCAACATCCCGGTTGTCCAACTCGACCCTACTCCTAAGCCTCGTGATAAATCACTGCGTACCAATCACCCTTGTGCAATATGTGGTATTTACGGCCATTACTCACATGATTTTCCTAATCTCCCAGATTACAGAGGCGCCCTCTATGATATGAATAATTTGGACCTCAAGATGTCTCCCCCCAGCATCCTCGCCAATCGGAGAAATTAATACCATTTATATGATCTCTTCTACTAACACTCCCTCGTCAACCGATTTGACAACCCAAATTTTCCACAATGATGAGGGGATTCTGGAGGCTCTTACTGCACCTGATTACCCCTGGGAAGATATGCATCATCATTCCTATTTCCTCCTAGAAGAGTCCTCCCCCACCACAGCCACCCAATTTTTGGTTGAGTCCCAAGATTTCCTCCCCACCAAAGTCGACTGGTTTAAAGAGCCCATTCCCACTCCCGATGCCTTCAAGGAAGGTAACATGGCCAATATCTCACCCACAATCCACATTGATATCTCTGCCCCAGTTGGTGCCCCTGAACTCATTACTTTGGGATCCTCTTGCACTTAGCACGAGATCAGAGAGTACAAGAAAATTTTCCAAGAGTTCCACGATGTCTTTGCCTGGTCCTATACTGAAATGCCTGGTCTTGATCCCGCTATCATAGAACACCACATTGACACGTGGCTAGATGTACCCCCCGTTCGCCAGAAATAGTGCCCCATTCATCCATCAAAGCTCCCCACCATTAAAGCCGAGATTGAGAAACTTCGTGCAACAGGTTTCATTTATCCTATTGCATATACCTCTTGTGTTTCCAACCCCGTCCCTGTTAACAAGAAACAAGGCACCATCAGAGTATGTAATAACTTCCATGATTTAAACCGAGCCTATCCCAAAGACAACTTCTCCATGCCATTTATTGACCAACTCATCGATGTGTGTGTGGGGCATGAAGTCCTATCCTTCATGGACGGTTTCTCTGGATATAACTAGATTCAGATCCACAAGGAAGATCAATACAAGACTTCCTTCACCACCCCATGGGGCACCTTTTCCTATCGTGTCATGCCTTTTGGCCTTAAAAATTATTGCGCCACCTTCCAGTGGGCCATGACCTATTGTTTTCACGACTTGTTCCATATCTTATTACTCTATCGTGACGATCTCACAGCACGTTCCAAGAAACGATCCGACCACCTCAATGACCTCCGGCAAGTTTTTCTACATTGTCGCAAGTATAAGATCCACTTGAACCCACTCAAGTGCGTCTTTTACATTCTGGCAAGCCGGTTGTTAGGTTTCATTGTTTCCCACAAAGGAATCACTATAGACCCCCTCAAAGTTCAAGCCATATTAGACCTTCCCGCACCACGCACGCTCTGACAGCTATAGAGCTTACAGGGGAAATCTAATTTCCTCCATCACTTCGTTCCTGATTATGCCACCACAGTTCATGGTTTCTTACACCTGCTTCGTACTCACATACCTTTTGTTTGGGATGACCAGGCGCAAGCTGCATTCGAAGCCCTTAAAAAATCTCTCACACAAGCCCCTTTGATCTCCCCTCCGGATTTCTTTCACGACTTCATTCTTTACGTCTCGACATCCAACCACACTGTGTCAAGGGTTTTGGTTCAAGAAGACGTTGCTCGCCAAGAGAATGTCATTTATTATGTTAGCCAAACCTTGTCTGGACCACCCCTACATTACGCGTATGAAGAGAGGCTGGACCTTGCCATCGTCTTTTCTATACAAAAATTGCGACATTACATTTTACTCAGTCATACGATAGTTGTCGCCGACTCCAACCCCATGGTTTATCTCTTGAACCGGCGACTTCTGCAAGGTCGCGTTACTAAATGGGTAATTATCGTCCAAGAATATGACCTAACTTTCACAACCCCTAAGAGCTTTAAATCCCTTGCACTTGTCAAGCTCATAACCGAACTCCCATCCCTTTTTCCGTCCCCGCCAATCTCCGACGAGTTACCAGACAATCATTTGTTCATCATCTCGTCAGATAACCCATGGTATGGTGATATTCTGCTATACCTTTGCATGTAAGAAGTTCCGACCCGACATCAATCGCGATGGACGCTGCTGTATCCATCACCAGGCCTCTCGATATCTCCTCTTAGGCGATGTCCTTTACCAGCGAGGGGTTGATACTATTCTTCACCATTTCCTTACACACAAGGAAGTCGAACAAGTCCTCAACGACTGCCATAGCGGAGCCTGTAGTGGACATTTCTTAGGAATGGCCACCGCCCAAAAGGTCATCTATGCCAGATACTTCTGGCCTACACTCTTTACCGACTGCATCACTGCGGTCAAACATTGCCATAATTGCCAACTTTTTTCCCTAAGGCTCGGACACCACCCGCCCCGCTACACCCAGTTGTCACCGTTGGTCCCTTCTACAAATGGGCCATCGACTTCATGGAATGTAAACCCTCATCTGCAAATGACCACAAGTAGATCATTGTTGTCGTCGAATACTTCACAAAATGGGCTAAAGCCATGCCCACCTTCAATTGTAAAGCCGACACCACTACCCATTTCTTTTTTAACCATGTTATTACACGATTCGAAGTCTCCAAACAGCTAGTCTGAGACCATGGTTCACATTTTGAAGATGCCATTTGGCGCAAGTTGTCCACTCTTTTGAAGTTTGAACATCAGCATTCCTCTGCTTACTATCCCCAAGGGAACGGCCAAGTCGATGCCATTAACAAAATTTTAAAAACCATCCTCCAGCGCACTGTTGACCGGCATAAGTCCAATTGCCATCACATGCTTTTCCCTGCATTATGGGCTTACCGTACATCAACTAAGACCGCCACCGATTTTACCCCGTTTCATTTAGTTGGAGAATACATTACAGGCGCCTTCTGCGTGGTTTTTTGAGTTTCATGTTCACCGTATTAGGGTTTCGAGTATAGGAACTTCAAAACAAAGAAATCTCAAGATAGGATTCGTTCTGTGCCCTTCATCACACCTGCACATAACCCAGACATAAGTTTTGATACCGATTGCATTTTTTAGAGCTTGTGGATCCCGAGGCATGGGTAACAACACCTGCACATAAATCCAGGCAACTCTTAAATCTATGACTTTTCCCACCTCCATCCAGGGTTGACATATAGGATTTGGCGCCATAACCACTTCTCTGTAGTAGATGAAGAGACTACTTTCTCTCCTTCTGAAATTACATGCGGTGGCTAGGTTATTGGCACAAAAGATTATACTATTGAGGCTTGTATTGGGGCAGCATGTCTTAGTGAAGAGGCTTCTGAGAATGTTCGCACTCATGTTTGTGTTGGATTCGAGACATCCATCGTCGTTGGGAGTATCTACTAGGTTTCTGAAGTCGAATTACATGGGTTTGAGATTTGGTTGTATAGTGGGAACTTCAAGGGAGAGGATGGGTTCGACCAAGTCAATGGTCGTGGAAACATTTGCAAGTATCCGCCATTGGGTCGTTTTGTAGTGGGAGGTCGGCTGCAACGACAGAAGAATGAATAAGCACATGGAATCGAATTTTCCCTCTGGTTTTCTTGGGTGGCGTTGCTAATCACTCATGCCAATCCACTCTATCGCAGCACGTGCTCAAATATGTTGGTCTTCACACTCTAGAAAAAGAGATTCCAACCACTAGACTGCCCAGGCTCATCTTGAATGATATTCAGTCATTTTGCCGATAATTAGATAGCTATGGAACTTAAAGCCCGGAAAGAAATTGGGGTTTATAGTTTTCGTTTCGATTCAGGAAAGTTGACTCCAGATTATTATACGGTCAAGAGGCTTCTACATTTCAAAAGAAATACTTTTCGATGAAAGGGGTTTCTGCAAATATGTTCTAGGTTTTGAGCAGAATAGAAGGTCGCTACTATGCCATGAATAAGCACATTATGATCCTCTTAGAGATCGTCAGTCAGGATCTCATCGCAATTTATACATGGATGTGGTCTGGTCTTATGTGGTTGGTTTAAATACAAGATGATGAAAATATAGTGGTTATGGTTGCAAAAGCAATATTATCATAGCCTTTTTTATTTTTGTTTTCTTTACAAGATATTTTCATAAATAAACTCAAGGAAAAAGACTGTTGTGAAAATTGTAGCTGTCATACATGAAACCTATAAAGGGACGAATTTAACAAATAGGAGTCTTCATGAGGGGGATTATAGATGCTATTACACCTCTTGAAAATGAAGCTCGCCGAAAGCTAGGAGAAGACTGATTTAAAGATTAAAGTGATGTGACACCTGGAAGTTAAAAGATAAACAAAAATGAGAGATTCGAGATCTAGTGGAGCAGCCACCTGGAGGACATTTGAAATATCTTCCATCTTTTATTTTTAAATAAATTCTGTCATTTGGTGAAAATTGCTGCCGGATGTAAAAGGGCAGTTAGGTTTTTATTTTCATTTTTATGTTTTGAAAAGATAGGGGCAGATTTGTAATTAATGATCTGTCACTTGGACATATAACTATTTTCTGTTAGAATTAGTTCTAGCAAGGCTCTCAGGACAGCTATATAATCTTTGTAGTAGACGAAGTAAGTGTGAGTGAATCATTTGGCTGAAGCCTAGCAGAGCGTAGCTCTGTTTCTTTGAGATTTATTTGTTAATACATTAGTAGTGTTTGAGGCTGGGTTATTTGCAAAGAATTCATGTGTTATCTTTCTTACAGTCTGTTTCCTTCTTTTCCAATGTGCATGTGTTTCTTTCATTGTAATTCCATTCTGTGATATTCTTTTCGTACTTGGTTTCAGAGTATTGGTTAAGTGGAATTCATAGAGATTATGCTTTGCTTAGCTTATTCCAAGTATTTCACCCTAATTTCTGCTAAAGTTGGCATAGGATTGTTGGAATAATTAATCCTTCCTACCATTTATTTAATTACATAAGATGCATTAATTAATCACTTGTTGGTTAATTCCATGTAATAAATGAGGAAATTGCCATTGTATGGTCCACAAGGCAACATGGGAGGATAAGATTCCATTCAAGGTGTGATCTACAAGTCACCTAGGCCACTTGGGCGTATTCCTAAACATTTCTGGATAATATTTAGGAATGAGGGCGCATTTGTGAAGAAAGCTGCCACTTTTACTACTTTTTCCCCCAAAGGAAAGAGCTAGTCAACCTAGGAAAGTGTTTTTTACACCAAAAAACTTTTCTTAACACCATTTCCACTCAAATTTCGTATTTGGAATTTATTTCACCTATATTTAACCTTCATCTCAATAATTTAGCAATTGGTGAGCTTTTGAGCATATTTGGAAAGCCAACTTACCACTTAGGGGGGATGGGCAGTTTTAGAAAGTCTGATGGATAGAAGATTCTTTTGGCATCCCTAGCCATTCGAATTATTGCTGTAATGTTCTTTAATGACAGCCTATTACATTCATATGTAGGCCGGTGTAATTATTATTCATAAGAAGTAATATAGAATTCCATTCTTGTGCATTATTTTTGTGTCTTTGAGCAGTTGTGTGAGATTTTTTATATGAGAGAGGTTAATTTCTTGCATATTTCTTGGATGTGATCTGATTTTAACATGGTATCAGATCCATCAAGCTATTACTTTCATCTATTGATTGTCTTGCAGGATCCAACAGTCTCAGGAAGGGCGCATTGATCAATTCATCGGGTGAATTCTATTCTCTGCAGGGCGCATTTAAGCATCCAGAAGTGTATCAAAATCAGTCCACAAGTTAATTTCAGGCTGCGATGGATCAGCCACATCAGATACTAGAGCTTATGGATCTCATAGCTTCATGAGATGAGCCTTCCAATATAAGTTTTCAAACTTGTTTTGCAGGTGCAACTTCATGGCTTCGATTTCAGTTCCTCTTCTTACACCATTCAACTAGGATGAATGGAAGCCAAAGATAAGTGCATATCTGAAGAGTCAAGATCTCTTTGATGTGTCTATTGGAGCTATTGCAGAGCTTGAATACTCAGAAGAGGAAATATGGTTGGCTAAATGATTGTGATAGAGCGTTTGGAGCCATGTGTCTAGCTTTTTCTCCATGCATGCACTACCTTATTGATTCTGCTGGATACCCAAAGGATCTATGGATCAAATTGGATAGAGTCCTTGGAAAGCACAATGAGGGTCATATCAGCAATATCGAGAGCAATTCTAACACCTCCTCATATGTTCTTCCTCCTCCTGTCTCTGTAAAGCCCCATACTTTTATTACATGCATTTATCAATTAAGACACACTATACTTTATTTTCTTATTATCTATTGAACTCAACTCGACTGAGTAAACTATATTACGACATGATGGACCTCATTATATAATGTTATCTTGTTTTATGATTTCACTATGACTATGATGTTACTATGTCATGAGGTTATGATGTCATGATTATCGTGTAATTTCTTTATCTTACGATTACAGTATATGTTTATATGTTTTCATTAATGAGATGTGAAATATAGGAATCAGTACGTGGATACCATCTTCTTATATGAATTATTGAAGTATTATATGTCATACGCATCTATGAGGCACTAAAAAGGTTACATGAAATAAAATGATTTTGATAACATGGATTAATTGGCGATCCATGGGAATTGCTTTCTATAAATTGTATTTTTGCGAAATACTAACCTACAGGACACAAGGGCTATGGGATAGTCGGATACTTGATCTGATATACGGAGAAGAACCTATCCGTGCAGTGAACCTTAGCAACCGAAATTGATGATACGATGACATGGACCGATAATCTCGATAGCAGCAGAGTATGAATTGATAAGGGCGTAGGCCCGGTATGTTGAGAGGGATGGATGTGTTTCCCACCCTATGTTCCTATGATACCCGAGGTCATGGGAGGGCCATGCTGAGACACGCTCCCCATGTAGTTGTGATGACGATGGTCGGATGCATGCTAGGGGAGGATAGGTCCGCTGTTCAGCCGACGCTATCGCTCTCAAGTCCTGTGTGGTCAGGTCGATGAGTCCGACATCCACTTTTGTACTAGCAGAGGAGGGATAGGGAGGATGTGGACGTAGGTTAGGATGGGAGGATATGATAGTACTGTTGAGGGTTGGGTATCCGTTGATCTTGAGTTAGTGGTAGTAGGTAGCTTTCCTTGTACCTGATTGATTAAACAAATGTAATCATAAGAATAATGAAATGAAATCTTAAAGGTTAACTGATAAAATAACCGATGATGTTTTAGTAATATTATGAGGAATGTATATTTGTTTAGTTTGCATAAAGTATTATTAGTATTAGTTAGCTGTTATGCATAGAAAATATGACGTATGTCTATAGTACATGTCCGTCTTGTGCATACGCTGGCCACGCGTGCACATTATGCACATGCGCAATAATATTGGTTTACAACATACTTATCAAGATTTAACAATGTTATAAGTTATCATAGATAACTCAATTAAGTATTTACTGAATGACTTAATTAGTAAAAGATTGTCAAGTTCTAATGTGTAAAAGAAGTTAATTAGTCTTTGTGTGTGAACATGGTAATGAACGATTAAAATAAGTGTCATTAATTGCAAGTACCCTCAAATGAAGGTGTCTTCAACATGAAGTATGATAGTTAAACATCAATACTGGAAGGGTGTTCTATATAATTGTTGATCATGATTAATTAAACCATTAATTATATTTCATTAATTATACCGAGAAGTACTATGTTGACACTTATTGATTAAACAAATAAATACTTTAATTACTATTCACAATTTATTTAGTTACTATTATTATTAATTATTATTGTTACTAATATTATTATTTAATTAATAATAATGATGATAATAACCCTTTTTATAAAGCATAATGGATTGAATAATTTATTAAATAGATTATTCATTTAATTAATTAACAGAATCATTCCAAGTAAATTAAAAAGACTTGTTTAAATAAATTATTGAATAATCCCACCACTCGAGAGAAATTTGGATGATTTAAAATAATATATAATCCTCACTTTACCTTGAAAAGGGGGATGCAATAATGATTTGTACTTCCAATAGGACCATGACAGCTAGGGCGGTGGAGTGATAAGGAAGTATGACTTTATGGAGGAAAATATTTCTATAAAGAGGAGTTTTACAAAGTAGTAACGGGGGGGGGTTGGTTTTGGAGGAGAGGAACACTTAGTATTTTGTGAAAAAGGAGGAATGCCGAGGAGGGGGTTAACTCAATGCCGAGGAGGGGGTTAACTCGATGCCGAGGAGGGGGTTAACTCGATGCTTTGAGGAAGTGGGAAACTCAAAAGAAAGTTTGAGGAGGGGGTTAACTCAGCGAAGGTTTACCATGGAGCTATGGAAAGAAACTAAGGAAGGTTGCTCTCAAGATTATCGGTCTGTGGGCTCGGGGGCTAGGAAATCCGTTGATTTCCTAGGGTCAGCAAGATAATAGCTGGTCGGCAGGGTGGACACATCATTTTGGGTTGCTAAGGTAACCTATAGAATCCACTACCTAAATCTTCTTATCTTACTGCAACCGACAGATTCAGGTATTTTTCTGAGCTAGCTTAAATAGAATGTATTTTCTGTTATTTTCAAATTATGCATGTCAAAAGAACAGAGTTAAATGAAAAGTTTTAATATTATGTTTATTTAATTGCAGAGACTTATAAACATATAGATAATAGAAACATAGATGGTGTGTTCTTTTCTTCTAGAAAACAAATAGGAAAAAAAAAAACTTGGTATTTACATGAACATGGATTAGAGACCCAATGCCTTGCAGCAGGGGCACTGCAGTCTCGGCCTCAACCCTCTCTGAAGAAGTTGTTCTTGAAGAAAAAGAAATTGCAGAAATTTCTCCACAATTAGTTCTTGTTGATGATGATCTCCTTGATTCAAATTCTTCCTGCCATGAAGCAGTAATTGAAGAGACTTCTTCTATGGCTCTAGAAGTTGAGAAATCAGACCTCTCTCCTTCATATGTGGCTATTGATAATGAAGAAAGATCAACTAATAGAACTACCATTGTTGAAAAATTTTCCATCCATTCATAGTTATATTTTGATCTTGAGAATGATAAGCTAGTCTTTAATGATTCTGTGCATACATCACAAGATAATGGTGTGCAATATGCTGATATGTTGAATGATTTGAAGGCTATTTCAGATTTCAAGAGTGCTCCATTTCCACTCAACTATTGTGATCTCATTCTTTCTACCATTCCTACGGGATGACTAGTGCATGTCCTCAAAGTCTCATTGAAGATGGAGACATTGCCATCACATTGGCATATTTTCTTGGAGCTGATTTAACTTCCTATGATTTGAAGGTTCAGTTTCAAGACAAATAAGATCTGATTGGAGTTGAAAATTTTAAGTTCCAGAATGGTCTGCATATTCATGGATTTGTTCAATTCAAGAGCAAGCTCAAAGAGCTTCCATATTTGCTTGATTCCACTGAAGGAGAATTCAAGCACATGTTCTTGGAGCATGATCCAATTCTTCCCATGTGGAATATACCTCCAGACATTTGACCAAGTTCACACCTACTTGTGTTTGGAGCAGCAACAATTTTTGGTGTGCACATGTCCATTTTGAGGGAAGGTTTTTCCCATGAGGTTTTCCTTCTATCCTTGTTTTTTTGGACCGACAGTACTGTACAGGGTGACCAAGTCTTGTTACTGGGCCCTTAGTATTTTATTTTCTGATATTTAGTTCATTTAAGTCATACTTAAGAGGGGGTTTTGGAATAATTAATCCTTCCTACCATTTATTTAATTACATAAGATGCATTAATTAATCACTTGTTGGTTAATTCTATGTAATAAATGAGGAAATTGCCATTGGTCCACAAGGCAACATGGGAGGATAAGATTACATTCAAGGTGTGATCTACAAGTCAACTAGGCAACTTGGGTGTATTCCTAAACATTTCTGGATAATATTTAGGAAGGAGGGCGCATTTGTGAAGAAAGATGCCACTTTTACTGTTTTTTCCCCCAAAGGAAAGAGCTAGTCAACCTAGGAAAGTGTTTTTTACACCAAAAAACTTTCCTTAACACCATTTCCACTCAAATTTCGTATTTTCCATTTATTTTACCTATATTTCACCTTCATCTCACTAATTTAGCGATTCATGAGATTTTGAGTAGATTTGGAAAGCCAACTTGCCACCTAGGGGGGATGGGCAGTTTTAGAAAGTCTGATGGATAGAAGATTCTTTTGGCATCTCTAGCCATTCGAATTATTGATCTAATGTTATTTAATGACATCCTATTACATTCATATGTAGGCTGGTGTAATTATTATTCATGAGAACTAATACAGAATTCCATTCTTGTGCATTATTTTTTTGTCTTTGAGCAGTTGTGTGAGATTTTTTATATGAGAGAGTTTAATTTCTTGCATAGTTCTTGGATGTGATATGATTTTAACATGGTATCAGAGCCATCAAGCTATTCCTTTCATCTATTGATTGTCTTGCAGGATCCAACAGTCTCAGGCAGGGCGCATTGATCAATTCACTGGGTGAATTCTATTCTCTGCAGGGCGCATTTAAGCATCCAGTAGTGTATCGAAATCAGTCCACAAGTTAATTTCAGGCCGCGATGGATCAGCCACACCAGATATCAGATCTTAGGGAGCTCATAGCTTCATGAGATGAGCCTTCCAATATAAGTTTTCAAACTTGTTTTGCAAGTGCAACTTCATGGATTCGATTTCAGTTCCTCTTCTTACACCATTCAATTATGATGAATGGAAGCCAAAGATAAGTCCATATCTGAAGATTCAAGATCTCTTTGATGTGTCTATTGGATCTATTGCAAAGCCTGAATACTCAGAAGAGAAATATGGTTGGCTAAATGATTGTGATAGAGAATTAGGAGCCATGTGTCTAGCTTTTTCTCCATGCATGCACTACCTTATTGATTCTGCTAAATACCCAAAGTATCTATGGATCAAATTGGATAGAGTCCTTGGAAAGCACAATGAGGGTCATATCAGCAATATGGAGAGAAATTCTGACACCTCCTGATATGTTCTTCCTCCTCCTGTCTCGGCCTCAACCCTCTCTGAAGAAGTTGTTCTTGAAGCAAAAGGAATTGCAGAAATTTCTCCACAATTAGTTCTTGTTGATGATGATCTCCTTGATTCAAATGCTTCCTGCCATGAAGTAGTAATTGAAGAGACTTCTTCTATGGCTCTAGAAGTTGAGAAATCAGACCTCTCTCCTTCATATGTGGCTATTTATAATGAAGAAAGATCAACTAATAGAACTACCATTGTTGAAAAATTTTCCATCCATTCATAGTTATATTTTGATCTTGAGAATGATAAGCTAGTCTTTAAATATTATGTGCATACATCACAAGTTAATGGTGTGCAATATGCTGATATGTTGAATGATTTGAAGGCTATTTCAGATTTCACGAGTGCTCCATTTGCACTCAACTATTGTGATCTCATTCTTTCTACCCATTCCTACGGGATGACTAGCGCATGTCCTCAAAGTCTCATTAAAGATGGAGACATTGCCATCACATTGGCATATTTTCTTGGAGCTGATTTAACTTCCTATGATTTGAAGGTTCAGTTTCAAGACAAATCAGATCTAACTGGAGCTGAAAATTTTAAGTTCCAGAATGGTCTGCATATTCATGGATTTGTTCAGTTCAAGAGCAAGCTCAAAGAGCTTCTAGATTTGCTTGCATCCACTGAAGGAGAATTCAAGCACATGTTCTTGGAGCATGATCCAATTCTTCCCAAGTGGAATATACCTGCAGAAATTTGACCAAGTTCACACCTACTTGCGTTTGGATCAGCAACAATTTTTGGTGTGCAGATGTCCATTTTGAGGGAAGCTTTTTCCCATGAGGTTTTCCTTCTATCCTTTCTTTTTTGGACCGGCAGTATTGTACACGGTGACCAAGTCTTGTTACTGGGCCCTTAGTATTTTATTTTCTGATATTTAGTTCATTTAAGTCAGACTTAAGAGGGAGTGTTGGAATAATTAATCCTTCCTACCATTTATTTAATTACATAAGATGCATTAATTAATCACTTGTTGGTTAATTCGATGTAATAAATGAGGAAATTGCCATTGTATGGTCCACAAGGCAACATGGGAGGATAATATTCCATTCAAGGTGTGATATACAATTCACCTAGGCCACTTGGGAGTATTCCTAAACATTTATGGACAATATTTAGGAAGGAGGGCGCATTTGTGAAGAAAGCTGCCACTTTTACTGCTTTTTCCCCCAAAGGAAAGAGCTAGTCAACCTAGGAAAGTGTTTTTTACACCAAAAAACTTTCCTTAATACCATTTCCACTCAAATTTTGTATTTGGAATTTATTTAACCTATATTTCACCTTCAGCTCACTAATTTATCAATTCGTGAGCTTTTGAGCAGATTTGGAAAGCCAACTTGCCACCTAGGGGGGATGGGCAGTTTTAGAAAGTCTGATGGATAGAAGATTCTTTTGGCATCTCTAGGCATTCAAATTATTGTTGTAATGTTATTTTATGACAGCCTATTACATTCAAATGTAGGCTGGTATAATTATTATTCATGAGAAGTAATACAGAATTCCATTCTTGTGCAATATTTTTGTGTGTTTGAGAAGTTATGTGAGATTTTTTATATGAGAGAGGTTAATTTCTTGCATAGTTCTTGTATGTGATCTGATTTTAACATGGTATCAAAGCCATCAAGCTATTCCTTTCATCTATTGATTGTCTTGCAGGTTCCAACAGTCTCAGGAAGGGTGCATTGATCAATTCACCAGGTGAATTCTATTCTCTACAGGGCGCATTTAAGCATCCATAAGTGTATCGAAATCATTCCACAAGTTAATTTCAGGCTGCGATGGATCAACCACATCAGATATCAGAGCTTAGGGAGATCATAGCTTCATGAGATGAGCCTTCCAATATAAGTTTTCAAACTTGTTTTGCAGGTGCAACTTCATGGCTTCAATTTCCATTCCTCTTCTTACACCATTCAACTATGCTGAATGGAAGCCAAAGATAAGTGCATATCTGAAGAGTCAAGAGCTCTTTGATGTGTCTATTGGAGCTATTGCATAGCCTAGATACTCAGAAGAGAAATATGGTTGGCTAAATGATTGTGATAGAGCGTTTGGAGCCATGTGTCTAGCTTTTTCTCCATGCATGCACTACCTTATTGATTCTGCTAAATACCCAAAGGATCTATGGATCAAATTGGATAGAGTCCTTGGAAAGCACAATGAGGGTCATATCAGCAATATGGAGAGAAATTTTGACACCTCCTCATATGTTCTTCCTCCTCCCGTCTCGGCCTTAAACCTCTCTGAAGAAGTTGTTCTTGAAGAAAAAGGAATTGCAGAAATTTCTCCACAATTAGTTCTTGGTGATGATGATCTCCTTGATTCAAATGCTTCTTGCCATGAAGCAGTAATTGAAGAGACTTCTTCTATGGCTCTAGAAGTTGAGAAATCAGACCTCTCTCCTTCATATGTGGCTATTGATAATGAAGAAAGATATATTTTATGTCACTGGATTCATTTTTCCGTGCTCATAATGATGCTTGAGATCATTTCTCGCTCTCACCGTCAGATTTTGTGGGTATTTTTTCCAAAACACACCCCGTAACCTTGGTTCATGTGCCACATCAGCTGTGATCGATTTTTGACACATTTTATATTGCCGAATTCATATTTCTGCGCTCGTGATGATGCTTGAGATCATTTCTTGCTCTCACTAGAAATAGTTTCTACATTATGTCTCGACACCTTGCTACCTCGGTTTGCGCACCACATCGGCTGCCATCGCATTATTACACATTCTTACATGAGCCATTCACTCCATTCATACTGCAATTATTTCGTTATTTTTTCACCATTCATCATCCTGCAAGGAGGGCCACAAATGTTCCCCCCCACCCTCGTTCTTGGTTCTCATCGATGTCCCTTGATTGAACACTCTCTCCTTGCCTGGCCATTCCTTTTGTTCGGTATAATTTTATCCCTTTTTCGGGCCGGACAAGTCCTTTACGAAAAAGGAACTTAGGGAGTTTTTATTAAGCTCTTTTCTAACTCCTAAAAGAATGAAAATATCACCGAGCAATCTTGCTTCCTTTCATACTCTTTAAAGTACTTGAAAGGGTGTTTATCTGGTATAAGTTTAACCATTTTCTGGACCTGGTAGACTAATTATGAAAAAGGAATACTCTAGTCACACCGGCTAGAATAGTTCTTCATTGCATCCTTTTATGCTTTTTCGGGCCTTGGAGACTAACACACGAAAAAGAACCCCCCTAGAGTCTTCTTATTGCTTTCAAACTCTCTAAAATTGAAAGCAACCATGAGCATGCACCTTCCTGGGCTCGTACAAATCCACACGACGATACCATTCCTGTATTTCAAAGTCTTCTTATCACTTTCAGACTCCTTAAAATTGAAAGCAATCACGAGCATGAACTGTCCTGGGCTCGCATAAATTCACACGATAGTACCATTTTGAGCAGACTTCTTCCATCTCCTTAAAAACCATAAAGAAGTCCCCCCCTGGTGCCTCTTGGAACCATGATCAATCCTCTCGGCAACACCCCCAATAAGGTCACCTTTGTTCAGAGTATTCTACAGTCTCCTGCCATCTTACACCAACTTGAGTATCACTCATCCCAGTAACCCTCCCTGATCCATTAAAGCTATGATCCTCTTCCCACCAGTAAGTTTCATACGCTGCCCGATCACCCCCGCCATCATACTCTAAACAAAGGAAGTTTGAGTCCACCCACTCTATTTTCCTAGTTATTCGCCACCCCCCACAGTATGTCAGTCCTACCATCAGTACTCTCACACTTTGGTTCTTCACCTTGTGCTCCTATCAAGGAAGCATCATTACCTTGGTAGTTGTAGGTCTCCCTCTGTCGACGACAGCCCATCTATTCCAGAGGATAGACCTAGAGGTTCTTGCGCCTTGGACTCATCACCATCTGTGGTGAGTGCATACGGACCATTTTGAGAGGAGTCATAAATGCCTCTCCAAGTGGTTGTTTCTCACATGCTCGACTTCAACACCTTGATCGCATCGTTAAGAATCACATAGGGTATATATCCCTTCAGTTATTGGTTGAAGACCTCGGATTTCCCCCGAATCTAGCACATTGGTGAGTCACTTCGGAACACCCAATTATATGTTCCTGTGGATGTCCAGGTTGCATTGGTGATTGTATTCAAAAGCCTTCCACTTATATGCTTCCTTGAGTACCCAGTTCAACTCCAGTCCAGTATACCATTGAGGGTGTGACTCTCCATCATTATGATCTTCCAGTTCATCAGTTCCTCTGGTACCATACTCAGCACCACTATTGATATTCTAGTGTTTCAGTTCTTCAGCTTAGACATGGTCATCCCGGCAATATGTCCTAGATTCGTGTCCCCTTTTGGACCCTTATGATGTACACAGTGGTTCTCCATGTATCTTTTAGGTCCCCATTTTTGGGCCTCATTGTTATTTTTTATATATCTTGATACGAGCATGGGTATGCCCGCCTCGTCCATATATTGAGATTCTTCCTCATTCCTTATTTGAGGTCATGTATCTTTCAGGTCCCCATTTTTTGGACCTCATTTTTATTGTTATAGATCTTGATACGAGCATGGGTATGCCCGCCTCATCCATATGTTGAGATTATTCCTCATTCATTATTGAGGTCATGTATTTTCAGTTTTTGTAGTTTGTTCGGGACCGTTGTTCCGAGCTCTACTTCATTTCTTCTCCTCTCCAAATCCCAGGAAAACCATAAAAGACCTATGATGTCTATCGGCCATATGATGAGTTCCTACCCTCACACATCAGGGGGCAATCTGTTAACACCCAAAAAGTGCTCACCATCTCATCTCCATCATTATATGACTCGTTTGTCTATATTTTCTACCATATTTGCCTCCAAAACCCCTAAAAAATCATTAAAAAGCCTCCAAAAGGCCAAAACCCCCCTTTTTTTCCTCAAAATAATTTAAATTTCCTCCAAAAATAGCAAAAACCCTCTAAAAAGGAAATATAAAATATAAAAAAGAGGAAAAAGAGGAAAAAAAAAGAAGCAAAAACCCTATACAATTGACCTAAACCATATGGTGCCAAAAACCATGGGTCAACACTCTACCACTAAAAACCTATAAATAGGTGATGGAGGCTCCCCATTTCATATCCACAATCTTCCCTATCCTCACTCTGCCAAAATCACTCTTCAAACCCTAGCTTACCATTCAAGCTAGTCTTTCCCCTTTGAGTGCCCCTTTGGCCCATATCCAAAACACTTTGGAGAAGGAGAACGAACCCATTGGAGCTTGTAAGTAGCCCTCCTGGACTATTGCAAGAGCTTCACCAACCTCAACACTTGAGGTAAATTTAATACAAAAGAAAATCTTTATCATATTGTCATGTCTTTTTATTTCTGTCAATACTCATGCTAGGTTAAATTTCACATTGTTTTATTGCTTTAATTTATTGTTTATTGAAATGCTACTAAGGAGGCCCTTCTCCTTAGTAGGTGCTCATTTGTACAAGCTAGGGTGAAAACCCTAGCGACACTTTTACCAAGAATCACTTGATACAACCAACCATCATGATCATACAAGAGAGAGACGATATTTCACGTCGTTCACCTAGAAGGGGCTACATCCACCAAAGGGAGTCATATCTTATTATTCATCAAATTCAATGGGTACAATCTACCATACAATGATGGCTTTCCACTTGTTTGGGTCTCTCTTATATAGAGAGCATATTCAAAGCATCCCAAAGTCTAACTTGGGCAATACAAGGATTTCTTCAGAGTTAAGCACCCTAAACTAAATTCATTAAACGTATACATGTCATCCCCAAATGTATACGACAATTCCCATATATCCAATCACAACATAGATGGATTTTCCACGACTTATTTCAATTCCTATTTAATCCATTCCTATATAATACTTAGATATATTTTCTCTTGAATTTATACTTTGAAATTATACTATCCATTTATAAAAATTCTAATTTAACAAATATATGAAATAACCATATTCTTATATCAAACTATCATTTTTTTTTTAAATTCTTATTCAAATATATACCTTATTTTAATGATACCTTTCATACCTCATCTCATGGACACATATTTAAGAATCTAATATTATATATAAACTATGAATCATTTGCATAATTCAATTTGATCACTAAACTTAATCCATAACTATAATTCTTTTCAAAAGAACACGGTAATTCCATTATCTTTTAAGTTAATAATTTGAGGTATTAGCCATATCAATAATGTATATATATGACCTTATAATTCATGTCAAAAACCATCTCTGACATCTTAACATGATGTGCATAGCTTTTATATATTTAATTCAAAACACTATTTCTTTTAAAACAAGAATGGCCCAACCCATAATTTATCATTTATAAAAGAAATGAATGCTTCTACAAATTCAGTCATGTAAATCGATTCAATTTATAAAATATGCAACCTCCCATTTTAATTATATATTTATATATATATATTCATAATTTCCTTGTATGTATTATTTTAAACGGTACTCACTACACTATACTCAATACACTTTTAAAGTATAAATGAAACAACCTCTACTACAATAATATTTGTAGATAATTGTTTAACATAAATGACTTTTACCTTAATAATATACCTACTCAAACACTTTATACATGGGCTTTCCTTTTCTTTTTATTACATCTTAATCCAAGTCACTCTAAAACGTATCCATATAACTCAAACCCATACTACAAAATTTTAAACCAAATTAATTTCAATTATATCTTTGCATCTTTATAACCCGATCCTAAAAAAATGTATTGAGGTATATATATAATATATATATTAACTATTAGTAACGTCACATTATAAAATATAGATCAATATCAGTCCAGGTTTCAAACATTAGTTCGCATTATTTAAACATTTATAAAGGGGGTGCACACGTAATCCTTGTTTAAGAGGAAGAAAAACAAACCACATTACATATTATATGGAATGAAAATAACCAACCCTTACTGCATCTCTCAGGTCTGCGCATGCAGCGAAAAACAGCAAGTGATTTAAAGTGGGACGGGTATACTAGTTGTCTTCAAACTCCAGAACATGCAGACTTTCAGTATAACGCACAGAGCTGTCTAGGAGGGAGGCATTATCATGCAAAGTAGTTGTGAAGAGAAAATTTGGCACACGCTGAGTAAAGACGATGTTAACTCTATAACTGGTTGACAAGTAGAGTAACACAATGCTAGACTTTCACATCATAGTGTGGGTGATGGTTAGCAAGAGAGGCAGTTAACAAAATAATTTTGGAAACACGATCTGTCGTATACACAGAGGAAAAAAAAAGGGATTCCATCTCGACGAGTAGCTGTTTACCGACCTAAATTATTTGACATTCGGAGATAGACCGAGAGGCAACTAACATAAGAAGGTGACTCGGCCACACACAGCGCAGAGATCTCATATTCGGAGTTGGCACAAGACATGAGTTTAAAATACCAAAAAATGATCCTGTAACTAAGATGCAGGTCGATTGACTATAAGAAAACGTGCAAACCGTCAAAGTATGTAGGGTCACATCTTAGACCGAGATGTGGATGTTGTTCTTGACAGGGATGTGGATTCCGATTTAGACAGAGATGGAATAAGAGAAATATAAACAAAAGCCAAAGCTTGGATCGCCTTCCAGACATGGTTGTGTGTCGAAATCCAAATACAATTCACAATGTTGAGCTATTGTCAATTAAAAACAATTGCAGAGATAACTTACTACGATTCTTATAGCAAGGGAAAGCATTAACCAAATTATCACAGGGATTTTGCAGAGCTCGCTTACCAGGCGTTAATCGGTTAATGTCAAGGCATCTTACAAAATCTTGCTTACTTCCGAACGCTGAGAATTTCCCGCATGTAGCAGAGATCCTGCCTAATACCATCGTTCTTCCCGGTCCTCTCTACAAGTTCCAAGCCTTTACTCCCTTCCAGGCGCTCCGAGCAAAGGAGGTAGAAAAATGCTATCGCCCCATCCCCAACCATTCCCCCTTCTTAAATAGTTGGAGTGTTTGCTTTCACGGGGAGTCCGCTCAGCAAGGGTGATAACCCGCTGCCAAGTGGCAGCTCGAAAGGCTCCACTTGTAATTCGTTACCTAACTAAACTCGAGTTTGCTAGCTCGACCTTCAACAACTTCTTTAATATCAAGCAGTAAAACCTCCCCCTTCGGGGCATAACCTCAACGTATCAAAAGTAAGTTCAAGATAAAATCAACAACCACTCCTCGTGGAGGATATATCTCTTTCACACTAGGTGTAGTTAACTACCATATCATTTACCATAAGCTCTTTTAAAAAGGTTCAAATCTAACCTTTATTCTTTATTCCTAGACTTCATGGTTATATATATATATAGAATAAGATATTAGCCTCTTATATGTATTTAATAACTTCTTGATAACCTTTACTTATATAGATATATAGAGATATATATATATATAAGTCTATATATATTCAATCACTTGATGCATCATACTTTTCTTTTCCATATGCTAATCTTTTATATATCTATGTTTAAATAGACATAATCCTAAATAGGAGAATAACTTCCTTCCTAGATGGAATCCCCCCCTTTCTCATGTTTTGAATAAACGTCCTTTACATACTTACACATAGTGTGCAATTTACAATTTAACCATTTGTTTAAGAAGTTACTTGTTTTAAGGAAGACATGTCACTTTAGCTTCTTTTTCCACCTTATTTTCGAAGGTGCAGTTATATCATAGTTGTTACTTCCAATATCGATGTTTTCTTAGCGTGATTCTTCGATGCCCGTAGTGCTTATTATCTTATTAAGATTATTGTGGATATCGTCTGAACTTCAGGTTGTCCGAAGAACATCCATAGTTTTCTCTTCACGCAATACAGGAGGCACTAAGATGGAAACCGTCATCTATTCATGGCGTAAATAGCCAATACCTCTCCCCTTAGAGGTTTCATTTGCATGTCGTTTTATTTACGTCACCATCTTTTAGTTCCCTAGGCTTACAGTTTACCACTTAGAATTTAAAACCACCAAAGTTACAAGGTTTACTGGTGGGGCTTTAGCCTTGAGCTCCTCATGAGGAACCAGTACAATATCCATTTACATTTACAAGATAATAGGAAATAAAAGGGGATGTTACATCCTCCTCTCCTTAAGAATAACACCGTCCTCGGTGTTTGTACCTTTCCAAAATTTTCTTCTGCTTTGAGTTGTCTCTGCAAGCATAAAATTTTCAACTATCTTGCTTGCTCTCACATCCTTTTAGATATCCTCAATTTTTATTTTTTTCAATCACCGAATAAGACGTTTTCTTCTACATGCTCCATAGGTACCTAATAATTAATAGTAAACTGATTACTGATGCTCCAGAGCCTCCAACTCAACATCAGTAATCACAATGAGTTGCAGGGCTTCCAGAGGCTTATGCTCAACAATCAATATAGAATAGTTGAGGTGATCCAGAGTGTATTCACTCAACACCAAATAATTTTTCTGTATTTATTCTTCATGCATAATATCCAAAATGTGTGTTCACTAGCCCTTTTTGTAGGTTTTGTAAAATAACTTGAACACATAATGTAAGCATCACATAACAAAAATCATATCTCTAATATTACTAGATATATATATATATATATATATATATATATATATATATATATATATATATATATATATATATATAGTTTAATCTGTGAGTATAAGATGCGTCCATGGTATTGATCTCGGGCCTATTTCAGCGGTCATTAATAATACCTTTCCAGGGACTATGGTATTATACTATAGTGCAGT
Organism: Larix kaempferi; assembly: GCA_027924585.1. NCBI lineage: Eukaryota > Viridiplantae > Streptophyta > Pinopsida > Pinales > Pinaceae > Larix > Larix kaempferi. The sequence continues at coordinate 7,210,378 of BSBM01000138.1, read as the reverse complement.
CCAAGACCCCTTTACGTGTGCTTTTGAGGTTTCCCAGGCCTCCACATGACTCGTTACTGCAACATGTCCATCCAACACGAGAACGGTACCCTTTCACTTTATTATATAGTTTTAGGTATACCTCCTATCGGTGCTCTTCAGGATGTTGATACAACTTGGGTGTCCCCACAGTTGTTTCAAAATTTCACGATGCTCTAGAGTCCCTCCAACTCAACATAAAACCTCTTTAATAGGTTAATAGTCATGATGCTTCTAGAGTCCTCCCGACTCAACACCATACTATAAAAGATAAGTAACCATGATGCTTCAGAGTCCCTCCCGACTCAACATCAAACCTCTTTAATAGGTTAATAGTCATGATGCTCCAGAGTGCTCCCAACTCATTACCATACTATAAATGATAAGTAACCATGATGCTTTAGAGTCCCTCCCGACTCAGCATCAAATAGGTTCATCTATTTACTCATTAGTTCGAACTCATGCTTTTATCATACCTCTTTATGAATCATTGATCTTACTATATCACGTCCTTGTCTTTCCGCAAGTTCAACAGAATGTGACCATTTTTTAGCGATTTAACTTATTTGTATAGGTGCTTTTGTAACCAACGTTCCTCCTTGGTCATGTAATCGGTCGTAGTAAAAATCACTTCCTGAAATGTTAGTATAAAGAGAAAGAATTATTTGCTTCAATTATTCAACAGTTGAACACATTCGTCCCATAGCATTACACACATGCTCCTTCGATAATTCGTACATCTTTTCCAGTTCATCGCGATATATGAATGTATACTCTTCAATATTCTTATTGTGAATCTGAGCTCCAATCTGCTAATAAACAACATGTCAATATCACAATTTAAGCGATTAGTTTGCATATAGATTGATTACCATCATATAAATATTATTTTCTCTATAACTTTTTGGTGTTTAAAAAGTTTCCATGATTAATCAATCACAAAAGATTAAGATTCTTCTATCATACCCATAATTCCTAGTTGATTTTTTTTTTTCATCCAACAACCTATTATACTCTTTCATAATAACCGTTTAACCATTGTGTGAATACTTACTAAGCTTGAGACTCACCTACTAAAATTTGGTTTAAGAAAGGTTCATCGAACATAATTAAGATGATATCATGAGTTCTTTATTTATATCTTTTCTAAATACTAACCCACCAATATCACATAGTCACAACATAAGGGTCGTTGTCATTTTTCTAAAAACAATTACTTCCCCTTTTACATTTGAATCCATAAAACTCATACATCACCATAAGTAGTAGAATTACTATTACATAAGCTCATTTAAGAACAACGACATCCTAATAATATTCACTATTTCATCAAGCTATCTTTAATAAATTACAATTTTGGATATATTTTTGTGACACACCATGTAACATCAACTATGGATTTACTATATTATCCAAAACAACATCACCCCCCTTTCTTTTTAAATGGTTTATTTCATAAATCTCTAGTTCTCAACTTCAAATAACAAATCCATAACCCCTTTAAAGGTAGTACTTCCTTCTCTATGCTTACATTAAATGGATGGTTTTCAACTTATGTTCTCATACTATCATGGTAATATTGGCATTGATCCACTGAACATAATGTACATCCTTATAATAACTATTCACATTATCATTCCACTAAGATTCATAAGCCAACTAGATATCCTTGGGCTTTCATCAATGTTAATTATCCTTTTATTCCATATACTATAATACCCACACATTTAAACTTAAATCCATCATGGATAATAGCTAAACCTATGTATTTTCAAATCTATAAACTTGGCATGTTTCATTTCAAGGTCTTAGCCTTTTAGGCATTTTAATCTTCAACAAGTTACATCAAGAAGAACATGTCACCTTTTCCATATAGCAAAAATATATGAGAATACAATTCAACCTTTTATAAGCAGTAATACTACCTTAATCAAAACATCACAATTGTACCATACAACAGGAATGTGCATAACTACCATACAACTTCTTATAAGTAATAATTGTTATATCAACGCATTATAACGATTGTGTCATACAATTTCTCCATATAACAAGAATATGCATATCTGCAATTCAACATCTTATAAGCAGAAATGACAATTCAAAGGAGCATACTTAATTGAAATTCGAAATACTTGGCAAGAGAAACTTGAAGTCGAGCTTGGAGATTCATTTTTTCCTCACCCAGTATAGTCCATGCATCCAAAATGAAACAAAAACAATTGATTAGTAAACTTAACAACCTTTATACTTATCGCACGTTGAGCTCATTAGGCCCTAGTGTTGTAACCTAATGCTTTGATACCATATTTAACATACCCAATTATGTCATTTACTAAAGTAGTGAATTTAAAATTTCTTAACATACTTCCATGAGTAAAACAACGATTAATTAAATGGAAACATTCATCATGCAACATCAATTCTACCTATGAAACAACCAAGTTATCATAACTACTCAATGAAGGAAACCCTCATTAATCATACACATGAGACTACAAATCAGCTACTTTACCATGGTACCTTCATGCAAGGTTAAACATAATATAAGGAACCAAACAATAGCAATAGTAAATTTACATGGCAATTAACAAAAGCAAAATTTTACCAAGAATCACTTGAAACAACCAACAATCATGATCATACAAGAGAGAGACGATATTTCACGTGGTTCACCCTAAAGGGGCTACATCCACCAAAGGGAGTCATATCTTATTATTCATCAAATCCAATGGGTACAATCTGCCATATAACGATGGCTTTCCACTTGTTTGGGTCTCTCTTATAGAGAGAGCATATTCAAAACCTCCCAAAGTCTAACTTGGGCAATACAGGGGTTTCTTCTGAGTCAAGCTCCCTAAACTAAATTGATTAAACATATACATGTCATCCCCAAATGTATACAACAATTCCCATATATCTAATCACAACACAGATGGTGCTAGTTCCTATTTAATCCATTCCTATATAATACTTAGATATATTTTCTCTTGAATTTATACTTTGAAATTATACTATCCATTTATAAAAATTCTAATTTAACAAATATATGAAATAACCATTTTCTTATATCAAACTATCATTTTTGTTTTTTAAATTCTTATTCAAATATATACCTTACTTTAATCATACCTTTGATACCTAATCTCATGGACACATATTTAAGAATCTAATATTATATATAAACTATGAATCATTAGATATATTTTCTCTTGAATTTATACTTTGAAATTATACTATCCATTTATAAAAATTCTAATTTAACAAATATATGAAATAACCATTTTCTTATATCAAACTATCAATTTTGTTTTTTAAATTCTTATTCAAATATATACCTTACTTTAATCATACCTCTGATACCTGATCTCATGGACACATATTTAAGAATCTAATATTATATATAAACTATGAATCATTTGCATAATTCAATTTGATCACTAAACTTAATTCATAACTCTAATTCTTTTCAAAAGAACAAGGTAATTCCATTATCTTTTAAATTAATAATTTGAGGTATTATCCATATCACTAATGTATATATATATGACCCTCTAATTCATGTCAAAAACCATCTCTAGCATCTTAACCTGATGTGCATAGCTTTTATATCTTTAATTCAAAACACTATTTTTTGTAAAACAAGAATGGCCCAACCCATAATTTATAATTTATAAAAGAAATGAATGCTTCTATAATTTCAGTAATGTAAATCGATTCAATTTATAAAATATGCAACCTCCCATTTTAATTAATTATATATATATATATATATTAATAATTTCCTAACACTCTATACATGGGCTTTCCTTTTCATTTTATTACATCTTAATCCAAGTCACTCTAGAACGTATCCATATAACTCAAACCCATACTACTAAATTTTAAACCAAATTAATTTCAATTATATGTTTGCATCTTTATAACCCGATCCTAAAATAATGTATTAAGGTATATATATAATATATATATACTAACTATTAGTAACGTCACATTATAAAATATAGATAAATATCATTCCAGGTTTCAAACATCAGTTCGCATTATTTAAACATTTATAAAGGGGGTGCACACGTAATCCTTGTTTAAGAGGAAGCAAAACAAACCACATTACATATTATATGCAAGGAAAATAACCAACCCTTGCTCCATCTCTCAGGTCTGCGCATGCAGCGAAAAACAGCAAGTGATTTAAAGTGGGACGGGTAGACTACTTATCTTCAAACTCCAGAACATGCAGACTTTCAGTATAACGCACAGAGCTGTCCAGAAGGGAGGCGTTATCATGCAAAGTAGTTGTGACAGAGAAAATTCAGCACATGCTGAGTAGAGACGATGTTAACTCTATAACTGGTTGACAAGTAGAGTAACACAATGCTAGACTTTCACATCATAGTGCGGGTGATGGTCAGCAAGAGAGGAATGAAGTATTCAGAGAGCAACAAAGCAAAGCATACACAGCAGCATAGACTGAAGATTAGACTGAAGGTGAGACTAACGTTCAACATAACTTAATTATTCATAGATAATAGTTACAGATATATAGGTTTAGAAAGCCTCTAATAGACTCCTACAATAGTGGATCTGGAACTACACGTACACTAACAGCATAACAATATAATAACAATATACTAACATAAGTATTTCTCCATTATTATTCTAATATACTATTTCTCCATTATTATTATTATTCTAACAACATAAGTATTTCTCCATTATTATTCTAACAAGAGGCAGTTAACAAAATAAATGGGGAAACATGATCTGTCATATACACAGAGGAAAAAAAGGGATGCCATCTCGACGAGTAGCTGTTTACCGACCTGGATTATTTGACATTCAGAGATAGACTGACAGGCAACTAACATAAGAAGGTGACTCGGCCACATACAGAGCAGAGATCTCATGTTCGGAGTTGGCAAAAGACATGAGTTTAAAATATCAAACAACGATCCTCTAACTAAGATGGAGGTCGATTGACTATAAGAAAACGTACAAACCATCAAAGTATGCAGGATCGCATCTTAGACCGAGATGTGGATCGCATCTTAGACCGAGATGTGGATCCTGTTCTGGACACGGATGTGGATTCCGATTTAGACAGAGATGGAATAAGAGAAATCTAAACAAAATCCAAAGCTTGGATTGCCTTCCGGACATGGGTGTGTATCGAAATCCAAATACAATTCACAATGTTGAGCTACTGTCAATTAAAAACAATTGCAGAGATAACTTACTGCGATTCTTATAGCAAGGAAAATCATTAACCAAATTACCACAGGGATTTTTCAGAGCTCGCTTACGAGGCATTAATGTTGAGGCATCTTACAAAATCTTGCTTACTTCCTAACGCTGAGAATTTCCTGCATGTAGCAAAGATCCCGCCTAATACCATCGTTCTTCCCAGTCCTCTCTACAAGTTCCAAGCCTTTACTCCCTTCCAGGCGCTCCGAGCAAAGGAGGTAGAAAACTGCTATCCCCCCATCCCCAACCATTGCCCCTTCTTAAATAGCTGGAGTGTTTGCTTTCACGGGGAGTCCGCTCAGCAAGGGTGATAACCCGCTGCCAAGTGGTAGCTCGAAAGGCTCCACTTGTAATTCAGTACCTGACTAAACTCGAGTTTTTTAACTCGACCTTCAATAACTTCTTTAATATCAAAGAGTAAAGCCTGCCCCTTTGGGGCATAACCTCAACGTATCAAAAGTAAGTTTAAGATAAAATCAACCACCACTCCTCGTGGAGGATATATATCTTTCACACTAGGTGTAGTTAACTACATTATCATTTACCATAAGCTCTTTTAAAAAGGTTCAAATCTAACCTTTATTCTTTATTCCTAGACTTCATGGTTATATATATATATAGAGAGAGAGAGAGAGAGAATAAGATATTAGCCTCTTATGTGTATTTAATAACTTCTTAATAACCTTTACTTATATATATATATAGATATATATAAAAGTCTATATATATTCAATCACTTGATGAATCATACTTTTCTTTTCCATATGCTAATCTTTTATATATCTATGTTTAAATAGACATAATCCTAAATAGGAGAATAACTTCCTTTCTAGATGGAATCCCCCCCCTTTCTCATGTTTTGAATAAACGTTTGTTACATACTCACACATAGTGTGCAATTTGCAATTTAACCATTTGTTTAAGCAGTTACTTGTTTTAAGAAGAACATGTCACTTTAGCTTCTTTTTCCACCTTATTTTCGAAGGTGCAGTTATATCATAGTTGTTACCTCCAATATCGATGTTTTCTTAGCGTGAGTCTTCGATGCCCATAGCGCGTATTATCTTATTAAGATTACCGTGGATATCATCTGAACTTTAGGTTGTCCGAAGAACATCCATAGTTTTCTCTTCACGTAATACGGGAGGCACTAAGATGGAAACCGTCATCTATTCATGGCATAAATAGCCACTACCTCTCCCCTTAGAGGTTTCGTTTGCGTGTCGTTTTATTTACGTCACCATCTTTTAGTTCCCTAGGTTTACAATTTACCACTTGGAAATTAAAACCACCAAAGTTACAAGGTTTACTGGTGGGGCTTTAGCCTTGAGCTTCTCACCAGGAATCAGTACAATATCCATTTACATTTACAAGATTATAGGAAATAAAATGGGATGTTAGAAAGTGGAGGAGTGGAGTGTGCTAGCATAAGGTAAGCACTCACGCAGCTAGCAGCCCGCAGAAGATGTGGTGTGTAGGAATGATGTAACGCAAGCAGCGAGAAGAGGAGTGGAGTCTGGAACGTTGGGGGGTAGCTATTTATAGACATTAATATTTATTAATGTTTATTAATGTTTATAGACATTATCATATAATTTTTTTCTCTATGTATATATAGAAATTTCGTCGGAAGGTACAAGTAATCATACTAGGAAACACACTCTCTCTCCAGCATCTCGTGAAAGAACAAATCAACTTCGTTGTTTGCGGTATCAACAAAATAACGATGCAATTAATGAGCATCAAAGGGCTCAGTATCGTAGAAGTAGAGTTGGTATTACAATTGAAAATGAATTTCCCAATACCCGTAAGTATCGGAGCTTGGTTGATATAATGAAAGTAACATTTCCTATTCCGCTTTCCTTCCCTGAATATTTTTCCGCCCAAAATATTCCTATTCTTCCACACTCTCCTAACAACAATATTCTTATCGGTGAGACATCTCATGTTATGAAAGATGGTCATACACAAAATGTGGATACAAATGAAAATCCAGAGTCTTCTATCCACGCAAATCGAACATTGGAGCATGTACCAATTCTGCAAAACACGCATATTGGAGATATTGTACCTCCTCAACAAGTAGTTCCATTCGAAGTTGTTGGTGATAGTAATATGCTTGCAAATTTGATTGATAATTTGCAACCTCCAGATGAACATGATGCAATTCGACGATCAGTTATCCATCAAAGTGAATCACCTATCCGTCATACGATATCACTTGGAACAACAAAGGTAATAGAATCAACACCCATATTGAATCTTGTTGAAATATTTGATCATTCTTAATGATTTGTTGCAATTTTAATCCTTTCTTTTATTTCTGTGAGCTAGTAGGGAAGTGTGCATTCTAATCCAGCTCAAAAGGGAATCCAACATCTTCCAACAACCAATGTTACAACTAAAGAAGGACCAAATAATTCTCGTTCTCCATTTCAACCTCGACTAGCAAATTGGCAAGAAAATGAGAATCGTTTATGCACACTATTTGTTAACACCCAAATTAACCCCCCAAGGTTGCAAAGAGGGAAATATGGGTTAACCACTAACCACTTAAGATCTGTGCTACTGACCCAACACAATCAGAGAAGACTCTCTCAGTAAAAATATGAAAAACTGGAAATAATCAAAGGTGTCAACAGTGAAAACATACACCAACATTCATCATTGGAGATATTCATTCAAGCACATAATAAGAAGGTCAAATTTCTATGGAACATATTTCTTTTCATAAATTGTGGTTGGAAAATAGCATGGATCTATATTGGGCAAATGGAGTCAGATTAAACACAACATGAACATTATTGACAAATACTTTACAGGCACATCCATACAGGGGCAAGGTAGCCACCAGCTCACAGTCAAAGAGCTTTTAGTTGATGATTTAGAAGATAAACGAATAGTCCATCAATATAAAGCATGGTAAACATGAATTCTATATCGACTTTAATAGAAAATTTGGGTGAAATGCTTGGTATGACCTGAATGGAGCATTGTCTCTTTGAATTCCGTTCAAATACTACACTGAACCAAACATGAATAAGCAATTACAGAATGGAATGACAAAGTAAGAAGACACAATTCACATGGGAAAAGAGAAGGAATAGACTGTAAGACCAATAACACAGGAATCCCTATCCAAAAATATTCGCTCGGCTCTGTAAAATTTTATTCAAAAGTAGCTCAAAATATCACACAGAGCAATATAGTTTATCTCCAAAAGTTTTCAACCCTTTTTTCTTCAAGTACATAGCATATATATATCTACCTAGAGCTCGAAGCTCAAATTATTTGAACTGGAAAACAGTTACAACAAAATGCCACCTCACCCAGCCACATTCGCCACTACCCAAAAATAGGTGAGCTGGCATAACTGTTTTCTTTCAAATTTACCGATTTTCTTACTAGCTTGAAGATAAAAAACAAAGTCAGTAAAGTAGTTGCACCGGCTAGCTATCCTCGATAGCCACCTCAAAAAATATTACAAATCACTTTTAAAATGGGAATGTCTAGAAAGTCTTTGAAACTAACAGCATCTTTAAAAAATAAAAGCTATCTTTAAAAAATAAATGCTATTGAGGAACATTAAGGGAATATTTCAGCTTTCCATATTTCTCCACGTAACCCCACTAATCGAATGTGATGCTCTCATGTAGCACCATCTCTTTCACTAATACCTTCAGCTCCACGTTCTCTCCTCCAAGCAGGATAGGCACTTCTTCACTTAAGGTCTTTAGCAGGTCCATGATTTTTAAATCCTCGGCAAGTTTCTCTAATAGTATCTTTCTTGAAAGAACTTGACCTAGCCTCTGGAACTTTCCGTGATTTATTTGCATGGTGTACAGCATGTTCTGATAATTGTTGTGCAAGATGAGCTCATTTTCTCCATTCCAAAAGGAGGGCAGCCCCTTCTGAAAAATCTTTTCAAACTTTCTCTTTATGTCAACGACTTGACAAGCCAATACTACACAATGGGCTTCAATACTTTCTGAATGGGCATATTTTCCCAGTGTCTTCTTCGCCCAGGTGATCATGGCCACTGTGTTCTTGATATCCCAAGTGGCTAATTGCTCTTCTAACAGGGGTCTTAAAAATCCTATCGCATCCTGGGTTATCTCTTTAGGTCTCAGGCTCATATTTTCTCGGGTTGATGCGCAACTCTTCAAAGCCTTTTTTATTGCTCTTTCTCTAGCGCCTATGGAGATCAAACAGGGCCTGAGATTAGTGGTTATGGTTATGATGCTATCCCAAATCAGGCCCTCCATGCTTGCATCGGGATCCACCCAGTTACTTAGGAGACGAACCTTTGGTTTGTCTCTGACAACCCCTTATTCTGCTTCTGCAATCCCTTTATTTCTTCTTCCATTTGTATGTTCTACTCCTCTAGATTTTGAGCTTTCTCCTTTAGTTCCTTAATTTATCCTTCCTTTAAGCTGACTTGATACATATCCCATGAAAGGCTATCAGCCCCATCGTCACCTACTTCTCAAATTACCTGGGACGGTCGCGTGCCCAGAATGGGCAACTTGTCTTTCAGGTCCTCGACCTGCTGCTCCTACCTTTGCTTCTCTTTTTCCCAATCTTCTCTCTTTTCAGCCAACTTCAATAATTTGGCTCGGCTTTCACTAAGCTCTCTAGTCAAGGTCTCTGCTTCTTTCTCTAGTCTGGCTGCCTCGAGAGTCTAAATCAATTGTATGCTCGAAACCTTCGCCTTCCTTTGCAATGTCTGGATCAATCTTTCCATGTCGGCTAGCAACTTCTTGGTGGCTTTTCCACCACCATCGCTGGCTATCAAATCTAATTGCAACTTTTTTACCTGCTGCTGATGGGATTTAATCCCAAGTCTTTCTTGCTTCAGCTAGACATCCATTTTGGCAATGATTTCCTCTAATTTCCTGACCCTTAGAACCACCTGTATATATTCCTCGTAGATTACATCTCCTAGTTGTTTATGAAGCTGGACCTTGTCTGGTGTCGATATGTTTTCTAAATCATACTTCACCTCCGTCAAGCTGTTTGGTGTAGCCACTACCACATTCAGAGTGCCTTTCTTGATATCTCGGCTAGTCACCAGAGTGACATTCAACTTCGACAAAATTCGATCTTTTGGTAGCAAATCATAAATAAACTGGGTTGAAGCCTGCTTATCTTGAGCGTATTTTTAAAAAATTTCTTCTCTTGATGAGAACTTGTTTGTGTCCCCGCCTTCCTTTGCTGCTTGGAAACTGTATTACAACACTTGAACTCTGGGAACCTGAATTTCCCCTTCTTTATTCCCTTCGCTATCCATCAAAACAACAACATCAAGTTGTGTGCCGGTTGCTCCCTGATCTTCTGTCCTAAGTCTTTTTCTTTCCTCTTCATACTCATCCATAATTTCCTGTATACTTCTTTTCTCCCCTATTCCTGGTGGCTTGTGCACAGCCTCCACCTCTATTACCGCTTCTAATAATGTGACCTCCTCCCCTTGCAACATATGCTCTATTGGTACCTTGGGTTCATACTGTAGCAGGTTCTTCCCACCTAGCGACCCTTCCATCTCTTTATGCTCAAACCCGCTAAGGTTATTCAACTTTCTTCTATTAGAAATTATGTGATAAGGATCGTTGCTCAGGGAAACATCCTTTTTAAATTCCAATTCTTCTAATAAACTTCGCACTCCTACGACAGCTTCTTTACTTTTAACAATAAATGGTACTACGGCCCACAAAAAGTTTAGATCACTGCCCTTCTTGAACTTTAAAAAGTGTTCATCCTCAACCGTCAGCTTTTGCCTAATAAATTCTAGAGAGAAAATCCTCGGTGTCAGGAAGGCAAGGAGTATGTAGGGTTCGTGCAAGAACCCCTACAATCTGATGATAGTGTGATCTTTAGACAAGAACAAGTCCCCTATAGCAGCTTCCCTTTTTAACTGCAACAAAGTCTTCATTTCAGGAAAGACCCTCTGTAGCTCTTCTGCAAACAATAATTCATACAATACAGATAACATAGAATTCATGTAATTGAACATGCACTCCTCCAGAGTACCGGCATAAACCTCTGGAGTGAAATGTAGTTCATTCTGATTACTAACCATAATTAACTTCATCAAATGAGCCTGGAAAGGGAAAAATCTAGTGCTCGGAAACATAACAAATTGGGAATTCATGACCTCCTCCACATAACCTTCAAACCTAAGGGTTGGAACTAACTCATAACTGACTGCAGATGACCCGACACTTATTATGTACAGTAGACTCAGTTGTAGTTCCGTTACAAGCCTGTCAGTATCTAGACCTAAGAACTACGCGAGTAGTGAAAGGACTAACTGGGTGTTTGTATTGAACAAGCTAACGTCTAATGGGTAAGGGGTTTCTCCTAGCTCCTGGTCCGGTTTGAGGAAAGTGGTCAAAAAAGCTTTCCAACTCTCAGGAGGAGTTCGACGGTAAAGGGATACAATGGATTTTGCAAAGAAGTTCTTAGATTCTGGCACTAGTGGCTCAGGTATTCCAAACGAATGACGGACAACCGATGACTCTAAGGGACACACAATCCTACTCTGCTAGCTATTCATGATAACTCTTTGGGACCCTACATAATTGAACGCACACCAGGAAACGAATTCAGGGAAAGACATGATCTGGTCTAAACAAAACAAAATGAATGACGACTGGAAAACCCTATGTACATCTGTGCCTCTATCATGCAGACACTTTAGCCTTCTCTTAATTTCGGCCACTGGAAGGTGGATAACCATATCAAAAATATTACAGTCTCTATCTTCTAGGGTATTTTTGGATTTAGTAGTACTTGCAACCAAACCTTCCTCCATTATTTTACTATGAAAAGCTCTTATATTCCTAATGGGATCAGTCGTAAAGGGCCTACCTGTCATTAGCAGCCTTCTGGAATAATTTTTTCGCAGGCCCTGTCACTCTTGTTGTCTCCCACATGCTAAGAAGATTCTGACCTCGACAATGCCAACACACAAATGTCAACAACACATGCTAGCAATTATATATAAAACCCATTTCATTAACCATCGGTCTTACCTGCTAATTGCCTAACGATCCTGACTAGTGATTCTCTTGGGCCATTCCCTACCATTGGATCCGTCTCTCATTTAACCCTTAGATATGACCCCTTCTCTTCTGCCTGCTGTAGCATCATCCTATAGGTCCCCATATGACCTTTTCTTTTGGTGCCATGTGTCCGCAAAGTGGTATCGCGGACACCTCAACATGGTTTTGAATCCTGCTTTACCACTTCATGATCATCCCTTCTGTCGACACCTGTAGAGTGGTTTCATCCGTCGCAACCACTATTCCCTATATCCTTCGCGCTACTTCCCAACGAGAGTATCATTGGGAACCGCTTATCTGTGCTCACTTCACATCTACTCTGGGAATAGATGCCACATTTTGCTCCCCTACCTTTTCCATAGACGGGGTCCACTCCTACTATGACCCGTGCATCTTTTTTTCCACGTCATCGTTGATTTTGCTAATCTGTATTCCACACTGTAGATCTCCTACGATCCTGCCATAGCGGTATCACATGCCTCTAGGGAAGTTTCTCTTACTGCCTTTCCTTCTTCGCGATGCTTTCTCTGGCTGCAATCTGTCCCTTGCCACAACCCATCGCGATCTCCCAAATTCCTAGCTCCCATGCTTCTTGGTTAAGCGACCCTTAGTGTGAGCCATTGATCCCATGTTCGCGCCCAATCTACGGTACCCCTCCTGTTCCTTGTTACCTTATGTAATATTTTGATGTCGGGCTTAGGACATAGGCTTATTTGCTTATTAGACTATCCCTTTAACAATTTTCCTAGGGTGTATCATCCTCTTCCTTCCCACGCAACCTCCTTACACCTTAGCTTTTTCACTTTGGAGGAGAGAAAGGACTTCGGTCTTTTCACCAGGTAAGATTTATAGTCTCCCATCTCTCACTATTGATATTTATGCTACAAATAAAATAGCATCTTTAAAAAAAAAGCTATTGAGGAACATTAAAGGAATATTTCATCTTTCCATATTTCTCCACATAACCCCACTGATCGGATGTGATTCTCTCATGAAACACCATCTCTTTCACTAATACTTTCAGCTCCACATTCTCTCTGCCAGGCAGGATAGGCGCTTCTTCACTTAAGGTCTTTAGCAGGTCCATGATTTCAAAATCCTCGGCAAGTTTCTCTAACAGTATCTTTCCTTAAAGAACTTGACCTAGCCTCTGGAAATTTTCGTGATTTATTCGCATGGTGCATAGCATGTTCTTATAATCATTGTGCAGGTTGAACTCATTTTCTCTGTTCCAAAAGGAGGGCATCCGCTTCTGAAAAACCTTTTCAAACTTTCTCTTTACGTCAGTGACTTGAAAAGCCAATACTGCACAACGGGCTTCAATACTTTTTGCATGGGCATATTTGCCCAGTGTCTTCTTCGCCTAGGCGATCATGGCCACTTTGTTCTTGATATCCCAAGAAACCAATTTCTCTTTTGACAGGGGTCTTAAAATCCTATGGAATCCTGGGCTATCTCTTTAGGTCTCAGGCTCAGATTTTCTCGGGTTGATGCGCAACTCTTCAAAGCCTTTTTTATTGCTCTTTCTCTAGCGCCTATGGAGATCAAACAGGGCCTAACATTTGTGGTTATGGTTATGATGCTATCCCAAATCAACACCCTGCATGCTTGCATCGAGATCCACCAGCTTACTTGGGAGACGAACCTTTAGTTTGTCTCTGTCAACCCCTTATTATGCTTCTGCAATCCCTTTATTTCTTCTTCCATTTGTATGTTCTGCTCCTCTAGATTTTGATATTTCTCCTTTAGTTCCTTAATCTCTCCTTCCTTTAATATGACATGAGACATAGCCCGTGAAAGGCTATCAGCCCCGTCATCACCTGCTTCTCGAATTACCTGGGACGGCCGCATGCCCAAAATGGGCAAGTTGTCTTTCAGGTCCTCGACCTGCTGCTCCAACCTTTGCTTCTCTTTTTCCCAATCTGCTTTCTTTTCAGCCAACTACAATAATTCGGCTCGGCTTTCGCTAAGCTCTCTAGTCAAGGTCTCTGCTTCCTACTCTAGTCTGGCTACCTCGGGAGTTTGAATCAATTGTATGCTCGAAACCTTCGCCTTCCTTTCCAATGTCTGGATCAAGCTTTCCTTGTCAGCTAGCAGTTTCTTGGTGGCTTTTCCACCACCATCGCTAGCTATCAAATCTAACTGCAACTTTTTTACCTGCTGCTGATGGGCTTCACTCCCAAGTATTTCTTGCTTCAACTAGACATCCATTTTGGCAATGATTTCCTCTAATTTCCCGACCCTTGGAACCACCTGTATATTTTCCTCGTAGATTACATCTCCGAGCTATTTATGCAACTGGACCTTGTACGAGGCCGATATGTTTTCTAAATCATACTTAACCTCCGTCAAGATGCTTGGTGTAGCCACTGCCACATTCAGAGTGCCTTTCTTGATACCTCAGCTAGCCACTAGAGCGATATTCGACTTCGAGCTTTTGGTAGCAAATCATAAATAAAATGGGCTGAAGCCTGCTTGTCGTGAGCATATTTTTCAAGCATTTCCTCTCTTGACGAAAACTTGTTGGTGTCCCTGCCTTCCTTTGCTTCTTGGAAACTGTATTCCAACACTTGAACTTCGGGAACCTGAATTTCCCCTTCTTTATTCCCTTCACTATCCATCAAAACAGCAACCTCGGGTTGTCTGCCGATTGCTCCCTGATCTTCTGTCCTGAGTCTTTTTCTCTCCTCCTCTCCATACTCATCCAAAATTTCCTGTATACTTCTTTTCTCCCCTATTCCCGGTGCCTTGTGCACAGCCTCCACCTCTATTGTTGCTTTTATTAATGTGAGCTCCTCCCCCTGCAGCATATGCTCTGTTGGTACCTCAGGTTCGTGCTGTAGCAGGTTCTTCCCACCTAGCGACCCTTCCATCTCTTTATGCTCGAAGCCACTAAGGTTATTCAACTTTCTTCTATTAGAAATGATGTGATAAGGATCGTAGCTCAGGGAAACATCCTTTTCAAATTCCAATTCTTCTAATAAACTTCACACTTCTTCGACAACTTCTTTACTTTTTACAATAAACAGTCCTGCGACCCACGAAAATTTTAGATCGTTGCCCTTCCTGAACTTTGAAAAGTGTTCATCCCCAATCGTAAGCTTTTGCCTAATAAATTCTAGAGAGAAAATCCTTGGCGTCAGGAAGGCAGGGAGTATGTAGGGTTTGTGCGAGAACCCATATAATCTGATGACAGTGGTATCTTTGGATAAGAACCAGTCCCCTGTAGTGGCTTCCCTTTTTAACTGCAACAAAGTCTTCATTTCAGGCAAGACTCTCGGTAGCTCTTCCCCAAACAATAATTTCTGCAATAAAGATAACATAGAATTCATGTAATTGAACATGCACTCCTCTAGAGTACTGGCATAAACCTCTAGAGTGAAATGTAGTTCATTCTGATTACTGACCATAATTAACTTCATCAAATGAGCCTGGAAACAAAAACATCTAGTGCTTGGAAACATAACAAATTGTGATTTTATGGCCTCTGCCACATAATCTTCAAACCTAAGGGTTGGAACTAATTCATAACTGAGTGCAGATGACCCAACACTTATTCTGTACAACAGACTCAACTGTAGTTCCGTTACAAGCCTGTCAGTATCTAGAACTAAGAACTGCGCGAGTAGTGAGAGGACTAACTAGGTGTTTGTATTGAATATGCTAATGTCTAATGGGTAAGGGATTTCTCCTAGCTCCTGGTTCGGTCTTAGGAAAGTGGTCAAAAAATCTTGCCAACTCTCGGGAGGGGTACGGCGGTAAAGGGCTACAAGAGATTTTGCAAAGAAGTTCTCAGATTCTGACACTAGTGGCTTAGGGATTCCAAATGAATGACAGACAACCGACGGCTCTAAGGAACAGACAATCCTACTCTGCTGACTATTCATGATAACTCTTTGGGACCCTACATAATTGAATGTGAACCAGGAAACGAATTCAGGGAAAGACAGGATCTGGTGTAAATAAAACAAAATGAACAATGACTGAAAAACCCTATGCACGTCTGTGCCTCTGTCATGCAGAAGCTTCATCCTTCTCTTAATTTTCGCCACCGGAAGGTGGATAACTGTATCAAAAATATTACAGTCTCTATCTTCTAGGGTATTTTTGGATTTACTACTACTTGCAACCGAATCTTCCTCCATTATTTTACTGTGAAAAACACTTATATTCCTGATGGGATCAGTTGTAAAGCGCCTACCTGTCGTTAGCGGCCTTCTGGAATAATTTTGTCGCAGTCCCTGTCGCTCTCGCCATCTCCCACACGCTGAGAAGCTTCTGACCTCGACAATGCCAACACACAAATGTCAACAACACATGCTGGTGATTATATATAAAATCCCTGTCATTAACCATCGATCTTATCTGCTAATTTCCTAAAGATCCTGACCAGTGATTCTCTTGGGCCATTCCCTACTATCAGATTCGTCTCTTCTGCCTGCCGTAGGATCATCCTGTAGTTTCCACAAAGTGGTATCGCAAACACCCCAACGTGATTTTGAATCCCGCTTTCCCACTTCACGATCATCCCTTGTGTCGACACTTGTAGAGTGGTTTCATCCATCATGGCCACTATTCCCTATATCCTTCGCGCTACTTCCCAATGAGAGTACCATTGGGAACCACTTATATGTGCTCGCTTCACATCTAAGGTGGGAATAGATGCCACATTTCGCTCCCCTACCTTTTTCGTAGACGGGGTCCACTCCTACTATGACCCGTGCATCTTCTTCATCGCATCATTGTCGATTTTTCTAATCTGTATTCTGCACCGTATATCTCCTACGATCCTACCATAGTGGTATCACGTGCCTCTAGGGCGGTTTCTCTTACTGCCATTCCTTCTTCACGATGCTTTCTCCGACTGCCATTTGTCCCTTCGCACAACCCATCGTGATCTCCCCAATGCCTAACTCCCGTGCTTCTTGGTTACGCGACCCTTAGTGTGAGCCGTTGATCCTATGTTCACACCCGATCTACGGTACCCTTCTTGTTCCTAGTTACCTTATGTAATATTTTGATGTCGGGCTTAAGACTTAGGCTTATTTTCTTATTAGCCTATCCCTTTACCAATTTTCCTAGGGTGTATCATCCTCTTCCTTCCCACACAACCTCCTTACACCTTAGCATTTTCACTTTGGAGGAGAGAAAGGACTTCGAGATTTTCACCAGGTAAGATTTATAATCTCCCATCTCTCATTATTGATATTTATGCTGCAAATAAAATAGGTGCTAACACTATTTATTATTTATTTTTATATTTCTACATTTTTAAGTTTGACATTAATCACTCTAATATTTCCCCTTTCCAAGAGACCATCCAACGCAATCAACTTCGACAAATTCCATCCATAATATTTAGACAAAGAAACGTGGTTAGTACCACGACCATTCCTTCTCAATGGGGCCCTGTTCCTTCTCATCGGGGCCGTGTTCCTAGATATCACATTCATACACAAAATGAGAATGTTCGACAACATTTTGATAGCAACATGATTGCAGCTCATAAGAAATTTCGAGCGAGGATTTATTCGTTGTCTTCTGTACAAATGTGCTATGTTTGTCGTGAATCTTATCCTAGAATACATGTTAGCAGACAATCTGATGGTCCTATCTATAAAAGGTGTAAGAATGAACGAGGTTCCCATCATTTCTCTCATTGGAATAACATGGATCCTAGTGAACAACCTCATGTTCTAGGAGTAGTTACCCAAGTAGAAGAGATGTTAATAGCACAGGTAAATCCAATATTGCAAGTGACACATGCTCGTGGTGGGCAATATAAATATAGTGGGCACACCATTAGCTTTCCACAAGATATTTCAATTATTGCAAAAACCCTTCCACGACGTGTCGAAGACCTTGACATCCTGATTGTAAGGAGACATAATGCACAATCTAACTATTATGATTGTTATGTGAAAAGATCACGGGTGATGGATGCATTGCGGTACAAAATTGAAATGGACAAAAACTATAGGGATGTTGAAATTGACATGGATTCAATTGCTTCTCTTCCTGAAAGACCAACTAATGTGTTAAGCAGGCTTCAATTTGTTGACTGTGAAATTGAAGAAACGGGTAATATTGCTGCAGACATTGAAGGATTTGACAATGTTCGTTTACCTTCACGCCCTTCATCTTTTGCTTTTCGACAACCAAATGCACGGACATAAGTTGATGAAATACGAACATTTCTGGGAAATGCAAATTCGGTGCCTCTGCCGCCATTAGAATGGCAAGTTATTGGTTTGTCTCCCATCAATGAATACAGTACAGAGGGTTTATTTGATATGGCATTCCCTACTTTATTCCTAACTAGTGATGTTGATTGGTTGCATCCACGTATTTGTGACATTCGCCTACATGAATATGGATTACATCTACTTAGGTACTTTGATCAAATATTTGGAAGCCATCCATGTTTCCATTATTTCTTGTTGAACATGATTATGCGTCATCATAGCCAAGCAAGTGCTGCAGTATTTGTACAGAAGAATATAACTGACAGTTCACCTATAACAATTGAAGATTTGCATCGACAAATGAATGATTTGCCTGAAAATAAGTTGACTGAGCATCTTATGCATTTTGGTTCTTGCCTCAAAGGTACAAGGTCCTACTGGACAAAGTGTTGTTCTGAACTCACTGACATGATTACTCAACTGGGTTGTCCAACATTGGTTTTTACTCTTAGTGCAACTGACACAAAGTGGCCTGACTTGCATAATCTAATGCCAAGAAATACACATTATTCTTCATTAAATGAACATCACAAAAAATTTCAAAATGTTATCCAGTACCCCCATATTGTTGCCATGTTTATGCACCAAAGGTTTACTATATTTCGTGAAGAAGTCATCGGAAAACATTTTGGGGCAAAAGATTTATGGTACAGGTTTGTGTTGTTTACTTTACGTTATGTGAATTAACTTCAAATTCTATTGTTCCATGGGAAGTTTCAAATATATTGACTATATATTTTCTTTCTTTAGATATGAATGGCAACATAGAGGCTCTCCCCATGTCCATGGTTTCCTATGGTTGGAAGGGGCACCTAACATGGATTTGTTAGATTGGTCTAATAGTTTTGTTGTGAATGATGCAAAGGATTTCTTCGATAGATATGTAACTACATGGAATCCACGTGAAATTCATCAAAGGAACATATTTGTTTCTCGAAGTAGAAATGATGATCCTTGTTTGTTGAATATGACACAAATCTTCTCTTCCAATCCTTTAGATGATTATGAGCACCTATTGAATCATGTCCAGCGACATACTAAGTGCAGTTTAGATTCATGTTTGAGAAAAAAGGGGTCCATTCTCACATGTCACTACAATGCCCCGTGGGAGGTTTGTAGTGATTCTAAATTATTCATTGATGAAAAAGGTCGAAAGAAATATGAGCCTGCATGTAATGATGATAGGGTTAGTATTCATAATGTTGATCTTCTTGCAATCTGGCGTGCTAATGTTGATTGTCAGCCTGTTCTGGAAACAGAGGCAGTGGTGAACTATATTGCTAAATATGCTTCAAAGTCAGAAAAGAGATCTGAAAGTTATCAAGACATGTTGACGAGAATTACAAATTCATGTGCCTCTGAAGACCCAACTTTATCTACATACAGAAGATTCCTTGCTGAAACAATTGTATATTGTGACATTGGAGCTCAAGAAACATGCCATATGTTGCTAAAGCTACCTCTTGTACTTTGTAGTCGAAATTTTTTCTCCTTGAGCATTGGGAAAAAGGTTTTTCATAAGATGTCTACAGATGGTCTTCACTGCTCTTCTCAAAAAAAAAAATTTCATATATATCAACAACGAGCATATTTTCTTGATCATTTGTCTATGATAGAGACTGCAAGATCTTGGACCTTTGACGCCAAACGTAAGAATGAACCATGGAAACCTAGAGATGTGCATGCCATTGTTCAAGTTTGGCCAAGATTTAAATCTACTCCCAATGAGGATTCCGATGAATTTGAAACCTTTTGCTGGACTGAGTTACTTTTGTACAAGCCATTTCAGAACATATCCACAGATATAGGACTTTCAAGTGAAGTGGTCATTGAAAATTGGAGGAATTTTCGATATCAACCATGGCATGTTGATCGGGCGCCTTTTCCATCTCGTCATGTTGAAGAAGATGAAGATTCCCATGAACAAGCAATCATTGATGAAGAAGATTTAGAAAAATGGAAGATTTTATCTCGCTTAGTTCCTCCCAACAATGTTTAGGTTTATGATATTCAAACTCTTGGTAGAAGGGACTTTGATTTAGATTTTAATTGGGAGCAAATATCTATTTCAAATAGTGTTCTAGAAGAGGCTGTGGAATTTATAAGCAATGCTAAGTCAAGGAGTTTTATTAGTGAGAATTATCATAACACGTTTTTTTCACCCTCTTTGCTCTCGAAAAAACAAAGACTAGCTTTTGAGATAATTTTACGATTGTTAACACCCAAAAAGTGCTCACTAGCTCATTTCCTTATACACATGACCCATTTGTCCACTTTTCCACCATTTGAGCCTCTAAAGCCATCAAAAGGTCACCAAAAGACCATAATACACCCTTTTTCCTCTCAAAAGATATATTTTTCCTCAAAAAACATAAAAAAAACCCTAAAAAAGGGTCGATAATTCCCAAAATTATTAAAAGGGAATAAAAATATTCAAAATATTCAAAAAAGAAAAAACAGAGGGAAAAAGGTACCTAAACCATGTTGGTCAATACCATTGGTTTTCTCAAAACCATAATGGTATTCCCCACCACCAAAAACTATAAAAAGGTGGTAGGGGCTCCTCACTTTTCATCCATCCATCATCCTATCCTCAGGCTGTCAAAATCTCTCTTGAGTTCTTGGCCATTGTAGCAATCTTGGAGAAGAGAGCATTGGATCCTGGAGCATCTCAACCTTGGAGCTGCTCAACACCACAAATCCTCACCATTTGAGGTATTATAATACAAAACATTCTTTCATTTCTTGTTCTTTCCATGAATTGTTTTAGATTTATTTGTTATATGCACATGTTAGTTTAGATTTAGATTTAATTCATAATCATTTTTGCTTTCTATATTGAAACTACTATCACATTGCTGATAGGTGCCCATTGCACAAGCTTGGTTGCAAAACCAAGCAACAATGACATTCAGTTGAATATGAAAATTATAAACCTCTCCAAATGAATATTCAAGGAACTGCTGGGACTGGGAAGTCTTATCTTATTCACAGTATATCTCATGCTCTTTCTTCTTCAACATCTACTGGAAAAAGTCCATTGCTTTTGCTTGCTCCAACAGGAATAACTGCTTTTAATATTCATGCAAAGACAGTACACTCAACTTTGAAAATTCCTATCAAAGATATGATACCACTGCAAGGGCAATCTCAAGCAATATTTCAAGAATAAATGAGGCATATTTGCTATGTTTTGATTGATGAAATGAGCTTTATAGGAGCAAGGTTTTTCATGCAGATTGATTCTCAATTGCGAGAAGCATTTCCAGAGAATAAATGTACTCCTTTTGGTGGTAGATCCATCATTCTTGTTGGTGACATTTGTCAGTTGCCTCCTGTTAGAGATAAGCCTCTATATGCAGGCAATATAGCGGGGAAAGTTTTGTGGAAACGATTCAACATTGTTGTTACTTTAGATACAATATTTCGACCGCAGGGTGATAATCTAGAACAAGCATCATTTCGGAGACTGTTAAGTAACATAAGAAATGCAGAACCCCTTTTTGCTGATTGGTAACTTCTTATGTCGCGGGTTGATATGAGGTTACCTCCAACTAAAAATATTTTATTTGATTCAGCTATTCATTTGTTTGCAACAAATGATTTGGTCACCTTACATAATAGGGTCATGTTGAAATCTTTAAATTCTCCAATTGCACGATGTGTTGCTGAGCAAACAAGACACAATGATAGTGCTGGTGCCGATGATGATCAATTAGAACCTGAATTCCTCTTATGCCTTGGTCAACATGTTATGTTGACATGTAACTTGTCGGTTGAAGCTGGATTAGTGAATGGTGCTCTTGGTTACGTTCAAAATATTTTTTATATGTCTGGAACAAAACCTCCTCTCCTTCCAATGTACACTACTATTCTTTTTGATAAGTAGATTGGTGCTCCATTTGACACAAGCAATCCAAAAATTGTACCAATAACACATGTTATTAGGGGAAATCGTAAACAAATTCCCCTGAAGATGGCATGGGCCCTTACTATACACAAATCACAGGGTCTAACTTTAGAACTAGCCATAATTGATATTGGGAACACAGAAAGGAAAGGGTTGACCTTCACAGCCATATCAAAAGTCAGATCAATAGATGGCGTGCGCATATTAGTGCCTTTCTCTTTTGAGCGTTTTGACAAGATGAAAAATGGCGCATTTGTTACAATTAGGAAGAAAGAAGAGAAACGATTGAACTCAATATCATTGTAAAATCAAATTAGCAAGGTTTTTCATGCAGATTGATTCTTGATTGCGAGAAGCATTTCCGGAGAATAAATGTACTCCATATCTTGTCTATTTTTTATAAAAAATTGTGTTATCTGCATATTCAGATTCGTTTTCTTATTGTAAGTTCAATATATTTATATTGTACTTTGAAGGGACATATGTATACATATTATATTTCTTAATTATTTCAATAATAATTTCAATTATGTTACATTTCAGTAATGATTTTATTTTTCAAATATCGATTTTTAATATAAAATTCCTCATAATGATCTTAACATATCTGAAAGTGGCATTCTTTGTTTCAGCTTTCCAACTTTTCTTCTTATGCATGTTTTATAATTTCATTTAAGTATTTCTTAAATAGATATTTTCACAATCATGTCTTAGTTAATGTTGTTATCTCGATACTCATTTTCAATACTTGAAATATGGTTATGTTGAATTTCATGTAAGGATGCTATAATCATCATTTTTTTACTTTAAAATTGTCCCTACAATACTATCAAGCTCGAAAATAACTTGCAATATTATTATTGGAATGCCATAATATTCCATTACACTCAACTCATTCAATTTATTACTTATGTTAACATCAAAAGACGACATAACACAAAAAATAACATAAGATGACACAAAATAACATAGCATAACACATAACACATAACAAAACACATAACACATAACACATAACACAAAAATTGACATATACGCCGTAACAAAACACATAAAAAAAATAACATAACATAACACATTACACAACACATAACATAACACATACACATAAAAAAGCACATAACAAAACATACACATAAAAAAAATAACATAACATAACACATAACACACAACACAAAACAAAACACAAAACACATAACAAAACACATAACACATAACACAAAAAATAACATAACACATAACTAAAACCAACACAACATAATGCATAACACATAACACATATCGAATACTACTATTTCAACATACAAGTACTTTAAATAATTCAAGTACCACATAACACATATCTAACATAACAAAATATAACGTGTCATCACAAAAAATAGCATAACATAACACATAACCTAACACAACACAAAAAATAACATAACACATAACAAAAAATAACATAACGCATAACTAAAACCAACACAACATAATGCATTATACATGACACATATCAAAAAGTAACATAATACATATTGAATACTACTATTTCAACATACAAGTACTTTAAATAATTCAAGTATCACATAACACATACCATAGCACATAACACATAAGACATAACACATATCTAACATAACAAAACATAACTTGTCATCACAAAAAATAACATCACATATCTAAAACCAACACAACATAATTTGCATTACACACAACACATGTCAAAAAGTAACGTAACACATATCAAATACTACTATTTCAATATACAAGTACTTTAAATAATTAAAGTACCTTTCTTCTACTTACTTTTTCTTTACAAGTACCTTAACAATTCATGTATCCTTATTATTCTTTACAATATAACCAAATTTGCATGGCATTCCACAGCCTTTCAATAGAATTGAATTAAAAAATTACTCACATCTCCTTCACATGTTGTCATATAAATTTGCAAACAACCCTGGTTCCATGTGACATAACATTTTTACAAGTCTACCTCGGAATGTCACACTGTGACATAGTCATTCACTTATTTATTAAGCTCACTTATAGGTTCATCGATATCCTCATACATCATCATAAATATTTATTGTTCTCAAACATCATAACACATAACCAATACTATTATTAATATATGTACTTACGTTAAATAGTAAATCACTTCATACTAATATTGACCCTATTTTTATTCATTTTTAACATTAAATTATTGTGTACTATTATTGTAAATAATACATTGCAACATGACATTTTTTTTTACTATGGTTCACATTGTACTACGACATACCTTGTCGACCATGTTGCATAACATCTCACCCCACAATGCGACATCGTTATGTCACAAAATCTGCCATGTCACATTGTACAAGGGATACCACATTGCATTCTTTTCTGCACTATGTTTCCCCATGGATGAAGATACTACTTCTACTAATGCCGAAATATAACAGTTTTACAACTCTACTTCATAATTTCGCTTCTAACATAACCATTCATGTACTTATTAACATCACATAATTGTTCATCAATATCCTGATACATCATCAAATTTTTTTACTCTTGGCAAACAACATAACACATATCCAATGCAACTATTCATACATGTAAGTATATTACATATTAAATTACTTCTTACTAATATTGACCCTATTTTTAGTCAATTCTAACATGAAATTATTGTGTACACATATGTTATTCTTGTAAATAATACGTCACAAACCATTGTCAACCATTGTCAACTAAAGTCAATCATTGTAAACTAAAGTCAATCATTGTAAACTAAAGTCAATCATGGTCAACTAAATTCCACCACGATCAACAAAAGTAAACCATGGTCAATGAAAGTCAACCATGGTCAACCAAAGTCAACCATGATTAAGTAAACTAAACCATTGTCAACCATGGTCAAACATAGTCAACCATGGACAACAATAATCAACCATTCTCAACCATAGTCAACCAACGATTGGCTATGATCAACCAAAGTCAACCATGGTCAACCATTGTCAAACATAGTCAACCATGAGAAACCATGGTCAACCATAGCCAACCATAGTAACCAATGGTGAACTATAGCCAACCATAGTAACCAATGGTCAACTAAAGTCAATCATGGTAAATCTTAGTCAACCATGGTAAATATAGGTCAACCATGGTCAATCATTGTCAAACATAGTCAACCATGAGAAACCATAGCCAACCATGGTAACCCATGCTCAACTTAAGTCAAGCATGGTAAAACTAAGTCAACCATGGTCAACCATTGTCAAACATAGTCAACCATGAATAACCATGGTCAACCATAGCCAACCATAGTAACCCATGGTCAACTAAAGTCAAACATGGTAAATCTAAGTCAACCAAGGTCAACCATAGACAAGTCAACCAAATACAATGATGGCCAATAAAAGTCAACCATGGTAAACAAAATACAACATTGGTCAACCATAGATAACCAAAGTCTACGAAAGTCAACCATGGTTGACTAATGTAAACAAAAAGTCAACCATTATCAACCAAAGTCACCATGGTTAACCAATGTAAACCATGGTCAACCATAAGCAACCATGGTCAACTATGTTGAACCAATCTCAACCATGGTCAACCATAGTGTGATATAAAGAGTGATTAGTTAACGATAGTCAACCATGGTTGACCATCGTGAACCATGTCAACAAAAGTCAACAATGGTTAGCCATGTCAAAGAGTGATTAGTTAACCATAGTAAACCAAAAGTCAACAAAACTTGCCACATCGCATTGTCACAAAACCTACCATGTTGCATTCAACCATTCTCAACCATAGTCTACCAATCGTTGTCATGATCAACCAAGATCAACCATGGATAACCATTGTCACGCATAGTCAAACATGAGCAACCATGGTCAACCACAGTAACCATAGTAACCCACGGTCAACTAAAGTCAACCATGGTAAATCTAAGTCAACCATAGTCCCCCATGCTCATCCATGGTCAACCATCATCAACCATGGTAAACCATAGACAAGTCTACTAAATCCAAGCATGGCCAAGCAATGCAACCATGGTTAACAAAGCAAAACAATGGTCAACCATAGTTAACCATAGGTCTACAAAAGTCAATCATTATCAACCATAGTCAACCATGGTTAACCAATGTCAATCATGGTCAACCATAAACAACCATAGTCAACAATGGTCAACTATGGTTAACCAATCTCAACCATGCTTAACTATAGTTAGATCCAAAGAGAGAGTAGTCAACCATGGTTGACCATAGTAAACCAAAAGTCTATAAAACTTATGAGGTCGCATTTTCACAAAACCTTCCATGTTGCATTCTACTATGATTCACCATGGTGAAGGATACTACCTACTCCTTCCACTAATGCTAGAATATGACATTTTTACAAGTCTAATTCATAATGTTGCAATGTCACATAACCATTCATCTACTTATTAGGCTCACATAGACATTTATAATATCTTATATTATTATTTTTGTTGTTGTTATTATTATTCTTCTTATTTTTTATTAAAAAAATTATTATTATTATTAAAGTTACCAATCCTCATTATAAGTTATTTTCATTTATTATTCTTATAATTATATTTTCTTATTTTCATTTACTATTATTTTAATTAATAATTAATAAGACATTATAAATTAATAATTAATATTTTTAATATTTTAATTAATTTCTTATTTTCATTTAAAATTATTATAATTAATTTTATTATTATAAAATATTTAAAATAATAACAACAACAACAACAACAATATTATTATTATTATTGTTGTTGTTGTTGTTATTTTAAATAATAATAATTCATCAATCATAAAATAATTATCTCAAACAATTCAATTAAAACATTAACATTAATAAAAATAATAATTAATTAATTAATTAAATTTTGTATTAACTATTAGCTAAATACTTTTAATTAAATTTTGAATTACTATTAACTAAATATTTTTAAATAAAAAAACACTTTATTCTTAAATAAAAAACCTAAAAAAATCTAATTAGGTTAATAATGGTTAGCACTTATAAGTTAAAGATTAAAATACCATTAAAATTAAAAATAAAGAATATAAATAAAAAATTTTAAAAATATAAAACTAGATTGTTGCAAACCCTAAATTTTTTTTTTAATGAACCTCACACTTATTAATTACTATCTTCCATACCTAATTTAAACCGTGAGACACTCTCTCCTGATGATGAGCCCTACTTTGCGGCTCGAAACATCGAGAAATAACTTCACTAACGCAGCTATCCTCTCCACCATTTTATCTCTCACTGCGTGATCATGAACAGCTTAATAATAATTATTGTTATTAGTGTTATTAATTTCTTAAATATTTTATAATAATAATAATAATTATGAAAATATTTTTTTTTCTTGTTTATTATTTTCTTTTATTTTTTAAATATTTTATCATAATAAAAATAATTATAAATAAAAAAATATAATTATAATAATTATAAATGAAATTAAGAAATTAATAATAATAATAATAATAAATAGTTAATAATTAATTATTTATTATTAATTATTAATTAAAATAATTGTAAATGAAAATAAAAATATATATTTAATAAAGAGAATTGGCAAATTTAAATAATTAGAATTGACAATTTTAATAACGAGAATTGACGATTATAAATGAAAACAATTTATAATAAGAATTGGAAACTTTAATAATTATTATTATTACTATTGATATTATTTTAAATAATAATAATTATTTTTCTTATTATTGTTATTCTTTTTTAAAATATTTTATTTTAATACTATTACTAATACTAATACTAATAAAAATAAAAATATTCTTCTTTTGTTATTTATTATTTTCTTTTATTTTAAGATATTTTATAATAATAAAAATAATTTTAAATACAAATATATAATTATAATAATTATAAATGAAAATAAGAAAATAATAATATTATTAAATAATAATTATTAATTAATTACTTATTATTAATTATTAATTAAAATAATTATAAATAAAAGCAAGAAAACATAATTATAACAATAATAAATGAAAATCATTTATAATGAGAATTGACAACTTTAATAATAATAATAATAAAATATATTATTATTATTATAAAAACATATGTCTCTTTGCGATGTATTCTTTAGAAGAATGGTATATGTGTATACAATACTAATTTTTTAAATTATTATTATTAATATTATTATAATACATTTCCATATTTGCTATTGATTTCAATATTTGTTATTTATAATAATAATAATAATAATAATAGATGATATTATTATTATAATTCAATAGTTATTATTATATATTATAATTTTATATATTATAATTATATAATTAAAATAATTATAATTAAATAATTATAATTCAATCTTTATAATTAACTAATAATTATTATAATTAATAATTAATATTATAATTAAATAATTATTATTAACTAATTATAATTAAATAATTATATTTAAATAATTAAATAATATTAATTCTTAATATTAATATTTTCATAACCATAATATCAATATTAAAAGTCATGAAATATTCCGCGTGGGTCGACTCTCAACTAGCAATCCATATTAATATTAATAATATGGTTTATATACGTTGATTGGCGTACATCAACCATGGCCAAAAATTTAAATACGGTTGAGATACGCCGATTAACGTATATAAACCATATTATTAATATTATCATGGCTTGCTAGTCTATTGACTGTCGTAGTAGTGAATGTCATATTTATTTGTTATAGCAAGCAATCCTAGCTATCCTATGGATAGATTTAAAAAAACAAAATAGTTGTAATCATTGTATGTATGTGACAAGATATATATATATATATATTTCGATTATAGGTAAATTAATTATGTTTGTATTTATGTGTGTGTGTTTTTGAGGGATTGCATTCAATAATTATCATTAATCTTATAGTTGTCTATGGATATTTAACTAAATATTCTTAAATGATTATAGAGTTTGGTAATCCCATTTAATAGTGTCTTTATGGTATATTTTGAATTTTTCAATTAAAGGTTAAGGAATTTATACATATATTTATAATCTTAGTGATTTTCCTATATTGTCAATACAAATCTATAAATATATTAGCCATATAAAAGAATTAAGAATTAAAAAGAGTGATTTATGCCTTCATGATTATAGAAAGAAAAAACATTTATAAACAAATGAATATAAAGTATTCTATATAAAATCCACCTCGAGCGTAAATTATAAAGTATGTAACTCATAATAGGTTCATATAATCCATAGATCATATAAATGATGTTATACTTCAAGGTTTATGAAGGTGCATATTTGAATATATATATATATAATAAGTATTGAAGTCATTGAGAATGTTAAACATTTTCTTTTAAGGCTAAATAATAGTATGTAAAATGCTACTTTCATTAAGTGTAATAAAAGATTTTAGTTTTAATATAATTTGTGATTGTTGCATATAACATGGCATAAAATAATATTCTATTCTGAATATAACGAGTACAATACATGGGGAATCCTAACCTAGCGCTCTTGCCTACCACCTCATCTGAACTGAAGCGGTTGATATTTAACATCAAATCCATTAACTTTGGCAATATTCATCCTGGTTCTTCCCCTTGTGCCTCTACCGCATTCATCACCCCCAAAAGGAGAGCGATAAATGGTTCTTGTTCATTGATTAGCGTGCCCTCAATATGATTACTATTGAAAACCGCTATCCCCTTCCAATATTTTGTGACCTTTTGGACTAGTTACGGCGGCATGATACTTCACCAAGATGGATCTCATGGTCAGGTACAATCAAGTTCGGTTCTTATTATGAATGATTGGAAAACCACTTTCAAGTCCATGTTTGTCAAATGTATAAGTGGTTAAGTGGTTGGAGATGCCTTATGGCCTTACTAATGCACCTATTAAGTCTATGTACTTGATAAAGACATATTTTGTCCATATCTTGGTAAGTTTGTGGTTATTTATTTAGATGATATCTTTTAAGAATTGTAATATCACCGGTTTACTATCTGTTACTACTGCATTAATTAGTTAAGTCATTAGTTAGTTAAGTATGACTAGGACACCTTGTTGTCCCATAGTATTTACTGTCCCATGGTATTTAATCATGGTTTTTTGTATGATGTAATGCTATGTATACTTGTGGTTAATATTGAGAAGGAAAGCCATTGCCCATTGTGTTTCTCCTCTTCTTACTGTGTTTTATCTATGTTCCATATTTTAACATGGTATCAGAGCATCTGATCCATACTTGTTGTTGTTGGGTAAGCCTTTTTACATAGTGGAAAGCACACAAGTGTAGATCAAGACGGAGAACATCGACGTAGAGGAGTAGCTTCACAGCTTTGGGGCCACATCAAATTTTTTAATTTATTTTGGAAGCATGAAGATCAAATCTTGAAGATGGTGCTAGAAGAGTTACTAGAAGAAATCAAAGAGGTAAGAAATCTATTAATTTCAATAGTTTCATGGAAAACCTTTGATGGAGACAATTATGAAGTATGGTCTTCCAAAATAAGGAATTTGTTAAGGTCAAAAAATTTGTGGCATTTTGTAGCTGAAGTGGATCCTAGTGATCTAGAAGCATTTGAAAATTTGACAGAGTATCAAAAGGAAAGAAGGCAAGTTGTTGCCTTAAGTATCATACAAAATGGTATAGATTATTTCGTCTTTCATTACATTTCAGAAGCTTCTACTCCCAAAGAAGTATGGGATATATTGGAAGAAGATTTTAGTGAAGAGGAATTTGATGTAGAAGAAGAAGAAACAACAGAAGAGGAAGATGAGGAAGATGAAGAACACAAAGATGCTGAAGATGAAGAACACAAAGATGAGGAACAAGAAGAAGTGATTGCTCTCCAAGAAGCGTTGAAAATCATTGAAACAAGAGAAGAGGAAGATGTGAATGCTCTCCAAGAAGAGCTGAAATATATTCATATTTTTTCTGACAAAAAAATTTGAATGTGAAAGTAAAATGGACAGCAACATACAATATGTTGAAACAGAAGAAGAAGAAGAAGAAGAAGACTTGCACTATGTTCTAACACCAATGAAAAGCAATTAAACTGTTTATTGTGCAAAAGCCAAAGAAGACATTGAGGAACACCTACTTAGCATCAAGTTCAAGAAGACAAAGAAGAAGCAATCCAAGTACACACCAAGGAAGAAAGTAAAGCTTAAGTTTATTTGAATGAAATGTATGCCTAGCTGAGACATAGACCAGCAGGCACAATGCCTAAGCGTTGAGGCATTGATAGTGTTGAATATTGTCCCGATTGAGATTAAGGAGGTATGTTAAGAATTGTAATCTCACCGGTCCACTATCCGTTATTGGTGCATTAATTAGTTAAATCATTAGTTAGTTAGTTAAGTATGACTAGGACACCTTGTTGTCCCATAGTATTTACTGTCCCTTGGTATTTAACCGTGGTTTTTGGTATGATGTAATGCTATATATACTTGTGGTTAATATTGAAAAGGCAAACCATTACCCATTGTGTTTCTCCTCTTCTTACTATGTTTTATCTGTATTCCATATTTTAACAATATCCTCGTCTTTAGTAGCACATTGGAGGATCATATCCAACATGTTCGTTATGTCTTGGATCTCTTGAGGAAACATCATTTGAGGTTCAAAGAATGCAAGTCCTTTTTTGGGCACACTTCTGTCTAGTATTTGGGATTCATTATTGATCATGCAAGGATCCTCTCTGACGATTCCAAGGTCAAAACCTTGACTATCACTTTTTATTCCATGTACCAAGACAACCTTTGTAGTGGAGACTGCCAACATGTTCTTTAAGCAGTTTTGGTATAACTTTGGTTTTCCCACTTCTATTGATCACGCAAGGATCCTCTCTCACGATTCCAAGGTCAAAACCTTGACTATCACTTTTTATTCCATGTACCAAGACAACCTTTGTAGTGGAGACTGCCAACATGTTCTTTAAGCAGTTTTGGTATAACTTTGGTTTACCAACTTCTATTATCTATAATCGTGATTCCTATTTTTCTTGAGCACTTTCTGGAAAACCATACGGCCCTTTCTAGAGTGCAACTTCAATTTTCCACTACAGTCCACCCTCAAAGTGACGACCATATTGAGGTAGTGAATCACGGCCTTTTTCATGCCCTTCATATGTCCTTTGCTAAAAAAAAATAGCGGGATGCTTATTTGCATATGATCCAACATAGTTATAACCGTGTTGTTCACTCCTCCACTGGTCCATCACCTTTTTAGGCCTACTATGACTATCAACCTTTATCCCCTTATGATTTTCCTCTAACAATGACTCCTACGGATTCTTTCCATCAACGATAATAAAAAAATCCAACCCAATCTTTCTTGCAACATATTACTCACAAAAATTCTCAACGTTAGTGGTTATTTAGTTGAGTTTGGCGTTGTCAACACTTCCCATTGTAATAACATATATATATAAAGTTTCCTTCCCTTCAATCATAATAGAATGATGATTTTGCTTCTTTTTTATTTGCACACTATTCTCTCAGTTTGAGTATTATTATGTTTCAGTTCCTTCAGCAGATCAGTAAAAGAAATTGTTTGACTCTAAGATCAATTCTTGTTGTTTCACCAAATTGAATAACTTTCGAAAGGGAATAGATTAAACAATTTTTTTAGTCACTTTTCAGGATATTTTTCTAAACCATATAATTCATGGTGTAGTGATTGATTCATTGAGTGTTAGGTTTTCAATATGTTATTGTGGGGACAATAATTGAGTCTTACAAGGTTTCATATTTAAGGAATAATATTCCTTTAGTTTCTAATATAAGTTTCATGGCCCATGTAATGTAATAAGAACATATGAAACAATGCGTATACTATTAAAACATACTCCAAATAAACAAAACATACACCAAATAAAAAAGTGGATAAAATGGCTGACATTTAATCAACCTCAACTTTAGTTTTTATTCTGGATACTCAAAGAACTACATTAGTTTTATTCTGGATACTCAAAGAACTACATTAGTTCCTATGCAAGACGATCATGTGACTCATACATAAGTTAGCTAATTGATCTTACACTTATTAAACCCATATCTCATCCAATGCATTGAATGGCAATAACATGAATTCATGAATTCTATAGGATGTGCCCATCGAATATTGTGAATGGTGTGAATGGTTTAGCACATTCTATCTCTAATCATTTTATTGTGATGATGATCATACTGGCCATCTAAATCAATATGTCTAAACGTGGAAATAATTTCGTCTCCTTATACAATTTGTGTGGTCACATGAACTTCATGCATTGTTAAAGAAGACTATATGTAACATCCCGAAAATCAACTAAAAATTTAAAAATTTTAAGGTAGCATTAGTTACTAAAAATACTGACTGTGGAAATAGAATGTTTGTTAACCATTTAATTAATAGCAGTTTAACAAAGTGACACTTCGTAATTCTTAAACATAATAAATCAATAGTTCATTTGTTATAAAATATAATTCTACAAACAATATTTAACTTCTCATGCGATACAGTTTTTGCGATAAATACGTACTAATATGTTTGAATATTGATGAAGGAGTTCCTACGGGGTGCCCTAAGGTTTACTTAGATTTGATAGCTAAACCATGGAACCTGTTTTCTTTTTGCAGATTCGCAGGTAAGGTATTAAGACGATTTATGTACTTCAAGCAATTTGAAATATGTTTCAGCTAGCCGTCAATGCATTAAGATAGTCATGTGTATTTCTGTGCATGAAGGATATCGATGGTATGAATCTTCAGTTCTTTTTTAGTTTAACAAGTGTTAATTTATTCATTCAAACCACTCATGGAAGGCACTGTTATTATTATCTACACTTAAACATTATTGAAGTGCTAAGAAGAAAGTACTTACTGTGCAACCTCATAACTTCGTGCTAGATTACAAATGTATAACTGTTATATGGATACTATTATTGTGTCTAAAAACATATCGAGAACACTTGATATGTTGGTATTCCAACTTTTATGTTGATTCATATTATGGAAACATGTGTTGCATTCTATTCTAATACCTGCAAGGGTTAGATAACTTTTATAATTTTAAGTACCAGAATATAGTGATTTCTTACTAATGTGAACAAGGTTTGACATATTGCATCTGTTATTAAATGATGTTACAAATGCATAACGATGAAATCATAGAAACTATAATGATCCTTTAATTTACATGCTCACTATTTAAGATTTTAGTGTGACAATATAATAATATAACATTACTATGTGCATTGTAATGTTCCCTAACCTATATGTCAAAAACCCATGCTATATAAATGCAATTTATGCACTATATGATTGGTGAAGTATACAATGGTGATGATATGAATTTAATGTATCGCAAACCCTATATGCAATACTATACAATAACTGTGATAACCTTGACAACAATGAAATATTAATACTGTGTAATTCGCGCCCATGCAATGTTAATGGGAATTGACCGGTCCTTTGCTGCTTCTACAGTCCTTCTAGGTTTGTTGTGTACGTGTCTGAACTGAACTTTAATGCTCTCGTCTACTCCATTAGTGGATTGTCTTGTTGGCTATCCAAGTGGTGGATTGCACATGAAGATTCTGTGTAATTTGCCAAATTGTCCGTTGATACATGGTAAGTTGCTCTGTGTTAATGGAGTTATTAATGAATTTTTAGTCGTACCATCGTTTTGAAAATCATGGTGCTCAACTCGCTTGATCACGTCTGTTGATCTGGATTGTCCTCTAGGTTGGGTCCTAACCCTAACTGATCATACTACAATTTTGAGGTTTTGTTCTTTTGTCATTCATTTGGTAATGCCCGTCTTGGAGAGAGAC
This sequence comes from Larix kaempferi, assembly GCA_027924585.1. NCBI lineage: Eukaryota > Viridiplantae > Streptophyta > Pinopsida > Pinales > Pinaceae > Larix > Larix kaempferi. The sequence goes on along the minus strand of BSBM01000138.1, from coordinate 7,175,085 downwards.
CAACCGTCTCTGTAGTTGTAGGGTTTGAAGGCCGAACGCCTGAGGACTCATTCCTTGGTTTCGATGGTGAGACCTTCAGTTAAAATGGTGATAGTTTCAGGTTGTTAATGGAGCTTTGAGTGTCGATTTCCCTGTGGCTTTCATCGTGTACTTTGATAGAGGGTTGTGTCAGGATTTTTCTGTTGTGTTTACGATTCAGTTTTGAACCACTGGTCCTTGAATGAGATGGAATGGTGAAATCATGGCTTCTGAAAACTTTCTTGTTACAGTTGTTAAATGGATTCTGATCACTTTGCTCTCGGCGTTCCAGCGTTCTCCTACAACAGAGGTAATTTTTTCGACTCTATGAGCATTGTTTGCAATGTATAAAGTTTGAACTTCATATATCTTCCTGGTTTTTAAAAAAATGGGTTTTAACCTCATGATGGTTTCTATGGAAGGTATTAACATCGTCTTGGAGAATTGCAAGGATAAAAGCTCTGTGGAAGGGTCCAAGCTCGCTCCACCTGGTAAGCCTCGGTGGTATAACTCCTCGTAGGTTCTCCTAGTGTAGCTTGTTGATGATGTTTCTCATTCAAAACTTATTGCTGGATCCTTGCATCGTTTTAGCCATAAACGTAATAATTCTAATGTAATGTTTTAATGGACAGAGGGTGAATCCTCGTCATGTTTTGATAACCGGCCCAGCTGTGTGTTGTTTTAATATTTGCCTAAATGTATTGAACTTAAAAGAGATGAACCCTCGGATGTGATAATAAAACACAGGGTTACGTTTTGTGGAAAATAATGATGCAGTCTTGTGTTAAAATCTATTTAGAGTTTAACGTTTTCAAAAGATAGTTAAAAGGATTAACTAAGTGGCTTAACCACTCGTTAGGGTTTTTGTTCAGACTCAGTGTTTGTTATGAATGTTTGTGATCGTGGTTTTCTGGTTCTTCAATTGCATATTAAAATGATTTGTTCTTTCAAAACGATGGCTCCACCCTAATGGAGGGATTTAGCTTTTACATCGATTTTTATGTGAATAAGTGCGAAGGTTTCGCCGAGAGGGTATTAACCCTTGGTCGATTGACCAAAATAAATAGAAGTAATTTCATAACTTGAATACCTTTGTATAAAAGTCTTTAACATCTTCATCGTATGACGAGATGATAGTGATAAGGATGTTTAAATAAATTAGGGTTTCGGTTCAAGTGTTTGGAATGTCGGACAAAACTGATATATTTTATGTTTATGGAAGACTTAAGATATGTTAAGAGTTTGACTGACTCTTGTTTTCTTAATCTACAAATGCTAAATACTGCTGATATTTTGCATAAAATATTAAAGAAGAAAAGAAAAATAGAACTACTACAGCAGTTAGAAAAATGATATGAAAATAGCATAAACCCTAGACTAATCGATTACTGTCGAAAAAGAAAAGAGATAAACTGTTTGATTATGTTATATACTTGTTAGCAATGAGGGATAACAGTTCTGTGTACATAGGAAATAAATGTTTTTGTAGCTGTTAAATTCAATACATCCTGATGAAAGAAATACAGTGAACCTGAAACATTTAACTAATAAAAAGAATGATAAGAGAAAGACATAGAATCGTGTTATTTGATACATAATATTAATGGTAGGAAAAACTAACGAAATATAACAGGGTTGATCTTCTCATTCACCTCAGAATCTACCTATCAATTTATCTACCTTAACTTATTCTCTGTACTAGAGTACGATGCATATCCATTAGCATGGGGTAAAATGCAAAGAATATTTTATTCAATTCATCATTCATAATGAGTACTACAGAGAATCCTAATTGACTCAGAAACTAAAATAAATGCATTTGTTCAATAATGTCTTTGAAAATATTAAATCAATAATTCCAGATAGAATTTTAAGTACTTAGAATTAGAAAAAGATAGTAGAACCTATAAATGAAGATAGGGAAGACAAACACATAAGGAGGCCTATTCCTCCCAACCTTCTCCAGAAGAAGCAGCCAATCTACTTGCTTCCTTTGGACCCCCGAGCCTATTCACTGAACCACTAGGTAGAAGGCATGCATTCAACTTCAGCACTCGGTAGAATATCTTCAGCACTCAATATTATAGCTTCAACACTCAATTAGTATAAATCTGCACTCAGCAGTATCAGAGGCAGACTTACTCCATGATCAAAAACTCAGCATATCCCCTCATTGAATCTCTTGGTTGCAAGCACAGTAAAACCCCAAGGTAAATTTCCTCGTCAGGAAAAGTGATGAACCTCAGTTCACAATTCAATGGCTCTTTTATAGATTTCCTAGGTCTCGAGTGGTCAGTTTCGGAATAAATGAGCCTCAATCTCCAGTCCCACCTTCCATGGCACTATGATCACATTTCAAGGGAGTTTTCCCATACCAATAGCTTGTAAAATTAGTCACAACAGATCTAATGAACAAGTAAATCAATCGCAATAGATGAAACTCAGAAAAATGGTGTAAAACTATGCAAAACATGCATCAGTGCTCAATATCCCAATAAGGGTGAATAATTACAATACAATATAGTCACAATGACAAAGCAATTCGAATTGACTAAGTAGGCCATTCAAATTACTGAATGGTGTAGCTTGGCTCCAACTAGGATTCCTCATCATCAATCAGTGGTGGTCATCAATGCACAAGAACCAGTCATCCAGGTGTCAATCTAAGTCTAACTGAGTGTAACAAGTGTAACTGAAGTGTGTAGCACTGATATAGGGAAGGAGACTCAGTGGAGGGTGCATGGGAGGCTTAACTGAAGTCAGAACAAGTCATCTAGTCAATCTGGAGGTCCAACGGAGTGAACCAATCAGTCGGGAGTGAAACTAGCCTCAAATCAAGGAGAATCGGAGCTAACTGAGTGAAACTGAAGTGGTAGGTGAAGAAGTGCACCCTTCTCTGGCAGTAGGTGAGAAGTGGGCGCCTTCCTAACTAGAAGGGCTAAAACTCTGATGGAAGGAGCTCCCGAGTGCTAGAATGAAGTGGATAAGGTGCTGGAGGCATCAACCTGGTGACTGGGATGCATGCAAAGCCTAGAGTTTTCATGCAAGGTCCTGAAAATGATGATGTGGATATCCGAACACCCCCCCTCAAGCTAGACTATGATGTACAAAAATAATAATGTAGGGCCCTGGTTACTAAGACCAAAGGTCACCCCAATACAATAATAATCCAAACTAATAATAGTCAATAAACCGAGGAAATGGGGAAAACCTCATGGGAAAAATACCCCCCCCCAAAATAGACAGTAGCACACCAAAGGATTTAACTGCTCCAAAATCAAGTAGATATGTATGGAGGTATCTTACTCTTGGGAATAAATGGATCATGCTCCAAAAACATGTGCTTGAATTCTCCATCAGTGGATGCAAGCGAATGTGGAGACTTTATGAACTTGCTCTTCATACCGAAAATGGTGAGAACAAATCTGAAAATATGAGGATGATCCTGGAACCTATCATTCGAACCAAGTGAGGTAGGAAAAGCTCCAATAAGATCAAATAGCTCTTGAAACTTGAACTTCTTATCAGTAGAAGTTAAATCAGCTCCAAGAATATATGAATGGTTTCTTGAGATCTCCTTTGAACCAACAAGGGTGAGATCAAAACCAAAATCAGCAAAAAGTACAGGAGAATTGAACTCAAGAGAATGGTAGTGCTCTTCATCTTCATTAAAACTCTGAGAAAATTTGCAAATGATAGAACACAAGTCTATAGGAGGAATTCAATCAAGGAGTGCGAATGCTTCTCCTCCAAAATCATATTTTACCTCTAAAACTTCAAGTAGATCATTATTCTGCATACCGGCAAACTCATGTGAAAGAGAGGATTCAAGAACCTCTTCGGAATCTAGAGTATGAGCTGGTTTATCTTGCTCAGAATTTGAAATAGAAGACTTTGAGAGAATGAGTGTTGAATCTACAGTTTCTTCTTCATCTTGAACAATGGATGAGGCCAAGAGATAATTGGAGAGAGCACATAAGGAGATCTCACTGAACTTGTTCTCCAAAAAGATAGCATTATCCTCTTCTTCTTGCTTTCCAAATTCTCTATTGAGTTGGGCCCATAGATCTCTTGGATTTTCAGCAGTAGTACTGATGTAGCGCATACAAGGAGACATAGCAAGACATATTGTCCCAAAAGCTCTGTCACAATCATTAAGCCAATCATTCTCCTCTTCATCGAAAGCAAAATCTCTTGTAATACCAATACACATATCAAAGAGACATTGTCTCTTCAAGCATGCTATCATCTTTGGTTTCCATTCATCATAGTTGAATGGAGTAAGAATATTTTTTGAAGAAGAATATTCCATCTCTGCAATAGTGAATGCAAATGGAGGAAGTAAGAAACCTGCAAATCACAAGCAAACAAGAACCATTATGGAGCAATAGCTACAACTGCAGAAAACTGCTGCAAAGTGAGCAAAAATTGCTCAATCTTAATGTAGAACACCAATAGAAGAGAGATCTTGTCCCTGCCATGGCTCTGATACCATGTAAAATTAGTCACAACAGATCTAATGAACAAGTAAATCAATCACAATAGATGAAACTCATAAAAATGGTGTAAAACTATGCAAAACATGCATCAGTGCTCAATATCCCAATAAGGGTGAATAATTACAATACAATATAGTCACAATGACTGAGCAATTTGAATTGACTAAGTAGACCATTCAAATTACTGAATGGTGTAGCTTGGCTCCAACTAGGAGTCCTCATCATCAATCAGTGGTGGTCATCAGTGCACAAGAACCAGTCATCCAAGTGTCAATCTGAGTCTAACTGAGTGTAACAAGTGTAACTGAAGTGTGTAGGACTGACATAGGGAAGGAGACTCAGTGGAGGGTGCATGGGAGGCTTAACTGAAGTCAGAACAAGCCATCTAGTCAATCTGGAGGTCCAACGGAGTGAAACAATCAGTCGGGAGTGAAACTAGCCTCAAATCAAGGAGAACCGGAGCTAACTAAGTGTAACTGAAGTGGAACTGAAGTGGTAGGTGAAGAAGTGTGTCCTTCTCTAGCAGTAGGTGAGAAGTGGGCGCCTTCCTGACTAGAAGGGCTAAAACTCTGATGGAAGGAGCTTCTGGGTGCTAGAATGAAGTGGATAAGGTATTGGAGGCATCAACGTGTTGATTGGGATGCATGCAAACCCTAATTGCATGCAAGGTCCTGAAAATGATGATGTGGATATCCGAACAGAGCTAGTTAGTTGAATCATGATGCTGCCATTTGTCCATTTCCTTCTACCCTAGATTCCATTCCACCTAGTGGGCGAGTAAACATTATTTCAACAGTCTCCTTAGGTGTTTGTCTCATATTTAATTTATTAAATAATAAAATATTGTGCAAATTACAGTCATCCTTGGACACTTTTCCAACATAAAAACTTTAGAATAAAAGTTAACATAATGTTTCCAACATAAAATGTTTTTCAGCAAAAAGGGTATGTTACAAACACCCCCGCTTAAGCTCAACATCATCCTCGATGTTTCTTATTCTTCATCAGTGTAACATCCTTCAAATTCAAATCCTATTGTTATTTCTATTGTAAAAGTGATTATGAATTTTGTAAATGCCCATGGTGAGGAGCTCAAGGCCAAGGCCCCACCAGTGGACCTCGGGCTAGTTTTATGTTTATAAGTCTTAGTTTAAGCCTGGATGGTAATGCGACTAAAACGATAAGTAACAAAACCACCCATAAGAAAAGATAATGCGTTGTCTAATCATATTATGAATTATCATATGTGGGAACACAGGTTTGTCCTAGTAGGATTACTATTCACCTTAAATATCTAGCTTAGATACTACGGCCTAAATCAATTTAATCCTACTGTAACTAAGCCATAAAGAAATATTTTATGTATATATAATTATATATATATAATGGTGGATATTATATATATATAAGTAGTTGAGGTTATTGTTAATTGAATAGGATATATATATTTAAAATGGATACCTTATAGAGTTATGAAAGTAAAATTTATAGCTATGATATTATATACAATTTAATATATACATGTGTATTGTTTTGTAAATAAAATAAAAAAAGGTTAATAAATAAATATGATTTGGGTATTATCCCTTACATCGTCTGGAAAACATTTAGCTGACTAATTAACATATTGGGTAAATATATATATATATATGATAGTATGATTAGTATACTCAATTTCCTAGACTAAGTGATCATAAGTTGTACCATTAGTACAAAGGAGTCTATATATATTTATATACAAATATGCTTTATATATATATAAAGCAGGAATGGATCTACGATTTAGATAAACAGGTTACACGCGTACACATCTCAATCTTACCTAGGATATACATAAACACTATCTAATACAAAGTAACTATGTAAAATTATGTGTGCTACTTATATACGTGATTGACTCAATTTACAAATGTTTACATTATTATTTTTTTCCAATAAAAATCTGTATCTCACTAACCTCACCAAAGGAGTTACGCTACATGAGTTTCAATTACTAAAGGAAGGTGATTTAATTAAGAGACATTTTATGCATGGTAGAGTGTTGTCGTTTATAGAAGGCGCACGTCCCGGTCTAAAAGAATGAAAAAGAATCTGAGAGAGTTTTTCAATCATTTTTGTCTCCTTGGGGGAACTCTCTACCATCTTAGTTCTAGGTTAACTGACTTTAAATTGTCTCCATCACGGAACTCCAAGCTTGCACCCTTTTGTATTGCTAAGAACTCGCCACTACTCGGCATTAAAACCCTTACACCATGATCCTTCGAGGGATTGCAGCATTTAAAACTTTTGTTCCACACGTTGTCACGCTAGAAACTGTTGTATGGAGCATGATCTCGATTGTCTCTCTGCTGCTTTAAATTCCACAATGAGTGGTTAGATAGGGGGTGCCATTCGTCACTCGGGAAAAGAGAATCCAAATACATCCCCTCATCATGAATGTTTTTCGAGAATGAACTTTAAAAGAAGGAAAAGAGGAGAGTTTTATTACAGGGGCCAAGGATAGACTAAGGGGGAATTACTCCGTCTATCTCTGCGATAGAGTATGGACAGAGAGCTAGGGTGTTAAGGATATCAATGCTCACTGCACCGGTAATGGGAGGATCTTGATAAAATTTATCTCTGTCTATGCTCGGTGTGAAGCTAAATTTCTATCTCTTCTTCTGTTGGGAGTTGAAAAAGAAAGTTTCGTCTCTTCCGATACTCGGCGTTGAAACTGAGTTTTTAACTCTACTTATGCTCTGCGTGTTTTATTTTCCTTACTGGAGAGACCCTCACTAGATAATTCTAGCGATGAGCAGTTGTGGGATCTTGTAATAAGCAATCACTTGAAAAGTTCGATGGGGAATCTCTGCAAAAAGGAGAGAAGATATCTGCGTGTGAGGGGAGTAGGGATCTGTACGATGGAAGAGCAATAAACTGCATTGTTAAGGAGGAATCTGAACTCTGCCGCTTTTACTTTAGGATTTCAGTCTGAGAGGAGAGGGTACCTTTGAGGGAAGGGAAATCTCTGCGAATGCACTGATGATGGATCTATGGAAGTACTCCGAGGATGGATCTCTACAAATTTTAGGGGAATCTCTGCGTTAAGAAGTAAGCATCCTCCACAAGTGTTTTAGTTCTGATCCTTACAATAGGAGGATATAAGTCTTTATGATGGATATCGAAGGAATGAATATACATTAGTGTGCGCAAATAGAGAGGTCAGGACAGAGCAACGAAGTTCTGGTATGAACTCGATCCCTTTTTTTTCTCATACTTCTGCGATTATGGTAAATGAAATTTGTTTTATCTCCATTAACTGATGTATGTTTACATATAGACCAAATTTATAAATGATGGTTAATATAAAGTTTTATTATACGAAAGCTAAACCGTGTATCAAACTTTGAATGAAGCATGTACTAAATCAGTACGGTCATATGAAGAAAGGAAATAGGTACATCACCTTATACAGGATGGGTGTAAGTTTTTGTTTAAAGGGATTTAATCTTATATTATATAAGTGAATAAGGGTGTTTTAAATACAGTTGTTATGTTTTCTTATCGATAAAGTGATCCTATTTCGACATGAATTTAGCTGGTTAGAGGAAATTAGACCATCAGCATTTTTATTATAAGGTTTGTATGAGTTGTCTATATAAAATTGCCCGACAAGATTATATGACCGTATACTTTTCTTTTGTTTGAAAGAACCCTCAATGAGCGAGGCATGAAGAAAGTGGAAGGGTGAGTCTTTTCTTCCTAAGTGTGTTGGGAATACATTATAGTATGATATAATCAATATATAAAGTAGTTATCCTGCGTTTTGGGTAAAATAGTTGCTTGGTAGTTTCCATACTCTAAGGTTTTGTCCAAAAGTCAAAAAGAAATACTTATACACATTCTAAACATCACTTTGTTAGGTGAAGGAACATAAGTATGGTGAAAACTTATGATAATAACTAATATGAGAATGATGATAAAAGATGATGAAAAAGGATTCACGAAAAGCTCTATTTGATAGAGGCTTGACAGAAGGAGGAGGAAATCTTGTTTCATCAACTATGTTGCCCGTTGTAATCTTATTACCTTTTTCCTAATAATAAATGATGCACAAACCTTTGTGGACTAGCCCGTGTACGGGTGAATCACGTTATGTTTGGTCTTCTATGTTTTCCTATGGTGTTCCTAAATGGGTCTTTATGTATGAGTACTTGTTTCCTTCTTAAAATGTTTACAATTACTTTGATGCATACGATTCATATAAAAGGTTAGTTGTTTTGAAAGAAAGAAACCATGTGTTGATTTTAAAAGAGTTATGTATGTGAAGACATATTTTCTGTGTCCCACAAGATTTAAGAATTGGTTGACATTTCAGGTTAAAAATTTTATTATAGTTGAAAATAAAAATATCTATCTTATTTGTGCAAATATTACAGGAGATAGTAATTATCGCACATAAAATGCATTTAAGGGTTCTTTTTCATTGAATATCCTGAAGGCATTTATAGCGAGAATAAAAGTCACAAAGTTTTTATTATTTGTAAGCAGTATTTAAAGAAAGTAAACCCACACTATATATTTCTGCATATAAATTATTGGCTTTTTGACCACTTGAGAAAATTTTAAATTTTTATGAATTTCGAGGTCGTGACAATCAGATTCCTCATGGAACAGAACTTCATATGTTGCCCGCATATTACTTTCCAGTTCCCAAGTAGCTTCATCAGGGATAAGGTGCTTCGATTGCACCTTTACCTGCCCTATGGTGCGATTCCGAAGCAAAATTTCCCTCCGGTCAAGAATACAGTCCGGTTCCACCTGAAAATCTCCTTCAGGTTCCACCTGTATGTCATTCCAATTTAGCACATGAGTAGCATCGTGTACATACTTCTTTAGAATAGAAATGTGAAAAACATTGCAGATTTTTAAATTATATGGCAATGCCAATTGATATGCAACAGCTCCAATCCTTGATAGGATTTTGAATGGTCCATAATACCTTGGTGCTAGTTTAGCACAACTCCCAAGCTTCAAAGAACTTTTCTTGGGTTTTACCTTTATAAAAACATTGTGGGTGGAAACGCGAAGGTGGGTAACAGTTTGGTGAGAATCGGCGGTGCAAGAACACTAGCGGAGGTTATTCATTATTCGGCCGAATAAATATATTTATTCGGTCGAATAATTAAACTTATTTGGCCGAATAACTTAGTATTTATTCGGCCGAATAACCGTTAACGGGCCACCGTTAGACTTAACGGAGGCCTCGAAATATGTGCATTGTTTTAGCCGGACGGAGGAAACTCACGGCGGTGTGAACAAATCTTTGGCCGAACACTTGTTCGGCCGAACAATTATTCGGCCGAACAATTGTTCGGCCCGAACACTTGTTCGGCCGAATAATTATTCGGCATAAAAGCTCGGTCGCGGCCCCTCACTTGTCATTTTCTCTGCTCGCGTGGACCTATGTTGCGCCGATAGGGGCCCTTACGCTCTGTCATCTATCCGCCCTGTCGCTTGTTTGCAAGTCGGTTGGTCGCAGGCGTGTGTTGTTGATCTGCCACCTTGCGCGTAGTTTGTTGTTCGTCGTAGCCCCCCCGTTTGCCTATCCTTTGTGAGAAAGTAGCCTTTCTCGTCACCTGCACGTAAGTGAGGTTCCCTCTATTCTGGGCGTTTGTATTATCGTTACAGGTATTGGACGTTCTCGTCACCTGCAGGTAGAACGTTGTTGAGGTGCTGCAGCTGGCGACGGATCGATGCGGTGTTTGCAGAGGTATGACTTTCGTTTTTCGATTTTGAAAATGTGTTTTTCTTTTTTAAAGTTGCGTATTGAAGTTGATACTGTTATTGTGGGAAGTCTTATTGAAGCTGATGTTGTTAGTGCAGGTCTTTCGATTCGTCTGCGACGGCCGTCTCGGGTGTTTCGAATTCGGATTTTGCGCTGTGTTCGGGCAGATTTCGATTTGCCTTTCGTTTTGGTTGCGTTTTGGAGGTATGGAGAATAAATTTTTGTAATTGTCTTCTATTTATATTCCCTGTAAATGTTTTGCTTTAATTATGTGTCTGCTGTGTCAATGGACAGAGGCCATGGACTCTGTCCAATGGACTCTGTCCAACTGGGCAGAGTAAATGGACTCGTCCAACTGGGCAGAGTCCATTTACTCTGCTCAGTTGGACAGAGTTCATGGACTCTGTACAGTTGAGGAGAGTCCATGGACTCTGTCAAGTTCTGCAGAGTCCATGGACTCTGTCCAGTTCCGCAGAGTTGTTGGAGTTTGGACGTAATGAATGTTGAAAATGATGTAAATTTAAATATAAAAGGAATATTGTTAGTGTTAAGTTTTTTCAAATTTTTGTATTTGGCTGTGTTTAGAAAAGAAAATTAAAGTAGGACAGTAATTTTATTTGGAAAGAACATATCCTATTTATATGCAGGCTTGTTTTATTCATTAACTTTGTCAACTTGGAAAGGAGAATATATTTTTGTTATTCTCTTCAATTTATATTTCTTGTAATCGTTTTTCTTTAATTATGTGTCGGCTGTGTCAATGGACAGAGTCCATGGACTCTGTCCAGCTGGGCAAAGTCCATGGACTCTGTCCAATTGGGCAGAGTCCATGGACTCTGTCTAGTTCCGCAGAGTTGTTGGAGTTTGAACGTATTGAATGTTGAAAATGATGTAAATTTAAATATAAAAGGAATATTGTTAGTGTTAAGTTGTTTTTTGAAATTGTTGTATTTTGCTGTGTTTAGAAAAGAAAATTAAAGTAGGACAGTAATTTTATTTGGGAAGAACATATCCTATTTAAATGCAGGTTTGTTTTATTCATGAACTCTGTCAACATGGCCAAGTTGGCAGAGTTCATGAACTCTGTCAACATGTCCAAGTTGACAGAGTTCATGAACTCTGTCAACATGTCCAAGTTGACAGAGTTCATGAACTCTGTCAATATGTTTAAGTTGACAGAGTTCATGAACTGTCTGTTTACAGAGTGCAGAGATCTATATATTACTTATATTACAAACTGTGTGGATAGATAGCTTAGATACAACCAAATTTTAGACAGTTAAACTCTACTTTTGATAAAACAATAATTTAAATGGACTTTAGATACAATGCAACTATAGACATGAATATGATTTAATATATTACCCTCCCTTCTTCCAAAATAGAAACTTATTTTGACCAACCCATGTCATAACAGATATAAAAACCGCCTCTGAGTTGCGCAACTAATAAGCAATTGAATATAATAATATTGTAAGTCTACTTAATCTAAATTGTAAAATCTAATATCCACAATCTCACATCCTAGTGCCTTGTACACATCACATGCCCCTTTCAATAAGAACATTCTGAAGCTGCTACAAAGAGATATAATGTTTACTGCATAATGCTCAGTTTATGCAGGATATATTAAGTCAACAACCACTTGCCCAACAATTGAATTACTAGCCGAATAATAGTAAATGTTCGCCAAAATATTAATCCTGCCTACTATAGACGTAGAAGCTTAATTCAACACCAAAAATTGACTCTTTAAAAAAGCTAGCGGTATCAAAGTATATAAAACATTATTAACTGAACCTTGGGATCCTACCTTTTCAAACTTAACTAAGATCACGCAGAAGATAGACATAAGAAACACGAGAAAATGAAGGAGGAACCAATGTATTATTGATGTTCAATAATCGTACATGAAGTGATGTTGTATATATGTCTATTAGGTTCCGTTATGCAAGTTAGGAACCGAACTCAAACTACTCATACCTAACTAATTTATAAATTACATTATTTCTTTAGTGTTTAAATCAGCACATCATCACATGATGTTTTCCCAGCCACCTACGCCTATTCTCTTTGTAGACCAGCTGGCTTTGAAACTGTAAACCAGCAACCATCATTCATTCTCGAGGCTCAAATCTCCTGATTAAAATCTTATTTTTAATAACTTGTAACCTCCTTGCTCGCAACTAATTGATTTGCATTAGCCAACAAACAATAATATTATACTTTTGGCATTAAATTGACTATTGTTTTCCTCCATAACTACCTTATGAGCAACTTAACAAAATCTTTTGAAAATGAACCTACTTTCAATTTACTCTCAAATTGTGAATCCCCAAGTGTGATTCCTATAACTCCTCCAGTAGGATTCCTATTCAACAAAAAACCATGGTATGAGTTGTCTGCACACCCAATCTGTGTAAATAAAATATTTTACCTACAACATATTCTTTTTCATTTATATGACCAACCGGCTTCTTGAAATGTAAAATGTTTGCCTTTGGATTCCCTCTTTCTTGCAAAAGAAAAAAAAAAAAAAAAAAAAAAATCCTCTCTATTATTTTACCGGAGAACACTTAATTGTCTATGCTATTTTTCTTCAACTACAACCCTAAATTTCAAAATGTAGCACACCTATCTTTTCCTTAATAAAGTAAACCCACATCTTAATCGAGAAGAAGCATAAAATACTTGGCAACCGCTAGTAATGGTGTGTTCATTAGACCACATAACTCTGCATGCACAAGCTCCGACACTCTTCCTGCTCTCCAAGCTTTACCTCTCTTAAGAACCTCCTCTAGATGTACTATAGTAAGTTTTATGTAATTGAACAATAATAGTCAGTCATTTTATAAAATACTAGGTGATATTATGCCACAAAGGTTTCGAGTTTTATCTTAGTAAAGGTGGTGATCTTGGTATTATGTTTTCTATTGTTTGCAACATGGCAGACTTGGAGAACATAATACCAAGAATCGTTACTGTTATCAGATTGAAGTTAAAGATCATTGTTGAACATGGCCAATATGGGAAACATGTCATTTAATTCATTCATAATACTATTAACAATAATTTTCTTTTTCTATTCTATGGAATAATGAGAATATTTGTAGATATAATTTATGTGTAGAGTATTAAAATATTTTGTTCAAATTATTAGTTTAAGAAACTGAAAAGTTTATCGAAAATGGCAAATTTGAGAACATTTCAAAACACGATACATGAATTGTCAATTTTTACTTTATTTTGTGCAATAATGAAAATATTTTGAAGATGTAATAATGTTTTAGGTATTAAGTTAGGTATTAGGAAGTTAAAATAGAAACATTAACTCTTTTTTTGACATAAAAAAATAAACCCATTAACTATATTGGTTCCATTCATTTTAAACATCAAAAACACTTGGAAAATTGGTACATTAATTCATCATCTAACAATATTAGCTAGACTCTTTCTTAAAACTATTGTTGATGTATATGTAACTTCGGAATGTATTTCACATATATGTATATTGTATTCCTATAGAGATGGTATTATTCCTCTATAAGGAAGTGTCGTCATTTATATTGTAAGTGTCGTAACTTATACTTGATGGGTTATTAGACCACCTTATTTGGGGTCGGCCCTGTATAGGCCATGTGGTTCAAAGGGTTATTAGACCACCCTATTGGGGGTCGGCCCACTCAGCATTATATTATGTGGTTAAGTTCGAGCCTACATGAGTCAGGTAAAAAAGGGAAGTCAAGTCAAGTATAAATAGAGTGCGGGAGGCACTCTATTTACTCACTCACTTCTCACACATGCTCTCAAGGAGGAGAGGCGCGCTTATGGAGGAGGAGGAATGCTGCTAGGTTATGGCTATCTCTCTTGGTTGGTTGTATCATTGCTCTATCTATCTCTGAGGAAGTTATTGGGGTTTTTCACCTTTATGGTTTTCCCCAAGTAAATCTTTGTGTCTCTTGTGTGCTTGCATTATTGTCTCCATGATTGATATGCTGTAGATATGCTGTACATGTTGTTCTCTCAGTTAAGATCCTAGATCATATTGAAGTAAATTCAAAAAATTAACATGGAATCAGAGCTAGCCTGAAAGAAGGCATGATATGGCATGTATGACACTTGTTGCACTTACGATGCTAGGGCTTGATATAGAAAAAACCAGTCATCGTAGCACTTTCGCTATAAATCCGTTTTGGCGACGTTTTCGGATCTGAAATTGTTACAGGCGAAGCTAAGATCTCCAGGTATCTTGTGTCCAAAGGACAACCTCTAATTCGTTGTACTTTGTGATTTATGATCTGTACAATATAGGGTTTCTGCCTCTTCCAGATCTGAGTCAAAATCAGGTGACCTTGGGAAAAAGGTCATATCTTGGGCTAGGAAGCTCCAAATGAAATTTCGTAAAAAGTGACAGGTAGTACACAGTATTTACTATCTCAAAAAACTTTGTCAGAGGCCGAAGTTGAACCAGTGACACGTGGCACGCCGTACAAGTGCGCTCTCCTGTATTATCCCATAAACAGGGCACGTTGCGACATTTGGCATAACTCTCTCTCAGAGAGTCCAATTGAGGTCAGACCTGTCAGGATGGAAAGGTAACAGGCCAAGCTATCTCAAAAAACGTTTTCAGAGGCCGAAGTTAAAACAGTGACACGTGGCACGCCGTACAAGTTCGCTCTCCTGTTTTATCCCAAAACAGGTCACGTTGCGACATTTGGCATAACTCTCTCTCAGAGAATCCAATTGAGGTCAGACCTATCAGGATGGAAAGATAACAGGTCAGGCTATCTCAGGAAACTTTTTCAGACCCTGTGGATCAAAAATTTCGGAGTTACACCAGAAACAATCAGGTACATATTTCTGTCAAAACAGAATTATTTTTTGGTACCTTCATTCATGGCTTCCGGAATTTAGGGCTTTGAAGAAAGTTGGAATTTTTGTAATCGGAGACCACGGCTGGATGCTACTCATCAAAATAGAAATTTAGAGACCAAGATCAGAATTTTTGGTTGGGCAGAAGGCCAGGCTTGATCAGACCCTAGTTCGGGACTTTGATCAGGAAAGTGGAAAATTAGGGCTTCTGTAAAAATGGGAATTTTTGAAATCTGAGACCACGGCTGGAAGCTCCTCAGAAAAATAGAAGCTTAGAGCTTTGGATCAAACCTTTTGATTGGGAAGAAGAGTGGGATTCATCAAACCCCAGTTCAGGGTCACGTCCAGTGAATCCGGAAGTTTCAAAGGCAAAATTGAGGAGTGAAACTTTGCAGTTTTCAAATTCTGAATATACCAATTTGATCAGCTTATCAAGGCGTATATTTCTATCCTTTCGGAAGTTTGAATTTTTTGGGTTTCTCTGACAAACCCATATCCAGCTCCAGGTTCAGTTCTTGCAAATCAAGTGGATAGGGTTAATCCTAGAAGAAGATGGATTGGTCACCTGCATAAGTGAAGGAGTTCCTGTTTCAGAGGGAGATGAGGCTAAGGCCTTACATAAGAAGATTACAAGCGATCTCGACTGGTATGACTCATCGAGGTATGTTTCGATATTTGTCCATGATTAAGTTTATGGTATGTTTGTCTTCATGTTATTACGGTTAGTACAATTTTGATTTTAGATTTGTCGTATCACCTTAACAAAATTATGAATGCATGATAGAAGATATTCATTGGTTAGGGTGTTGACACTTATGATTGTACTAATGCATTATGGTGTTGTATGAGGTTTATGTTGTCTACTAACATGAAAGGTACACCAAGAAAGACAAATCATGTTCTGGTCCAAGAACATATGATCATGATAAACATGAGGACAAAGATTCATCCATTGTCATGGATCTCATAGAAGATCCATTTACGAGGTATGTATAACTTGGTTTTGTAATAGTTAACCTATGAGATATACAGGTTACTAGCACAAGTCATTGAAGAAGAACAAGAAGACATCATGTGAGTATGTTAGACATAAATAGCTAGCATGCTAATCCAGGTATGTTTTTCCTATATCAAGATAGAATCCTACCTTGTGTTAGGATCTTATACTGTTGTTGATAATGATTATTCATGAAGTCATAGGTTTGAATAATCATGGTTGTATGCATATTATGTTTCTTACCTTAATTGATGATATGACTAACCAGAAGAATCATGATGGTATAGGTTTGAATAATCACAGGTTTTATGCACATTATATCTCTTATCTTAATTGATGATTCAACTAACGCGAAGAGTCATAGGTTTGAGTAATTATAAGTTTAGACATGTTATGTTTCTTATGATTTGACTAACCATAAGAATCCTACATAAACCTTGAATGCTAATGCTTATTATTCTGTTTAAAATGATCATGACTATACATGCTTGAGATTATTATGTTTTAATAGTATACTAATGAATGTATGATTTTATATGAAATCAAAAGGATAACACATTCATGATACTAATAAGCATGCATAGGGATCAAGGATGAATATGAGTTCAAGAACAGGGAATTCAGGAAGCAAAGATCAAGAGGGAGCACACTCCAGTTGTTCCTACAAGAAAGCAAAGGAGCACACTTCAGTAGTTTCTGCAAGGATGCAGATATTCAGAGGGAGTTGACCATCTCTCTACATTCCACAATAGAAAGGTGTAGAAGAAGCTACTTCAAATTAGGACTCCAGCAGCTCCTGCAAGGAAGCAAAGACTCAGAGGGAGTCCACCCAACGAACAAACAAAGATAAGTATTTTAAATTATCATTTCTTGCATATGTGTTTGTTTAAATAAAATTGTTCAATGATATGCTCATGTTCCTAGACTTAGGATATGTATTGTGCATATTAGAATAGTTGCATTGATGAACAGTATACTCCTAATATGCATGGGTAAGTGGCCTATGGCACTGTACAACATTCCATTGCTACTTATCTAGAATGAAACCTCTTTGCTGACATGTTGGGAGTTATGCACACTCTTAACAATGTTTTGGTAGAGATTGGAAGGCATCTAAAAAGTTACGGAATATGGATAAATGTTGTATTGAAGCATTGGCTAAGATAATTGCATGACTGTATGGCATATTTCTTTATGTGTAAGAATTTGTTCTGAAAACTATGAGATGTTTTCTAATCATGCAATTTAACTTGTTGTGTAGGAAAGATCGTATGCCATCTCATACAAAAGAAGAACTACAACATTTTGTTCCAGCAACAAATATATCTATTGAAAAGATTGAAGATATTGAAGTTCCCAGGATCTGGGATGAAGAAATGGAATGCCATGATCCGTCGATCATGAAGAATGATGTTTGGGATGTAATCCCAAGACCTGAAGGGAAGTTTGTTATGACTTCCATATGGAACTATTAGATCAAGCATGTTGCAGATGACAGCATAGAGAAATATAAAAGTGACGAAACAGAAGATACACCAGATGGATTCAAGACAGCTTTCTTGAATGGTGTAGTTGAAGAAGAAGTGTATGTGGAGCAGCAACTTGGTTCTGAGACACATGATAGGAAATCATGTATGTGCAGAACTTGGTATGGTGAAGATAGATTGATTGCCGACACGCAGCGGAAGCTTACTACCGAGTTCGAGATGAAGAACTTGGGGATGATGCACTATTTGTTTTTGGCATGGAGGTGTGGCAGAGTGATGGAATCTTCCTTGGACAAGGGAAGTATGCAGTAGAGATCCTGAAGAGGTTCGGGATGATGGATTGCAAGGCTATGGCCACACCTATGGCATCGAATATGAAGCTTCTATGTGATGCTTCATCTGAGCTGGTTGATGTCTCCATGTATCGTCAGATGATTGGGTCCTTGATGTACTTGATGAACATAAGACAAGATATTTGCTTTGCTGTGAACACATTGAGCCAGTTCCTAACGGATCCGAGGAGTGTTCACCTGGTTACTGTAAAGCATGTTCTGAGGTACCTGAAGGGTACAGTGGATTATGGGCTCAGGTATGAGGTGAATCAAAAGTTTAACCTGTAGGGTTATGTTGATTCAGATTGGGCTGGTAGTGCTGCAGATAGGATGAGCACATCTGGGTGTTGCTTCAGTATGGGATCAGGTGTGATCTCTTGGTTTAGCAGGAAGCAGTCCTGTGTAGCACTGAGCACAACTGAGGCAGAGTATGTTGCATCCTGTTCAGCTAGTTGTGAGGCAGTATGGCTACGGAAGCTACTGTCTGAGTTATTTGATCTCCCGTTGGAGGCTACTGGTATCTTCAGTGATAACCAGAGTTGTGTGAAGCTGTCCGAGAACCCAATGTTTCATGACAGGTCAAAACACATAGAGATCAAATATCACTATATCAGGGATATGGTGCAGAGAGGAGCTGTAAAGCTTCTGTATGTTGCGACGGACGAGCAGATTGCAGATGTGCTGACGAAGCCACTAGCCAGAGTGAAGTTCGAGTACTTCAGAGAGAGGCTTGGCATTCTTCAGATCGAGGACAATTCGAGGAAGAAGTGATGGACACATTTGCTGAAGCCATTCCAAGCATGTTGGAAGGAGGATCCTTCACATGGCTGTGGATGTAAGCGCTGGATAATGGGCATCAGGATGATGTTCTGGTTTCTGCTTGGATATGATCAGTTGGATCATTTATGTATGTACGCATCATGTTGGATGCTGGATATGATCAGTTGGATCATTTATGTATGTATGCATCATGTTGGATACTGTATATGATCAGGTAGATCATGGATGCTGATGGATACATTGTGTGGATCATGTATCTTTGTATGATCAGGTAGATCATGGATGCTGTTGGATACATTGTGTGGATCATGTATCTTTGTATGATCAGCTAGATCATGGATGCTGATGGATACATTGTGTGGATCATGTATCTTTGTATGATCAGGTAGATCATGTATGATTGATGGATACATTGTGTGGATCATGTATCTATGTGTGCATCAGATGGATGCATTGTATGATCAGGATGATCGTGGATGATGAGCTTCTCCAGATGACATGCAGCAGGATGTTGCAGTGATGATGATGAGTATCAGATGATACTTTGTGGCCGTGGATCAGGTTGTGCAGGAAAGCATGTAATTTGTGCCCTGGGAGATTTGCAGATGGTCTTTCGAGGTTTTGCCTATGGCATGTAATTCGGTGCCCTGGGACATCTCGCAAATGCTCTTGCGAGGTTTTGCTTGGGAGGACATGTAATTTGTGCCCTGGGAGATCTGCAGATAGTCTTTCGAGGTTTTGCCTATGGCATGTAATTCGGTGCCCTGGGATATCTGGCAGATGCTCTTGCGAGGTTTTGTCCTATGGCATGTAATTTGCTCCTGGGAGATCTGGACAGGATGAAAAAGGCCTCAGATGCTTCAGCCAAGTTTTGCCATGACCACATGTAATTTGCTCCTGGGAGATCTGGACAGGATGAAAAAGGCCTCAGATGCTTCAGCCAGGTTTTGTGGTGGACCACATGTAATGTGCTCCTGGGAGATCCGACAGGTAGAGCTGTGTGCTCGTAACAGCCTGGGATGCTTTAGCCAGGTTTTGTGGTGAGATCACATGTAATGTGCTCCTGGGAGATCCGACAGGTAGAGTTGCATGCTCGTAACAGCCTGGGATGCTTCAGCCAGGTTTTGTGATGGGTCACATGTAATGTGCTCCTGGGAGATCCTATAGGTAGAGCTGTGTGCTCGTAATAGCCTGGGATGCTGCAGCCAGGTTTTGTGACGCACGTAATTAGTCCTGAGGATTCCACAGTATGGCCAGTGATGATGAAGACCTGCAGGTGGTGGGCCTACATCCAATATGAAAAAGGACTGGCTCTGTAGAACTTCCTATGACGAGTAGATTCAGAGATTGATTGAGATAGCAGTAGCAGTGACAATGATGATGACTCGATGACGATTATCCAGTGACGATGATCCAGAGAAGATGACTTGTGCTAGAAGAACTGTGCTGAGAAATACCTTCCTAGTTAAGAGGGAGTGTTGATGTATATGTAACTTCGGAATGTATTTCACATATATGTATATTGTATTCCTATAGAGATGGTATTATTCCTCTATAAGGAAGTGTCGTCATTTATATTGTAAGTGTCGTAACTTATACTTGATGGGTTATTAGACCACCTTATTTGGGTTCGGCCCTGTATAGGCCATGTGGGTCAAAGGGTTATTCGACCACCCTATTGGGGGTCGGCCCACTCAGCATTATATTATGTGGTTAAGTTCGAGCCTACATGAGTTAGGTAAAAAAGGCAAGTCAAGTCAAGTATAAATAGAGTGCGGGAGGCACTCTATTTACTCACTCACTTCTCACACATGCTCTCAAGGAGGAGAGGCGCGCTTATGGAGGAGGAGGACTGCTGCTAGGTTATGGCTATCTCTCTTGGTTGGTTGTATCATTGCTCTATCTATCTCTGAGGAAGTTATTGGGGTTTTTCACCTTTATGGTTTTCCCCAAGTAAATCTTTGTGTCTCTTGTGTGCTTGCATTATTGTCTCCATGATTGATATGATGTAGATATGCTGTACATGTTGTTCTCTCAGTTAAGATCCTAGATCAGATTGAAGTAAATTCAGAAAATTAACAACTATTAGATTATAAATTAGGTAAATCTAGGTACTTGTTAAATAACTTAGTCTCTTTACTAGTTAGGTTTTAGAATTCATAGAATTAACATGCAGGATTTGAATATGTAATTAGTTGATATTTGTGTTTAGGTGTAGGCATTATATATTAAATGGAAAGAGAGGATTATTTGAGGCGAAAGCGTAGAAGGTCTTCACAATCTTCTGGAGTGGGTGGTACGAGTGATAATCGTAGGTTGTCAACCTCTCCTTGGGACTCTAATTTATTGTATAGTTCGCATCGACGAGGTGAAAGGGGTACAAATGATTCCCCTGTATCTTCTATGGGAGAACGTCGATCTCGACCCTCTATTGGTATATGAATATCAATCTTTTAACATTTATATGCAAATTGTCTTTTTGTGTGAAAAAATTTGTAGTTGTGTTTAAACAAAACTTTATTTTCATTTGAAGCAGAGCATGGTTCGGAAGATACTCGTAATTCTATAGGGAGGGAGACAGGGCAAGCAAGGGAGACGGATGACGGTGCAGAGCAAGATTCTCAAGAGGCTCACCATTCTACACGAGGTGATGATGGTCGTGCTAGGATGCAATATGTTGAATTAACCGAGGGTTGTACACCCATTACGACATATCCATCTGATTTACCTCGGGAGCTTCCATGGGAAGCTGGTGATCATCAAATGACTCTTGAAAGATGTAGATCCCACTATGAGAAGTTGCAAAATGATTTGTCTACTATGGATCTCCCTCCGGAGAGTAAACAAAGTTTGGAGATTGTTTTGGGATCATTGCAAAACTTCATTCAGGGATATGAGAATCTCGAGCCAACTACAGATGGTTTTGTAGATTTGATGCGAAGACGAAGGGATCAAGTGATGGGTCCAGACAAATGGGATGTTGTGAAAGAAAGAGTGACAAAAGAGCAGGCCAAATCAATGTTTAATTTCAAAGAAGGTTTAAAAAAAGAAATGTTGAAAGTGCAATATTTCAAACATCCTCATCTGGCACATTTACTTTATGATCGGTTTCTTGCAGCCTACGGTCGTTTTCCATGGAATGATGAGGTTTCTCAGTATTTTGCTAGATTTTTTTACGCTGAGTTTTTTTTAAATATGAAGCCAGATTATACTAATGTTCATTCAAAATTTTATGGAGTTGGAAAGGGTCGAATATATGATCGAGAAGGTGCGCATAGAGATCCTGCAACTCTTAGACCTCCACCTCAGATATCTCGTCCACCTAGGTTGGTGGCATTAAAATCAGAGATGGAGCCCACATCTCAACTTGGGACAACAACAAGGAATTTTGTTGGCGATGGGTTATCGTCAGTATTAGTGGGAGTAGATGTGGGGTTGGTTAGAGAAAGGGCTCGTTCTGCTATTCGTCAAAATTTTGTTTATAAAACTGATGATGAAATAGATGGAATGAGCATTGAAGATCTCAGGGCATATGCGAAGATTTGTCATGACTTAGCGGCAAATGTTATATCCAATGACACATCGAGTTTGGGAGAGGTTTGTTGACTACATGATATGATTTGATTTGAATTAAATATTTTATTTTTTTTGATTTTATTTTTTTTGTTACATTATCATAGGTACATTATGTAAATGTTTAAATTGGTTGCAGTTTTCAAGAATGATGAATGAACATTCTTTCCACATTTCAACTAGCGAAAATTTAGAGAGAGAGGTACATATTTATTATCAACATATTTGTAATTATGTTTGAATTTGATATATATATATATATATATATAAATTATTATTTTTTGAATGATAATTTAACTATGCATCTTATTGTTAATTTGACTTATCCATGCAGGTTTCTTTAGATACGAACTTTATAAATGATTTACATTCTATTGTGAGCTAATGTTTTTTAATATTTTTGTTTTAGTTTTAAGTTAATTGGTATCTAGTAATTTTTTTGGTTTGCATTGCATGTTTTATTTATTAATACAATTTAAATTTTAGGGTGGAGATATAGGTTCTTTGCTTAATGAAGCAGATATTGGTAGAGAGGTAATTTTATTCACTGCTTTAATTTTGTTTACTGTTTTAATATTTTAATTTTTGTGGATTTAGATTTATGAGATTCATAAATTGATTTTATATATGTCGCAGCTTGGGTCTCTCAAATCTTTTGGAGGCAAAGGAAAAACTCGTTTGGAGGATGGTGGTGGACAAGCGTTTGGAGAATTTGATGTAATATTGTTAATATTTGAATTGTTTTTTGATATATTAGTTTAATATTTTAATTTTTTTATTATAGTTTAAATAATTTAAATGATATGAACATAATTTTTTTTTACACATGTTGCAGGGAGGTTTGAGTCCAGGGGGAGGCCTGAGTGGAGGATAGCATGGCACAGACATTTTATTTTTATAGTTCATGGTGGACAATTTTTTGTTGTTGATATGCATTTAGATTGGAAACATTTGTTTTGGACATGTTGAGGAGGTTTATTTTTGGACTAGATATACATATATGTATGTACATTGAATTTGCATGTTCATGAGTATTTTTTTGGGGATTATATTACACATGTAAATTTTGAACTTGCATATTTCGTGAATCATGATTTTTAAATGATTTAGTTTATTTTTGCTTATTTGACATATTTGGTGTTAAATCTAGTTTAAAATATGTATTTGCATGTTTGAAAGAATGAATGAATATATGTAAAAATGAATGTTAAGAAACATGACATTCTTGAATATTATTAAGTTTAAGAAATGTTATTTAGGAAGTTTAAAAATAGATAAACATAGGTTTAAAGTTCATAAATGAGGAAGTTTTGATTGAAGTTTAAGAAATGTTATTTAGGAAATTTTTAATAGTGGATGTTCACATATAGGTTTAAAGTTTATAAATGAGGAAGTTTTGATTGTTCGACATGAATGAATGATAAGATTGAGTGTATTAAGAACAAGAATGTTAGGAAGTTTAATAATTTGTTAGAAGTTTTGATAGAAATATGAATTAGGAAGTTTAAAAATGAATGTTGTCTTTGAACGTTAGGATGTTTAGAAATGTTAGAAGTTTTCATACACAAGGATGAATCAGGAAGTTTAAAAGTGATAACATGTTGAGTTCAAATTTTAGAGATGTTAGGAAGTTGAAGAATGTTTGAAGTTTTGACGAAAATATGGACGAAATATAAAGTTTAAAAATGAAATTTAAGTACTTGAATGTTATCTTCAAGGATGTTATGAAGTTTTAAGGAATGTTAGAAGTTGATAGAAATATGAAAAAAATAGAAAGTTTAGGAATTTGTTATAAAGTTTTAGGGAATGATAGAAGTTTTGATAGAAATATTGGATGAAATAGGAAGTTTAGGTTCATGTTATGAAATTTAGAAATGTTAGGAAGATTATGAATATTAAATATGAGTTTTGATAAAAATATGGATCAATTAGGAAGTTTAAAATGTTAAGAGTATATTATTCAAATGTTATTTTTAAATGTTAAGAAGTTTATGAATGTTAAAATTTTTGATATTAGAAATGTTAGGAAGATTATGAATGTTAAATATGAGTTTTGATAAAAATATGGATCAATTAGGAAGTTTAAAATGTTAAGAGTATATTATTCAAATGTTATTTTTAAATGTTAAGAAGTTTATGAATGTTAAAATCTTTGATAGAAATATGGATGAACGAGGAAGTTTAAATGCGAATATATGAAGTTCAAATTTTGATATAATGGATTTTTAATTGATTTAATTTTTATTTTCAATGTTCAGGTACATTTGAAGTGGCTGAAATCATAGCAAATGGGGGTAACGGTTTTTTGTTTTTTAATCATAAGCGAAGATTACAGGATTGTGAAGTTTGTGTTAAATTAGAGCAATGATTTTAGACAACAATTTGATGAATTTTCATTGATTTGTTGTAAATAATCATTTCTCTAATTTAGCATAAGCTTCACAATCCTGGAATTTTTTCTTGTGATTAAAAATCAAATGATCGTTGTCTCCTTTTGACATGATATCAGTTATGTGAATTTGCATAAGCGATATTTTAAATTAAAGATTTGGGGCGGAGAATTTGGTGACAATTATAGATCTGTTAGATCTTATCATTTAATTGGTCTAATAGACATATGGGTTCACATTTGACAATGACATCGATAGGTGCAATCTAAAGTTAGGAAATGTTGAATGATGAGAATGAATGTTATAAAGTTAGGAAATGTTGAATGATAAGAATGAATGTTATAAAGTTAAGAAATGTCGAATGATGAGAATGAATGTTATAGAAGAATGAATGTCATGGAAGAATGAATGGGAAAGAATGAATGGAAGGGGTTAGGAATGTTTAAATGTTAATTTAAGTTAGGAAATATTCAATGTTGAGAATGAATGTTATGGGAAAGAATGAATGGGAGGTGTTATGGAAGAAGGAATGTTTTCAATTTGTTAGGTGTTATTAAAATGTTGTTATGATGAACAATTGAAACATTTGATAGGTGCAATTCAAAGTCTGGAAATGTTGAATTTGTAAAAATATTTGATTTTGTTATGTTAAGAAATGTTATGAAAAGAATGAATGTTGAGAAAGTCTTGAACCATAAGAATGAAGGTTTGAAATGAACTAAGAAAGGTGTTATTAAAATGTTGTTATGATGAACAATTGAAACATTTGATAGGTGCAATTCAAAGTTTGGAAATGTTGAATTTGTAAAAATATTTGATTCTGTTTTGTTAAGAAATGTTATGAAAAGAATGAATGTTGAGAAAGTGTTGAACCATAAGAATGAAGGTTTGAAATGAACTAAGAAATGGGATGCTAAAATACAAAAAAATGAAATTTGATAAGAATTTTTGATAGAAAATGTACTAATTGTTTGATAAAAGGTTCAATTTTTTGGTAGTTTGATTCATATGTAAATTTTAAATTGTAATTAATGTTGTTCATATGTTTATTGTTTGATATGCATATGTAAATTTCAAAATTTAAGTAATGGTTTTCATATGTTCATTGTTCAGGTACTTTGTAGTTCATGAATGTTGAAATCATGGCAAATGGGGATAATGATTTTTTGTTTTTTTAATCACAAGTGAGGATTTCCGGATTGTGAAGCTTATGCTAAGTTAGACCAATGAATTTTAGACAACAATTCGATGAATTTTTATCGATTTGTTGTAAATAATCATTGCTATAACTTAGCATAAGCTTCACAATCCAGGAATTTTTGTTTGCGATTAAAAATCAAATAATTGTTATCTTCATTTGCCATGATTTCAGTTATGTGAATTTACGTGTGAGAGATATATTATTTTTGTGCAACAATCATATATTTAAAATTTATATAGATGAACAACTTGTTTTAAAAAATTCATTCAGATCATATTTATGGTGAAGTACATATTAAAGAAACATGTTCGATGGATTAAAAGAATACCAAATTTAATAGGTCTTTTTGTGATTTTTCGTTGGCATCAATCAATCAAAAGTAAAAATTCGGGGCGGAGTGGGGATAGCCACATCCGTTATCTCATCCCTTAGTGGTCTAATAGACATATGGGGACCCGAATAAAATACTTTTGAATTTCCAAATTATATTTGAATTCATTTTTAAGCATGTTAAAGTACAACCATTTAAGCTCTTATGTTGTCATTCAAGAAAATATTCGTAAAAACTCAATGAAAAAATATACTGTGCACAACAATTTTGATAATTGGACAAAAAATATATATTGCACACAACAATTGACATAGACAAAAATATAGATCAATTCATTTTTGATATGTAGTTAAAAACATCGCAATGGAATGCCATCTTCAACTATCCGTTCATGGTCACATATGGATAGTTTCCATTTTTTGGTTTTTAACTGTTTTTTTGATGGAACTTGTACCAATTTTATTCGAGATGCACATACTAAATGACTATACTGACAACATATAACATCGGGCTCATAATCTTGAAAGTAGACATAATTTTTAGTCATATGCGTCTGCTAAAAAAAGTAGCCTTTTAAAATGATGGATCCTCTTTCGTATGTAAATCCGTTGTCATTGTAGTCCTCTAATAATTTCATTTTTCCTTCAGTGCATTGCATCAAATAATATTTGACATTTTCGTTGTT
Organism: Larix kaempferi; assembly: GCA_027924585.1. NCBI lineage: Eukaryota > Viridiplantae > Streptophyta > Pinopsida > Pinales > Pinaceae > Larix > Larix kaempferi. The sequence continues at coordinate 7,148,153 of BSBM01000138.1, read as the reverse complement.
GTCTACAGGTGCAATCACAGCGAAAACATCTCCTGCGCAAGTTATAATTGGTGTTAGCATATTTAAATGAATTAAATTGACTATACTTATGGCGATGAACTAGAATGAACAATTAACTTAAAAGTCAAAAACAAGTTTATTACCTTCTCTTATGAGATCTGAAATTCTATCACCATCAGACGATATTGCTATTTATTCTGATTCTAATTCTTCTACACTTGCCAGTGGCATTTTTCCTTTTGGATTAATCTCTGTGTGTCTCCAAGCTTTTACGTAGTTGTTTGTTATGTTTTCACAAATTTCTGTAGACTCAACATTTTCAATGCAAATATGACAAAAGCATGATTGCTTTCTACTGTCAAATGCAAACACGTTGTGAAATGATTTTGTTTGAATAGAGTGAAGATCTCTAGTTCCATGTATGGTGCTAGAATCATATGGTATTGATCTATTTATATCTTGGATCCCAATAAGCCAAAAAACCTACACAATAAAAGATGAATCACTTTCAAAGAACAACTTTTAATGTTAGTGTATGTACGTACTTAAATGTTAGTACATACATTTTTTTAAATTTCAAGAAATAATATAAATTAAAAAAATAGTGGACATACCTGCGCACATCTTTTGATTGTTGATTATAATCATGGCTTAGATTTAATTGACACCATTGGACAACCTCTGCAGCTGAATGAAATCGTGCAGAAGAATAGTTCATTTGCCATCTTCGAAGTGCTCTTTTCACGCATGCTCCTGCACCATCATGCTCACCTTTTCCATGCCCAGTTTCAAAAAAATTCCAGCGATGTTTAATGTTCAGCGCTTTATGAAGTCGACACAACCAAAAAAATGATCGTGAAGATTTAAATTGACCCGCACATCCATCAGACCATATCCAATGCTCATTGAATTTGACTTCGCGTTTTTTCAGTGAGTCATAGAAAATATTTTCTATACAATGTTGAACAAAATGTGTATCGTGTGTACGATCATCGCTGATATAGAAGTGATATTCTTTAATCACATCTCGATTGTCACATGTGCTTTCAATGCCATCAACATCCTGTTGAGAATGTCTATATACAACATGGACAAATATCGAAACTTGGTCAGAGTGATAGTATTCACTCTGTATCTCTTTTTGTGCAGCAAATGTATAGTTTTCAGCAAAATCAACCACCGACAAAATTGTTCCGGGTGGGAAAATTTCATGAGACTGTTTGAATTGAAGATCTTGCCATCGTGCTCTATGTGAATGCTGGGTGTATTTATAAATTTCGCTTTCAAATTTTTTGAGAAAATCTGTGACGCATATCTTGTCTTCTAGCAAATCAATTCTTTTGGAATGTGAATCACTAGAACTTGTACTACAGTTGATGTATTCGTATCTCCTCCAATCAACATTTACATTTGACAACGATTGATCATTATCGATAGGATATTTATTGTGGAATAGCACCAAATTTTCAAAATGATGACAATGTTTTCCATTGACACATTTCTTTGAATAAAATACTTCATCGTGATTTCTCTCACATAAAATTTGAGATATGAATTCACGTATCGTCGACGGAGGTGGTGAATTTGTCCAAAACATTTTACCAAATTCAAGAAACGTGTCATAATATAACTGAAATTGCACATGATAACGGCAACAACATGTATCATGTATAGTTATAGGTCGAACATACCATGGTTTTTGTTGCACAAATGTAGTGATTGATATATTAATTCCACGATGATCTTCCTTGAATTTATTGAACAATTGTACTTGTGTCATGTCCATTATATGTTTTGGTTGGCTTTCATATACATTTCGTGATATTCTTTTGCGTATCACATCTCTTGAATTTGGTGAAACGTGAGCGTGTTCCAACCAATATTCTCGTACAATATCTTTAACACCTGCTCCTAATCTATCTTTGTAAGGTTGTCTACAAATAATTTCCCAACTAGCAAGTTCATTATTTTCATCTATTTGCATTCTGAATTTGCTATGTTTGTATAATGTCTTTCTTGATGTTCCAACTGCTTTTGCTAGTTCTGTTGTCAAACGCTTTTGTTTAGTACTAGCTGAAAGAATTGCTGTATGAATTGCTTTACGTGCAGCACTGATATCTTTCTTCCTGGATTTTTGAAATTTTTTTATTGCATCACCTATATTTTCCATCACATTTTGTTTCAATTTCGACTCTTTTGTTGCTTTGTGAATACCCAATAATGATGTAGCACCTTCTAACTTCTTGGACACTAATAAACATCTCAAAATTTGTGCTTGTCCTACTATTGAGTAATCCTTGAGAACTTCATCATAAATTTTTGTAGCACGATATCGTGCAACATGTATTGGTAGTTTTTTTCCATATTTGTCGCAATCAATGTCTTCTAACATTTCATCATCAATAGTAAAAGTACCTATACATCAAGTTAAATTTAATTTAACATATATCAAAAAATAAAATTCATTATAAAAAAATGAATTTGGAAAATATATGATATATACATACCAGGTCCAATTTCTGGATCTTGAACTTGATCTTCAATATTGATTTCATCGACATTAGCATGTAAATCACTATTTACATCTTCTACAATGTTCTTTTCAACTTCAATTTGTTCTTCTTGTACTCTATTTTCAATTTCCATCTCTTCAACATTATCATGTAAATTTGTATTTATATCTTCAATAGTTCTCTCTTCCGTTTCGGCAACCCTTTGTTTTTTGGCAATATATCTGAGTTTTTGTTTCTCTCTATTATCATCATCATCACGTTTACGATCAGCTTTTCTTTGACGTTTTCTCTTATTTCCCATGGTTGTTTAATCTATAGATGATAAATTAAAGAATCATGTTACTTTATAGTAAAAATAAATAAATTAAGATTTAAAAACATTTACGGAATTTATAAAAACATGAACTGAAATTTACTTTACCTTATAAAAATTTTGTAAGAGTCTTTTGAAGAAGATTTCTTTGGAATTAACTTTCCTTTCAAAAAACTCTCTGAACAAAAATCTTCTTTGGAAAATAATAAAAACACCTTGTGCCAAGGAAAAAAATAAAAACACCTTGTAAATAAATCTTTGTTGTAAAAATCATTGCAAAAAAACCTCTTTGAAAAAATATCTACGAAAAAAACCACTAGAAAAAAGTACTTTGAATAAAAACTTATTTATAAATATATCTGGGAAAAAACCATTGTAAAGAAATAACTTTTTGAAAAAAAACCCATTTCAAAGAAATAAGAAGTACAAAATTACCTTGCAAAAAATCATTTCCAAAATAGCTTAGCAACATAACTATTTGAAAAAACTCCTTTCAAATAAATAAGAAGTGCAAAACTACTTTGGAAAAAAATCATTTGCAAAATACCTTAGCAAAACAACTATTTGAAAAAACCTCTTTCAATTAAATAAAAAGTGCAAAGCTACTTTGAAAAAAAACCATCCTTGCAAAGAACCTCCTTGCAAACATGTCTAAGAAAATAAATATTTTGAAAAAACTCCTTGCAAATATGCCTTAAAAAAAACACTTTCAATGTGTCTTTTGGAAAAAAGAAGAAGAAACATACTTTGTAAAAACCTTTTTTTGCAAAAAATGTCTTCTTTGCAAATATATAATAAGAAAAGAAATATTTTGAAAAAACTCCTTGCAAATATGCCTTAGAAAAAAATCACCTTCAATGTGCGTTTGGAAAAAAGAAGAAACATACTTTGTAAAAACCTCATTTTGCAAAAAATGTCTTCTTTGTAAATATGCAATAAGAAAAGAAATATTTTGGAAAAACTCCTTGCAAATATGCCTTAGAAAAAAAAACTCCTTCAATGTTCCTTTTGTAAAAAAGAAGAAAAAACATACCTTGTAAAAACCTCATTTTGCAAAAATTATCTCTTCCTTCCGAAATTAGTTTGACAAAAAAATGCGAAGTTAAAACATGCGAAAATAATGAATTAACTTTAGATTTATTTATATGAGTATTATTTTTTTATTTTTTTATTTTATTTTTATCTTTTATTTTTTTATTTTATTTTTTTCGGCCGACGCGATTTTTTTCCGTTTAGTTATTCAGACGAATAACCTTCGCCATAATTTACGGCGCCGTTACGGCAAACCGTTATTCGGCTGAATAATCTCTGAAACATGAAAGATTCAGATCTCTGCAGAATTTTCAGGTTTCTCCATTTTCGGAAGGAGAAAACCACCTCTTACACAACAAAACGAATGTCAGACTTCATACCAGTAGATTCATCATTGAATCTACTTTACGAGGGTATAAATTTTGTTGTATATAGATAAGAACTGATATTTTTTAAGTTTTATTTTCGTAACATGTGTCGAGTTATGATTCAGCGCTTTAAAAAAATGGCGAAAAGAAAAATCCATAACTTTGAAAATACAACACCAAAAAAATGAAAAAAATGTGGGACTCTTCATTGACGTGTCTACTTCAAAAGGGAGTTCGTAGATTTTTTGCTTTTATAGCGGATTGAGAGAAAAGTGGTGCAACAAAAAGGTTGTTGAAAATTGACTGAGTTTTTCCATTGATCGACTTTAAAAAAATATAATAATTACTATAGAGATCCATTGGATGCAAACTTATAGTCAGGCACTAGTACATTGTGTGTAGATTGTCGTAGCATTTTCTGTTTTTGCAAAACACAAGTCTAACAACAATTTTAGTGGTGCAACAAATCATAACTCTTTTGTAGTCTTTTCATTTTATAAGAACACACTGTCAAACATTTGCGAAATCGACATATCAAATCTTAATAAAAAAAATTGAAAAAATTATGAGTAGAAAGCTAACATAATTCTACAAAAGTTTTCTTTTTACAGCAAAGTGAAATTTTAAACAAAAATATCACTTTTGTTCGCCCGAAGTTGAAAAACACGAAAAAACCAGAACTATTTTCTTACGAGACCCCCCAAAATAGACACCCATCTTCATTTTTTCACCCTTGTCTCCCACCTGAAATTCTCTTTCAGTGCGTTTCAAATCTGCATAACTTTTATGCCGATCTTGGGCAACTTTTAAGTTACCTTGAACCTGTTTCACGGTTAGCTCCATTTCTTTCAATAAATATGGTCCTAGCATTAATCTGTCTACAGGGTTATCCAAAGAAATAGGAGTACAACATTTTCTTCCATACAAAATCTCAAATGGACTTAACCTAGCAGATGCTTGATAATGATTATTGTATGCAAATTCTGCTAAATGTAGATTTCTACCCACTTAGATGGTTGATCTTTGACATACATTCATAGCATGTTTTCTAAAATTTGGTTTACCCTTTCTGTTTGACCATCAGTTTGTGGGTGGAAAGAAGTGTTGAAATTCAGTTTAGTATTTAAACCTTTAAACAATGTTGTCCATAAATTTCCAGTGAACTTAGAGTCCCGGTCAGAAATAATTACCTTTGGAATTTTGTGCAAGCGAAAGATTTGTTTCATGAATACATCTGCAATGTTAGAAGCTTTAAAAGTGGTTTTAATAAGAATAAAATGAGCAGCCTTACTTAACTTTCCCACAACCACGATTATGGAGTCATTTTGTTTCTAGTTTTTAGGCAAACTTGTAATAAAATCAATACTTATAATCTCCCATTTCCATTCTAGAATTGGCAAGGGCTGCAATAGTCTAGCTGGATGTTGATGTTCAGCCTTAATGGTCTGACATTCAAAACATCTAGCTATGTATTTAGCCACTTCATTCTTCATGTTGGGCCTGGGCCAAAAATAATCCTTCCTTAACATAATTATCATTTTTTGATAACCTAGATGTCCTGAATAAGGACTCTTATGAACTTCATCCAAAATTAACAGCTTAACCTTTGACACATTTGGTACAAAAATTATGTTTGTATAAGTCATTAAGCTCTTTTTATTATTGTTGTAATCTGTGATTAAATTTTTAGATACATTTAATCTGTGAGCCCTTCGATCTGATTTTTCAGATCTATCTTAAATGTGCTGATTGCTGCCACAAAAATTAATTTGGCGTTTCTGCTCAAGGCATCAACAACTTTGTTTTCTTTCCCTTTGAATGTGTTGAATCTCGAAATCATACTCGTTAAGGAAAACTAGCAATCTAGCTTGCCTTGCGTTAAGATTTGTTTGATCCAACAAATACTTTAAACCCTTATTATCTGTCATTAGTATAAACTTTCTTCCAATCAAATGATGGCGCCACATTTTTAGTGCATGTATCATGGCTGCCAACTCGAGATCATAAGTTGCATAATTCTTTTCATGGATTTTTAACTTTCTAGACTCAAAAGCAATAGCATGACCTTCTTGCGTTAAGACCCCACCACGTCCATCGTTGCACGCATCACTGCATACAACGAAGTCTTTGTTAGGATCAACAATTTTTAAAATTGGTGCAGTGGTTAATAATTCCTTTAACTTATTAAAGCTTTCTTGCCACTTTTGATCCAATACGAATTTCTTCCTCTTCTTCTGTAAAGAAGTAATGGGGTTCGCAATTCTTGAAAACCCTTTGATAAACTTTTGATAGTAACCTATTATCCCCATAAATGACCGAACGTCAGTTACATCTTTAGGGACAGGCCACTCGTTAATTGCTTTTTATCTTGTCATGATAAACATAAATTTTGTCTTTAAAAATTATGTGACCTAAGTAGTGTATTTTATCTTTATAAAAATCACATTCACTGAACTTAGCATAAAGCTGATGTTCTCTTAAAACTTGTAGAATTATTCTTAAATGTTCGTCATGCTCTTCTTTAGTTTTTGAGTAAATTAGAATATCATCAATGAACACAACTACAAACTTATCCAAATATTTATGTAGAATGTTGTTCATCAAACACATGAACACTACCGGTGCGTTGGTTAGCCCAAAAGGCATAACTACAAACTCATAGTGTCCATATCGCGTTTTGAATGTAGTTGTGAATATGTCTTCGTCTCTTATTCTAAACTGATGATACCCAGATCTTAAATCTATTTTAGTGAATATCTCTGCTCCGCGTACTTTATCAAATAGATCATCTATGCAGGGTAAGGGATAATGAATTTTCATTTTTTGTTTTGCGCGCATGAGCCTATTAAGGCCTAGTGTTTGAACTCACGCTCTGATACCACATGTAACATCCCGAAAATCCACTAAAAATTTAAAAATTTTAAGGTAGCATTAATTACTAAAAATATTGACTGCGGAAATAGAATGTTTGTTAACCATTTAACTAATAGCAATTTAACAAAGTGACACTTCGTAATTCTTAAAGATAATAAATCAATAGTTCATTTGTTATAAAATATAATTCTACAAATAGTATTTAACTTCTCATGTGATACAGTTTTTGCGATAAATACTGACTAATATGTTTGAATGTTGATGAAGGGGTTCCTACCGGGGGGCCTGAGGTTTACTTAGCTTTGATAGCTAAAGCATGGAACCTATTTTCTTTTCACAAATTTGTAGGTAAGGTATTAAGACGATTTAAGTACTTCAAGCAATTTGAAATATGTTTCAGCTAGCCGTCAATGCATTAAGATAGTTATGTGTATTTCTGTGCATGAAGGATATCGATGGTATGAATCTTCAGTTCTTTTTCAGTTTAACAAGTGCTAATTTATTCATTCAAACCACTCATGGAAGGCACTGTTATTATTATCTACACTTAAACTTCATTGAAGTGCTGAGAAGAAAGTACTTACTCTGCAACCTCATAACTTCGTGCTAGATTACAAATGTATAAATTTTATATGGATCCTATTATTATGTCCAAAAACATATCGAGAATACCTGATATGTGGGTATTCCAACTTTTATGTTGATTCATGTTATGGAAACATGTGTTGCATTCTATTCTAATACCTGCAAGGGTTAGATAACTATTATAATTTTAAGTACCAGAATATAGTGATTTCTTACTAATGTGAAGAAGGCTTGACATATTGCATCCATTATTAAATGATGTTACAAATGCATAATGCTGAAATCATAGAAAATATAATGATCCTTTAATTTATATGCTCACTATTTAAGATTTTAGTGTGACAATATAATAATATAACATTACTATGTGCATTGTAATGTTCCCTAACCTATATGTCGAAAACCCATGCTATATAAATGCGATTTATGCACTATATGATTGGTGAAGTATACAATGGTGATGATATGAATTTAATGTATCACAAACCCTAGATGCAATACTATACAATAATTGCGATAACCTTGACAACAATGAAATATTAATACTTTGTAATTCGCGCCCATGCAGTGTTAATGGGAATTGACTGGTCCTTTACTACTTCTGCAGTTCTTTGAGGTTTGTTGTGTACGTGTCTGAACTGAACTTTAATGCTCTAATATACACCATTAGTGGATTGTCTTGTTGGTTGTCCAAGTGGTGGATTGCACGTGAAGATTCTGTGTAATTCGCCGAATTTTTTGTTGATACATGGTAAGTTGCTCCTGAGCTGGACTCTGTGTTAATGGAGTTATTAATGAAGTTTTAGTCGTACCATCATCTTGAAAATCGTGGTGCTCAGATCGCTTGATCACGTCTGTTGATCTGGATTGTCCTCGAGGTTGGGTCCTAACCCTAACTCTTCATACTACAATTTCAAGGTTTTGTTCTTTTGGCATTCATTTGGTAATGCCCGACTTGGAAAGAGGTCGACTGTCTGCATAGTTGTAGGGTTTGAAGGCCGAACGCTTGAGGATTCCTTCCTTGGTTTCGAAGGTGAGACCTTAAGTTAAAATGGTTCTAGTTTCAGGTTGTTAATGGAGCTTTGAGTGTCGATAGAGGGTTGTCTCATGATTTTTCTGTTGTGTTTACGGTTCAGTTTTGAACCAGTGGTCCTTGAATGGGATGGAATTGTGAAATCGTGGCTTCTGAAAACTTTCTTGTTGCAGCTGTTAAATGGATTCTGATCTCTTTTCTCTCAGCGTTCCAGCTTTGTTCTCCTGCAACAGAGGTAATGTTTTCAATTCTATGAGCATTGTTTGCAATGTATAAAGTTTGAACTTCGTATATCTTCTTGGTTTTTTAAAAAATGGGTTTTAACCTCGTGATGGTTTCTATGGAAGGTATTAACATCGTCTTAGAGGATTGCAATGATAAAAGCTCTGTGGAAGGGTCCATGCTCGCTCCACTCGGTAAGGCTCGGTGGTATAACTCCTCGTAGGTTCTCTTGGCATAGCTTGTTGATGACACTGCTCATTCAAAACTTGTTGCTAGATCCTCGCATCGTTTTAGCCATAAACGTAATAATTCTAATGTAATGTTTTAATGGACAGAGGGTGAATCCTCGTCATGTTTTGATAACTGGCCTAGTCATGTGTTGTTTTGATATTTTCCTAAATGTATTGAACTTAAAAGGGATGAACCGTCGGATGTGATAATGAAATACAGGGTTACGTTTTGTGGAAAATAATGATGCAGTCTTGTGTTAAAATCTATTTACAGTTTAACGTTTTCAAAGCATAGTTAAAGGGATTAACTAAGTGGCTTGACCACTCGTTAGGGTTTCTGTTCAGACTTGGTAGCTGTTATGAATGTTTGTGATGGTTGTTTTCTGGTTCTTTAGTTGTATATTAAAATGATTTGTTCTTTCAAAATGATGGCTCCACCCTAATGGAGGGATTTAGATTTTACATCAATTTTTATGTGAATAAGTGCGAAGGTTTCATTGAGAGGGTATTAACCCTTGGTCGATTGACCAAAATAAATAAAAGTAATTTCACAACGTGAATACTGTTGTATAAAATTCTTTAACAGCTTCGTCGTATGACGAGATGATAGTGATAAGGATGTTTAAAGAAATTATGGTCTCGGTTCAAGTGTTTGGAATGTCGGACGAAACAGATATATTTTATGTTTATGGAAGACTTAAGATATGTTAAGAGTTTGACCGACTCTTGTTTTCCTAATCTACAAATGCTAAATACTACTGATATTTTGCATAAAATATTAAAGAAGAAAAGAAAAATAGAACTACTATAGCAGTTAGAAAAATGATATGAAAATAACATAAACCCTAGACTAATCAATTACTGTCGAAAAGGAAAAGAGATAAACTGTTTGATTATGTTACATAATTACAAATATTATAATTTCTTAAATATTGTGTAGCAGAAAGAAAGTTTCTAATACTTAGATATGATCAACTGTATGGTCTTATGATAAATATACTTGTTAGCAATGAGGGATAACAGTACCGTGTACTTAGGAAATAAATGTTTTTGCAACTGTTAAATTCAATACATCCTGATGAAAGAAATATAGTGAACCTGAAACATTTAAATAATAAAAATATTGATAAGAGAAAGACATAGAATCGTGTTATTTGATACAGAATATTAATGGTAAGAAAAACTAACGAAATATAACAGGGTTGATCTTCTATTTCACCAGGCAATCTGCCTATCAATTTATCTACCTTAATTTCTTCTATGTACTAGAGTACGATGCAGATCCATTAGCATGGGGAAAAATGCAGAGAATATTTTATTCAATTCATCATTTACAATCAGTACTACACAAAATCCAAATTGACTCAGAAACTAAAATAAATGCATTTGTTCGATAATGTCTTTGAAAACAGTAAATCAATAATTGCAGGTAGAATTTTAACTACTTAGAATTAGAAAAAGACCAGAGAACTTATAAATGAAGATAGGGCTGACAAACACCCAAGGAGGCCTGTTCCTCCTAACCTTCTCTAGAAGAAGCAGCCAATCTACTTGCTTCCTTTGGACCCCCGAGCCTGTTCATTGAACCACTACATAGAAGATTCTAGGTAGAAGCAAGGCATTCAACTTCAGGACTCGATAGAATATCTTCAGCACTCAATATTGTAGCTTCAACACTCAATTAGTATAACTCTGCACTCAGCAGTATCAGAGGCAAACTTACTCCATAATAGAAAACTCAGCATATCCCCTCATTGATTCTCTTGGGTGCAAGCACAGTAAAACCTCAAGGTAAATTTCCTCGTCAGGAAAAGTGATGAACCTCAGTTCACAATTCAATGGCTCTTTTATAGATTGGCTAGGTCTTGAGTGGTCAGTTTCAGAAAAAATGACCCTCAAGCTCCAGTCCCACCTTCCGACGGGGGCTTCACTAAATAAACCACAATCATATCACGTTCATTTGTGGCATATGAAACAATACCCCTAATTTCATTAAATATTGGAAAATACCTTCCAAAATCATTTTTTTAACCCCCTCCCAATATGCATTCCCAATTTTAAAAAAACCCTATTTTTCACTAGATATTGTATGTATCAATTTTTTCATTAACATTTTTTATACCCCTTTATATTTCTACCTAGTATATTGATATGATACCCCTCTTATGACCCCACATGCATTCTACAATGCACCTTGATTCTTTCAATGTATATTGTGGATGCACATTACTTCACCCACAATGTAATTACTCAATCACATATCATTATGATTTGCAACATATAATAGTCTAATGAAGAGATAGGAGATCACGTCTTGTATGTCACTAGAGCTAATGCACATAGTACAACATTTAGATTGCATGTTGTAGTTCCCCAATTGTTGTCTAAGCCTATTGTGGGCTAGGTATCCAAGCCCCCAGGTCCTGTAACAAGCTCTAGTGTGACATCCCTCTCCAATGATGAAATAAATAAAAAACATTATGTTAGATTTATTTTGAATTTATCTTTATTTTTATGCAATAAGGAAGCCAGATGAGAAATCGGCTGACTTAAAGTCCTAGGAGGACTGTTGTAAACAAACAATTTTATTATTATTAATAAAAGAATGAGCAGGAACAACCAAGTTAAAAGAGGAGATCATGCATGGAGAAGTGGGGGACAAGTTAGAGTTAGCCTCTGGGACATCAGAACAAGTGTCAGGAGTGTATTTAAGACACTAGACACACCCTGGAAATCAGGGATTTGGTTAGCTGCGAAAATTCCATGAGGAATTGGCTGCCAATGGAAAGACCTAGGCAAAATTATAAAAGGAGGGCATATGTGAGGAGGCGGGACGCCGATGAGTATGCCGGAGAGAATTCCACTTGCTGTGTGAGCACTCTGTGTTAGGCAAGGGATTCAGGAAAATAAGACTGAGTTTGAGGCTAACTGTCCACATTTTTCATGCATGTATCTGGCTCGGGGGTGATTGCGTACAGACTGGGTGTTTGTACCTAATCTACGGTTGGGAGGAACGTGGTTGTTCCTACTGCATTTGGTTTACAAGTTCCAGGTTTTGTGATCTCGGATACCAAGTATTTATGTTATTTATCTGCTTCCATTTCTTAAAAAATAGTGTTTATAATGTTTAAGAAATTTCTGTGGTTATTCGACTAATGCTTGATTAGTATTATAGATATTTAGTATGGATGATGAAACAACAACTATTTTTGTACATTCTCATGATTTATTACATCGATTTTATCAATGTTTATAATTTGATCAGTAAAGTCCTCAGTAAAAGAATTGTATGATTCTGTATAATCGATTATTGCATCGATTTTTAATATTACAGATTCGATCTATAAAACCTCATCGGAAATTGCATGAATTCCTTCCTCATTCCTTTGTGTATTTATGATTATCTATTTAGGGTCTAGGGTATAAATCTAGACGTTTCTTATACTCTACCATCGATAAAAATATGGATCATGTTTAGTATAGAAATCCTGTGTACAGAATTTCCACGATTCCCATGTGGACATCTTTAGGCATCTAAATATGTGATATCAAAACTAGAAAAGATACACATAAAATCACATCTGGAAAATGCCACAAGGACCTAGCAGACTGCTTCCCATCTCAGTTAACAGCGCCAGACAACTAAGGTCAAACCTCTGTTCCTGAATGAATTTTTTTACTAATGTGCAGGGTTAGGGCGTCATTCTAGGAAGGATTTAAGTCACGAAAACAATTGAGGGACAATAAAACTCAGAATGTTCATTTAAGAATGCAGAGAATTTCTTAAGGTTATCGTGGCAACACGCCTTTAGACTATTGACTGCTTAAGTTAAAACGATTTTCAAGTTCTGGAAATGCCAACGACTTTCGTTGTTCCATCACGAGATAATCTCGAATTTTGGGGAATAAATCCGGATCTAATTCCTTAATTCCTTTTCAAAAATCGAATCTGTTAATATAGTTCCTAGTGAAGTCTCTACCGTAACCGAGACATGAATTTTTTTAGTTTCTTCCAGTTTTTTTTGTTTACGGGAGCTTTTAAAAAATATATATATGGTTTAAAACAGAAGATTACAATGGAGTCATACAGGAATCGGTCTGACAACGGCGACTGTGATTTAGGGTGTTTATTTCGCTATCATGAATAACCATTGTTCTTAAAATAGAAGGCGAAATCATTTTAAACACCTATCTACCACGCATGAAAATGAAATGGATGAAAACAGGGAAATACAGAGGCCGTTGTGCCAGTAACCATATCTATTTAAATTTCTTATGAAAAGAAAAGGGTATTGTATTAACCCTGTAAATTTTATCTAACAGATTTAAAAAGCATCCAAGATCATTTTCCAGAACTAACCCTGAGGTAGTAGAATCATAAAAATCGAATATAAATTCACTCATAGTATTACAAAGTAACTGTACCGTATTCTCGACACTTTCAGGCTTTTGTTAGGGTATTGAAACCCTTCAAAAGGTAAGGATCAGAAACCCTAAACATAAATTCAGACATTCAATACGTATCTTTTAGAATCTAGAACCATAGAAGAAAATGACATAAAGGAAAAATAAGTTAATTACATCGGATTCGTGGCAGAAAACCCAGGCCACAGCGAATCCCTGAAGCTTCCAAAGGAATTAACCATGACTTTAAAACTACAAATTTCTCGTTGCCGTTGAAGAAGTCTTCCCAAGTTTTCCTGTCGACATATGAAGGCAGAGTAGCAATACCACTTACCGTTAGGAAAGGTCCCCTCTACAACCTGCTTCGTCTCGAACTGGGAATACCTGTCATTGGTAACAAGCCAAACATTGTAAGAAAAAGGGAGATGATTGCACAAAAAAAAAAAGAGCCAGCTGTTAGAAAAATAGAGTTACTGTGTTGGAGGTTACCTCCGAGGCATCGCAGGGAATGGCTGTGTCTTCAAAACAGGGAGAACTCCCTATGGAGTAACTACTATGGCGTAAATCATCCCTTTCCCATTGCAGAAAAGAATACAACGACGGTGAGTTTACTCGAATCGCCAGGGTTTGGTTAAACGTATTGTGAACCCAATACGAAGGCCAAAAAGGAATTTGTTGCAGAGAGTCTCGAGTACTTGCTGAAGGGTTACTTATCCCAAAGGCCGAGGCAACCAAACCTGTTTTGTCAAGTGCAGGTGGCACCACAACTTTCTAACACATTAAATGGAGTCACATGGCCGTTTAAATGATGGTGAATGATCCGAGTACGGGACCCTGTCGAAACGCAGGTGGCATTTTTAGCTACATCCACTTTGATAGTGATACATGGTTCATTACCCCGCTGAATCTTGTTGGTAGGTATAAGGTACCCTGCAAATTAAATGCTGATGAATTCGCAGATCATTCCAGATTGAAAGGACTCACAAATTATTGTATAGTTTATTTAATCTACCTAGTTGGTAATACATGTGTGACATACAAACTTTATCAATACATGATTCGAATAACATTTGTGATCTCATTGTCCTCTTGACATGCTAATTAGTTGTGAGATTTATGCATTACTTTGACATACAACTTTTATAGCATGGTGATGTATTCAAAGTTGGTGTTGGTACAAAGGGGTTCGCCTCAGAACCCTATTCACACTTTTATTCATCCAAACTTATGAACCTTGATGATTGTATGCTATGTGTCGACACTAAGTCATACACAACACAGTAAGACTAGGTCTGTTAAAGGAATGCATACCTTGTCACTGACGTCATAGAACATTCCAGAAGCATAGGAACCTGCATACCAGAAAAGACGGGAGAGTTAGCCGGAGCTAAGTAAGTGGTATGTCAACATAATAACCTTCTAGCTAGTAGGAAAACAAGGGTAAGGACACCTGAAAATTCATTATTACGAAGACATTAATAAATCTAATAGACGTATAACTGTCTTCTATTTATTTTGGGGCTATAAAGCGAACTGAAATTTACAAGGTTAAATTTTAAAGGAAAGAAATTTTTTTTTTTTTATGGAGATTTCACATATGGTATCAGAGCTAGATTCAACCCTGTCACCTTGGAAACACTTAGTTTTTGTTGCGCAGGAAATGAAAAAAATTAATATATATTTGAATGTTGCATGCGTATGTTCCAGTTTTGAATTTCAGATGACTTCGCACGAAGAATACGGAGAGGAGCCTGAAGGAAACGAACAGGCAAGAACATCAGAACATTCGGAAGCAAGTCAGGTACTAGAAGCCATGAGGAGTCTGATCGTGGAGATACAGAGTTTCAAAGCAGACAATGAGCAACTGAAGAAGGCCCAGGAAAAACAACAAGAAATTAATGAGATTTTACTGCAGAGCCTTCATGAAAGGAACAATGGCGAAAAACAGAAAGAGGATACTAAGAGGAAAGAGGAGACTGACGAGAACGCAGAGAAGAAGGGAGATTCCTCCAATGAGACCCAGAAATCTGAGCATCAAGACAAGACTATGGGAAAAAGAAAGGTTGACCATCTGGAGGGTGAATTCAAAAAAATAAAACCTACTAGCTTCGATGGAGAATCAAAAACTGGCGAAGAAGCAGAAGCCTGGCTGCTAGACATAAAGAAATACTTTCAGATCTACAATTACTCCAGTAATATGAAAGTCAGAATGGCTGTGTACAACCTGAAAGGGAAGGCCAGCATATGGTGGCAAGACCTGCAGATTTCCCAGGGATTGAAAGAAAAGAACCTTGAATGGTCGGAATTTAAAAAATATTTCAAGAAACAGTACTTATCAGAAAGTTACTATGAAAGAAAAACCAAGGAATTTTACGAATTAAAGCTGGGTCAAATGACTATGGAAGACCTTATCAATAAATTCCTAGACTTACTACGGTTCGTTCCTTATATCAAGGAAGAAAAACTGAAGGTACAGCGGTTCTTAAGCTGTCTGCCGCAATCCTACAAAGATCGAATTGAGTTCGACAATCCCAGAACTTTAGAAGAAGCACTGAGAAAGTCCAGATTATGTTTTGAGCAATACAAACAAAGGAATGATACTACAAAAGCATGGAAGGACAAGAAACAGGAAAAGTTTAACCAGTGAAATAAAGGTTACAAACCCCCGCCCTACAGGAACATGCCCAAAAACTTCCAGGGAAATTCATTTCCTAAGAATGAATAGTTACAGCAGAAAACTTTTAAAACCCCTAACATGGGCATAAAAGGAAGTATCGGCATTCCTAAGGAACCCCTGAAATGCTGGGAATGTGGTGAAGCCCATTTACGCAGGAATTGTCCCCGATACAATGAAACAAGCAAAGTATTGCATAATATGCAAGAAGCATCCACGGTGGGAGACATTGGAAAAAGTTATCATCGAATTAATGCAGCCTTGGAGGACCAACAGGCAGATCATCAATCTGCCATCGTGGAAATTGAAGGTAAAATTTCTGACCATATTTGCTCCATTTTAATTGACCCGGGGGCAACCTTAAGCTACATCACTCCCAAGATGATGGAGCACTGCCAACTCACTAAGGTAAAGCATCCAAAACCTTGGTTAGTTCAGTTAGCTACAGGAGTAAAGAGGAAGGTTACTGAATACATATCTGATTGTGAACTTCAAATACAGGACCACAAAACAAGGATTAATCTAAATGTGTTGCCTTTAGGATCTTACGACATGATAATAGGTATGGACTGGCTTGAAAAAAATAAAGTAGTACTGAACTGCTTTAGCAAAAACTTTACCTACGTTGCGGAAGACCAAATTCTTAGAACAGTGATTGGAAAACAGAAACCCGTCTCTGTTAGGCAGATTTCTGCTATGCAGCTAAAGAAATGCATGAGAAAAGGATGCAAGATTTACGCTGTAAGAGTATCTGATTTACTTCTCAACGAAAATCAGACTTCTATAGCAGAACATCCTATCTTAGGTGAATTCGTAGACGTATTTCCAGAGGAAATACCGGGGTTACCTCCTCAACGAGAAATAGATTTCTCTATTGAACTTTTACCAGGATCTGCACCAGTGTCAAAAGTACCTTATAGAATGAGTATCCCAGAATTGACGGAATAAAAAATTCAGATTGAAGAGTTACTAGACAAAGGGTATATAAAACCTAGTGTTTCGCCTTGTGGTGCACCGGTCCTGTTTGTCAAGAAAAAAGATGGGACCCTAAGACTATGTATTGACTATAGACAACTGAATAAGGTAACTGTTAAAAATAAATACCCCTTACCACGTATTAATGATTTGTTCGACCAAGTAGGGGGAGCCAGAGTCTTTTCCAAACTAGATCTTCGATCTGGGTACCACCAGATTCGTATTAAAAATGAAGACATAAGCAAGACTGCATTCCGTACTCGATATGGACATTATGAATTTGTAGTGATCCCTTTTGGGCTAACCAACGCACCTGCCACATTCATGTGTTTAATGAATGGTATCTTCAACAAATACTTAGACCAATTTGTGTTGATCTTTATTGACGATATCCTAATATACTCCAAGTCGGAGGAGGAACATGAACAGCATATAAGAATCGTATTGCAAACCTTGAGGGATCACCAGTTATATGCAAAGTTGGAAAAATGTGAGTTCTTCAAAAAGGAAATCCAGTTCTTAGGCCATATTATTTCTGCTGAAAGAATTTGAGTCGACCCACAGAAAATTAAAGCCATAGCGGATTGGCCAATACCGAGAGATGTAGCTGATATTAGATCTTTAATGGGACTCACAGGTTACTACGGGAGGTTCATTGAGGGATTCTCGAAGATCGCCTATCCCATTACCTCACTACAGAAAAAGGGGATAAAGTTTGTGTGGTCCTGCAAGTGTCAAGAAAGTTTTGAACGACTCAAAGAATTGCTGACCAAGGCACCTATTCTAAAGGTAGCAGACCCATGTAAAGAATACACGGTCTGTACAGATGCAAGTAAAGAGGGAGTAGGAGGAGTACTGTCCCAGGACGGACATGTAGTATGTTACGAATCACGAAAGTTAAAGGAGCATGAACACAACTACGTGGTTCATGACTTGGAATTAACAGCAGTAGTACACGCACTGAAAATGTGGCGTCACTACCTGCTGGGAAAGAAATTCTTGTTATTAACCGATAACACGTGTGCCAAGAACCTATTTAACCAACCAGGACTCAATGCCAGACAGGCAAGGTGCATGGATTTCTTAAGTGAATTCGACTTTGAAGTAAAACACATAAAGGGTAAGGAAAATACGGTGGCAGATGCACTTAGTCGAAGGACCCACGAGGTGTACGAGATAATAATGAGTCAACCAGAAAGTAATCTCATGGAGAAAGTATTAGTGGCAAGCAAACAGGATGCAGATTACATAAATCTGCAAGGTAAATTACAACAAAATGAGAAAAACATGAATGGGACAGATTTCAAAGTGGATCAGAAGGGTCTGATTTGGTTCAAGGATAGGCTGTACATGCCTAATGTTGCAGAATTTAAATTGTTTATTCTAAATGAGATGCACAAACCCCCTTTTGCAGGTCATCCCGGTTGTCAAAAAATGATAACAGCCCTTAGAAAACAGTTCTTTTGGCCTAAATTAAAAACTGATCTTGCTGATTATTTATCTAAATGCTTGGAATGTCAACAGGTGAAGGCTGACCATAGACATCCTGCTGGTTTATTACAACCATTACCAATTCCTGAATGGAAATGGGAAGTGATTTCGCTAGATTTTATCACAGGCTTGCCAAGAACCCAGCGGCAACATGACTCTATAATGGTGGTGGTTGACAAATTTAGCAAATCTGCACATTTCATTCCGGTAAAAACCACCTACAAGGCAGCAGATATTGCAGGAATTTTTCTAAAAGAAATATTCAGATTACACGGAGTACCAAAGATGGTAATTTCAGATAGGGATGTAAAATTTACCTCCAAATTCTGGAAAACTTTATTTGCAGGTTTGGAAACAAGAATTAATTTCAGCACGAGTTATCACCCTGAAACGGATGGACAGACTGAACGTACAAATCAGATCATTGAAGATATGCTGAGAATGTACGTTATGGAGAGACCTACCAAATGGGAAGACTACTTACATCTGGTAGAGTTCGCCTACAACAACGAGTATCAGGCGTCATCGAGAATGAGTCCATTCGAAATTCTTTATGGAAGGAAATGCACTACCCCAATTAGCTGGGATAGTCCAGTCGATCGGTTATTGATAGGACCAGAATTGCTGAAAGTCATGGAACAAACAGTCCAAAAGGTACAAAAGAATTTAAAGGTGGCCCAGGACCGCCAAAAGAGCTATGCTGATCTAAAAAGATGGGATAAGGAATTTTCAGTTGGGGACCATGTATACTTGCAGGTTAAACCAAAGTAAAGTTCACTCCGGCTAGGGAGTTGTACTAAACTGGCACCACGATTCTGCGGGCCTTTCCAAATACTGGAAAGAATTGGAACCGTAGCTTATAAACTGGCATTACCAGCACACTTAAAGATTCATAATATTTTTCACATTTCATTACTGAAGAAATATATTTATGACCCCACTCATATTATTGATTGGAATTTGATACAGGAGGCTCTAGAAGGCGAATTTCAAGTGGAACCTTTACGCATTCTGGACAGGAAAGAAACAGTACTTCGGAACCGAGCCATCGCTCAGGTAAAGGTGCAGAGGAAGCACTTTAGTCCTGAGGAGGCAACCTGGGAATTGGAAAGCGATATACTGGAAAAGTACCCGAACCTATTCCCAGAACCCATGGAGGAAGACTAGAACACTGAGGACAGTGTTCACAATAAGGGGGCAAGGATGTGACATCCCTCTCCAATGATGAAATAAATAAAAAACATTATGTTAGATTTATTTTGAATTTATCTTTATTTTTATGCAATAAGGAAGCCAGATGAGAAATCGGCTGACTTAAAGTCCTAGGAGGACTGTTGTAAACAAACAATTTTATTATTATTAATAAAAGAATGAGCAGGAACAGCCAAGTTAAAAGAGGAGATCATGCATGGAGAAGTGGGGGACAAGTTAGAGTTAGCCTCTGGGACATCAGAACAAGTGTCAGGAGTGTATTTAAGACACTAGACACACCCTGGAAATCAGGGATTTGGTTAGTTGCGAAAATTCCATGAGGAATTGGCTGCCAATGGAAAGACCTAGGAAAAATTATAAAAGGAGGGCATATGTGAGGAGGCGGGACACCGCTGAGTATGCCGGAGAGAATTCCACTTGCTGTGTGAGCACTCTGTGTTAGGCAAGGGATTCAGGAAAATAAGACTGAGTTTGAGGCTAACTGTCCACATTTTTCATGCATGTATCTGGCTCGGGGGTGATTGCGTACAGACTGGGTGTTTGTACCTAATCTACGGTTGGGAGGAACGTGGCTATTCCTACTGCATTTGGTTTACAAGTTCCAGGTTTTGCGATCTCGGATACCAAGTATTTCTGTTATTTATCTCCTTCCATTTCTTAAAAAATAGTGTTTATAATGTTTAAGAAATTTCTGTGGTTATTCGACTAATGCTTGATTAGTATTATAGATATTTAGTATGGATGATGAAACAACAACTATTTTTGTACATTCTCATGATTTATTACATCGATTTTATCAATGTTTATAATTTGATCAGTAAAGTCCTCAGTAAAAGAATTGTATGATTCTGTATAATCGATTATTGCATCGATTTTTTAATATTACAGATTCGATCTATAAAACCTCGTCGAAAATTGCATGAATTCCTTCCTCATTCCTTTGTGTATTTATGATTATCTATTTAGGGTCTAGGGTATAAATCTAGACGTTTCTTATACTCTACCATCGATAAAAATATGGATCATGTTTAGTATAGAAATCCTGTGTACAGAATTTCCACGATTCCCATGTGGACATCTTTAGGCATCTAAATACGTGATATCAAAACTAGAAAAGATACACATAAAATCACATCTGGAAAATGCCACAAGGACCTAGCAGAGTGCTTCCCATCTCAGTTAACAGCGCCAGACAACTAAGGTCAAACCTCTGTTCCTGAATGAATTTTTTTACTAATGTGCAGGGTTAGGGCGTCATTCTAGGAAGGATTTAAGTCACGAAAACAATTGAGGGACAATAAAACTCAGAATGTTCATTTAAGAATGCAGAGAATTTCTGAAGGTTATCGTGGCAACACGCCTTTAGACTATTGACTACTTAAGTTAAAATGATTTTCAAGTTCTGGAAATGCCAACGACTTTCGTTGTTCCATCACGAGATAATCTCGAATTTTGGGGAATAAATCCGGATCTAATTCCTTAATTCCTTTTCAAAAATCGAATCTGTTAATATAGTTCCTGGTGAAGTCTCTACCGTAACCGAGACATGAATTTTTTTAGTTTCTTCCAGTTTTTTTTGTTTACGGGAGCTTTTAAAAAATATATATGGTTTAAAACAGAAGATTACAATGGAGTCATACAGGAATCGGTCTGACAACGGCGACTGTGATTTAGGGTGTTTATTTCGCTATCATGAATAACCATTGTTCTTAAAACAGAAGGCGAAATCATTTTAAACACCTATCTACCACGCATGAAAATGAAATGGATGAAAACAGGGAAATATAGAGGCCGTTGTGCCAGTAACCATATCTATTTAAATTTCTTATGAAAAGAAAAGGGTATTGTATTAACCCTGTAAATTTTATCTAACAGATTTAAAAAGCATCCAAGATCATTTTCCAGAACTAACCCTGAGGTAGTAGAATCATAAAAATTGAATATAAATTCACTCATAGTATTACAAAGTAACTATACCGTATTCTCGACACTTTCAGGCTTTTGTTAGGGTATTGAAACCCTTCAAAAGGTAAGGATCAGAAACCCTAAACATAAATTCAGACATTCAATACGTATCTTTTAGAATCTAGAACCATAGAAGAAAATGTCATAAAGGAAAAATAAGTTAATTACATCGGATTCGTGGCAGAAAACCCAGGCCACAGCGAATCCCTGAAGCTTCCAAAGGAATTAACCAGGACTTTAAAACTACAAATTTCTCGTTGCCTTTGAAGAAGTCTTCCCAAGTTTTCCTGTCGACATATGAAGGCAGAGTAGCAAAACCACTTACCGTTAGGAAAGGTCCCCTCTACAACCTGCTTCGTCTCGAACTAGGAATACCTGTCATTGGTAACAAGCCAAACATTGTAAGAAAAAGGGCGATGATTGCACAAAAAAAAAAAGAGCCAGCTGTTAGAAAAATAGAGTTACTGTGTTGGAGGTTACCTCCGAGGCATCGCAGGGAATGGCTGTGTCTTCAAAACAGGGAGAACTCCCTATGGAGTAACTACTATGGCGTAAATCATCCCTTTCCCATTGCAGAAAAGAATACAACGACGGTAAGTTTACTCGAATCGCCAGGGTTTGGTTAAACGTATTGTGAACCCAATACGAAGGCCAAAAAGGAATTTGTTGCAGAGAGTCTCGAGTACTTGCTGAAGGGTTACTTATCCCAAAGGCCGAGGCAACCAAACCTGTTTTGTCAAGTGCAGGTGGCACCACAACTTTCTAACACATTAAATGGAGTCACATGGCCGTTTAAATGATGGTGAATGATCCGAGTACGGGACCCTGTCGAAACGCAGGTGGCATTTTTAGCTACATCCACTTTGATAGTGATACATGGTTCATTACCCCGCTGAATCTCATTGGTAGGTATAAGGTACCCTGCAAATTAAATGCTGATGAATTCGCAGATCATTCCAGATTGAAAGGACTCACAAATTATTGTATAGTTTATTTAATCTACCTAGTTGGTAATACATGTTTGACATACAAACTTTATCAATACATGATTCGAATAACATTTGTGATCTCATTGTCCTCTTGACATGCTAATTAGTTGTGAGATTTATGCATTACTTTGACATACAAATTTTATAGCATGGTGCTATATTCAAAGTTGGTGTTGGTACAAAGGGGTTCGCCTCAGAACCCTATTCACACTTTTATTCATCCAAACTTATGAACCTTGATGATTGTATGCTATGTGTCGACACTAAGTCATACACAACACAGTAAGACTAGGTCTGTTAAAGGAATGCATACCTTGTCACTGACGTCATAGAACATTCCAGAAGCATAGGAACCTGCATACCAGAAAAGACGGGAGAGTTAGCCGGAGCTAAGTAAGTGGTATGTCAACATAATAACCTTCTAGCTAGTAGGAAAACAAGGGTAAGGACACCTGCAAATTCATTATTACGAAGACATTAATAAATCTAATAGACGTATAACTGTCTTCTATTTATTTTGGGGCTATAAAGCGAACTGAAATTTACAAGGTTAAATTTTAAAGGAAAGAAAAAAAAAATTTTTTATGGAGATTTCACATATAGGAGGATGACTAAACCTCCCAAGGCTTGTAATAGGAACAAGTGGTTGGGTATTCAAGCCCCCAAGGCCTATCGAGGGCCTATAATAGGACCTGGAGGCTTAGAGCCTCCCAAGGCTATTGGTAACAACTGGCTGAGTGATATTGGTAATAATTAGCTATCAATGACCACTGTCTCTCGACTATGATAGACTAGAAACCCACTTCACCATGAAACCCCTGGCCTCAAGCATGCCTTAAGACGCGATTTCCCTATCTAAGCCCGAGCCTTGCCTCAACCCGATTTCTCATCTGGCCGTGATCTCGCCATCTCCATTTGGCGGATATTTGTGAGCCTGCCCATATAAAAAAGACCCCAAAGTATTTTTGTATTGTTACATTAAATAAAAAAAACCCTTTGCCCCTTAATATATAAGCAATATAATTTTTAGGTTTTCATGAATATTTAATACCGCAATATGAATGAACGTGGTATTATATTTCCTTCTAGTGAATCCCCCATGCACCTTCCAGGGCACTATGACCACATTTCAAGGGAGTTGTCCCATACCAATAGCTAGTTAGTTGAATCATGATGCTGCCATTTGTCCATTTCCTTCTACCCCAGATTCCATTCCACCTAGTGGGTCAGTAAACACTCTTTCAACATAAAAAATTTACAATAAAAGTTAAGATAATGTTTCCAACATAAAATGTTTTTCAGCAAAAAGGGTATGTTACACTATACATATAATGGCAGTAGATATATGGGAATATTATGAACCATGCAACTAATCACTATGTTAAAGAATGTAATATTTCTCGTTTTAATATAACTCATTTTTACACTTAACATATTATAAACATAACATCCTTAACATCCTTTCCTTGAATTAATTTAAAAGTCTAGTTCGAATTTAAGCCGGCCTCTCCATTCATTGCTCAGGCAAATTGTTTAATTCACTTCTCCATTCAATTATTTTAGTTTGTTTCCTTCACTTAAATTATATATATATATATATAATGTTTTAGATGGAGAACATTTATTTTGAGAAAAATGTATTAAAGTTTTAAAAAATATTTTTAAAACTAAATAAATTCACATATACACATTTTCAATTTTTAACATTAAATAATGGCCAACATTACCATATTTCTATTCAATATTTTAAAGTGCCATCTATTAACTCGACTTAACCATATATAGAAATACATATCTCCTTTATACTAGGTTGTAAACATTATCTCACAATAATATGAAAGCGGTACTTTTGGTTCAAATTGAACCTAGTTCTAATGGTGAATTTAGCCAATTTTCAGATTTTCCCTATTAATATGTTTACTAACTCTGTTATGTTTATTTATCAATATTCCTTATCCTCCTCTATTTAATCATTTATCATTTTCCTTCAAAATTTGATTTCCTTCTTATTTTAATAATTAATATGTTTACTAACTCCATTATGTTTATCTATCAATATTCCTTATCCTTCTCTATTTAAGCATTTATCATTTTCCTTCAAAATTTTATTTCCTTTCTTGTTTTAATAATTTTCTAATGGTATCTCCTTAACACTAGCATTAGTCAATTTTTTTTTTATGTTTTCCAATTATTAATCGTCATATACAAGTTCCAAGTCCTACATCCTTAATATTATAATGTTACCATATATTCGATTTCATGTCCTAGAGATTGATTAGTTCTATAGAAATGAATTTTTTTTGTACTGGACATTCAAATTTTGAATATGTTTTTAGCACCATTTCCATGCACATCTAATTTTATGTTTAGGAAATTAAGTGGAGTTTCTTTGCAACATGTTTTTAAAAAAGGTAACTTCATGTCAATGAATGTGGAAATAGTTGAACAAAGTTTTTATAAAAAGGTGTCAATGGCATTAGAATTTTGACATTTCATGTGATTTGATTTTGTGCTTTAAAAATTAGGTGGAATTGCTTTGCTACATGTTTTTTAAAAACGAAACTTTTTATTAAGAAATATTAAAATATGTGCAAACAAAAGTATATTAGCAGGTGCCAATTTTGTCATTTTGATGTCATATTTTATGTAAAAAATGTCATTAAACTTTAAAAATAAAATAATATATTAAAATGTCAATGTATATTTTACATGTACACTTGATATAATAGTAACTAGACATCTAAATAATACAATTGAAAGTACATTACGCACATTCACAAAAAATAATAATTTCTTGATATACTTATATAGATATCACATCACTTATTGAATTTAGAGTGAGAATATGTATTCTCATTTATATAATGGGAAATGGAAAGAAATATCTAAATGGTTATATTTGGAACATTGTTAATTTTATTATTACACAAAATTATTTTAGGTTTATTTTATAATTTATAAGGTTTTTTTTTTTTCAAAGGGATCAATGTTTTGAAGATGAAAACTTGTGTTCATGTTTTCTATTCTAAAATATATTTGTACTTAAAAGGATTTGATTCAGCTTATTTCTTGATATATCCAAGATCAAAGTTGATCTAAGATGATATAACATGGAATCAAGCATTTTATGTGTTTGTAATGGATGCAGTTTAAATGAATGAGAAAAATGAAGTAGGTTATTTAGTATCTATAAATCTTATATGCCCAACAAAATTCATGGGGACCTTGTAAAGAAATTCTTTTTAATATATATGATGGGTTGTTGTTGTTGCACAAAATTGATTAACCTTCAAAAAAGAAAATCGTATACAGCATGTTTAGTCACTTTTGAAGATCCTTTCGTAAGCCAAATAGTTCATGGTGTAGTCAATGATTCATTGGGCATTAGCTTTTCTATGTTCTATTGCAAAAGATAGTAACATAGTCCCACGAGGATTCATATTTAAGGAATAATTTAGCTATCTCGATCTAGTGAAAGTGCCATTACACCCAATGTCAATATCATAAGAAAAGATGACACAACACTTATACTATCCACACATCCTCCATATGAACAAAAACATAAAATCATGGCAATGCAATCAACCCCAATTGAATCAATGCTTATTCTAGATACTACACTAATTTGTATACATGATTATTATGTCATTCATCTATAGTATTGAATTGGTTTCATACTTATTGAACCCATCTCTCCTCCTATGGCAACAACATGAATTATATAGGATATTTCCCATTTAGTATAGTGAATGGTATATAACATTTCCCATATTATCATTGTATAGATCATGATGATCATATTGATGATCTACATCAATTATGAATAAAAAAATGCTAAATAGTGGACATGGAAATTATTATTCTGCTTATAAAATTTGTGTAATCATGTAAAATTCATTAAATGTTGAAAAAGAGTATATTAAAATTTTCCAATGGCACTTGATATATGGGAATATCTTGAACTAGAGTACTAATTACTATGTTCAAAAATATAATCTTTCTTATTTTGTAACTAATTTTTATAGTTAATTTATATTATAAAAGTAATCTCTTAGAATTATTGAAGAGTCTAGTTTTGATTTAAGTGAGCTTTTAGGAAAATTGTATCATGATTATAAATAATTTTTTCATTCACTTCTCTATTCAATAATTCTAGATTGCTTCCTCCACTCAAGTTATTTGATGATTTTAATGTGTGTGTATTTTAGATGAAGAACATCTATTTTGAGGAAAATGTATTAAAGTTTCAAAATTATTTATTACAACTAAAGAAACACATATACAAATATCTTTAGTTTTTAACTTTAAATTATGCTAGCTTGTCTTATTTCTATAATGTTTTAAAGTATGTATTTATAGAATTACACATTTCCCTACTTTGTTGTAGGAATTGTCTCACAATAAGGTGAATGTAATATTTTATTGAAATTGACCCTAGTTATAATGGTGTACATTTAACCAATTTTTAGATTTTTTTCTAGGATTTGTACTAAATTCTTTATGTTTATTTATCTAATCTTAAATATTTTGAACCCTCCTCGATTTAATCATTTATTATTTAATAAGCTATGTTCATCAAAGTTTTCTTACATTGCTATTTTATTATTTTTCTAATGGTATTTCCTTAACACTCAATATTAGTGAAATGAATTTTTGTTTTTCCTTATCAATATTATGTCTTAATATACACAAAAGCTCCAAATTTGACATCCTTAAGATTTTAAATTTACTATCTTTTCCATCTCATGTCTTTAAAATTGATTACTTCTATATATCAATTTTTGATACTAGACATTCAAATTTTAAATATTTTTAACAATATATTTATGTATATTAGTTTTGTGTTTAGTAAATTAAGTTGTTTAGCTTTGCAGCATGCTTTTAAGAAATGCATATTTGTGTTAAGAAATGTGAAAAATAGTCAATCACAACCTTGTTCATGCCCTTTGTATGTCCTTTGCTAAAAAATAGTGGATGCTTATTTGCATATCATCCAACATAGTTATAACTGTGTTGTTCACTCCTCCACTCGTCTCTCTCCTTTTTAGGTCTACTATGGCTATCAACCTTTATCTCCTTATGATTTTCCTCTAACATTGACTCCTATGGAGTTTTCCCCTCAATGGTAATAAAAAAATCCAACCCAATCTTTCGTGCAACATATTATTCACAAAAATTCTCAACGTTAGTGGTTATTTAGTTGAGTTTGACGTTGTCAACACTCCCCCTTGTAATACAATCTATATATAAAGTTTCCTTCTCTTCAATCATCCTTGCAATAACATATATATATAAAGTTTCCTTCTCTTCAATCATAACAGAATAAATGAGTGTTATTGTGTTTGAGTTCCCTTCAACAATTCAATAAAAGAAATTGTTTGACTCTAAGATCAATTCTTGTTTTTTCACTAAATTGAATAAATTTTGAAAGAGAATAGATGAAACATTTTTTTAAGTCACTTTTGAGGATATTTTTCTAAGCCATATAATTCATAGTGTAGTGATTAATTCATTGGGTGTTAGGTTTTCAATATGTTGTTGTGGGGGACAATAACTGAGTCTTACAAGGTTTCATGTTTAAAGAATAATGTTCCCTTTTAGTTTTTAATAGAATTTCAATTACACCCAATGTCAATGTAACAAGAAAAGATGAAACAATAAGTATAATATTCAAACATCCTCCTAATAAATAAGGAGATAAAATGATGGACATTTAATCAACCTCAACTTTAATTTTTATTTTGTATACTAAAAAACAACATTAGTTCCTACACGCGATTATCATGTCACTCATACATAACTTAGCCAATTGACCTCACACTTACTAAACCCATATCTCATCCAAACCCATATCTCATCCAATGCATTGAATGTCAACAACATGAATTCTATACGATGCGCCCATCAAATATTGTGAATAGTTTAGCACATTCCATATCTAATCATTTTATTGTGATGATTATCATATTGGACATCTACATTATTATCAGTCAACGTGAAAATAATTTGGTATGCACATAGCTTAGCCAATTGACCTCACACTTACTAAACCCATATCTCATCCAATGCATTGAATGTCAACAACATGAATTCTATAGGATGCGCCAATCAAATATTGTGAATAGTTTAGCACATTCCATATCTAATCATTTTATTGTGATGATTATCATATTGGCCATCTAAATTATTATCATTCAACGTGGAAATAATTTGGTATCCTTATAAAATTTGTGTGGTCTCAAACTTCATGTATTGTTAAAGAAGGCTATACATACATTTCATACATTTTCCAATAGCACTATATACATCGGAATATTATGAACCATGCAACTAATCACTATCACTATGTTAAAGAATGCAATATTTCTCATTTTAATATAACGCATTTTTACACTTAACATGTTATAAAAATAACATCCTTGAATTAATTTAAGAGTCTAGTTCGACTTTGAGTTAGCCTCTCAATTCAATGCTCAGCCAAATTGTTTCATGACTGTAAACAACCTTTTATTTCACTTCTTTATTCAATTATTTTAGTTTGTTTCCTTCACTCAAATTTTATATATATTTATATATATATATTATGTTTTAAATGTAGAACATCTATTCTAAACAAAAATGTATTAACGTTTCAAAAATATTATTAAAACTAAATAAATACACATATATATACATTTTCGATTTTTAACATTAAATAATGGCCAGCATTATCATATTTCTATTCAATATTTTAAAGTGCCATTTATTATCTCAAACTTAACCATAGATGGAAATACATATCTCTTTAAATACACTAGGTTGTAAACATTATCTCACAATAAGATGAAAGTGGTATTTTTGTCGATTTTTAACATTAAATAATGGCCAACATTGTCATATTTCTATTCAATATTTTAAAGTGCCATTTATTATCTCAAATTTAACAATAGATGGAAATATATATCTCTTTAAATACACTAGGTTGTAAACATTATCTCACAATAAGATGAAAGTGGTATTTTTGGTTCAAATTGAATCTAGTTCTAATGGTAAATTTAGTCAATTTTCAGATTTTTCTTATTAATATGTTTACTAACTCCATTATGTTTATTTATCAAGATTCCTTAACCTCCTCTATTTAAACATTTATCATTTTCTTTCAAATTTTTCTTTCATTCCTATTTTAATAATTTTCTAATAGTATCTCCTTAACACTAACATTAGTTAATTTTTTTTTTCTTTTAATGTTTTCCAATTCATATTATCTACCCATCGTCATATACAAGTTCGAATTCGAACATCCTTAAGATTATAACTTTACCATATTTCCGATTTCATGTCCCAGAGATTGATTAGTTATATAGAAATTAATTTTTTTTGCTAGACATTCAAATTTTGAATATGTTCCACATCGAATTTTATGTTTAGGAAATTAAGTGGAGTTTCTTTGCAACATGTTTTTTGAAAAGGTAACTTCATGTCAACGAGCGTGGAAATAGTTGAACAAATCTTTTATAAACGGGTGTCAATGGCATTGGAATTTCGTTATTTTTACATCACGTTTTATGTGATTTAATTTTGTGCTTAAAAAATTAGGTAGAATTTATTTGCTACATGTTTTCAAAAAATGCATCTTTCTACTAAGGAATATTATATGTCAATTTTGTCATTTTGATGTCACATTTTATGTAAAATTGTCATTAAACTTTAAAAATAAAATAATAGATTAAACTGTCAATGTATGTTTTACATGTACACTTGATATAATAGTGACTAGACATCTAAATAATACAACTCAAAGTGCACTAGCATTCATAGAAGAAATAATTTCTTGAAATACTTATATAGATATCACATCACTTATTAAATTTAGAGCTATAATATATATTCCCATGTATATAAGGACAAATGAAAAGAAACATCTAAATAGTTATATTTAAACATTGTTATTTTTATTATTACATAAAATTATTTTTTGTTTATTTGATCATTTATAAGGTTTTTATTATTTTCAAAGAGATCAATGTTTTGAAGGTAAAAACATTTTTCAACATGTTTTCTAATGTAAAAGATATTTGTACTTAAAAAGATTTGATTCTATTCTAAGTGGAGTTTCTTTGCAACATGTTTTTTGAAAAGGTAACTTCATGTCAACGAAAGTGGAAATAGTTGAACAAATCTTTTATAAAGGGGTGTCAATGGCATTGGAATTTCGTTATTTTTACATCACATTTTATGTGATTTAATTTTGTGCTTCAAAAATTAGGTAGAATTTATTTGCTACATGTTTTTAAAAAATGCATCTTTCTATTAAGGAATATTATATGTCAATTTTGTCATTTTGATGTCACATTTTATGTAAAAATTGTCATTAAACTTTAAAAATAAAATAATAGATTAAAATGTCAATGTATGTTTTACATGTACACTTGATATAATAGTGACTAGACATCTAAATAATACAACTCAAAGTGCACTAGCATTCATAGAAGAAATAATTTCTTGATATACTTATATAGATATCACATCACTTATTGAATTTAGAGCTATAATATATATTCCCATGTATATAATGAGAAATGAAAAGAAACATCTAAATGGTTATATTTTGAACATTGTTATTTTTATTATTACATAAAATTATTTTACGTTTATTTGATCATTTATAAGGTTTTTATTATTTTCAAAGGGATCAATATTTTGAAGGTAAAAACGTTTCTCAACATGTTTTCTATTCTAAAAGATATTTGTACTTAAAAAGATTTGATTCATCGTAATTCCATATCCAAAATTAAAGTTGATATAAGATGGTATGACATGAAACCAAGTATTTTATGTGTTTGTAATGGATGCAGGTTAAAATAGAAAAATGAAATAGTTCATATAGTATTTATAAATATTATATGCCCAACAAAAATCATGGTGACCTTGTAAAACAATTCATTTAGATATATAATGGATTTTTGTTGTTGCACCAAATTGATTAACTTTAAAGAAAGAAAAAATCATGTTTAGTCACTTTTGAAGATCCTTTTGTAAGCCACACAGTTCATGGTGTAGTCAATGATTCATTGGGTATTAGCTTTTTTATGTGTTATTTCAAAGGATAGTAACATAGTCCTACAAGGATTCATATTGAAGGAATAGTTTAGCTATCTCGATCTAGTGCAAGTGCCATTGCACCCAATGTCAATATAATAAGAAAAGATGAAATAATACTGATACTATTCAAACATCCTCCATATGAACAAAAGCATAAAATGATATAATAAGAAAAGATGAAACAATACTTATACTATTCAAACATCCTCCATATGAAAAAAAGCATAAAATGATGGCAATGCAATCAACACCAATTGAATCAATGTTGATTCGGGATACTCAAAGAAGTACATTAATTTCTAGATACATGATGATCATGTCAGTCATCTATAATATTGAATTAATTTCATACTTATTAAACCCATCTCTCCTCCTATGGAAACAACATGAATTCTATAGGATATTTCTCATTTAATATTGTGAATCGTATAGCACATTTCCCATACTATTTATTTTATTACTAATGATGATCTACATCAATTATGAATTAAAAAATGCTAATTAGTGGACATGGAAATTATTGTTCTCCTTATAAATTTTATGTGGTCGTATGAAATTCATGCATTGTTAAAAAAGAGTATACTTACATTTTACAATGGCACTTGATATATGGGAATATCTTGAACTAGAGTACTAACTACTATGTTAAAAAATCAAATATTTATTATTTTGTAACTAATTTTTATAGTTAATATTTTTATAAAAGTAATCTCCTACAATTACTAAAGAGTGCATTTCTTATTTAAGCGAGCTTTTCAATTTAATGTGTAGGCAAATTGTCTCATGATTATAAACAACTTTTTCATTCACTTCTCTATTCAATGATGTTAAATTGTTTCTTTCACTCAAGTTATTTGATGATTTTAATGTGTGTATATTTTAGATGAAAACATCTATCTTGAATAAAATGTATTAAAGTTTCAAAATTATCTATTGAAACTAAAGAAACACACATACAAATATCTTTACTTTTTAACTTCAAATTATGGTTAGCCTTGTCTTATTTCTATAATGTTTTACAATGCCATCCTTTATAGAAGTACACATTTCCCTTATACTTTGTTGTAGAAATTGTCTCACAATAAGGTAAGGTGAAAGTGATATTTGATTGCAATTGACTCTAGTTATAATGGTGTATTTAGGATATTTTTAGTTTTTTTTTCTAAGATTTATACTAAATTATTTATGTTTATTTAACTAATGTTAAATATTTTGAATCCTCTTCTATTTAATCATTTATTATTTAATAAGCTATGTCCATCAAAGTTTTCTTACATTCCTATTTTATTATTTCTTTAATGACATTTTTTTAATACTCAATATTAGTGAAATGAATTTTATGTCTTAATATTTATACCCAAAAGTTCCAAATCTAACATCCTTAATATTTTAAATTTACTATCTTTTCCATCGCATGTCCTTGAACTTGATTTAATTCTATATATCAATTTTTGATACTAGACATTCAAATTTTAAATATTGTTAACACTATTTCCATGTACATTTAGTTTTGTGTTTAGTAAATTAAGTTGTGTCAAATGCATTGTACTTTGATTATTTTTATGTAACATTTTATGTGGTTTAATTTTGTATTAAGTAGATTTTCTTTGTCATATGTATTTAGAAAAAGTAACCCCTAATAAGAAATGTAAAAATAAGTGAACAAGAATATATTAAAAAGTATCAAGTTTGTTATTTTGATGTTACATTTTATGTAAAAAAATTATTTAAATTTTAAAAATAAAATAATTGGTTTAAATATCAAAATAAGTTTTAAATATACACTTAGATAAACAACTCAAATTACATTATTAACATTAATTAAAATTATTAATTTAGTAATTTACTTATTACTTATTTAATATAAAGTTATCTGAAAAGTTAGTATAATAAAATAAATTAAAAATATTAACAAAAATTAAAATTAACTTAAATGTTTGACCTACCTGGTTTTAGTTTAAAAGTAGGAATCTTAGAAAAACATTTATGTACATAATTGCGAAAATCCTAAAATACTCTCAACATAAATGTGAATCTTTCGTTTTCTTTTGGTTGGAAATAGTATTTAAATAAATGACGTAATAATTAAAAATAATATTAAAACAATACCATAGAAATTTAAAAAACAATTTATTTAACTATTTATTTTGTAACATTAATTTAGAAAATAGTATCTAAATAAATCCCATAGTAAAGTCAAAGGAAAACAAATAAAAAAAGGAATTTATTGTATAATAAGTTTCATTCGTTCATACTTTTTATACGTTTTGCCAAAGATTGCTAACTAGTTTGCATTACTCATGTCAAGTCAGATTTAAAATTGGTTGGTTTAAGTTATAGAGTGAACTAAAAGCAATGCGGTACATGCAATTGGTATAAGTATAAGTATGATAATAGTATTTAAAATCCTCCGAACAATTGGAATCAGCTGCGAAAAGATCCATCAAGTCGACAACCCTAAGAAGAAAATCTTTATAAAGGGATAACGTCTTGCACTTATTTCCAATATTATATTTTGTATTAACTGAAATCGGTCTTGAATCGCGACGCTATGTCGCAAGGAACAGATTGCAGCAGCGGCAATATGAAGCCCAAGACGTGGCAAAAGAAGAGATCTGATCCGAGTCATCCATTCTACATTGGCGTAGGAAAGCGAAAGTGGGGAAGGTCCAGAATCTGGCTCGGCTCTTACTCAACCCCAGAAATGGCAGCTTGCGCACATGATGTCGCAGCTTTTGCATTAAGAGGCCACTTTGCTATTCTAAATTTTCCTGATTCCCTTCGTTTCCTTCCTCGGCCTCCTACGTCTTCGCCCACGGACATCAAAGCTGCCGCAGCAGCGGCGGCGGAAAAAATTAATTTAATAATGAGTCGATCAACTCACCAGATAAGAAACCGGGCTGAAATAAGCAACATACGCAATATCGATCATGTCACAACTGATGAATCTTCATGGATCACTGCCAATATTAACCCAACGACAGAATCGTACGGTAGCTCTATATCTTCTGAGGTATTAAGGCCGAAGCAGTCGGTGATCAATCCCGTTGTTGAGATCCTCGATCAATCCGCTGCGCTGCAAAAGTGTGAAAAGAAGATCAGCTTATTATGGAATCTGCCAATTGGCTTCTGGATATAGAATTCGATCCCCCAACCGCCCGCATCGACGAACATCCATTAACCTCCGACGAGGGCGAAGAATTGTTACTTTGGGATTTCTCCGTGTAATATTATAGTCTTCTTAATTTCCTTGCTTAGAAACATCATGTATTATTTCTAGTAGTGTAAGTATAGGGTTTCTAATGGGAGGGGGCTGAACTATTTCTTCGGGATTTTTGTGTAATTTCAATATATGCATTTGGAAATATACAATGTGTGAACAGTACGATATTATGTAATAAATTCGTATTTGCCTTGGAATCTATGCACAGTATGATTTTCCTTGACACAGACATGGGAAGGGCGATTGGTAAATCCACAGTCGAGACATTACTAAATGTTTCTCACGACTGTGAGACTGTGAGAGCGGATTCCAGTACCGCACACACGAAATGGATGTTTCTTTCGCGATGTCTAGTGGGAACTGAAGCTGAAAAAAGGTACTTTCTCCGTTCAAGCTTCGTTTTTCGATTGCAAGAATATCGGTTAGGGTATGGCAATGTCTATAACAAGCTCTCACAATGAAATAAAATATCAGGTTTCTGCTTAGAAAAATGCAATTAGTCCAGTTTCTTTGGTTCATGAATCAGTTTCAAATAATTTTGCTGGAAAGGACAAGAATTATTAATTGTGATCATTTTGGCTATTATACTGCTCCCAAACTATGCTATTTGATAGAACCCTCAGAAGGTATACGATATACTAGCCTAGATTCTTATAAATGCGATTTTAATTAAGTTATCTGTATGATATGCATTTATCCACAGAGCAGGGTTTAGATGTGTCTGTCTAGGGCTAAAGAATTGAGATGGCACCGGAAAATTCACAAAACAACAGTTTGATAACCAATTCCTTGTCAATTCTGCAATTGATTTACTAGAGGTCCTTCCCAAGACACACAGCAAACACTTTAAGTGGGAATTCATTCGGGGTCTTATGCACAATTGCCAATTGACTAATAAATGCAAGCAAGGAATTCATGGCCAGATCAAGTTAACTCAACATAACCAGGTTCAGGTTTCATCACATGGATTCTTCCCAAGTTTTATCTGTTCGTATCCTCTCAGTGCATTCTCCCAAACCTCCAACCTCCAACCTCCCTAGATTAATATGTGAATCTCCTCTTCACTGTATTTCTCATCACCCAGCCAACTAGTATTTGTATTAAAATCATATCTTGCTATGCACATACTTCATAGCAAATTGTTCCAGATATAGTATTAATACTTTATCTAAGCCAGGGGTATTACAAAGATGATCATGTCACTCATGCATAAGTTAGCCAATTGATCTCACACTTATTAAACCCATATCTCATCCAATGCATTGAATGTCAACCACATAAATTCTATAGGATGTGCCCAGCAAATGTTGGAAATGGTTTAGCACATTCCATCTCTAATCATTTTATTGTGATGATGATCAATTGGCTATCTACATCAATATCACTCAACGTGGAAATAATTTGGTGTGCTTATACAATTTGTGTGGTCACGTAAACTTCATGCATTGTTAAAGAAGACTATACATACATTTTCCAATGGCGCTAGATATATGGGAATATTATGAACCATTCAACTAATCACTATGTTAAAGAATGTAATATTTCTCATTTTAATATAACTTATTTTTAGATTTAACATATTGTAAAAATAAAATCTTTGAAACAATTTCAGTTAGCCTCTCAATTCATTGCTCAGGCAAATTGTTTCATGACTTTAGACGACTTTTTAAATCATTTCTCTATTCAATTATTTTAGTTTGTTTTTTTCACTCAAATTATATATATATATATAATATTTTAAATAGAAAATATCTATTTTGAATAAAATGTATTAAAGTTTCAAAAAATATTATTAAAATTAAATAAATACACACATACACATATTTTAGATTTTTAGCATTAAATAATGGCCAACATTGTCATATTTCTATTCAGTATTTTAAATTGTTATTTATTAGCTCAACTTAACCATAGATGGAAATAAATATCTCCTTTACACTAGTTTGTAAACATTATCTCAGACTAAGATGAAAGTGGTATTTTTGGTTCAAATTGAACCTAGTTTTAATGGTGAATTTAGTTATTTTAGATTTTTCCTATTAATATGTTTACTAATTCCATTATATTTATCAAGATTCCTTACCTTCCTCTATTTAAGCATCTATCATTTTAGTTCAAAATTTTCTTTCCTTCTATTTTAATACTTTTTTAGTGATATCTCCTTAACACTAGCATTATTCAAATTTTTTTATGTTTTCCAATTAATATTATCTACCAATCCTCATATACAAGTTCCAAGTCCTACATCCTTAAGATTATAACTTTACCATATTTTAGATTTCATGTCCCAAAGATTGATTAGTTCTATAGAAATGATTTTTTTTACTAGACATTCAAATTTTGAATATGTTTTTAGCATCATTTCCATGCACATTTAATTTTATGTTTAGGAAATTTAGAGTTTCTTTGCAACATGTTTTTAGAAAAGGTAATTTCATGTCAACGAATGTGGAAATAGTTGAACAAAGCTTTTATAAAGGGGTGTCAATGGCATTGGAATTTCTTTATTTTTACATCACATTTTATATGATTTAATTTTGTGCTTCAAAAATTAAGTGGAATTGCTTTGTTACATGTTTTTAAAAAATTTAACTTCCTATTAATAAATGTTAAAATAGGTACAAAGTGTAATATCCCAACTTTTTGACTAATTATATTATGAGGTTATATCGGGTCATGGCCCCAATATGTGTGATTTATTATGCTTGACATAGCATTAGTTTGTTTTGATTTATTCCTTCGTGAGTTGATATATTGGGCATGGACCCTGAATTGTTTTCATTATTGATATATACAGGTCAGGAGAGCCTGAATGAATAAACTATGTTTCATTTTGAGAATTGGTTACAGATTATGATATACTGAGATTATTCCTTTCGTTACACTATACTGTGCAGAGCATGATTTACATGGTTGATTATTTAGTGTGTTCAGCGTGGACTCAGAAACACACGAATGACCTATATACTCGACTTAAGTCCCGATTTATTT
Source organism: Larix kaempferi (assembly GCA_027924585.1). Classification (NCBI taxonomy): domain Eukaryota; kingdom Viridiplantae; phylum Streptophyta; class Pinopsida; order Pinales; family Pinaceae; genus Larix; species Larix kaempferi. The sequence continues at coordinate 7,109,978 of BSBM01000138.1, read as the reverse complement.
AGAGGATTGTATTTCATACTGGGCCTAAGACCCGATGTATGTAGAGTGTTGGGGATGAACCCTGGAGCACTCCAATCTTGGAAGAAATGATTACGAGATCCGAGGCCACTTAAATATCCTAGATGTGCCTCACAACCACATTCTAGATCTAGTGTTGAGCAGAGGCTATGGAATTGCACTAGCGTAACGCCCATGTGAGAGTGTTGAGTTAGACGGCTCTGAAGAGCACTCGAGGTTACTAATCTCAAGTGTTGAGTCGAGAGGACTCTGAATAGCACTGACGTATCTTAACACAAATTTTTCGACTTGATTAAATAAATCTTATTATCATCACCTACTGCGGGAACTACCATGTTAAAACGAGGGATCTGACATGCAAAGGGAGAGACTAGAGGTGCCTTACTAGCTTGCCGAAACCGTCCAAAGAAATGGACCCTATCCTTAAAAAGAATTAAAAGAAGTATCATGTGAACAAAGTGCTTAAAAGGTCCCAAAGCTAAATATTATTATTATTTAGAGCTTCTAAGAATAATATTGTTATTATTTATTCTTCTACATATATATGTATGCATATGTGGGCTACAACTTTTAGAAATGTTATTTATTAATATTTATAGTGGAATTATAAATTATTTATCATTATTATTATCAAAAAGATTTCACATCAAAACACTTTGATAAAACAAAGTGAGAAGTCCTAGTCCCAAATTAACTAGCAGTTAAGTGAACAAATAATATTCTTTTATATATATATATAATTTAAATTGTTTTAAAGAAACCAGTAAATTCCAATAGTCATTTTGGAAGATGTTCCTACTTAAGGAGGACAGACCCCAAAGCTTGGGGGATATTCATCTTTTTCTTTTGGTATTATTATGCCAAGAAGAACTCCCTACTCCAAAAGTGAACTCTGTTCATAATTTACCCAGATCTGAACCAGTTAATCTAAGGCCTCTATTTCTCGATTTGCATGTGAGCACCAGCTCGGGGGGGATTCGTACTGAACCAGGAACGGTTGTAGAATCATGGTTGGGAGGAATCTGGTAGTCCCAAAGTCATCCAATCCAAGATCAAGGTCAGCTAAAAGTCAATAGTTTCCCTAACCAGTTGGCTAAGGGTGTAGGTTAATATCAGCAAGAACAAGTTACCGGGATCTACAGGTTATCATCAGCAGGACAAACTACAGAGAATCGATAGGTATGATTAGTTATGAAACCCTCCTATGTTTTATATTCCTATTATAAATACCATGTTAAAAATTAGCAAAGTTCTTATTTCCAGTTTTTAAATCAATTTCCTTCAGTAGTTCTTATTATCATTTTTTAAATCAATTTCTTTCAGTAGTTCTTATTATTAGTTTTAAATCAATTTCTTTCAGTAGTTCTTATTGTCAGTTTGTAAATCAATTTTCTTCAGTATTGAATGGCATTTCTAGCAGGACTAGCCAGCTAGTCCTTGCTAGTTAGTATATTGTTTAGATGGTTAGAATAGACAAATTGTGATCTGAAACTCAAAAGAATATTCCTAAACTTTTATTTCATCTATGTTAGTATTCGTTTTCACTTATATAAACCCTTGAAACCCTTGTTTTAATCCCACAATAAAATCGCCTAGCTACAGAGATCAAACCTTAACAAAACTCGTCGAACAGCATGTCAAACATTTGAATTCACCATAATACAAACCACAGTAAGAGGAAATGCAGACACCTTTGTTAAAGACAAATTTATATATCTATAGATTTCATTCCTTTGCTCGATCCAGCTTTGTTTTCTTCCTAAAAATTTAAATTAAATCAAACATATCAGGTATGACAGAGATTGCATTTAGATCATTTCATTTCTTTTGACTAGTCAAGCTACGACAACCATCTACAGGAAACCCTAAGTTTCATTTTCGAATCAACAAGAAGACATGGGATTTAAGTCGTTTAAGTCCAGGGTCAAAATCCCATAAAACATCAATGCAGAGACCAATCATAAATAGAATTGAGAACCAGACATTATCTATATGATTGCCACAGAGATGCCATGGAGCGATAGGACAAGGGTCAATTCCCATGACCTCCACAAGGAGCCAAATCAAATAAACATTTCCGACAGAAAATAAGTTTGCTTACAAAAACCAAAAAGAAACGTAAGTATGGCCTTGACACCCTTGCCAGGCAAGCAATCATCCCATCCACACAACCGGCAAGCAAGCAAGATATTTTTCATTTACAATCTACCCACATTATAGTAATAAAGGCATAGAAAACTTTGTTGAGGTCTTACATATACACACAGGCAATACATTGTTCACCAATAGCAATACTCAAACATTTAACAATGCTATTGAAATCAACATACGAACCATAGCCATATTTACAGGCAAGGGTTCCAACGACCCTGTGAATTACCTGCATTGTCTGTGCAATAGGTACAAACATAAGCAGGAAAACCAAGATACTAGAATTACTATAAGTTTCAGCTTGAACATTTAAATACATATAGAAATAATATCCAGCGAAAGAACATTTCATGGGTTGATCAGAACTCACAGAACCCAGTAATAAGTAAAACTCAGCCACTACTTAGTTCATCTATATCACAATCCTAGTACTCATGTAGCCAGCTAAATTACATTTGAAACCCCATTTTTTCTGTCCAGTCTAGCCAAGTAGGAGACTATCTCAGACCTCCCTGAAGGGAATCATTAAGCCAATGGCTTATGGGAGTCTCATTCCAAAAACCCAGGTCAAACCCATATATACAACACCAGGGCCGTAGGAGATAGGGAACAAAGGGATAAACTAGACTTACTAGTACCCTAGCCACGCCCACGACTGCATAAACTATCATAGCTTCCATACCAAGGTGTGTATCACCTATCACAAAGCGATATATAATATGAATCAGTCCCAAAATGTATTCTTAACTCGAACGAAATGGAAATAGCAATGGGTGAGCAGGGATTAAGTTATTACCTAAGAGAAGTGTGACCACCTTGCACCTGGAACGATAGAAACAGCCACTAAGTGTGCAGACCACGAGCAGGGCTCAGGTCAGCACCCCCCCACCATCCCCCAAACAAGTAAGACGTAGACTTAGGAATAAGAACAATTCAAAAACAAAGCACAATGATAGGAAATCCCCAAATCGATACACAAAACCCTCATGCCAGACTGTTACCCACCTTCAATAAATGGCATTAAAGAGCGCACCAACCTCTGTCTAAGTGGAGATCAAATAATCGTGTTTCACTATAGTGATGTTATGAAGTTCAGTCACACTATATTAAAATACAAAGAGCTCTTACTATACATGCAAAGACATTGGTAAAGTTTCCATTTCCACTTTGGGTTGCATTGCCTTAAAGTTAATAGCCATTGAAAACCCCCTTTTTGGAATACAATCAAATGGAAGACCCCCTTGTTAATGGGGTATTAATTTCAATAGATTTAACATACACCCGGTAGAATCTGACTAATAGCATGATAGGGACCATCCACTCAGGACACTACTCGCAAATCTGAGGTACCTGTAGACACAAGGGTACACAATGGCATTAGCATTTATGCTAAGTAAGTTTGGCAATTTCCACAACTACCCATACCTCCTGGCGACCCTGCCGAGGTACATAATTACCTGACCAGGAGTAATATAGATTTCCCTAGGTAGGAAAACATACCGTCATCAAAGGAGCTCATCACATGGAGGTGCCATTAGACATTCATCATTAAAAACCACATGATTCATTTAAACAATGAGTTGTGTTATTTTCTACCTACTGAACCAACAATTGCAAATGCAATGAAAATAGGATCTTATTTTACTTCCACACCGCTTCCGCAAATTCTAGACTTACATATAGAAGTGAATATGTAAAAATAAACAGACTTAGACTTATATTGTTGTATGCAAGTATGTGTGTCGTTCAAAATTATTTTCTTTAATATATATGCCTTTTCTATTATAAATTGACAACTATTGCAAACAAGAAAATTTTAAATTTTTTGTTATTTTTGGGACGTTACACAAAGAAAGGTATATTAGGATGTGTCAATTTTGTCATCGTGATGTTACATTTTATTTTAAAATTATCATTACTTTAAAAATAAAATAATTGGTTAAAATGTCAATGCATATTTTACATCTACACTTGATATAATAATGACTAGACATCTAAATAATACAACTCAAAGTACATTATGAGGATTCATAGAAGAAATAATGTCTTAATATCGTTATATAGATAGCACATCACTTATTGAATTTAGAGTTATAATATATATTTTCATGTATATAATGGGAAATGGAAAGAAACATCTAAATGGTTATATTTTGAACATTGTTATTTTTATTATTACATAAAATTATTTAGGTTTATTTTATCATTTATAAGGTTTTTATTATTTTCAAAGGGATCAATGTTTTGAAGGTAAAAAAATTTCTTCATGTTTTCTATTCTAAGAGAGATTTGTACTTAAAAGGATTTAATTCATCGTAGTTCTTGATATCTCCAAGATTAAAGTTGATATAAGATGGTATAACATGGAATCAATAATTTTATGTGTTTGTAATGGATGTAGTTAAAATGAATGAGAAAAATGAAGTAGGTCATATAATATTATAAATCTTATATGCCCAACAAAATTCATGGTGACCTTCTAAAACAATTCCTTTAGATATATGATGGATTTTTGTTGTTGCACAAAATTGATTAACTTTCAAAAAATAAAATCTTATACAACATGTTTAGTCACTTTTGAAGATCCTTTTGTAAGCGAGACAGTTCATGGTGTAGTCAATGATTCATTGGGCATTATCTTTTCTATGTGTTATTTCAAAGGATAGTAACATAGTCGTGCAAGGATTCATATTGAAGGAATAGTTTAGCTATCTCGATCTAGTGCAAGTGCCAGTGCACCCAATGTGAATATAATAAGAAAAGATGAAACAATACTTATACTATTCAAACATCCTCCATATGAACAAAAGCATAAAATGATAGCAATGCAATCAACCCAAATTGAATCAATGCTTATTCTCGATACTCAAAGAACTACATTAATTTATATACATGATGATAATGTCATTCGTCTATAGTATTGAATTGATTTCATACTTATTGAACCCATCTCTCCTCCTATGGCAACAACATGAATTCTATAGGGTATTTCCCATTTAATATTGTGAATCGTATAGGACATTTCCCATACTATCATTTTATTAATAATGATAATCATATTGATGATCTACAACAATTATGAATTAAAAAATACTAATTAGTGGACATGGAAATTATTGTTTGCTTATAAAATTTGTGTGGTCATGTGAACTTCATTGTAACATCCCAAAATTTACCAAATTTTTTTAAAACAAATTGTAGTGTTAAATGCTAATATTTGTTGTGTAAAGTGTGATTATGAAAGTTATGTTTCTGTCTATAATAATTTGATTATAAATAGGACGACACATGCTACATTTGTCGTCAATATGTAATTATCTTGTCTTGTCTTCATACTTTATTTTATTTGCTTATTAGATAAAATAATTAATTATTATGAATGTATCTGTATGTTGTAACAGATGTTAGATAATTATCATGTAATGTTTGAATTTCAATGATATAGTTTTTAATGAATTGACATGTCTCATGATATGGATAAGCTGATTATGAATGCTAACTATTTGTTTCCTTTGTCTTGAAGGGGTCCTATAAGCACCCTGGGGCTTACTTATCTATTTCATAGCTAATATTCTTACTACCATTGTAGAGATTTGCAGGTGAGAGTATTAGCATCGGTAGAAGATCAATTTACAGTACGTTAATTAATTTGTCGTGATTACCTTTTTCTTTGTATCACCGAAATACAACATCTTTCCTACTTAACACCTAGGGTAAGGCCTACCCTAGCTTATGTCGCTAATTATTTCAAATGAAAATTATATACATTTCCAGGTATATATAATTCTTAGCTTAAACTTATTATAATGTTCAGTACACATGGTTCCTTTGTTGATAACCATATGGATTAACAACCAGATTGTAATTCCATTTTTAATTATCATTTGTATGCGATCATGGTTTGACAACCTATGATTAACTTCTATGTTATAATCTTCTTACAATTGAATTATCCCTAGATGACACTATTTTAAACATTGGTTATTGTTAACTATTAAAATGAAACGTGATTAATTATAGGACCATGCGATGGTATAGTTCGATTCACCAATATTCCAAAGTACAACTTAATAAAGATTGTACGAATTCTATGTTGATAGGGTCTAAATATCCACGACCATAGTTCCAGCCTTAAGCTATGCATGGTTCTTAATGTATACTCCTTAGTGGAGATCCTTGTTCGTGCATTGGAAGGTAACAATTTAATGTCATATTAATGTGGTCTTAGTGGGGTTCACCGTGGCAGCTCCGTGGCATGGGCCACATGAAGACCTTGGGTTTTGAAATAATCCCTAACCTCGCTTTGAATGACTATCCCCTTGCTAGCTCCATTATTTTCATTCATTTTGCAACAGGGAGAGAAGGCCGATAGTCTCCCGAATTGCTAGGGTTTGAATGCGTTAAGCTAGGTTTCAGGGTTTTAATGGTGGTTGCGTTATTTGTTTGGGAGTTTGGTTTCATGGTTCCCACTACTGGTAAGCCTCTTATTTACAGAGTAGTGGTTTCATTAGTATTGATATCCATGTTTTCAATTCGTTTCTAACTCCTTTATTTACTGTGGTTGTATGTTGTGGAGTGACAGGTATGCAACTCAGTGGCATTTGTATTTCCAACTGCCTCGTTGTTACTCCATCGTGGTTTCGAAAACCCTGGTAAGCCTCAGTGGCTCTTCGGAAACTTGAGTTGTGAAATCCCAACGTGAATGATGATAGAAGGAAGTTTAGGCGAGACAGTAGTTTCGTCGTTTCGTGGCTTATGCTTGTACAAGATTTTTACAATGTTATTGTTTCTTAGAAGCCATATGGCAATTTGTAAACTGTGAGGGTCGAACCCTCGAGCCCATGGCTCTCGTTGGTTTCTCAGCATTTCTTTTGTAATAGAAGTCATGGATTATTATATATAAATAGTTCTCTGGTTTATCAATATGGTTTACCTCTAAATGTATAAGGCTTGTGCTCTCAGTGTTCTCGTAATGGTTTAATTTTTGTATTTCAATGATGAATGAGGTTAACTCATTCCATGGATTTGGTTGTGAATATTATTATGTTGTTCCTTCGTAGGGTTTACCCAAACATTTTTATAAATTACACGGTCAACATCTTAACCCTGAATACGATGAAAAAAAATAGGGTTTATGTTTTGTTGTTGAGATAAACCTACACGTTTCGAACCCTAGTCTTCTCATTTCGAATTATGGTTTTTGGATATCCAAACCGAGTGAGTCGAAACCCGAACCCTAGCATTTTATTCAATGCCGAGGAGGCGACTAAACTATTCTGTCTCAAGATAAAATTTGTTTGTAATTAATGTTTAACTTATTCTTGGTTTGCATATATGAAATTCCAGTTTATGTAAATTGTGTTTTTAAAAGGATTGGGATGAACCTTGTTATGGGTCTCGAACCCGAGACTTACATTACTCTTTCAGATGCATAACTAAATGGTTGAAGTATTTGTTTGTTTAAAGGTAAATTTTTGAGTTATTACAGAGTTAAATGACTTATAAAAGACTCCAAAGTTGGGTGATCTCATACGAGATTCGAACCCTAGATTCTCGTCTTTTGACCAATTTGTGTTGGAATTGTTGTCTAAGAGTTATGCATGTTTTTAACGTTTGTTTATATGTTGAGATTACAATTCAAAAGAATCGTAACCTGGTTCAACATGATTACCATGTTGAGATTACTAAGCATTATGTTTATGGTGGTCGTAAGGTCTATGATCTTGCTCTTAAGTTCTTTGAAGGTTGAAAAGATTATAAACTTTGTTTTCCTTATTAATATTGTATATATATATTTTAATTCTGGGTACTTGTATACGCAGAATATGATGCTCTTTGAATTTATAAGAAATGATGATAGAAGAATTAGTTTCCTAAATGTTTCCTATAGTATATATCTGATTTATACAAAGATTTGGTATTTATAAAACTACTTTGTTTTTCAATGATCATACATTTGGTTTAATGTAGTTACATATCCTTTGAAAATAAACAAACTACAATAGCTTGGCTAGAAAACAAGACTCTGTACTTGATGAAGTTTAGAACGGAAAACAAAACTGTATAGTTTAAAACATTTCAGTATTTATATTAATATTACTCCTATATTTGATTATGGAAATATTTCCTAGGTTTCCAATTAAAGGTTCTATATTATGATCAGTTTATACTTTACTTTTATAAAGAAAATAGAAAAGATTTATTGAGTAATTATTTATAAAAGTGTTCCTATCTATCATATGTAAATCATTCTGATCTAATCATAATTATGACTTCTCTGTACTAGAGTACGACACTTAAGGTGTGTGGAAAAATGTAGAGAAGGATTTATATTCTATCATTCATCAATTAAACTCAAGATTTAACTATCCAATCAGTCTTTAAATCTAGCAGATAAATGGTTTTTGTAGCATTGATAACATTATAAAATTAAAACATTTTAATAATAGTCAATGGATAGCTAAGATTTAATAGAAAATGATAAGATTTTACACTCATTCCTTTCAATAATAATAGGACATAGAGCAAAATAAGATAACACAAGTAGAACCTGTTAACCATAGAAGAAAGAAACAACCAAAGGAGCCTGTTCCACCTAACGTGCTCCTTAAGGAATCCAAGTCACTTGCCATAGGACCCCCGATCCTATTCACCGAACCACTAGGATGAAGATGTTGTGTGGAAGATGGAATAAATTCCTCTGCAACTTAGCAGTAGTACTTTTACAGTAATACTTCTTCCTTTAGCAATATTGAACTCAGCATAAAGTTGTACTAGTTTAGAATGCAGTCTTATTTCACTCAATCACTTCCTAACTTTCCCCTCATCGAATTTCTTGTGCTCTCTTCTTTCTGTTCCTCAGAAATTATCACAATGTAAAAACTGAACAGCCTCTTGCTGAATTCGATGGGTAGATAAAGCATGCCTAGGTCTTTTGGTCAATTTCTAGTTAAGGAGCCACCTGCTCAATTCCACTTTCTTGGGGAACATGACCATAAAATAGGGAAGTTTCCACATGCAACAACTAGAAGTGAGTTGAGGATGCTTCCAAGTGTCGGTTTGCTCTCACCCCAGTCCATTCCTCCTAGTGGGTCAGTGAACACTCATTCAACAGCCTCCTTTGGATATTTGTCTCCTCTTTTATTTATTAATAATAAAATATTCAAAGTAATTAATTATAGTCATCCATGACCCTACTTGGTCATTTAATCATAAAACTTTACAATAACATAAAACATAATGTTTTTCTCATAGCATAAAATGTTCAGAATTTGGGTATGTGACAAACACCCCCTCTTAAGTTCAACATCGTCCTCGATGTTACTTTATTCATCATCCTCTAATACTTCCTGGAACAAAATTGGATATGCCATCCACGTAATACTTTCCAATTACCAAGTTGCTTCATCCAGATTAAGGTGCTTCCACTACACCTTTACCTGTCGAATGGTACGATTACGAAGCAAAATTTCTGATCCGTCGGTAGAGCATGCTAGATCTAAATAATGCTAAGACGAAATTGAAATGCAAGACAAGCTGAACACAAAAATGGAAGGTGAGGCTAGAAGAGCCTCCACTCCTAAACTAAAATACAATAAGAACTCAGAATTCTAACAACAGCTACTAACACAATAGAATGAAATGACAGACACTAGATTGGCACAAATAAGACTAATTGTATTATGAGGTAGGGTGCCTTTTTATAACAATTACAAAAGGAGCACAATAAATGCTACTCATTATTTAATACTGAGATATCTCTAATAATCTAAATAACAACTAATACATTCGTAGAACCCAAATAGTTCCTAATACATGAAGGGGGAGTGTCGGCCTCCCATACAGATCAATCCTCCTGGTCTAAGTGGAAAGCGTCCCTGCTTTCCTTCCTCCTGGTCTAAGTTTGAAGCCATGTTTGCAAATAAGAGAAACCACATGTAGAAGAGGTGTCTTTGTTGCAACTTGATAAAAATCCTTATGATGTGTAGATGGTGAAAGATGTGAGCAGGTGGGGTGCCCATACAGCTGCTACTGAACATCTTGTGAAAATAAACTTGAGGGAGAGATCTATGTGTAGATCTATGTACCTCCTCTCTAGGTGGGATGTGGAGCTGGTGTAAGATGCGAGCAAGTGGGGTGCCCATGAAACTGTTGTCCTTCATCCTACGAAAATAAACTAGAGGGAGAGATCTGTGTGTAGATCTGTGCACCTCCTATCTATGTGGTGTAGATCTGTGTACCACCGGAAAATTTACTGATACTGACCCTGACAAGGGTGTGTTTTGATACAAAAGATTGAAGCTACCTCGAAAACCTCTAAAGGCCTTTTTTGCAAACAAAACTGTGTGAAGTGCTGTAGATTACTGGTGGAGGAAATAGCAACAATGGAACTGAAATAAAACCCACTGAGACCGAACTAATATTGAAATACTGCTAAAACATAAACTAAACCAAAAATGTGAGCCCAGTGGTGAGCTTGGACTCAAAGAGGGACTGGGTCCCTATGAAAAGGCTGCTGAAGCTGAAGGAAATGAGAGCCATGTTGAAGATGACGTTGGCTAATGCCAAATGAACTTTTTTAAAATGCTGAAGAGGCCGTGTTGATGATGGATTACTGAAAAATGTGAAATGTGCTTCTGTATGTTGATGAAGATGCCGAGGTTCCATGCGCAACTCTGATTCATAGAACTTTCTTGTCATGTCTCTAGCTTCAGGATTGTGAGCATAAACATCAACTACTAAAGTAAGTGCCTTTTTTGAATGAGTAAATTCCTTTAGAGCTTCTCGAGTAGCCAATAGTGCCTCTTTTGGCTTTGAAATAGCTAAATTTCCACGCACAAGACCTTGGTAGGAACGAAGATTGGGCCTCAATTGTTCAGCTCTCCTAAATGCCATTATAGCTGCTTTACTTATGCTCAATTCAATGATAGTAATAGGTTCTCCTTGACAATATAACCTGGTATATGCCTATCAAAACTCGCAGACTCCTTTCTACATCTGTCAAAGCATGGATCCTGTCTGATCTGTATGGTCGATGCGTTGGATGCACAAGAAGACTGAATGGGAAGGTTGGTTAGCTAGACGCAATGGGAAGAAGCATGGGGAACGTTGATTAGCTGGGCATGATATGCAGAAGGTGTGGGCAGACAACATGGGTAGGCTGAACGTAATGTGCAAAAGCATGAGTGAGTGGAGGGTGAAGCAATGAAGTGGAGTGGTTTGGGAGTGCGTGAAGGTTGGAGCAGTTTGGGAATACTAAGTGGAGTGGTGGTGAGCAATACGTGTAGGTATTGTGGAATGCTATGTGACTTTGGAGCTGTTGGGGCACAGATAGAGCGTGAAAAAAAATAAAAATAAAAAAATGGGCAGGTACGTAGGTTGTGGAAGCGTGCAGGAGATGGATTGGCAGCGTGAGGGAATGATGAAAGTGCAGCGTGAATGGGGGCGTGAAGCAAAGGGATGTGTGAATGTTGGAGAGGCTGTAATGGAGGGAGCAAAGATGCTGGGGATTGCAGTAAAGACGTCAATGCAAAGGGGCAGACTAAGCGTGAACCTTAAAGGCTGGGGCAGTTATGCAGGAGGTTTAGGGCTGCGTGGGAGTGAAGGCGAACGGTGAGCGGGCGCGAATGCTGCTAGAAGTAGGTAGAACATCGTGAGGGGGGGCAGGCTAGGACAATGTGAATGATGGAGCTGGGATGCTAGGGTTCGCAGAGTTTGGGAGGAGCATGAATGTAGGGGAGGGAGTGAATGCTATGCAGTATAGTATAGGCACAAGATAACAAAGAAAGTGTGAGATCTGAAGGAGTTGAGGCATAGTTGCGAGTTAACGTGCTGCTGGAGGCGAACGTTGCAGTGTGAGGAATGGGAAGTGGAGGCTGAAAATTTAGGCAGCGTGCATGGAGGGGGCAGTGTGAGTGGAGGAGAGAATATCATGGGATTTGGGGATGATTGGAATGAGTGGGAAATGAATGGGCATGAGGGAGAGACTGAAATGGGTGTGAAGCTTCAGAAAGCATCCATGGTGAATAGGTCTGAGTGCTCTCATTCAGAAAATAAAGCTTTAGCAAAAATGTAAAATCCAATAATCAAGAGAATTTTAGCAGAAAACATCCAGAAAAAAATGAGATCTAAGTAATGGTAAACCAAATACATGCCTAAATCTTAAGGCTCTGATACCAATTGATCCACCGGTAGAGCAGGCTAGATCTAAATAATGCTAAGACGAAACTGAAATGCAAGACCACGAGGGATTCACTAGAAGGAAATATAATATCACGTTCATTCATATTGCGGTATTAAATAATAATGAAAACCTAAAAATTATATTGCTTATATATTAAGGGGTAAGGGTGTTTTTTATTTAATGTAACAATACAAAAATACTTTGGGGTATTTTTTATATGAGCGAGCTGATAAATATCCACTAAATGGAGATGATGAGAAATTGGGTTAAGGCAAGGCTTGGGCTTACTGGTATGTAGGGAAATCATGTCTTGAGGCATGCTTGAGGCCAGGGGTTTCATAGTGAAGAGGGTTTCAAATCGATCATAGTCAAGAGATAGTGGTCATTGACAACCAATTGTTACCAATAGCACTCAGCCAGTTGTTACCAATAGCCTTGGAAGTCTCGAAGCCTCTAGGGCCTGTTATAGGCCCTCGATAGGCCTTGGTGTTGAATTTTCAAAATTTAGTTCAATCTGATCTAGGATCTTAACTGAGAGAACAACATGTATAGCAAATCTACAGCATATCAATCATGGACACAATAATGCAAGCACACAAGAGACACAAAGTTTACTTGGGAAAAAACATAAAGGTGAAAAACCCCAATAACTTCCTCAGAGATAGATAGAGCAATGATACAACTAGAATATAAGAGATAGTCTTCTCCTAGCAGTAGAACCTCCTCCTCCACAAGTGCGCCACTCTCCCAAGTGTGAGTGAGAGAATAGAATGTGTAAAATGAGAGAGACACACTCTCTATTTATACACTAACTTGACTTGACCTTTACTCAACTAGGTCGACCTCAACTTAACCACTTAACATAATGCTGACTGGGCCGACCCCCACTAGGGTGGTCTAATAACCCTTTGACCCACATGGCCGGCCCCCAATAGGGTGGTCTAATAACCCTTTGACCCAGATGGCTTATATAGGGCCGACCCCAACAAGGTGGTCTAATAACCCATCAAGTATAAGTTACGACACTTACAATATAAATGACGACACTTCCATATAGAGGAATAATAACATCTTTATAGGAATACAATATGCATATATGTGAAATAAATTATGAAGTTACATATACATCAACACTCCCTCTTAACTAGGAAGGTATTTCTCGACACAAGTCTTCTAGCACAAGTCATCTTCTCTGGATCATCGTCACTGCTGCTGCTATCTCAATCAATCTCTGAATCTACTCGTCATAGGAAGTTCTACAGAGCCAGTCCTTTTTCATACTGGATGTAGGACCACCACCTGCAAGTCTTCGTCATCACTGGCCATACTGTGGAAATCTCTGGACTTATTATGTGCGTCACAAAACCTTAAAAGAGTCTCTTGACTAGCAAGAACCCTAAAGAGCATCTGAGGCCTTTTTCATCCTGTCCAGATCTCCAAGACTTATTACATCTAACCCCAGCACAAAACCTCGAAAGAGAATCCCAGGATTGATTACGAGCACAAGGATCAACCTATCGGATCTCCCAGGGCACAAATTACATGTGGTCACCACAAAACCTCGAAAGAGCATCCCAGGACTGATTACGAGCACAAGGATCAACCTATCGGATCTCCAAGGGCACAAATTACACGTGGTCATGGAAAAACCTCGAAAGAGCATCCCAGAACTGATTATGAGCACACGGCTCAACCTATTGGATCTCCCAGGGCACAAATTACATGCCATAGGAAAAAACCTCAAAAGAGCATCTGCCAGATATCCTAAGGCACAAATTACATGCCATAGAAAAAACCTCGAAAGACTATCTGCAGATCTCTTAGGGCACAAATTATATGTCCTCCCAAGCAAAACCTCGAAAGAGCATTTACCAAATATCCCACGGTACAAATTACATGCCATAGGAAAAACCTTTAAAGCCTATCTGCAATTCTCCCAGGGAACAAATTACATGCTTATCTGCACAACTTGTTCCACGGCCACAGAGTATCAACCTTATACTCACCATACATCATCCTGATGTACACATGATCATCCTGATCATCATCACTGCAACATCCTGCTGCATGTCATCTGGAGCAACATCCTGAAGCTCGTCATCCATGATCATCCTGATCATACAATGCATCTACGTGATGCATACCAAGTATCTACCTGATACATATCATCATACATGATCCACCTAATCATACAGTGTATCCACCTGATACAAATACAAATACATGATACATATCACCATACATGATCCACCTGATCATACAATGCATCTACTTGATGATATAGTGTATCTACCTGATACATATCATCATACATGATCCACCTGATCAAACAGTGTATCCACCTGATACAAATACAAATACATGATACATATCACCATACATGATCCACCTGATCATACAATGTATCCACGTGATACATATACAGATACATGGTCCAAGCATCCAACATGATGCATATATATATAAATGATCCAACTGATCATATCCAGCATTTAACATGATGTGTATATAGAGTAGTAACTGGAGCATCGTCGTGATGCTCATCATCCAGCGCTTACATCCACAGCCATGTGAAGGATCCTCCTTCCAACATGCTTGGAATGGCTTCTGCAAATGTGTCCATCACTTCTTCCTCGAAGTGTCATCAATATAAAGAACACCAAGCCTCTCCCTGAACTACTCGAACTTCACCCTAGCTAGTGGATTCATTAGCACATCTGCAATCTGCTCGTCCGTCGTAATGTACAGGAGCTTCACAGTTCCTCTCTGCACCATATCCCTAATATAGTGATATTTGATCTCTATGTGTTTCGACCTGTCATGAAACACTGGGTTCTCGGACAACTTCACACAACTTTGGTTATCACAAAAGATACCAGTAGCATCGAACGAGAGACCAAATAACTCAGACAGTAGCTTCTGTAGCCATACTGCCTCACAACTAGCTGAACAGGCTGCAACATACGCTGCCTCAGCTATACTCAGTGCTACACAGGACTGGTTCCTGCTGAACCAAGAGATCACACCTGATCCCATACTGAAGTAGCACCCAGATGTGCTCTTCCTATCTGCAACACTGCCTGCCCAATCTGAATCAACATAACCCTGCAGGTTAAACTTTTGATTCGCTTCATACTTGAGCCCATAATCCACTGTACCTTTCAGGTACCTTAGAATATGCTTTACAACAACGAGGTGAACACTCCTCGGATCTGTCAGGAACTGGCTCAATGTGTTCACCGCAAAGCAAATATCTGGTTTCATGTTCATCAGGTACATCAAGGACCCAATCATCTGACGATACATAGTGGCATCAACTGGTTCAGATGAAGCATCACACAGAAGCTTCAGGTTCGATGCCATAGCCTCGCAGTCCATCATCCCGAACCTCTTCAGGATCTCTACTGCATACTTCCCTTTTCCAAGGAAGATTCCATCTGCACTTTGCCACACCTCCATACCTAGAAAGTGGTGCATCATACCCAAGTTCTACACATATATGACTCCCTGTCATGTGTCTCAAAACCAAGTGGTTGCTCCACATACAGTTCTTCTTCAACTACACCATTCAAGAAAGCTGTCTTGAAATACATCTGGTGTATCTTCTATTTCGTCACTTTTATATTTCTCTATGTTGCCATCTTGATCTTGATAGATCCATATGGAAGTCATAATAAACTTCCCTTCAGGTCTTGGGACTACATCCCAAACATCATTCTTTATGATCGACGGATCATGGCATTCTTCCCATATCCTGGGAACTTCAATATCTTTAATAGATAATTTTGTTGCTGAACAAATGTTGTAGTTCTTCTTTTGTAGGTAATGGCATACGATCTTTCCTACACAACAAGTTAAATTGCATGATTAGAAAACATCTCATTGTTTTCAGAACAAATTCTTACACATAAATAAATATGTCATATAGTCATGCAATTATCTTAGCCAATGCTTCAGTACAACATTTATCCATATCCCATAACTTTCTAGATGCCTTCCAATCTCTACCAAAACATTGTTAAGAGTGTGCACAACTCCCAACATGTCAGCAAAGAGGTTTCATTCTAGATAAGTAGAAATGGAATGTTGTACAATGCCATAGGTCACTTACCCATGCATATTAGTAGTATACTGTTCATCAATGCAACTATTCTAATATGCATAATACACAACCTAATTATAGGAACATCAGTATATACATTATTGAACAGTATTATTTAAACAATAAAATATGAAAGTAATGACAATTCAAATACTTATCTCTGTTTGTTTGTTGGGTTGACTCCCTCTCAGTCTTTGCCTCTTTTCTGCAACTCCATTCTTATGTGGATTGTGAGAAGTGGTCAACTCCCTCTGAATATCTGCATCCTTGCAGAAAGTATTGAAGTGTGCTCGTTTGCTTTCTTGCAGGAACAACTGGAGTGTGCTCCCTCTTGATCTTTGCTTCCTGGATTACCTGTCCTTGAACTTACATCCATCCTTAATCACTATGCATGCTTATTAGTATCATTATTGTGTTATCCTTGAGGTCTCATACATAACCACACATTTATTAGTATAATCTTAATACTATCAAAACACAATAACCTTAAACATGTATATTCATGATCATTCACAGATAATAAACATTAGTATTCAAGGTTTCAGGGAAGTCTTATTTTACTCATACACAATCTTATTTGATCATAGGACTCTTTTGGTTAGTTGAATCATCAATCAAGATAAGAGATATAATATGCATAAAACCCGTGATTATTCAAACGTATACCTTCATGATTCTTCTGGTTACTCATATCATCAATTATGGTAAGAAACATAATATGCATACAACCATGATTATTCAAACCTATGAGTTCATGAATAATTATTATCAACAACACAACAGTGTAAGATCCTAACACAAGGTAGGATTCTAGCTTGATATAGGAAAAACATACCTAGATTAGCATGCTAGCTAGTTATGTCTAACATACCCGCATAATGTCTTATGCTTCTCTTCAGTGACTTGTGCTAGTAACCTGCATGTCTCATAAGTTAACCATTGTAGAACCAAGTTATACATACCTCGAAAGTAGATCTTCTATGTGATCCATGACAATGGATGAATCTTTGTCTTCATGTCACCATGAGCATATGTTCTTGAAGTAGAACATGATTTGACTTTCTTGGTGTACCTTTTGTGTTACCAAACAACATAAACCTCATACAACATCACAATGCATTAGTACAATCATAAGTGTCAAAACCTTAATCAATGAATATCTTCTATTAAGGTGATAAGACAAGTCCAGTAATTAATCAAGATTGTACTGTAATGATATGAAGACAAACATATGATAAACTTAACCATGAAACATACCTGTAAGCCATACCTGTCAAGATTGCTTGTAATCTTCTTATGGAAGGCCTTAGCCTCATCTCCCTTTGAGATAGGAACTTCTTCACTTATGCAGGTGACCAATCTATCTTCTTCTAGGATTAACCGAATCCACTTGATTTGCAAGAACTAGACCTGGAGCTGGATTAGGGTTTGTCAAAGAAACCCCAAAAATTGAAACTTTGAATTTCAAACTTCCGAAAGGATAGAAATATGTGCCTTGATGAGCTAATCAAGTTGGTATATTCAGAATTTGAAAACTGCAAAGTTTCACCCCTCAAAATTGACTTTTAGATTTCTGGATTCACTAGGAGGACCCTGAATTAGGGTTTGAGTTTCCCGGAGCTTCACCCAACCAAAAGATTTGATTCAAAACTCTAAGCTTCGATTTTTCTGAGGAGCTTCCAGCCGTGGTCACAGATTTCCAAAATTCCAATTTTTGCAGAAGCCCTAATTTTCCATCTTTCCAATCAAAGTCCCGAACTAGGGTTTGATCAAGCCTAGCCTTCTGCCCAAAAAACAAATATGATATTGGTCTCTAAATTTCTATTTTTATGAGTAGCAGCCAGTCATGGTCTCCAATTACAAAAATTCTAACTTTCTCTGAAGCCCTAAATTCCGGAAGCCATGAATGAAGGTACTCAAAAATAATTATGTTTTGACAGAAATATGTACCTGATTGTTTCTAGTGTAACTCAAAACTTTTCGATCCACATGGTCTAAAAATGTTTCCTGAGATAGCCCGACCTGTTATATTTCCATCCTGATAGGTCTGACCTCAATTGGATTCTCTAATATAGATTTATGCCAAGTGTCGCAATGTGAACTGTTTATGGGATAATACAGGAGAGTGAAATTGTATGGCGTTCCACATGTCACTGGTTCCACGTCGGCCTCTGAAAAAAGTTTTCTGAGATATCCTGACCTATTGGATTTCCATCCCGATAGGTCTTACCTCAATTGTATTCTCTGAGAGAGAGTTATTCCAAGTGTTGCAACGTGACCTATTTATGGGATAATATAGGAGAGCGAACTTGTACAGCGTGTCACATGTCACTGGTTCAACTTTGGCCTCTTAAAATGTTTTCTGAGATAGTACAGTCTATGTACTACCTGTCACTTTTTACGAACTTTCATTTGGAGCTTCCTAGCCCAAGTTAAGACCTTTTCCCAAGGTCACCTAATTTTGACTCAGATCTGGAACAGGTAGAAACCCTATATTGTACAGATCATAAATCACAAAGTACAATGATATAGAGGTTTTCCTTTGGACACAACGTACATGGGCATCTGATATTTGACCTGTAAAATTTTCAGATCCGGAAACTTCCACAAAATGGATTTATAGCAAAAGTGCTACGATGCCTGGTTTTTGCTATATCAAGCCCTAGCATCGTAAGTGCAACAAGTGGCATACATGCCATATCATGCATTCTTTCAGGCTAGCTCTGATACTATGTTAAATTTTTAGAATTTACTTCAATCTGATCTAGGATCTTAACTGAGAGAACAACATGTACAACAAATCTACAGCATATCAATCATGGACACAATAATGCAAGCACACAAGAGACACAGAGTTTACTTGGGGAAAACCATAAAGGTGAAAAACCCCAATAACTTCCTCAGAGATAGATAGAGCAATGTTACAACCAAAATACAAGAGATAGTCTTCTCCTAGCAGCAGAGCCTCCTCCTCCACAAGTGTGCCACTCTCCCAAGTGTGAGTGAGAGAATAGAATGTGTAAAATTAGAGAGACACACTCTCTATTTATACACTAACTTGACTTGACCTTTACTCAACTAGGTCGGCCTCAACTTAACCACTTAACATAATGCTGACTAGGCCGAACCCCACTAGGGTGGTGTAATAACCCTTTGACCCACAAGGCCGACCCCTAATAGAGTGGTCTAATAACCCTTTGACCCACATGACTTATACAGGACCAACCCCAACAAGGTGGTCTAATAACCCATCAAGTATAAGTTACGACACTTACAATATAAATGACAACACTTCCGTATAGAGGAATAATAACATCTCTATAGGAATACAATATGCATATATGTGAAATACATTCCGAAGTTACATATACATCAACACTTGGGGGCTTGAATACCCAACCACTCATGCCTATTACAAGCCTTGGGAGTTTTATTCAGCCTCCTAGAGCTTG
Source organism: Larix kaempferi (assembly GCA_027924585.1). NCBI lineage: Eukaryota > Viridiplantae > Streptophyta > Pinopsida > Pinales > Pinaceae > Larix > Larix kaempferi. The sequence continues at coordinate 7,090,072 of BSBM01000138.1, read as the reverse complement.
TTACAGGTCCTGGGGGCTTGGATACCTATCCCACAACAGGCTTAGTCAATGATTGGTAAATTGCAACATGCAATATAAATGTTGTACTATGTGCATTGGCTCTAGTGACATACAAGAAGTGATCTCCTATCTCTTCATTAGACCATTAGATTTTGCAAATCATAATGATATGTGGTTGAGTAATTGCATTGTGGGTGAAGTAATGTGCATCCACAAGATACATCGAAAGAAGCAAGGTGCATTGTAGAATGCATGTGGCTCATAAGAGGGGTATCATATCAATATACTAGGTGAAAATATAAAGGGGTATAAAAAATATTAATGAAAAAATCAATACATACAATATCTAGTGAAAATATGGGTTTTTTTAAATTGGGAAGGCATATTGGGAGGGGGTTAAAAAAAATAACTTTGGAAGGTATTCTCTAATATTTAGTGAAATTAGGGGTATTGTTTCATATGCCACAAACGAACGTGCTATGATAGTGGTTTATTGAGTGAAGCCCCCGTGCCCTAAAGAGAGATTATGTCATGGCTTCTAGGGTTTGTTCACAATGATTGATCTAAAAAAGGTTCAATTAGGGAATGAAGATAGTGTTTACCTACTTAACATGTTTATGCCTCAAAACACATTTCTACTACATAAAAACTACTCATGGCACATATATCAACTCTAAAGTTTAGAAACAACCTATGAAAGGATCCTCAAAAATTTAAAAAAAACATCCTAATGCGTTTTTTTCATTCTTCGACGATGGTCAAGGCTCAATGACCAATGGATGGTGTTTAAGCAATATAATGGCATCCATATCCAACTCAATTTCCAAAAACCACTACACAGGTGCGACTCCGTGTCATTTTACATAGCCCTTGATTCTAAAAATCCTTGTGTGGTGCACAAAGGGATTTGTTTACCTTCCTTGATGTTGTTTAGAGATTGATAACCTTTCTTGTTCTTCAAAACCTAGATTCATTTTTTCCATATCCATCTAATAAACCTAAGATATCTTAGTGTGGTGGTTCGAGGACAGGACATGTACATGTAGAGCCATGTTTAGCTATGTAAATCTATTTTAATGAAACATGTGTAATTGTATTAGAATTTTTTTGGTATTTCATTATTATATTTTCTAGTGCACATTCACATAAAAAAGCTATGTTTAAAAATTACATACTACTTCATAGCCCATATTTCACCTAGATATGAAGCAAACCCTACCACTTCACAATAAGGTGATTAATATTAAATTATCTTATACCACCATATATCCATTTTAAACCTGTATCTATTAAGCACCAATAGAGATCCAATTTGTTGAGGTATACTTTTTTTGATTGTGTGTAATAAATTTCTTAATTGGATCGCTCTAGGTTTTTTATAGATTTGGGTTTAAGTTAAATCTATATCAGTTTTATATATTTAATTACTTTTCAATTTTGATAAGTTAAGAGAAGACATGTATTTTTTTAATACTTTTTGGACTACAAAAAATTCCAGTTGACAATAAAAGAGGTAGCTTTTCGGGGGAGTCTGTTGCTGGAGCAAGGCATTTATTTTCCTCTTGTATATTCTATACGGCTTACATAATAAAGTCATTTATTTTCAAGAAAGAGGTATTTATTTTCCTCTTGTATATCCAATATCGCAAATTTGTGGTTCAGTAGGAAGGTAGGCCTCGCCAGTGAACAAGAAGACAATAAATAACAAGAAGGCCACATGGAAGAGATCTGAGCAAGAAAAAGGTAAAGTTGCAAATGGACCCCTTTACCCCACCACTGAAGATGTAGCCATCTATTATCACAAACAATTACTTCTCCAAGTAGCCATTGCCAAGCAAAAAAACATCAAATGTGTTCAATTCTGCAATTGTTTTTGCTCCAGAAAACTCTAGTCCATTGAATGGGGAAAAACAAAATGGGGAAAAAATATGTAGAGGTAAGCACTTTAAAGATTTAATTTAAATAATAAGGAAGAAGTGGATAACTCATTTATGGAATATGCAAATGCAAATAGAAAATTGTTGATAGTTATTTTTGTTGGTTTTCTACCTCAAATTAAATACTTGGATCGCCCAATGAGAATGTCATCTATTCGCAAGCAACAAGGTGATAAAGCTTGTATTAATGTGGAGACCTGGGTTAAAAACCCTCAGTGGGTATGATTGTAACTATGGCCTTCTAAATATAAGAAGTATCTCACAAAAAAATAAGTACTTAAATAAGAGGGCCACAAAAAATTGAAGAAAAAAGGGGCTACAAACAAACAAACAAACACAAAATATTTGTGTTGTAAGTTGTGTCCCCAAGTATTGAAAATGGAAATGAAGTTTTCATAATTGAGTATGGAAAGGGTCCAAAAGTATCAAAAACTTTCAGATGGTTTGTGTAGGAAACTGCAGGAAATAGGAAGCACTTGGAAAAAGTTTCCATAGACAGGTCCAGATCTTTTCAAGCACTTAATTACTCACATTTAGAATTTTCTCAAATCGAGCCATTAACAAAATTCCTTTGGTGTTTTGGTTCAATTTTAAAAGGCAAATTGTTGAGACTCAAACATGCATCGAGTTGCAAGGCTCCAATTCACATAGGCTTGATTCGATTTCCCCTCCATCCTATATATGTATGTTGTCATGTAAAATTTTGAACAAACAAAATTTGATGCCCCAACCCCTATGATGCTAGCTTTGCTAACTTGCTTGGTATGGAGGATTTTTTTAATGCTTTCTAAGCTATGTATTATTTTTTCTTAGGCACCCAATGCCCATCATTACTACATCTCTCAGGCTTGAAACGGCTTCCCTCTCTCTAGTTTGAATTAAGTATTTGGTTGGTTTTATATGCATTTTTTGGTTGTAGGTTTATTATAGGCTCGTTTTGATTAGTGGCTTGTTTTTGTATAGAGTTAACAATGAGTAATTTTGTCATAGTTCTAGTTTTATTTTAAGACTATATCTAGTTACAACTTCCTACACTATGCAAAATTTATACCTTTATCGTATTATCTCCTTAAGCTCGACCTGCTTACTTCTTTTGGCATGTTTTCTCCTTGCTTTCTTTCACCACAAAATGTGTCACCTTTCTTTCCACCTAAAACTTCCTGATTGGATGCTAGCTGTTGTGGTTAACTACTATTTAGAAAAAAAATTGTGACAACTGTTTGTGACTACAAGCATGATGTTGACTTCCCTAGAAATAATTCTACCATTTACTGCTCATGTGGTATATTAATAGTGACTTTATTATCCTACATAATTATAATTATCATCCTTTCGAAATCTCTCAACAAAAGTGATCATTAGTTGCCAGTGACTTATCCTACTAGCCATTCACCATGAATGATTCTTATAGCAGTTACTCCTTTATATCTTGCTATCCACATGGCTCTTTCTGAGTTAGGTTGATGGAAACCTGTTGAGATAGTTATGATAGTTCGGTTGTATAAGATGCCGAGCTGCCTTTTAGGATGGACAAAAACTGTCATTTGAATCTACTGATGGCTTCGAATGACAGATTTCCTCATAATTCCTTTGGCATACAACCTTGACAGTTTCGTTAATTAGACATATGAAAGTGACTTATCATGTAAGATAGTGGAGTATGGCATTATATTTATCTCTTGTGCCAAGATTTGTGAATTTTATAGTTTCTAAATAGAGCTATGCCAGTGAAGTTACTGCCATCCAATTGGAGGAAGATAGGTACTTCCATGCACTATTATTTAATGGTGAAGCTCCTTGTGGAGATTATAATCTATTTGGCTAGCTTTGTAATCCTGGCATACAAAGAATCTATTAGCCTATTACTGTAGCTTTCAACCATGAACTATCAACCACAAAATATGCCCTTTAAAAGCAATTAAATCAAAAGGGAAAATGCCAAACACCTCAATAGTATCAACCAATATTTTAGAGAAAATAACTACAGATCCAAGTCATTAAACAGAAGACTTCTAAAGAGTGTTGACAAACATCTTTTACAAGATCTAAAACATTCACAGTAACATTATTAGTATTACCATTCACAGTTATCAAATAGTTCACATATCTGTAAAGATATTTTAAAATGGAGAGAAATATGCATGGAACTATGTTACCATAAACAAGAAGTAGAAAAAAGAAACATAATGAGAAATATGGGACTGAAATTTGTATGGTAAAACACATTCCACCCCTCTTCATTGGCATATTATTAATATCATAAATCCATTCCAAGGACCAAAACATACAATGCATCAATTTTGTACAATATAGATGGAATTAAACTTTAAAGTCATAATTCAAATCATCATGCATCATAAAACATGAAGTCACATAATAATTCAACTCAAATCCTAGAAAATAAAAGTAAAGCAACTCATATTCACTTCATGATAGATCTTGTTATATTGGAAAATGGAAATATAACAACGTGCATACAATATTATGCAATATTTTATAAAATTTTAAATTTAGAAGTATATAATGATAACATATCAAATGATAGATATAGCAGAGAAGAGACATTGGACAAGCCATAGTAGGCTAGTATGAAATTCATTCTAATGCATGTCATCTTCTGCCTCGTCACTTGACCTTTACCACCTTGGGTGAGGTCATACCATTCTATCTAGCATTTGCATTATACTAAAAAACGTCCATGGGAATGTAATACTCACCATCCACTTGTGAGTCACCATGTACACACATACTCAATATTAGTGGTTCCAACTCAGTACTATGGAAATTGCAAGAAAGGAGGCACAGATTTCAATGGAAAAACACCAAATCGTATTCCTGGTATTTCAATTAAGCTTGACAAAGTATGAATATTCACTCTAATTTCACTCACATGTTAATCAACTAGTGACTTGTGTGTAAAGTGAAATGGACTTCAACCTTATTTTTGCTAACTTAATTATGAATAACAGGGAACTATAAATATTTTAAAAATCCAATTTAGAAGTTCCAAAAACAGTTTGAATTTACTTTTGAAAGTAAAGGGATACCCAATTGACAAATAAAGAGAGTCAATTCGCCATCTTGGTCAATCCTTATCTAAGAATTGACACTCTAAACTCAGATTGTGTCCCCAGATCTATCCATATTGTTATACAATCATCTAGGTCATAACACTTATTGATAAGTTTTGCATGACCTATGCATCTTCATTTCCTTTTTTTGTCAAACCATTTTAGATTGAATTGAAATGCCACGAAATGAAAAGGGGTGTGAAGCATCTTATGCCTCTCCAGGAGTACATAATAACACAAAAAAAATTCATCTATGTATCTATGTCATTTCTAGAATCCTCTGCCTCATCTAATCAATACCCTTATAAGCATCCCCCATTTAGTAGTCTCATTTTTGAAATATGAAAAGTGAATCCATGATAGTATTAAAGATAACCATTGTCTCCACCACCCTTACAGAAAATTCATTATATGAGCAACCTACGATAAGGTCCTTGACTTTTGTACCATCACCAGTCCTGGACCCCTTCCATCACTACCACTCAAGGACAACCACTATCTCTCTATTTCATTGACCCAATGACCAAGACAAGGAACACAAATAATATGGGTACTTATCCTCAATCATCCTCCCTGCAAGTACATTATTAGAAGCACTATTTGTTGCAAATTTGCAATATGTACCATGTTTTCTCTAACAATATCCTCAATTACCTCTTTTAAAGGACCCATCAAATATGCACCATCATTTACCTTCACACTAGAGTAATGAAAGTTCAAAAAAAAAAAAAAACCACCCTTGTGGTGAAACCAATATATTAATGAGGGGTCAATACTATATGTCTAACCATCCAACAAATAAAATAGATAAAATATAGAATTTGAAAAGTTTGCATTGGTCAAGAATGCATAAAAGGAATCTAAGAAGCGAATATGCAGGATTATAAAATAGTATCACAAGGAATAAACTATATATTTGTTCACATTTCAAAGCATGCTCCCGAGGTGCTCCCTACCTATCCTATATTAAAAGCTCCTATACTAGGTTGATCATTTTATGACAATGTTATGGTACCTCCCTTCTTTGCCAAGCTCCTATAAAAGCTCTTATGGTTGATCATTTGATGGTAATGTTATAAGTTATAACTACTAGATGATTGATGTTATATGGTTTAATCCATGCTTTTTATAGCTAATTCAACATCCTAAAAAGTAGGTCTGTGTCAATTTTCTATGCCCTTCTTTAGACCAAGACTAATATACAACCAAGGAACTATCCTCTTGTGCAGCTTGGTTTAGAGTGTATTTTCCCTCTACTTAATACACCCCAATCTAAACCATAAACAACCTCCATCAATTATTTCCCAACTCTGTAATGGTCACATATTGTTTTTGAATATTTTGGTTTGTTGTCTGCTAGCATGTGAACTTCCTCTCTGCCATAAGGTGAAACCATATCTCACCTGAGTAATTAGACTGTAGCAAACTATTCTTCCTTAGAAAGCCAAACTAGCCTTTGATTTGGTGTTCCAATCAGCAGCTTTCTTTGCATGAAAAGGCAAGAGAAAGTGCCTAGATTAGGCTTTTTCTTAGCTGAGACAACTAAGCAACATCACTATATTCGGAAAAGCAGTCAATTAAACACTCTTCTATCTTTCCTAACACTATTTCATATGCAAAGTATCAACCAAAAAGAGCAAATCGAACCCACGATTTAACTTTTACCATGATGTTGACATGAGTTAGGGTTTTAGGACTAGACCACATGGAATTTCATACACATGAAAACTTGTAGCAACTGCCATGTGACACCCTAAAGTGAGAAACTACCTGTACAACACTGCTCTTAACTCAGCATTCTTTAACCCACCGAAACCTCAGCATTTTTTTAACTAGAATGGAAGAACAAAATCCATTAAATGGAGGAAGGAAAAGCCAAACAATAGAAGGAAAAGCACAAGAGTAATTGAATTTTGGTATATATATAATAGAAATTGAAATTTTCTCTCTCACATATTTTGACAAACACTTTGCAATCAAACTCTTCCCTGCTATTTTTAGTTTGTTTAGGTTGCATATGAAGATTTTGGGATCGTATAATTTGGGGAAATAAAGATATGGCATGCGAGCATTGACTGCTTTCGACACCTAAATGTCGTATCCTCATTTCAACGCAGTTGTGACCATCAAAACCCCTATAATCGATGGTGTTTCCTACACTCAAAAACAAAGACAATGTATATGTATTTTCTCTTTCTCTTCTTCGCTTCCCCTTTCATGATAAGGATTTTACAGGTACATTTGCAGGGTTTTTTGTGAGCCCTCCTACTATGAAGATAACGGTGCAGAGAAAAATGGGTTTATGATTGCAACTTTTTGCACTGAACGAAGCAAATTGGTGTCCAAAATATAGCTTTCGATTGAAAAATAAATAAATAACAGTTTTCTTGAAAATTAATTGGTTGCAAAAAAAGGGTTTCCAATGTAAATGCGATCTTTGTACCATTAAAATCCTAATGAATTTGTCCAACAAACAAAAATTTGAATGCGATCCTCTTCTTACCTTGGGAATTGACACTGTCGTGGAAGGGTTATGCACTCCATCCATGGCTACAAAAGGTCACAGGTTCGAATCGTCGAGCTGCAAAAGGTCACAGGTTCGAATCGTCGGGCTCAAACAGTGTCTGTGTTTTGTTGCTTGTGCTAGTATTTCCAATTTCACATTCGAGTAATCAATAAATGATTAAGTGAATGCATAGACGTGCACACCATCATTTCATTTTTGAGAGTATCATTTCATATGAAAGGCCATCAACATACATCAGAAAGATCAAAATGATTGATTCTCGACACTATTCTCAAGATAAAGTTAAGTCTTTGAATCCAACGTTCCCTCTCATTGCATTCACCACATATGTGAAATATCTAAGTACTGGTAAGGTTTTGCATATATGAAATGGTTATGTTGTATTTTACAAATTTAATAAAGTTATAAAATTTTATAAAATTATATTAAATATAAGTTATTAATTTACTTGAAGAAGAGATAAATATGATTTCAAGGAATATATGTTTTTTATTAAGTTATATTTTATATTATATTATGAGAAAATTTGCATGGACATATAAAGATAGATGGCTTTGGGTGTTTTAAAAAAAGACACTGCCCAAGCCATGATCCAAAAAGAAATTGCAATATTCCTCCTTTAGGTTACACAAAGAATGTCCATGCTTTTCCACTAATGAGCTACAAAGCAAAATATTTAAAGTATTGAAGATCACCAAAATTCTAATAGGCTTACAAAAAGATCATAAGCAATAACATTCATAAACAATAGAGGCAAATTGAAAGTTGGTTCTCATGTAAAACCCATAAAATCTCCAAGCAGATACATTTATTGATGCCTTGCAAGGGAGTCGTGTTTTAGGCATCGGTGCTACTTGGGAGGCCCCAAAGGTGAATTGTTGGTTTCCTCGCATGTAGGGTTGGTTATGCAAGTCACATTGATGTTTCTCTTAGGGGAAATCATGATAGGCTTCTCATCCACCATCATCGTTGTCATGACAGGCTTGACATCCTCTAATTGTATACCTTGCAAATCATTGCTAAGAGCACCAAAGGTCAGAGAAGGTATGGTCGTCGTCTAAGCTGAGGAAAAGTGTTCCGGGCATAAAACTCACCTTGCTCAGATTCAAAGATTAAAGTGGAAACGATTTACATTAAATTCCGCACGCACGAAGGTAACTTCATTTACTCATAAAAGGACCCGTTTCATTTAAAATATGGGTTAAACATAAATCAGTCAGGGGGATGAATACAACTTTTAAATATATAGTGTTATTTAATACAACTTTAGTGTTATTTAAGATATATAGCCGTTAGTTTCTTGATGATGATGATACAACTTTAGTGCTGTTTAATACGATGATGATGATGATGATGATGATGATGGCGATGATGGTGATGATGATGATGCTAATGATGATGACGCTGAGGATGATGACGAGGATGCTGATGAGGATGATGATGATGATGATGATGATGATGATGATGATGATGATGATGATGATGATGATGATGGTGATGATAATGATGATGAGGATGATAGATGATGATGTCGATGATGATGATCATCATCATCATCGTGTCCATCATCATCACCATCATAACTATGCATTGCATTACTGAGCTTCTCTTTGTTTCAAGAATAATGTAATATTCTTTACTTAATAGGGCAAACCACGTGAAGTGGAAGCTCTTATGGCCCCTCCCCCCCCTCACATCACTCTCAATTCCCCATAACCCGACAAAATCTATCTAAAAAAAAAATGTGTTATTGCAGTTAATTTATACGTACCAGTAAAATACATTAATTCCAATGCAATATTAAATCAAAATATATAGAGTATTATGCTAATGATGATGATGATGACGATATTGATGACAAGGATTATGATGATGATGATGATGATGACGATGAAGACGATGAGGATGGGGATGAGGATGATGAATATGATGATCATGATGATTAAGATGATGATCATGATGGTGGTGGTGGTGGTGAAGATGATGGTCATGATGAAGATGATGATGATGACATAGATTGTGATAATGGTGATGACGATGATGATGATGAGGATGAGGATGAGGATGACAACGATGATAAGGATGAGAATGAGGATGATGAATATGATGGTGGTGGCGGTGGTGGTGGTGGAGATGATGATCATGATGAAGATGATGATGACGATGGAGAATGTGATGATGGTGATGATGATGATGACGAAGATGATGATGATGAGGATGAGGATGATGAATATGATGATCATGATGATGAAGATTATGATCATGATGGTGCTGGTGGTGGTGAAGATGATGATCATGATGAAGATGATGATGATGAATACAACTTTTAAAAATATGTGTTAAACATAAATCAGTCGTGGGGATGAATACAACTTTTAAATATATAGTGCTATTTTATACAACTTTAGTGTTATTTAAGAGATATAGCCATTGGTTTCTTGATGATGATGATACAACTTTAGTGCTATTTAATACGATGATGATGATGATGATGTTGATGATGATGATGTTGATGATGATGATGATGATGACGATGATGATGTCGATGATGATGATGATGATGATGATGATGATGGTGATGATGGTTATGATGATGATGATGATGATGCTGAGGATGATGATGAGGAGGAGGATGAGGATGATGATGATGATGATGGTGATGGTGATGATGATGATGATGATGATGATGATGATGATGATGATGATGATGAATATGGTGATGAGGATGATGATTACGGTGACGATGTCGATGATGATGATCATCATCATCATCGTGTCCATCATCATCACCATCATAACTATGCATTGCATTACTGAGATTCTCTTTGTTTCGAGAATAATGTAATATTCTTTACTGAAAAGGGAAAACCACGTGAAGGTGGAAGCTCTTATGGCCCCTCCCCCCCCTCACATCACTCTCAATTCCCCATAACCTGACAAAATCTATCTAAAAAAAATGTGTTATAGTAGTTAATTTAGATGTACCTATAAAATACATTAATTCCAACGCAATTAAATCAAAATATATAGAGTATTATGCTAATGATGATGATGATGATGACGATATTGATGACAAGGATTATGATGATGATGATCATGATCATGATCATGATGAATATTATGATGATGATAGAGATTGTGATGATGGTGATGAAGATGATGATGATGATGATGACGATGATGATGAGGTTTATGATGATGATTATGATGATGAGGATGACGAAGATGATGATGATGAGAATGACGATGATGAATATGATGATGGTGGTGGTGGTGGCGGTGGAGATGATGATCATGATGAAGATGATGATGACGATGGAGATTGTGATCATGGTGATGATGATGATGATGAAGATGATGAGGATGAGGATGAGGATGATGAATATGATGACCATAATGATGAAGATGATGATGAAGATGATAATCATGATGGTACTGGTGGTGGTGAAGATGATGATCATGATGAAGATGATGATGATCACAGAGATTATGATGATAGTGATGACGATGATGATGATGACGAGGTTTGTGATGATGATGATGACGATGATGACGAGGTTTATGATGATGATGATGATGACAAAGATGACGAGGATGAGGATGAATATGATGAATATTACGATGGTGGTGGTGTTGGTGGTGATAATGATGATCATGATGAAGATGGTGAAGACGATGGAGATTTTGATGATGGTTATGACGATATTGATGATGATAACGATGGTTTAAACATAACTAAATAGTCATAAACATAATAGATTATGAAAAAAGATGTTCTCACATACCTCCTAGATTCCAACATTGCTACAATGTCATTCATATTCTTCTTCATCTAACTCAACATCTGTATTGTCATCTAGTTCAGAATTGCTATTGTTGAAAAGATCGCTCATAGCGGGATCATGATCAATGTCATTTTTGGTTAGATATTCATCATCAATATCATCAATGTCAATTCCATTGTCTGCTACATAATTTGGATGATCAACTTCTTGATCAGATTCTTCATCTGACACATCTACGTCGACGTCCAACTACTCCTGATTTGCATCACCTTCTTCTTCAACATTGTCTTCTTCCTCTACTACGTTATACTTGACTAGTCTTCCTCTTGGATCATATCTAACAATGTATGACCAACTTGCTTTACCTAGAACCTCTAAGTAAAAGACCTTCTCACATTGACTTGGAAGAACATAATGCTCTATACGTAGTTAAAGTGCCCTTGTATTAACCATGGTAAATCCACTGGCATGCTCAATAACAGTTCTTTCGGGATCACGTTCATTCATTCGTAGCCTGTACCATTTGACCTCAAATAGAACTACTTTAAAGGAATTAAAGTCACACTCAAGTATATCTTCCAAATAGCCATATTACCCATTTTCAGATACTTCTGGATGCTTGTCACTTCTAGAGGAAACATTAGTGACTTGAAAAAATGCAGTTATCCCACAATCAAATGTTTACCTTTTGTCATCCAACTTTTTGATGCGAGATTTATGACCATTGCACCACATAGCATTGTGATGTATCAGCTGCATCATGCCCGTCTCGGTAAATAAATATATAAGAAGACATAAACGAGATAAATATTTTGATAGAATGTGAAACAACGAAAAAATGAGCAGGGTAAATATACTTGTCTTTTTATCTTTTAAACCGCATGCTAAATCAATTTCTCTTTGCGTAAGTTTGGGATATTCTTCTCGATGATGATGCATTATTTTAATCATTTTACTAAACCCTTCCCATGATAAGGTACCATAGTATTCTGTAAATCGTTAAATCCATTCCTCCATCCAATCAAGATTGTTTGCAATGTATAAATGTATTTCATCCCACATGTGACCAACTATATGAAAAAAAACAATTAAGAATTGTAAATTTGTTATCATTAAAGGAAATTAAGTTTAACTTAAAATACTATTGGAATAATAAAAATTACATAAATTGAAAAAAATTAATTGTATAATAAATAAAATGTACACCATTCAATTACCTTTCACTTTCCTCTTTCTACATTTCCCCAACAGGACCTCCCCTTCAAATTTGTTGATGGAGTTGGCATGCCAAATGCGAGGTAGATTGATATTTTTTGCTAAATTTGGAAGATACTGATTAATGTACACCATGGATTGATATATCATATAGCCCTGGACCATATAACCCTCAGGGCGTGCTCTTTGTCTACCAAAATCCTTTAATGACTTCAAATCCCTTTCCACCATCCACATTCACCTTGAGTTTACAGATCCACACAATTCAATCTCCTCAACTTGGTGTATGAGATAGTGTTCCTGTGCATTGAAAAATGTCGGAGGTAAATACTTCTGCATTTCACACATTAGATGATGAATTTCTCTCTTCCAATACCTAATATCTTATTTATTGATTTCTTTAGATGAAAGACACCTAAAAGAGATGCAATAAAATAACATGAATGATCAACCAGATTGATGCACATAATATATAATAAAGTTCCAAGCTGTAAAACACAATATGTCATTAAGCAATGCAACCAAAAGAACGAACTTTTTTCATTCATATAAAATTGTTACTTACCTCATGTATTTACCAAGATCATATATAACTTGTTTTATGTTTTCGTCAAAGCTATCTAGGAGAGCCAGAGGTAGAACGTACTATAGAAAAAAAGAAAATCATTATCTGATGTCTCCAAATAGGAGAGAACAATCACTAAAAAAAATTACTTAATGGAAATTATATACATAAATAATTACCTTAATGAATGTATGCTAGTCATGAGTTTTAACACCGCCAAAATCACCTTTTTTGGTTAAGATATTTTATATGTTTGACGAAAACCCCATCGGAAACCTTATTTTCTGAATGACCTCTTTTATAGCATTGCTTTGTTGCTCCGTCAATAACCATGGAGGACTAATATTCTGGTTCCCAATTCCAACATTGGAAATAATTACACTTTGCAATGCGTGATTGGCTTCTGCAATGTCACTACAAATTTTTCCAATTTTATCTTTGTCTGACCTTCCATCTAATGTCCGCCATATCATTTCTATTACATTCTTCCCGATATGCATTATATCAAACAAATGAGCTATTTGTAGGTGCTCGTAGTAAGGAAACCTACTGAATTGTATGGGATAACTCTGCATTCCTCGTGGAAGCCCATTCATGCCTTAAATAAATCATTAAACATAAATGAAAACACATTAACAATAATTCATGAAACCCATGGTAGAGAAAATTCAGTAAAAATATAAAAATCATAATATTACATGAACATATTGTATTGTGCATATACAATTTGCATACCTCGACAATTTCTGTTATATTCCAACTTCCATAGGTGAGGTGTCATTCTTCATGGTTTCTTTGCATTCTCTTCTTTACCATTGACTTTTGTTTTTTCGATAGTTCGGTACCTATGGTTCTTAGGGAGGAAGTGCCTATACTCATCGAACACCTCCTTTTCTAAACTTCTTGAACGACGAGATTTTATCCTGGGACCACATACTGGAAATGCAAATTTTCCCTTTGTTTGAAGACCTGCGAGATATATGTATTAATGTTATAGCATCAAAATATTATTAATTCAAAAAAAAATGCATGTTTTTTACCTTAAAAACATATAATTTTAACGACGTGCAACATAAAGTTACATACCACAAAAATGTGTTAACTTGGGAGTGTCATGAATTGTCCATGCAAGAATTCCATGGAAATGAAATTGTTTCTGCCCTATTGGTCTAGAGATGTCATACATAGTGATTCCATCCCATAACTTCAATAGCTCATCGATAAGAGGCTCAATATATACATTCATATCTTTAACTTGGTACTTACCTAATTGACCAATAAACATACAATATTGCTATTTAGTTATCCATCCAAATATATAAAAGGTGTTCTCATGCAGCAATTAAACAGATAAATTTATGAAATAATATAATTATAGCTTAAAAAAAATACCCGGAATAATCTTTGCCAACATTGTGTGCTCTCTCTTAATCATCATCCAAGGAGGTAGGTTATTGTTTATGATGAAAATAGGCCAGACTGAGTAAGTAGAACGAATCTCACCAAATGGATTGAAACCATTTGCTACCAATGAAAGTCTAACATTACGAGGTTTATCTTTAAAAATTGGCCATTTTTCTTCAATGTTCTTCAATGCAAAAACCATCTGCAGGCATTCGAAGAACACCATCTTCACTTCTGTTCTTCGCATGGTAATCCATAAACTGTGATATACTTTGGCACTTGAATAGTCGTTGGAAACATGGAATTATGGGAATATATCGAAGAACTTTGCGAGGGACCTCTCTTGTTAATTGATCAGTTCAATATCTACTAATTTCACATTGTGGGCATTTGTTTTCTGATGCATATTGTCCATAATATATAATATGATCATTAGGACATGCATCAATAGATTGATACTCCACTCCAATTTCTTTCATAACCAAGAATACCTCTCGACTTGTGTGTGGTAAATTATTTGAAGGTGGTAATAGAAATTCACCCAACAATCTGCAACATTGACAAAAGGTGAAATGTAAACAATATACGTCATAAATATTTCATATCCCTAAGTTACGAACTAAGTAACATTAAAAATAGATGAAAATAATCAAATTTACATACCTTGGATAAACCATTCAAAACCTTCAATTTCACCAACAACAATATAAAAGATAGAATATTGGTTGTTGAGCATTCATAAAGAGGTTCTTGAGACTTCTCGAGAAGAGGAACGTCATGAAAATCATGGAGGTTGTCCTCATCCAATGGAGCAAATGTGTCTTGCAGCAATCCATTAATCTCATCTTCACCATTAGTATCAATAACGTCATCTTCATCTATAGGATCATTAAGAACTTGATCTTCAATAACATGATCTCCATGCTCGTCGTCTTGTAAAATAGTATTTCTACTATTATGTGGAAAATAGCTCTCTGGCGGTCGACATCTTGGCGGCATTGTCTTTATATTTACAAGCAATGCAATAACATCAATGTATAATATACAACACATATATTTAAAATGATAAAAAAAATTGTGATTACATTATCAGTACTATTACAAGAAGTACAATATGTAATGAATAACGTCTTACCAAATGATGAAATTCATCCCCCCCTTCAGCATGCCCCTTCTCCTTACAATGTTTTTCAGCTGATGTTCTTAAAATTCTTCTAGTTCGCAAACCTCTGCAATCATTGCAAGGGTAATAACACTTTCCATCACCCTTCGCCTCCAATGCTGCCTTAGCCTCAGCATACCTCCTATTGTTTTCTTCCCAAATATATTTATTTGACATTCTGATAGCCTATAACAACAAAAAAACTCATTAATCAATATATAACATACATCTAAATTGAATATATAGAGTATATAATATATATTAAAGGAGAATAAGGGGGACATTACAAAAAGAGTAACAAATACTAAAAGGATCTTAAAACATTTAGGAATGGATAATAACAACTATTTCTAGTTTAAGAGGAGGACCTTGATCATATACCCCAAGATATTCAAATTTAAGATAAATCTATATAATTTGATTTATTAGATAGGTGAGATAAATAAAAATACTTGGGTTTAAACGAATAAAAGACCCTAAAAGAAAGATATTTTCATGTGCGACATTGGAATGAGAAAGCTAATTATGGAGACATAAGTTATGCTTGAATCACAAGCAATGTTAAAAAACAAGACCATGAATTGGAGAATTATGGTGTCTAAGTTTAAAATTATGTATTTTTCCTCTGATTTTTAATAAAATTTGTTACATATATTGCAAAAGATTAAAAAAATGGAGATTCCCATCAAATGGTATATAGATAAATTTTACAAATTTTATGTATGGTTAGGAAAAATGAGGAGAATCCTGATTCAGTTTATATATATGTGAATGGGGTGAAATATATTATTCTAGATGAAATTTGTATAATGAAGGTCTGTTGAGTGGCTAATGGCCAATGATAATAAATTTCCTATAATAGTATCTCACCATGTTGAAGAAGCAAGAAAATATTATTGACATGGAAACTATGATTACGTCTATACATTCCTAGAAAGAGGACATATCTAGACAATATGCTCAATATTTTTTCACTGAGATTGTAGAAAGCATGGGATTTTTTCTCCCAATATTGTCAATAGTTTATCCACATGGATACCTCCAAGCAAAAATATCTAAATAAAAAGTGTTTTTATATATTGATTCTAAAGATAGGATTCCAAACACTATTTAAGAAAAATAACAAAGTATTTTTCTTGGATTTCAATGTCCAAGCTTTCTTCAATCACATGTCAAGAAGAATCTTGGTGTAAAGGAATTTTTATTCCATGGTTGAATTTTCTTTGGGAAAAGTAGTGGTTGATCCCAATTTCCATTCTCTTGATGAGGCATTAGATGTTGTAAGTCCAAGATTTAACAACAAATAAATAGGCCCAAGACATGAAAACCTAGGATGGTGTATCAAAGAATCATTAACCAAATAAATTCCTTCTTGAAAGAGACTTGGTGAAAGAATCACAAGATTTCTACCATTTCCTTACCTACATGAAGAATCAAATTATACCACCATAATAATTGAGTATTAATAGAGAAGTCATTTCTAAGACATGGTTCTTTTGATGTTAGGAAGGGCTTGAGAACTTATTTTGGCTTGTAAACACTATGTGCAACAAAAGTTCCTTGATTTTTTACCTTGTAGGGGGTTACTAATATAATATCAAGAGGAAATCCTTATTGTACATTTTTTCCCAATGACCCTCCTTGAACCCTAGTTCTAATGGTACCTAACACCCCAAATAGTTTTGGGGTATAACATAACTACTACCTAGACTAATGAAGTTGTTGATGTATATGTAACTTCAGGATGTATTTAATATATGTATATTGTACTCCTATAGATATGGTATTATTCCTCTATATGGAAGTGTTTGTATTCCTATAGAGATGTTATTATTCCTCTATAAGGAAGTGTCGTCATTTATATTGTAAGTGTCGTAAATTATACTTGATGGGTTATTAGACCACCTTGTTCGGGTCGGCCCTGTATAAGTCATGTGGGTCAAAGGGTTATTAGACCACCCTATTGGGTGTTGGCCTAGTCAGCATTGTGTTATGTGGTTAAGTTGAGGCCTACCTAGTAAAGGTTATTAGGCAAGTCAAGTCAAGTATAAATAGAGTGTGGGAGGCACTCTATTTCATCATTCTATTCTCACACATACTCTTTGGAGAGTGGCGCACTTGTGGAGGAGGAGACGTTGCTGCTAGGAGATGTCTATCTCTTATGCTTGGGTTGTATCATTGCTCTATCTATCTCTGAGGAAGTTATTGGGGTTTTTCACCTTTATGGTTTTCCCCAAGTAGACTATGTGTCTCTTGTGTGCTTGCACTATTATGTCCATGATTGATATGTTGTACATGTTGTTCTCTCAGTTAAGATCCTAGATCATATTGAAGTAAATTCTGAAAAACTAACATGGTATCAGAGCTAGCCTGAAAGAAGGCATGGTATGGAATGTATGACACTTGTTGCACTTACGATGTTAGGGCTTGATATAGCAAAAACCATTCATCATAGAACTTTCTCTATAACTCCATTTTGGTGAAGGTTTCGGATCGAAAATTTTTACAGGTCGAAGATAAGATCCCCATGTACCTTGTATCCAAAGGAAAACTTCTAATTCATTGTACTTTTTGTTTTATGATCTGTACAATCTAGGGTTTTTGCCTCTTCCAGATCTGAGTCATAAACAAGTGACCTAGGAAACAAGGTCATAACTTGGGCTAGGAAGCTCCAAATGAGATTTCCTAAAAAGTGATAGGTAGTGTATGGACTTTACATTATCAGGTAACTTTTTCAAAGGCTGAAATTGAACTAGTGACACGTGGCACGCCGTACAAGTTCGCTCTCCTATTTTATCCCATAAACAGGTCACGTTGCGACACTTGGCATAACTCTCTCTCAGATAATCCAATTGAGGTCAGACAAAAGGGGTTAGAAATATGACAGGTTGGGCTACCACAAGTAGAAGTTCAGACCCTGTGGATCTGAAATTTCGTAGTTACGCCATAAACAATCAGGTACATATTTCTATCAAAACAGAATTATTTTTTAGCACCTTCATTCATGGCTTCGGGAATTTAAGGTTTCGGAGAAAGATGGAATTTTTGTACTCGGAGACCACGGCTGAATGCTACTCATCAAAATAGAAATTTAGAGACCAAGCTCAGAATTTTTGGTTGGGAAGAAGACCAGGCTTGATTAGACCCTAGTTCGGGACTTTGATTGGAAAAGTGGAAAAATAGGGCTTCTACAAAAATGGGAATTTTTTAAATATGTGACCATGGCTAGAAGCTCCTCAGAAAAATAGAATCTTAGAGATTTGGATCGAACCTTTTGATTGGGAAGAAGGGTGGGTTTTATCAAACCCTAGTTTGGGATCCTGTCGAGAAGATCCGGAAGTTTCAAAGGCAATTTGAGGGGTGAAACTTTGCAGTTTTCAAATTCTGAGTATACCGGCTTGATCATCTCATCAAGGTGCATCTTTATATCCTTTCAGAAGTTTGAAATTCAAAGTTTGAATTTTTAGGGTTTCTCTAACAAACCCTAATCCAGCTCCATATCCAGTTCTGCAAATCAAGTGGATTGGGTTAATCCTATAAGAGAATGGATTGGTCACCTGCATAAGTGAAGAAGTTCATGTTTTAGAGGGAGTCAAGGCTAAGACCTTACATAAGAAGATTACAAGCAATCTCGACAGGTATGACTTATCTAGGTATGTTCCAAGATTTGTTCATGATTAATTTTATGGTATGTTTGTCTTCATATTATTACGGTTAGTACAATCTTGGCTAATTTTAGACTTGTCGTATCACCTCAATATAATTATGAATGCATGATAGAATATATTCATTGATTAGGGCTTTTGACACTTATGATTGTACTAATGCATTATGATGTTGTATGAGGTTGATGTTGTATGAGATTGATGTTGTCCACTGACATGAAAGGTACATCAAGAAAGACAAATCATGTTCTAGTTCAAGAGCATATGATCATGGTGACATGAAGACAAAGATTCATCCATTGGCATGGATCACTTAGAAGATCTATTTATGAGGTATGTATAACTTGGTTCTATAATGGTTAACTTGTGAGATATGCAAGTTACTAGCACAAGTCATTGAAGAGAACAAGAAGACTTCATGTTGGTATGTTAGACAATAACCAGCTAACATATTGATCCAGGTATGTTTTTCCTATATCAAGTTAGAATCCTACCTTGTGTTAGGATCTCTTATATAAGTATACATGGTATGATTGATTATGATTATTTATGAAGTTAGAAATTTGAATAATCATAGGTGTATGCATATTATGTTTCTTACCTTAATTGATGATATGACTAACCAGAAGAGTCATGAAAGTATAGGTTTGAGTAATCATAGGTTTAGGCATATTATGTTTCTTACTTTAATTTATGATATGACTAACCATAAGAGTCCTTGAATACTAATGCTTATTATTTCTGTTTGAAATGATCATGACTATACATGCTTAAGATTATTGTGTTTTGATAGTATTGCAAATATACTAATAAATGTATGATTATGTATGAGATCTTGAGGATATCACAATAATGATACTTGTAAGCATGCATAGTGATCGATGATGGATATAAGTTCAAGGACAAGTAATCTAGGAAGCAAATATCAAGAGGGAGCACACTCCAGTAGTTTATGCAAGGATGTAGATATTCAGAGGGAGTTGACCACTTCTCACAATACACATTAGAATGGAGTTACAGAAAGGAAGCAAAGATTGAGAGAGAGTCAACCCTACAACCAAACAAAGATAAGTATTGTAATTGTCATTTCTTACATATATGTTTGTTTAAATAATATTGTTCAATGATATATATGCTTATGTTCCTAGACTTAGGGTGTGTATTATGCATATTAGAATAATTGCATTAATGAACAGTATACTACTAATTTGCATATGATGGGTAAGTGGCCTATGGAACTGTACAACATTCCATTGCTACTTATCTAGAATGAAACCTCTTTGCTGACATATTGGAAGTTGTGCACACTCTTAACAATGTTCTGGTAGAGATTGGAAGGCATCTAGAAAGTTACAGGATATGGATAAATGTTGTACTGAAGCATTGGATAAAATAATCGCATGACTATATGACATATTTCTTTATGTGTAAGAATTTGTTTTGAAAACTATGAGATGTTTCTAATAATGCAATTTAACCTGTTTTGTAGGAAATATCGTATACCTTCACCTACAAAAGAAGGACTACAACATTTGTTCCAGCAACAAAGATATCTATTGAAGATATTGAAGTTCCCAGTATCTGGGATGAAGTAATGGAAGAATGCCGGTACCATTCGATCATGAAGAATGATGTTTGGGATGTCGTCCCAAGACCTGAAGGGAAGTCTGTTGTGACTTCCAAATGGATCTATAAGATCAAGCATGCTGCAGATGGTAGCATGGAGAAATACAAAACGAGGTTTGTAGCTCATGGATTCTCCCAGAAAAAGGGATTGAGTATGAAGAGACTTCTACACGTATAGCCAGGCACACTTCCATGAGATCAGTACTTGCTCTGGCTGCAGTGATGAAATGGAAGATACACTAGATGGATGTAAAGACAGCTTTCTTGAATGGTGTAGTCGAAGAGGAAGTGTATGTGGAGCAGCCACTTGGTTTTGAGACACATGACGGGAAGTCATATATGTGCAGAACTTGGATAGACAACTTTCTATCCAGTTTGGGCTTTACCAAGAGTAAAGCGGATTCCAACCTTTACTACAAGGTTGAAGAAGGAAATCCAGTGATAATACTTTTGTATGTGGATAACATGTTTGTTACAGGTAAAGATAGATTGATTTCCGACACGCAGTGGAATCTTGCTACCAAGTTCGAGATGAAGAACTTATGGATGATGCACTACATTCTAGGCATGGAGGTGTGGCAGAGTGCAGATGGAATCTTCCTTGGACAAGGGGAAGTATGCAGTAGAGATCCTAAAGAGGTTTGGGATGATGGACTGCAAGGCCATGGCCACACCTATGGCATTGAACCTGAAGCTTATGTGTGATGCTTCATCTGATCCGGTTGATGTCACTCTATATCGTCAGATGATTGGGTCCTCGATGTACCTGACATTTGCTTTGCAGTGAACACATTGTTCCAGTTTTTGATGGGTCCCATAGGTGTTCACCTGGTTGCTGTAAAGCATATTCTGAGGTACCTGAAGGGTACAATTGATTATGGGATCAAGTATGATGCGATTCAAAAGTTTAACCTGGAAGGTTATGTTGATTCAGACTAGGCGGACAGTGCTGCAGATAGAAAGAGCACATATGGGTGCTGCTTCAGTATGGGATCAGGTGTGATCTCTTGGTTTAGCAGGAAGCAGTCCTGCATACCATTGAGTACAACCGAAGCAGAGTATGTGGTAGCTTGTTCAGCTAGTTTCAAGGAAATATGGCTCTGGAAGCTACTATCTGAGTTATTTGATCTCCCACTGGAGGCTACTAGCATCTTTTGTGATAACCAAAGTTGTGTGAAGTTGTCTGAGAACCCGGTGTTCCACAACAGGTCGAAGCACATTGAGATCAAATATCACTATACCAGGGATATGGTGCAGAGAGGAGCAGTGAAGCTCCTATATGTTGCGACAGATGAGAAGATTGCAGATGTACTGACGAAGCCACTAGCCAGAGTGAAGTTCGAATACTTCAGAGAGAGGCTTGGTGTTATTCATATTGACCACACTTCGAGGAAGAAGTGATGGACACATTTGCTGAATCCATTCCAAGCATGTTGGAAGGAGGATCCTTCACATGGCTGTGGATGTAAGTGCTGGATGATGAGCATTAGGACGATGCTCTAGTTACTGCTCTGTATTTGTATGCATCATGTTGGATGGTGGATATGATCATTTGGATCATTTATGTATTTGTATGCATCATGTTGGATGTTGGATATGATCAGTTGGATCATTTATGTATGTATGCATCATGTTGATGATGGATATGATCAGTTGGATCATTTATGTATGTATGCATCATGTTGGATGTTGGATATGATCAGTTGGATCATTTATGCATGTATGCATCATGTTGGATGCTGGATATGATCAGTTGGATCATTTATGTATATATGCATCATGTTGATGCTGGATATGATCAGTTGGATCATGTGTATGTATCTGTATATGTATCAGGTGGATACATTGTATGATCAGCTGGATCATGTGTGTTGATATGTATCAGGTATGATCAGGTGGATCATGTATTTGTATGTGTATCAGGTGGATACATTGTATGATCAGGTAAATCATGTATAATGATATGTATCAGGCAGATGCATTATATGATCAGGATGATGATGGATGACGAGCTTCAGGATGTTGCTCCAGATGACATGCATCAGGACGATGCAGCAATGATGATCAGGATGGTCATGTGTACATCAGGATGATGTATGGTGAGTATCAGGATGATACTCTGTGGCCATGGAACAGGTTGTGCAGATGAGCATGTCTGGGAGATCCTATAGGTCGGAGTTGTGTACCCGTAACAGCCTGGGATGCTCTTTCGAGACATTGCTCTCGGAGGACATATAATAGTGCCCTGGGAGATCGTACAGGTCGGAGTTGTGTAACCGTAACATCCTGGGATGTTGTTTCGAGGTTTTGTCCTATGGCATATAATAGCACCCTCGGAGATCCTATAGGTCGAAGTTGTGTACCCGTAACAACTTGGGATGCTCTTTCGAGGTTTTTCCATGAACACATATAATAGCACCCTAGGAGATCCTATAGGTCGGAGTTGTGTACTCGTAACATCCTGGGATGCTCTTGCGAGGTTTTTTGGTGACCACATGTAATAGCGCCATGGGAGATCCCACAGGTTTGAGTTGTGTACCCGTAACATCCTGGGATGTGGTTTTGTGGTGGGGTCACATGTAATAGCGCCCTAGGAGATCCTACAGGTCAGAGTTGTGTACTCGTAACATCCTGGGATGCTCTTTCGAGGTTTTGTGACGCACGTAATAAGTCATGAGGATTCCACAGTATGGCTAGTGATGATGAAGACCTACAGGTGGTGGGTCTACATCCAGTATGAAAAAGGATTGGCTCTGTAGAACTTCCTATGACGAGTAGATTCAGAGATTGATTGAGATAGCAGTAGCAGTGACGATGACGATGACTCTATGATGATTATCCAGTGACGATGATCCAGAGAAGAAGACTTGTGCTAGAAGACCTGTGTCAAGAAATACCTTCCTAGTTAAGAGGGAGTGTTGATGTATATGTAACTTCGGAATGTATTTCATATATGTATATTGTACTCCTATAGAAATGGTATTATTCCTCTATACGGAAGTGTTTGTATTCCTATAGAGATGTTATTATTCCTCTATAAGTGTCGTCATTTATATTGTAAGTGTCTTCATTTATATTGTAAGTGTCGTAACCTATACTTGATGGGTTATTAGACCACCTTGTTGGCATTGGCCCTGTATAAGTCATGTGGGTCAAAGGGTTATTAGACCATCGTATTGGGGGTCGTCCATGTGGGTCAAATGGTTATTAGACCACCCTATTGGGTGTCGGCCTAGTCAGCATTGTGTTATGTGGTTAAGTTGAGGCCGACCTAGCAAAGGTTATTAGGCAAGTCAAGTCAAGTATAAATAGAGTGCGGGAGACACTCTATTTCATCATTCTATTCTCACACACACTCTTTGGAGAGTGGCGCACTTGTGGAGGAGGAGAAGCTGCTGCTAGGAGATGTCTATCTCTTATGCTTGGGTTGTATCATTGCTCTATCTATCTCTGAGGAAGTTATTGGGGTTTTTCACCTTTATGGTTTTCCCCAAGTAAACTATGTGTCTCTTGTGTGCTTGCATTATTGTTTCCATGATTGATATGTTGTACATGTTGTTCTTTCAGTTAATATCCTAGATCAGATTGAAGTAAATTCTGAAAAACTAACAAAAGTCATGTATTTTGATTAGATTACACCCATAAAAATATGTTAATATCCTTTTCTAGGTGTGCATAGGCTCACTTTGTTGGGACCCAACATGAAGAATCACAAACATGGTTGACTACCAGAACTTTGGTTTCAATTTTATCTTTGATTTCCAATACCATGAGTTTAGTGATCCACTTATAAATTTTCTTATCAACCCTATACACCATTACTTCCCATTTTTCCATAAGAGAGGTTTGGAAGGCGAAATGGACACCTGAGAATTCAAATATTTTGTTAGGTATTTTATATGGATATTTTACACCATTGATGTAAAGAAGATCAATACTAGGTACTCCTAGTTACAATTAATGGAACATTTGAAAGGTACTCCTAGTTAGAATTAATGGAACATGTGAAGCCAACTAGATCCAAATTATTGTTATGCATGCTTTTACATACATGGCCACACTTTTCCTTGAAGAAAAGCATAAGCCTCATGGTTATTCTAAAGAGGGACCATGGATAAATACAAAATTTATAAACAAGAACCAAAACCACATCTCAAAATCCTTAAATTAGGGATTAAAACATGTGAAAGCAAAAATGCAAGAGGAAATATCATGCATGGACAACATTTGTGTGACATGCATGCATTCATAGCATTAACCTTGCCACCCACATGGATTATAAATGGAGGATACATGGATAAAGAGGTAGAGAAAGAGAAAAATGAGATCTACAGTGAATCCCTCGTTGGAACATAAAGGGTGCAACAAAAAAAAGACTAGTGCATTGCAGTTAAACTAACATGGAAAATGAATGAGACCAAAACTTCGATGTGTCAAACCAGTATCAGACTCTTGAACTCGCAGAATGAAAAACCAATAGAAAGATCACTGCAACTATAACAAATGATTCTGAAAATATGACTTAAGAACATGTATTTATAGATCAACGAGGGTCGCGGTTCCGGTGAAAATGCACAACGGTCAAATTTCAAAAAAACAAAAAAGTCAATGACCGTTACAAAAGAAAAACAAAAAAAGTTTTCTTTCCAACTTTTTGTTGCTATAGCGACAGATGGACTTTGTGTGGCTATAGTGATGAACCTTCATGGCTATAGAGACAAAAATTCCATCCGTGGCTATAGCAACGATTGTTGAGGAAATTTTGAATTTTTCCAAAAATTTAAACTGTTTTTCCACGAAAACATCAAGTTTAACTGTTTCGTGGCAAACTTTCCTGGGACTTTTGAGCCATATGTAGTAGTGTTCCTTGGATTGAGCCTAGTATTCAATATGGACCTCCTTTGGCCATATTTTCAACCACTATTAGACACATTAGAGGTGGTAGAGCAACTGAAACCTATAGATCCCAGTATTGACTAATGCAATAGGGTAGTATTGATCAGAACGTCGCCACATAGGTTAAGGGAACTGACCAAAAGATGATCCAAATCTATCTGATTGTCAAAGGGGGGAATCTCCTACACCAAGGTAAGTGGCTCAAAAAACATCGAGTTTAACAACAGTTTCCCCATTTGATGGGGGCACTTAATGCAATGGATACCATTGATTCCTAAGGGTGTAGAACTAATCGAAGTGTGTATTACTAGCCACGCACCTAGTCCATTGGATTAGAACACCTTTTTCCATCTTGGTATCATTTTTGTGTATTTTTTGTGTCCTGAACTTCTAAGGCCATTTTGAGGCACTAAACGACATTTTTTGTGATCCATAAACAAGGTGAAATTATAGTCTGCAGAAGTGACTTTTAATTAATGATTATTTGCATATGAAAATGAGAAACAATGTTTGTAATTATCTTCAATACAATAAGTCAAATGAGAAAAATAAAAAAACATCAACCATTCAGTTTGACACGCATATGGTAATGTAGTTCACCAAAATAACTTGATACGTCTTCGGTCCCACTCAAAACTCGCATGATGGGTATATTAATATGATGCATAACAAAATGCATAAAATATTTACATAATAGTGGATTTTTCACTTGCATTAGTCTTTTTTGAATATCCACTCTCAAAATGCACAACAAGTGCTTATGCAAGACCACACTTTTCTTCAAGTCCTTCACAATCATTCTTCGGATGGAAAATGCTAAAAGACCAACACTTGTAGTTGTTTCTTTTCTAAAACAACTGCTTCTGCAAAAGTCCCACTCTCCTTCAAACCTTTCACTTTCATTCTTCAGATGAAAAGTGATTAAGGACCAACAATTGCTTCAATGTACATAGTCGCAACTGATAAACATCTGATCATGAACTGCAGGAGATAAGCAAGGTAAGACTTTCCTTGATGTTCCAAGAGAGTATTGTGAACTCAAGAACAACATTTGCTCAATAATGACTCAGGAAACATATGATTCCCTTACATGAATTCCTAAAGCAATGTCATATCATCATAATTACAATCTTTCCAACAAAAATATAATCGTTAAAGACTCTATCGTCTTTAACATTCCACCTTCCAGTAAGTGCACGTGGCTTATTTTTCCCTTCGAGTTATAAAGCAACTTTATAAGTGCACTAGTTTTTTCAAACTATTATACATCTGCACATGACTACTTCAAAAATTCCAATATAAATGCTTGAGTGGAAGACTGTATAGTCTTTATATCCACTATACAAAAGTGCATATAGCGTTCAAAACCTTTTACAAGTGATGTGTGCATTTAGCGTTCAAAACCTTTTACAAGTGATGTGCACATGACCAATTCATGCCATAAACAATGCATCAAGGATTAGACCGGACGATCTCAAAACTCTTCTCAATTGCATATAGCATAATGACTTCAATATTTGAATAGGAGAACTTCCATCGTTTCCATGAAAAATCCATATTCTAATAATGGCTTCAATAATACCATAGCCATGTAGATTATGGGCTTACAATAGTTTTATAACAACTTCAAAATAAAATCCATAGGGATGAGGCTCTCTTTTTTTAATAAAAACTATAAGAAAGTATATCCAAAGGAAATATGAGGCACATTATTCTAAAATTTTTATGCCCATATACCAAAATATTTTTGGCCCTTCGTGAGTTCTACTCATCATATATGCCAAAACTATGATAACCCCTTTTCATGTTTGAAAACGCCTCAATATGTCTTCATATAGGACTAAGTTATGCGTTTAAATATTTGAATAATATGATAGTTTTAAATGGAAACCATATGGAACATAACGAATATGTAATATAAAGCATGCACTCAAACTTTATGCTATAATTTCATGCCATGGCGTGCTTGAGTTTTATTTACTTGGCCTCTAGTTTTATGGCTTCCAAGAATTCAAGGTTTCTTAGTTGGCTACAGCCACCTGGTCTGCAAACTCTCAATCGAGTCTTGGTGGCTTCGATGACCTATGCAACAAGATGCAAGCCTGAATGGCTCCAACGATTCCTACAACGTAACCATGCTTCAATATTGGCTTCTGCAATGAAGCTCAGGTCCAATGGATTCAACTATTTTTGCGCATTATTCAGTCCCTAAAGGTCCACTTGGACACTGAATTCTCCATAGAAACTAAGCATCCATGTTAGTAATGGGCTTCCTCCTCAACCATTTTGTCGGGGAGGAATCCCATTACTAATAAGTAAGGGTTGGGGTTTGAGGCTCTTCTTTTGATTCCTATAGTATCTTCAAGGATTCAAGACCCATCTATAGTGACCAAGATCTCGTAATGGAACATAAATTTAACTCAAAAGCCAAAGACACCCTAAAGAGAGATTGTGTCATGGTTTTTAGGTTTTGTTCACAATGATTGATCTAAAAAAGGTTCAGTTAGGGAACAAGGATAGTGTTTACCTACTTACCATGTTTATGCCTCAAAACACATTTCCACTGCATAAAAACTACTCATGGCACATATATCAACTCTAACGTTTAGAGACCACCTATGAAAGGATCCTCAAAAATTTAAAAAAACATCCTAATGCCTTTTTTTCATTCTTCGGCGATGGTCAAGGCTCAATGATCAATGGATGGTGTTTAAGCATTATAATGGCATCCATATCCAACTCAATTGCCAAAAAACCCTACACAGATGCGACTCTGTGTCATTTTACATAGCCCTTGATTCTAAAAAGCCATTTCACATAGCCCTTGATTCTAAAAATCCTTGTGTGGTGCACAAAGGGATTTGTTTACCTTCCTTGATGTTGTTTAGAGATTGATAACCTTTCTTGTTCTTCAAAACCTAGATTCATTTTGTCCATATCCATCTAATAAACCCAAGATATCTTAGTGTGGTGGTTCAAGGACGGGACATGTTTAGCTATGTAAAGCTATTTTAATGGAACATGTGTAATTGTATTAGAAATTTTTTGGTATTTCATTATTATATTTTCTATTGTACATTCGCATAAAAAAGCTAAGTTTAAAAATTACATATTACTTCATAACCCATATTGCATCTAGATATGAAGCAAACCCTACCACTTCACAATAAGGTGATTAATATTAAATTATCTTATGCCACTATATATCCATTTTAAACCTCGATTTATTAAGCACCAATAGAGATCCAATTTGTTGATGTGTAATAAATTTCTTAATTGGATGGTTCTTGATAGATTTGGGTTTAAGTTAAATCTATATAGATTTTATATATTTAATTACTTTTTAATTTTGAAAAGTTAAGAGCAGACATGATTTTTTTTAATACTTTTTGAACTAAGAAAAATTCCAATTGATTATTTATAGATGACTCAAATCTCCATGTAATACACCAAATGATAATAGCTTTCTGAGTGTCTATCTTATAATTCTTCGCATTGTTTGAGAACTTCTTTGTAGAATTTGCAAGGGTTAGTTGTTTGTTGCAGCGCACAATAAAAGAGGTAGCTTTTAGGGAAATTCTGTTGTAGTAACAAGCCATTTATTTTCAAGAAAGAGATATATATTTTCCTATTCTATATGCTATACGGCTTACATAATAAAGCCATTTATTTTCAAGAAAGAGGTATTTATTTTCCTCTGCTATATCCTATATCGCAAATTTGTGGTTCCGTAGGAAGGTAGGCCTCGTCAGTGAACAAGATGACAGGCAATAACAAGAAGGGCATGGGGAAGAGATCTGAGCAAGAAAAGGGTAAAGTTGCAAATGGACCCCCTTACCCCACCACCGAAGATGTTAAGGTTTTGAATCTGCAGATACTCAATGGCAAGCTTGCGAAAGAAATCACCCACGTAAGAAAAGAAAACGCTGTTTTGTCAAAAAATCTCACTGAAATGCGATCAGAAAATATTGAATCTGCAAGGAGAATGACTGAAGAATTGAAGGAGACTGAGAAAGAATTCCCAAAAGAACTTGAAAGGAAGGATGCCAAATACCAAGCTGCGATTTCTCAAGCAGGCAAACAATTGCTGGAAGCTGAGGAAAGATTGAATACTGCAATTTCTGCGAAAGAAGATAAATGTAAAGCAGACAAAAAGATTTGGAGGATACTGTTTTCCAGTTGAAAAATCAAATTGAGGGCAGATCTGCAGAATTAGAGGAAACCAATAAAGGTCGGAAATTGGAAAAGGATTTGCTTTTATCACAGATTGATGCAGCCGAGATGAAAACTGCCGAGATCAGTAGAAGTAGCCAAATGGCACAGGAAGCTTTTAATGCCGAGAAGCAGAACCTGTTGAGTACGATTGCAGAACTACAAACAAACCTCGAGTTGATGGTTAGCGAGAAAGGGTCATTGGTCGAGATAAATAGAGAGCTAAGTACTGAAGCGGAGTCTTTGAAGGCCGTTTTGAATCATTACAGTGAAAAGATGGTTAGCATGGAAGAAGAAAAGCAGGCGTTGGAAGCTGGGTCTGTAAGCACAGCAGAGAGATTGGAGGATTTACGTAAACAAAATGCAACGATGGAAAAAGAACATGGAAGAAAGTATGGGGAATACCAAGCTGCGATTTCTCAAGCAGATAAACAATTGCTTGAAGCTGAGGAAAGATTCAATACAGAAATTTCTGCGAAAGAACACGAGTGTAAAGCAGTGAATCTTGAGAAAAAGAATTTGGAGACCACTGTTTTGCAGTTGAAAAATCAAATTGAAGCGAGATCTGCAGAATTAAAGGCAAACAACAAAGGTCGGAAATTGGAAAAGGATGTGTTTTTATCACAGATTGCAGCAGCCGAAAAGCAGACTGCCGAGATCAGTAGAAGCAGCCAAATGGCACAGGAAGCTTTTAATGCGGAGAGGGAGAACCTGTTGACCAGGCTTGCAGAGCTACAAACAAACTTCGAGTTGACAGTTAGCGAGAAAGGGTCACTGAGTGAGACAAATAGAGAGCTAACTACTGAAGTGGAGTCTTTGAAGGTCCATTTGAATGAGTACAGTGAAAAGCTGGTTAGGATGGAAGTTGGAAAGAAAGCGTTGGAAGCTATGTCTGTAAGCAAAGCAGAGAGGTTGGAGGATTTACTTAAACAAAATGCAGCGATGGAAAAAGAGCATGGAAGGAAATATGGGGAATACCAAGCTGCGATTTCTCAAGCGGGTAAACAATTGCTGGAAGCTGAGGAAAGATTCAATACCGAAATTTCAGCGAAAGAAGACGAGTGTAAAGCAGTGAATCTTGAGAAAAAGAATTTGGAGACTACTGTTTTGCAGTTGAAAAATCAAATCGAAGCGAGATCTGCAGAATTAGAGGCAAACAACAAAGGTCGGAAATTGGAAAAGGATGTGCTTTTATCACAGATTGTAGCAGCCGAAAAGCAGATTGCCGAGATCAGTAGAAGCAGCCAAATGGCACAGGAAGCTTTTAATGCGGAGAGGGAGAACCTGTTGACCAGGCTTGCAGAGCTACAAACAAACCTCGCGTTGACGGTTAGCGAGAAAGGGTCACTGAGCGAGACAAATAGAGAACTAATTACTGAAGCGGAGTCTTTGAAGGCCCATTTGAATGAGTACAGTGAAAAACTTGTTAGGATGGAAGATGAAAAGAAAGCGTTGGAGGCTATGTCTGTAAGCAAAGCAGAGAGGTTGGAGGATTTGCTTAAACAAAATGCAACGATGGAAAAAGAGCATGGAAGGAAATATGGGGAATACCAAGCTGCGATTTCTCAAGCAGGTAAACAATTGCTGGAAGCTGAGGAAAGATTCAATACCGAAATTTCTGCGAAAGAAGACGAGTGTAAAGTTCTGAATCTTGGTAAGAAGAATTTGGAGGCTACTGTTTTGCAGTTGAAAAATCAAATTGAAGCGATATCTGCAGAATTAGAGGAAAACAATAAAGGTCGGAAATTGGAAAAGGATGTTCTTGTAACACAGATTGGAGCAGCCAAAAAGGAGACTGCCGAGATCAGTAGAAGAAGCCAAACGGCACATGAAGCTTTTGATGTTGAGAAGGAGAACCTGTTGAGCAGGATTGCAGAGCTACAGAAAAACCTCGAGTTAATGGCTAACGAGAAACAGTCGCTCAACGAGACAAATAGAGAGCTGAAGACTGAAGGGGAGTCTTTGAAGGCGCAGTTGAATAAGTACAGTGAAAAAATGGTTAGCATGGAAGATGAAAAGCAGGCGTTCGAAGTTGTGTCTGCAAGCAAGGCAGAGAGGTTCGAGGCTTTACTTAAACACAATGCAATGATGGAAAAAGAAATTAGTAGCCTTCAACAACAGGTGGATGAAAATGTCAAGCAACACTCTGAATTGTTAAAGGAGAAAGAAGAACAGGCAACGACAGTTAACTCATTGCGAGGAGAGATTAATTCTCTTATGGAGTCTGTCAAGAAATATAAAGTGATGGAGGAGAAACACTCTAAATTGTTCAAAGAGAAAGAAGAACAGGCAAAAACAGTTCAGTCATTGCG
Source organism: Larix kaempferi (assembly GCA_027924585.1). Lineage (NCBI taxonomy): Eukaryota > Viridiplantae > Streptophyta > Pinopsida > Pinales > Pinaceae > Larix > Larix kaempferi. The sequence goes on along the minus strand of BSBM01000138.1, from coordinate 7,057,695 downwards.
AGGAGAGATTAATTCTCTTATGAATGAGAAAAGTTCGCCTTCTCGAGAGCTCAAAGAAACAACTAAAAAACATCAAGATTTTCCCAAAAAATGTATACAGAGTCAGCATCCAACGATAACACCGGAAAAAAGGACCAAGTTACTTGATATTGTGAACCATATGGATGTGCATAAATCGCGAATCAGAATCAGCCATTGTGAATGGAAAGCAAACCAACCAACCAAACCAACCATTGTGAATGGAAAGCAAAATCGCGACAATGCAATTGAAAAGCCAAAACCAACCGATGTGAATGAAAAGCGAGGTATGCAGGAAAAGAGAACCCCCAATGGCGGGCACCAAAGCAAAGCGCAAAAGAAGCCACATTTCAAGATTTAAAGGGACTGCATTTCCTTCTACATTCCTTTACATATTTTTATTTGTTCAAAACAATATGTATGCTATATTTAGTTCAGTGTGTTCTGTTACAAGGTTGTGGAATGCATTGTAGAATAAATGTCGTTTTTCTTTTAAATTGTTACAAGAGGTGAAAGTTGTTAAATTGCCCCTTTTTAATTTTTTAAATTTTGTTTACAATTGTAATAAATTATCTGTGATTCTTTTACAATTATATATATTGTTACAACTCCAACGAATAAGATATGTCAAGTCTGTAAACAGGTTGGCTAAATCCCAATATATTGTAACAAAAAATTATATTTATATATGCAAAAAACCCCAATATATTGTAACAACAATTTATATATAAATGCAAAAAACCCGAATATAATCAAATACATTCAAAACAAAACTAGTCTTCTTCTGTCAAATTCGGTTTGGGCATTAATATTAGTTCTTTGCTTCTGCTTTGCGATCATTTGCACAAGAGATATCGAATGGCGTTTTGGCCAATCTCATTAAAATTTCTCCTTAACTGGTAAAGACCATTTTTGAAAATTTCTCATTAACTGATAGAGACTATTTGGCACAGAAGTTGAATAACATTTGTGCATGTGTTAGTTGGATTTATTAAACATATTTATATGAAAATCTATTGAATAAGAACGTTAAATACCGGTGTGGTAGTTATCGATCATATTGATATTAATTCTAATCAGAATTATTTGGTACTCGATGCAATTATTATATTAATACTCGATGCAATTATTATGAGTCAGTGTATAATTTGGCTATGATATTCTAGTTGTTGAAGTTCAATTATGAGTTTTACATTTATCTCGGACTGAGAAATGTGTCAAGATTTGCTTGTTGGGCTTATGCAACTCAAATGTGTTCAAGCCTACCCATGAAAATGCATGTGTAATAGAATGAAGGCCTCCCTCATTGCTAAATAGGCCTCGCTTATTACTCAATAGGTGATTTTCATGTGGGTAAATTTAGTGGTAAACATCCAGTTTACAAATTGCCCCTGTATTTCAAATCCCTGATTTAGTTTTTATTCAATATTTATCCCATCTTCAATAATGAATATATGTATTTGTGGTGGAATATGTGTGGCGATCAAAGCTCACGAGTTGTATGTGCTTAAGTATTTGTGTATACATTCTACTTATTCAAGCTTCAATTACGAGTTTCAAATACTAAGAACTTTGTAAAGGTTTTCTTTAGGTAAAACCTTTCCATGAAGATGCATATGTAATGGAATGCTAGTTTCCCATATTGATGAATAGGTGGTTTTCATGTGGGTCAATGTAGTGATAAGCATCTGAATTGCAAATTACACTTGTATTTCAAATTCCTAATTTAATTTTTATTTAAGATTTCTCCCAAACTTTAATAATGAATATATCTATTTGAGGTAGAAGTTTGGTGATCAAAAAACGAGTCATGTTTTATGTGTTTTGGTATAGATTATAATTGTTGAGTTTCCAATATGAGTTTAAAATTTATCCATGATTGAGACCCGTGTCAAGGTTCATTCTAGAATCTAGCTATTCTTTTAGAGTTTAGTTTGGTGGACCATAATCAAGACTTAGTGGAAACCCAATCAATGATCAATCTCGCGCTGATAGAAACAACTATGAAATGTATTTACCGGGATATTTTTAAATTGTCAAAGATACAAATAAATGGACTTGAATGCAAAATAAAATTGATTTTCATGGAACCCTAAATTGTATCCTGATTATGGATGGAATTCCTTCATTATACAATGTGGAAGGGAAGGAATACGACATGAGCATTGTAGTAAGAAGAGAATATGTCACTTAGTTAGAACAACAGGTGGTTTACCAAATGATAATATGCACCCTTCCATGCAATAGAATGATTTATTACCATGTTCTTATGGTGGCAATTAGATATATTTTCTGAGAGCCATTGATATTTTTGTTTGTCCTAAAGATGTGTTTTGATCTTCCTCAGAATTCAGAGAAACATGTCCAAACCTCCCAGTGTTTGTAGTTGTTATTTGGGTCTTATTTATTAGGTAGCTGGACTAAATTGGTGATGTTGTTAAAGAGTTGCACTTTGTCCTTCTACCTTATTTATTTCTTTTAAGAGAGGAATTTCTCATAGAAAACAACAATAACAACTTAACCCTATATACTTTTTAATTATCATTGGACAAAAATCTTAAATAGCCAATGAGGGTTAGATATTATCTCATTGTTATTCATCCTATCAGGGACATGGTCTCTTCATGTATTATTTTGTGTTGGATTGTGCAAAAAGTCGTAGCAGTACTGCCAATTGATTTATGGATATCTTGTAATTGATTCTAGTTTGTCCTATGAATTTGTGTTAGGAAATTCTTCCACTGCTTTTTTTTAAAAGGATATCATCAACTAGGGTGGGGATCATACACTTGTGACATAGGGTTGATTCCCGTCACAAGTGTACCCACACAACTTGCACGCATGGGGCACTGGCTAATCAAGGTTTGGACATGTGACCTATTTACAATGTGTCGTATAATTTCACTCCTTTTCCAGTTGGTCTACACCCCCGCAAGCTAATTATTCCACTGCTTCATAACATTATGATACTGAAGATAATCATGGAATCATGGGTTTTTGAACCATATTAAGTCATTTGGTTCCATATAATGATGACCATATACCATCATGATATTGAAGACCATTAAATAATGCATGAAAGTGGAGGCATATTCAATTATTTTGATTTGTAGAAATATATTTTTAACTATTGGTTGTCTTGTTGATTTTAATACTAGCCGGTAAGTCTTCCTCGCACAAGGAAAGATGCCCTTAATCATAGTCTCTCAAACAAAAATGTGACTGCTGCCTTTCACTACAAATTATCTTTGGCATATTCTTAAGTCACATAGATCTTTCCTGTTAAACATTTCTTTCAATATTATCCTACTTTTAGTTACGGGATTGTTGAATACATGTATATAGAATATTACATGTTAGATGGCCATAACTTTCATGTTAGACCGTTACAAGGTTCAACATCATAAAGTTTGGTGGCAATTGAATATTTCATCCATGGGGTTCCCAATGCCAACTTATGCTTGCTAGGATGTAATGAGATTATAGGTAGGGACCTTTATATATTAAGAGATTCAAGAAGCTCTTGTTTCCTTATAAGTTATGAAATTCCTTGAAATTTTATCTCCATAGAATGTAGCTCCTTAGCAATGCAACCACCAATGTTTATTAAGAGTACTAAGAGGCCTTCCATTCTTTATGATCCACTTTTTCATCAAGGATTATTTCCATGGGATGTGCCTCCTTAACAATGCAAGTACTATTGTTTGCATAGGGAAACCTCATTAGGTCCATAGGATGGAGGCTTTTCTTTTGTCAAGAGTTTCTTCTATTTAAGATGCCGCCTAACAAACAATGTACCTCTGTATAATACACATATATGGAAAAAGTGCTATTTGAAACTCATATATATGCAATGTTAATGAAGTTTTTGAGTGTCTAACCCTCTCTACACCTTGATTACCGAAGGAACTGACTTAGGAAATATTTTTTGGTACAATCGTAGATGGAAAGACATCTTGGAATTGGCCTCAAGTTTGAAATATGAGAATGCCTTCAATTCTATACATTTATACTTGGTGTTGAGGTTGCATGCTATATGGATAAGCATGTTATATTAAACATCCATCTAGAGTATTTCCTTTGGTTCATGCTGTTGTCACTAGGAAGGGTATTTTCCGATTTTTTTATTATGTTTGTGAGTCTTGAGCACATTACTCTGCACATGAGTATTTATTGAATGCAAGAAACGCTATTTATGCCATGGTTTTTACTTTTAGTTACTTTGAACAAATGCACAACTTATATTCTGTGTGGTATCTTTCTGTTTCCTATCATGCAGGCCTTAAAAATGCCTCTCCCATGGAATTAATAGCAAGGGATCAATTATTGGTTTGTGTATGGAACATTCATTTCAAGCCAGAACCAACTCCTCATTCAATAGAAAGGATGAAATACTCAAACATAAAACCACATATCTTTTATAATTTCGAGTTTTATGACAACATTATAGCAAGCCGTCTATGGGGGAGATTTTATGTTTGTTAGAATGCCACCGTATAACTAAAACTGAACTTTAAAATTAAGAATTTCTTCTAGAATGAAACTTGTTCTTCTTTTTTGCATGTAATATTGGGTGGGTAGTGGATTATCTATGAACGTCCGTTAATTCCCATACCATACAAGTTACATTTAGTGTATGATATTGTCCATCAAAAGCTAAAAAGGAGCTTAAGACTGGAACTGAAGTACACTTCTCAAGATTCAAGCCAATGCAAAGTCGATGAAAGTAAAATACAGGTAGAAAAAAGTCAAAGATTTTGAAATTCATTGTAGAATTATTTTGTTTGTTTGTTTGTGGTATTTCTTGTAACGGCATGCCTTTTCCTAGTTTACTACATCCCCATATATAATCCATTGTTCAAACACCGTTTACTAGTTAAAATCCATGAATGTAAATTAACTATTTATGTCATAACTCAATACAAAATTATGCTCAATACACTAAAGCACCCTTGAAGCTATAAAAGGCCCAATAGAAAATTTAGGGTTTTTATTAGGTTTTATAAACCCTAGAATCTCGGGTAAAACCTATGCTGGCAATAATATGGTGAGAACAACAATGTTCCATATGCACATCTATTGCATCTTCAAGTGTTGATCGATGTTCAGTTTGTGTTTCTATGATAGAAATATTTTTTTGTCAAAATATGTGGGCTTTCATATCACAAAAGTATTCAAAGGCACTTTGGACAAGAGCTCAATCCATATATAACAAAATATTTTAGCACAGTTGGAAAACCGCCAAAATGTTCAGAAGGCCTTCAACCATGGAATTATTTTGTAGCAGCTGCAAATATTTATAATTTAGGTGTCCAAACCTCTCATTCCATAGCTGTCTAACCTCATTTCCATGAGTCGAAAGGGCATTTGGATTTGAATACAACAAAAAGGGGGAATACTCATAGGTTTTGGCAACATGATTTTCCTTTCCTATTGCAATGAGTGTTCTGGTGCTAATATAATAAATTTCAACATCATTAGGGATGAATACAACCTTCTTGGGAAAACCATTGCGTGTCATCTGATACACATAAAGCAGGTTTGAAGCTAGAGAAGGAACATAGAGAACATTTTGAAAACTGTCACGTTCTAAATGAATAGTACCTTTGCCTTTCGATGAAATTTGTGAACCATCTCCCATGTGGATGGAGATGCAGCTGTCAGACTCTAATGATGAGAAGGAGTCTTTTCTTTCAACCATGTGATTTGAAGCTCCTGAATCTATGAGAAGAGCTGTAGAATTCGAAACACTTTCCATGAGTGCATGACCTCTTTCTACATGATCATTATTGTCCTTCTTCCTTGCGTCATCTGGAAGAGTGATGTTGTTTCTCTCCAAGAGAAGGGCCTTCTGATCAATAGTTTTATTCATGCATGATATTTCAGGATGAAATCCCCTTCCACAGTAAGAACACTTTTTCTTATCCTTATCCTTTCCCTTTTGCTTGTCTTTTCTTGAACCCGAGGGCTCATCTGACTACTTGGTTTTCTCTTTCTTTTTCTTTCCTTTACCATTCGTATCCTTGGGTCCTCCAACAAATAGGGCTTGATATTTGGAGGATCTAATGGAAACCATATGAACAAGCTTGTCATTCTCTTTTGTTAAGGACTCAATGAATGCATTCAAGGATGGCATCTTCCAATTCATAATGGTGAGTTTTCCCGAATGGAAGGTAGAGAAAAACACTGAATAATCTGCTGCAATTTTCGAAAGGATAGAAATAATCAACAGGTCATCTTTCTTCTTGACACCACATTGCTTCAACTGAAGCACCAAATGCTTGAACTTGGTGAAAAACTCATTAATGGTCTCGAAATTTCCAGGATTGAGGGAAATCAATTCATCCTCTAACTGATAAGCCCTCATATCATCCTGATTGCCAAAGGGTGTGGCAAGTTGTTCCCATACTTCTTTCAGAGTCTTCAATCCACTGAGATGGAAAAGAAGATCTTTCGAAATATTGAGACATAAGAAACCATAAGCTTCAACAAGCTTATTGAAGAACTTGGAATTCTCTATGGCTGCATTAGGCTCTGGTTCTATGCCTATAGTAACTATGTAGAGCCCTTTGGAGCGTAATAAAATATCCATATTATCCTTCCACTAATGATAGTTGAAAGGAGTAAGAAGATATTTTGAAGAAGAGTCCATTTTAGCTATAGTGAATGCAATAGGAGGTTGTGAGAAACCTGCAATCAAAGACAAACAAGCAATATTTAGGTTGGCAACCTGCACTTTTCAAGTTGCATCACACTCGATATAGCCTATCAAGCAAGTTTGATAAGCCAGATGCACATTATCCGGGATTTATGTGGAAAATTTTCAGCTTTTGGTGCAGTGTTGGAATATTTTTGAGCAATCGTGCTCAAGATTCATATGTGTTCTAGGTACAGAATGCACTAGTGCAGTAACATTAGTGCAGAAACACAAGTGCAAAAACACTAGTGCAGAAGTGCATAAACACTAGTGCAAAAACACTAGTTCAGAAGTGCAGAAACACTAGTGCAGAAAGCTTCATCAATAAAACTCCATAGAAAATTTCCTTTTCCTACCATGGCTCTGATACCATGTAAAATTCAAGCACAAAAGATCTATGAAACAAAAACAACAGTTACCATAGATGCATGCAGTAAATTGTGTGTCGAAACACTAATGCAAAAGGTTTGCATCAATTCATGCAGATGATCACAATGTGTAACAATGGATACAATAAGCCAGGAAATTCAAATCCTAGAGAGGTCATTCGAATTGAATGTAAGAGAGTGGATTACATAGAAGTTAACACTACTCGTGACATCATTTAACCACTTAACTACCATGTAATTGACTCTAACAGACTCTGAAACTGTCTAACTGAGTCTAACTGAATCCAAAACTCAACTGAATGCCCAAAATTAGGGGAGGATGCATTTCTGACTTCAGTTACCTGAATATTAGGTGAAAATGACACCAGATGAAGTCAAATTGAGTACGAGGGCGCTTTTCTAACTCTTGTTGGTTGAATATAATAATAAATGTTGTCGGTTGGACTAAGTAGGGAGATTAAATCATGCAAATCACCTCATTTTGCTCCCCGAATGATGGAGGGGTCCCAATTAACTGATATTGATGGCCCAAATCACTCCCCGAATGAAGGAGGAGGCCAAATTCACTGAAACTGATGATCTACTAATGATGTAAGCACATAATTGAGTCAAAATACTTAGTAGAAGTGGAAAATTAAGCTGTGCAGCTCAAATAAATGATGTGTAGTTGGAAAACGATCCCACATGGTGCAATTTCCATTTTTTCGTCAATCGATGCACTTTTTATTTTGTCGTCGACCCATTTCGGCACACTTTCCAATTTGTCACTGATCGACCCAAATTTCATTTTGTCGCCAACCCATTTCAGCGCACTTTCCAATATATGACCGATCAGCGCAAATTTAATTTTGTCGCCGACCCATTTCGACGCACTTTCTAATTTGTCATCGATCGACGCAAATTTCATTTTTGCGCCGAAATGCCTCTTTCGACAACTTTTTTTCTTTCTCTCTGAAACGTATTGGTGAATTTTCCATTTCCTCGCTGATACTTTCAAGGATTTTTACAATTTTTCTCTGACTTCATACTTAGACAAAAACTCAAAAGCTTAGAAATTTGAAATTTTTGAAATTTTCCAAATGATCAGTGGTGATCAGGAAGGGGTTTTACCTTTGCAATTTTTTCAAGTTAGCCATTCAGGCCTGATGTTGTAACCTGTGGCTCTGATACCACACTATCACATCCCCTCCCATGGATCCATATCAAGGAAGGGAACATGACACTAAAAATTATAAGATTTTACAAAAAGACAACCATATTCATCATTAACAATTCATAAAACAATAAAATGCATGTGTGCATATGTATAATTCAAATTGAACATAGCGGAAATAAAATCCGTATATACACACATTTCACTTGCATTCATCAGCATAATCATAACAGTCTTCAAATAAAAACAATGCCAAAGTAAAACACATAGAGAATACTTATCTTGATTGTGAAGTTTTCTCGAGCAACTAGCTATGCTACTGAAATGTTCCACCCAGCCATAGGCCAGTTGTGTTCATCATTCTCTCAACACAACTGCCACCCCCGAGCTGGGCATGATTTATACAAGGAATGGGAACATTCAAGATCAACCCAAAGCAATGATTACCCATAACTTGATCCAAAAAATTCTTTACCACACACATCAACACATATGTTGGGCATAGCAAAACGTTTTTAACTATGGGATTCACAACACATGGTGTCCATGGATTTCCCAAATCGTGGCACCCAAAAACAAATCCTGGGAAATGAAAATCGAACACAGGGAAGAAAATCGAGTTTCCAGTAGGTATATGGGCATTCAAAGGGAAAAACGACCTCCATTGACCCTCAAATTGTGACTCCCTTCGTCCTAGTCCTTCTGCAACACAAAAACGACCTCCCAGCTAGAGAAAATGGACGAAAACTCAGGAAAAATGTGAGAGAAAACACCCATCTAGCTCCCAACTCGTGAGAGAGCAAAACTCATGCATGCAGAATGGCTTGGGGAAAATTTGTGTGGCTCTTTTCTTGCGAAGGAATCCAAACATGAATTTCCAAAATGGTGGCTTTCCCATACACGAAAATGGGACAACCATACCTCTCCATTTACCGAAATAATAATTACTTCAACCAATTCTTGGGATAAATGAATGATTGGGTACAAAATTCAACATGAGTAGTTGATGGTTCATGGGTTCTCTTATTGACACTTGGATTGACATTATTGGTTCAAGGGTTTGAATATTTCCCTCCCTATTCCTTGTAAAAATCATGCCCCCATAATCTTGTTACATTCAATAGCTAGTTGTGTGTATTTTTATTAAAATACATATTTACATGATATTTGTAATTTCTATTGTGCTTGGCTAGCACAAAATCCACACACATCGATTTTTAAATGTCTATACATAAATCACTAAATCGATGGCAAGGCCTTGGCCTTGAGCTCCTTACCACGATTTTATAATGATATTACATTATTTACAAGTTTAATTCAATGGGGTCAAAATTGGGGTGTTATATTAAGTGGACTGAAAATTCTCCGACTACCTTGAAACATAGCAAAGTGTTAACCAATTAGATGAGGTAGTGATACTTTTATTACTATTACCCCCACCTTAGGAGCAAGACTATGCCCATCATAGTTTGGCATCCTCAAATAATACTTTTATTACAATACGATTTTTAGTTGAGCATTCTTATATCCCAATGTCACCATACATTTCACCTTCAACTGAGATCTCACCTTCCATAATGAAGAGGAATCCTATCACCAAGGAGAAGGACATGTACAAATTGATGTTGGATCCTTATAATAACCATGATGAATTACAATCGATCCATTTCAAATATGTCAATAAATATTTAAATGTTAAAACAATCCCTGATTGCTTAAGTGTCATGACCTTTCTAAACATGTTATTGGATCTTTGAAATAGGCATAATTGTTTACCTTCAAATCCTTTAAAAACTTGAAGATAGAACTTTAAATTAGGCATGATGACTTTCTATCAAGCCATACATGATTCCCTTTGCAATTTTCTTGTTCAACTTATAGAAATGACACTATGGAAAATGACATTGTTAAAATACTAAACATTTTAAATGATATCTAATAGAAACTCAATCCAAGTGGCCTACTCAAGTGAACAATGAAATAAATATGTTATTAGTTGTAGATTATTTATCTTGCTTAAATTTCATGCTTTACACTTTCATTTAGTTTCTCTTATTTACTTTTGACATTTATAATAAAATCTTTTTGTATGCCTAGGTTACAAATTGAATATATGGAACGGAACCTAGAAGGAATACTGATATTGTTAGACACTATCAATTGAGAATCATATGAATGCCCTCTTCTCATTTGACGACATATTGAAATTCTCACCACAATGAACAAGGATAAGAGCCCAGGGCCCAATGGGTGGACTATGGAACTTTTTATAGGCTTGTTTGACATCTTCTCATAAAGAATATTTTTATAGGGGAGGATCTTCTCATAGAGGTGGATGAGGTAAAATTTAATAGTTGTGTATAATCTAAGGTACATTGTGTGTTGTGTACAATCTAACCATTAGGTAAATTGGAATCATGGTAAACAATAACATATATACTCTCATAGATAATGGCTTTGATGAGGGCCTAAACCATAATGGTTACCCGGGATATTTACTAAACCCTAATGGTTAAAAAAAATATTATATGTGGATCTTGGAAAATATAGAGAAAATAATCAGTTTTTGGTGCAATGGGTGGTTGTTAAGTGAGAGGGAGATTAGTTTGGCTAAAGATAGTCGTGGAAGGAATACTTAGGGATTAACTCAAACAAGAACAAGAACATGAAAATGACTTGTTCCCTTCAGGTATGATCCTTTAAGTGTGTTTTATGGTGGCGATGGGGATGATGATGATGGAGATGGTGACAACGTGGGCATGAGGAGGATGGTGGTGACATTGATGATGTCAATGGGAATGGGGATGGTGTTCGATGTCCAGGATGTTAACAATGGGGTTGATGAGGATGGAGATAGTGACAACGTGGGCATGAGGAGGATGGTGGTGACATTGATGGTTGCAATGGGCATGGTGTTGATGAAGCACGATGGTGATGGGAAAATGAGCATGGTGTAAAACCTATAACGGTGTCAACATTACATCAATGTATGGTAATATTAACTTAAACATAACATAAACATGAAATAAACAATCTAAGATAGCAATAAATATATAACATGAAATAAACTATCTAACATAACTTGAAATAAACTATCTAACATGAATAACATTTTATATACTTGTTATCCAATAGGTTTAGCAATTTGTTGATCTGAAATGGTTGGTGTAGTTCATTTCAAACTTGATCCCCTGTATTATAGTTATTATAGTGGATGGGGTTTGTCAGTAGAAGGTGCATTATCTAAATCTATACAATACTTGTTTTTCCTATCAAGCTTATGAACACTTCATTTGTGACTTCCCACATAAAAAACCACCTCCCATAAATTCTCAAGGTACAGTTTTGTAGCTTCTCATGGTACAGTTTCTACACCTTCTCAGGGTATAGCTATTGTAGAATCAATTTCCTCATCTAACATAAGTAGGTCATTAGTTGGTCCTAGCCAAGTAGCCAATGAAGTCAAAAAAAAATCCTATATTGGTGAAATCTTGTCTTTCACATCCCAAATATTGGTATTAGGTTCTAGTCGTGGGGTGCCTTTGCAAAATTCTTAGAACTAGTGGATTATTGGATCACAAATAGTGATGAATTTTGAATTTGGACCTATTGAAGGCTAGCAAGGATAGAGCACTATGATGGATTCTACCATGTGTATGTGTATAAGGAAACAATTATGTAGGTGTTGTAGTATGGTATCTAGAAAATCACCAATTCCCTAGCCTTTGTTTAGTCATGGATAGAAAATTTTAATCTAGAGAGTTGAGGACAAGTTCAATATTCTTTTTGGTTGGAGTTCACTTATCTTTTCATTGGTTTATATGAGCTTTTATATACTTGTTCTCCAATAGGTTTAGCAATTTGTTGATCCAAAATGGTTGGTGCAGTTCATTTCAAGCTTCCCCTTGTTATTATAGTTATTACAGTGGATGGGTTTGTTAGTAGCCGGTGCATTATCTAAATATATACAATAATTTGTTTTCCTATAAATCTCATGATGAATTCATTTGTCACTTCCCACAACAAAAACCACCTCCCATATATTCTCAAGGTACAATTTTTGTATCTTCTCATGGTACAGTTGCTACAACTTCTTAGGGTATAGCTGTTGTAGCATCAATTGCCTCATCTAACATAAGTGGGTCATTAGTTGGTCCTATCCTAGTGGCCAAGGAAGTTAAAACACAAGCCTAGGTTGGTGATATCTTATCTTTCCCATCACAAATATTGATGTTAGTTTCTAGTAGTGGGGTGTATTTACAGAGTTCTTAGAATTAGTGGATTATTGGATCACAAATAGTGATGGATTTTGAATTTGGATCTATTGAAGGCTAACAATGATTGAGAATTATGGTGGATTCTACTATGTGTATAAATGATTAGGCCCAAGGTATGTATGTTGATAAAGTTTGGAAAGTTATTTCCAAATATATGAAGGTTCCCTCAACTTCCAGTCCATTCGATAAGCCTACTAGAGTTCTGGATCTTGCTCCTCGGGGAAAGTCATTCCAGGAAGTTGTGGCATATTCCCTAGTCAAGGATGTCTCTTCCTTTTACAATGTGGGATTAAGTAGTAGATTCAGTACTATGGAAAACCCTCTATTTATTTAATGAATATTTGTCATCTTTCTTAGAATGTGAGATAGATGACAATCCTAGGATGTAAGCAGTTTATTTGGGGAGTTTTGTACAAGGTTATGCTAGATGCTGAATTTTTCCAGGAAGTCAAGCCTAATGGTTTTGAGATTTATAGTTGTATGTGAAATGTATGAAATGATCCCTTTTGGGCCACATACAATGTTTAAGAGGAATAGGTACTACTAATTGATATATTCCCTTATCTTGAGAATGATTGTAACATATCCATTTTATTTCCTAAATTATGAGAGAGTTTATGTTTTTCCTCATATTAACATATTTGTTGAAGAAGTTGTATAGCAGATTTTTCATTCTAACCAAAATCATGTCTTTCTTTACACACTTGTTACTCTATTAGTTATCTTAAATATCATTTGTATTATATGGATTTGATATTTGTAATTTCCACATTCATGTACATATAGATCATTTTGAACAAAAAAAAGCAAATATATAAACCTTTTACAATTTATAATCTTTAAATTTGAATGAATACACCACGTACAACCATTGGAAATTACAAGTGGAGACAACTCATACAAATCATGTAGAAAATTTCTCACCAAACCTTTCTTTAATAGCTCCTTACATGAATTTCAAAATGAATGAACTCCAATGTGTCCAATAGTTATGAGAATGGTCTGATGTTCCAAACCGAGCTCTAAGAATTTCCAAGTGTAGATGTTGTGTCCAAGATGGTTGAGAAGGTTCCAATTTACCAAAGAATCCAAGTTGAATGTGTGACTGTAAGAATATGAGAACTAAAATCGCGCAAATTGGAAGGATTTTACCACGTAACACTAAAACTTGAAATAGATGATGTGCAAGAAACGTTTTTCTGTCTTTTTTCAGACAGGGGAGAGCATGCACAATAATAACACGCACATACTAATAGTGCACACACGTTACTAACATGTGTGCTCTCCTATGTGAATTAACTATAAAAATGTCACCACAAACGTTCAACATATGATTGTGGTGAAGATTTCCTAATCAATGCATATAGAAGCATGTGCTCGTTATTTATGCACACATAATAGTTTGTGCACGCTATTAACGCACATGCACTCCTACAAGCATTAACATGTGGTTGGTGAATGTTCACTACAATATTGTATTTCGTGTGAACTCTTTTTTTTACTAATTTCTAATAACACATTAGTACTCAATTAATTTTTAGAGAGAGAGGGGGGAGATTGTGGGTTATGGGTTTAGGGAGAGAGGGGGGGGGGAATTGTGGGTATAGAGAGAGATAGGGGGAAATTGTGGGTCTAGAGAGGGAGAGAGAGAGTATTAGACGTGAAACATTGTGAAGTATTGAAGGAAAAGATGCATAAGCTAACCAATATCTACTATGAAGTTTTGGATGCCCCAAATACAAAGAGAGAGATTCTTGGTTAGGGGTTGAGAGAGAGAGATATTGGGGTTTAGGGGTTTAGCGAGAGAGAGAGGGAGAGAGAGAGAGAGAGAGTATCTGAAGTGAAAGAGTGTGAATTCTTGAAAGAAACGATGTAGAAGCTGACCAATTTCTACTATTAAATTTTGGATTCCTATGAGAGAGAGAGAGAGAGAGAGAGTATTACACGTGAAAGAGTGTGAAGTATTGAAGGAAAATATGTGAAAGTTGACCAATATATACTATGAAGTTTTAGATGCCCCGAATACACACACACACACACCGAGAGAGAGAGACAGAGAGAGAGAGAGAGATTGGGGGTTACATGTTTAAAGTGACTGAGAGAGAGAATATTCGACATGAAAGAGTTTGAATTCCTGAAGGAAACGATGTAGAACCTGACCAATATCTACTATTAAGCTTTGGATTCACTAGAGAGAGAGAGAGAGAGAGAGAGAGTTTCAGATGTGAAAGATTGTGAAGCCTTGAAGGGGTTTAGAGAGAGAGAGAGAGAGAGGGTTAGGGGTTTAGAGAGAGATAGAGGGGGGGATTGTGGTTTTGGGAGATATATAGAGAAATATTGAGAAAGAGAGATTAAGAAAGAGAAATAGGGTTAGGGGTTTAGAGAGAGAGAGAGAGAGAGAGAGAGAGAGAATGGGGGTTAGGGACTTAGAGAGAGATATTGGTGGTCAGGGGTGTAGAGAGAGATAGAGATATTGGGGGTTAGGGGTTTAGAGAGAGAGACAAAGAGAGAGATTGAGGGTTTGGGGTTTAGAGAGAGAGAGAGAGATTGAGGGTTAGGGGTTTAGCAAGAGAGAGAAAGAGAGAGAATGGGGGTTAGGGATTTTGAGAGAGAGAGAGAGAGACATTGTGGCTTGGGGTTGAGAGAGAGAGACTGGGGGTTAGGGTTTTAGAGAGATAGAGAGAGTATCAAATGTGAAAGAGTGTGAAGTCTTGAAGGGGTTTAGAGAGAGAGAGATATTGAGGGTTAGGGGTTTAGAGAGATAGAGATTGGGGGTTAGGGGTTTAGAGAGAGATAAATTGGGGGTTAGGGACTTATAGAGAGAGAGAGGGGGGGAGAGAGCGAGAGAGATTGGGGGTTAGGGGTTTAGAGATAGTGATAAAGAGAGATATTAGGGGTTAGGGGTTTAGAGAGAGAGGGAGAGAGAGTATCATACTTGAAAGAGGGTGAAATATTGAAGGAAAAGATGTAGAATTTGACCAATATCTACTATGATGTTTTCTATGCCCAGAATATAGAGAGAGAAAGATTGTGGGTTAGGGGTTGTGAGAGAGAGAGATATTGGGGGTTACAGTTTCAGAGTGAGAGAGAGAGAGATCGAGAGAGGGATTGTGAGTGGGTGGCTAAGGGTAGGGGGGAAAGTGGGAGAGACATATATATATATATATATAAATATATATATATATATATATATATATATATATAGAGAGAGAGAGAGAGAGAGAGAGAGGTATGGGGAGGTGATTAGTGGTTTAGAGAGAGAAATTAGGATATATGGGTTTGGAGTGAGAGATAATGGGGGTTAGGAGTTTAGAGAGAGAGATAGAGAGATAGAGAGAGATTGTGGGTCAAGGGTTGAGAGAGAGAGAGATTGGGGGTTAGGGGTTTAGAGAGAGAGAGTATCAGAAGTGAAAGAGTGTGAAGTCTTGAAGGAAACGTTGTAGAAGCTGAACAATATCTACTATTAAGTTTTGGATTCCTAAGAGAGAGAGAGAGGGAGAGAGAGAGAGTATCAGACGTGAAAGAGTGTGAAGTATTGAAGAAAAATATGTGAAATTTGACCAATATATACTATGAATTTTTAGATGCCCCGAATACACACACACACACACACTGAGAGAGAGAGAGAGAGAGAGATTGTGGGTTAGGGTTGGGAGAGAGAGAGATATTTGGGGTTACATGTTTAAAGTGAGAGAGAGAGAACATTAGACATGAAAGAGTTTGAATTATTGAAGGAAACAATGTAGAACCTGACCAATATTTACTATTAAGCTTTGGATTCCCTAGAGAGAGAGAGAGAGAGAGAGTTTAAGATGTGAAAGCATGTGAAGTCTTGAAGGGGTTTAGAGAGAGAGAGAGAGTGAGGGTTATGGGTTTAGAGAGAGAGGGAGGGGGGATTGTGGGTTTGGGAGATACATAGAGAAATATTGAAAAAGAGAGATTAATAAAGAGAGATAGGGTTAGGGGTTTAGAGAGAGAGAGAAAGAAAGAGAGAGATTGGGGGTTATGGACTTAGAGAGAGATTTGGTGGTTAGGAGTGTAGAGAGAGATAAAGATATTGGGAGTTAGGGATTTAGAGAGAGATAAAGAGAGAGATTGGGGGTGAGGGGCTTAGAGAGAGAGAGAGAGAGAGAGAGAGAGAGAGAGAGATTGGGGGTTAGGGGTTTAGGGAGGGAGAGAAAGAGAGAGACTGGGGGTTAGGGGTTTTGAGAGAGAGAGAGAGAGATAGAGAGAGAGAGAGAGATTATGGCTTGGGGGTTAAGAGAGAGAGACTGAGGGTCAAGGGTTTAGAGAGGTAAAGAGAGTATCCGATGTGAAAGAGTATGAAGTCTTGAAGGGGTTTAGAGAGAGAGAGAGAGAGAGAGAGAGATTGAGGGTTACGGGTTTAGAGAGAGAGATTGGGGGTTAGGGGTTTAGAGAGAGATAGATTGGGGGTTAGGGACTTACACACACACACACACACACACACACACAGGCACAGAGAGAGATTGGGGGTTATGGGTTTAAAGAGATATATTGGGGTTTAGGGGTTTAGAGAGAGAGGGGGAGAGTGTATCATACCTGAAAGAGGGTGAAATATTGAAGGAAAAGATGTAGAATTTGACCAATATCTACTATGATGTTTTCTATGCCCATAATATATAGAGAGAAAGCTTGTGGGTTAGGGGTTGAGAGAGAGAGAGATATTGGGGTTTACAATTTTAGATTGAGCGAGAGAGAGTGTGAGTGGGTGGCTAAGGGTAGGGGGAAAAGGGGGAGAGGCATATATATATATAAAGAGAGAGAGATAGAGGGGTATGGGGAGGTGATTAGTGGTTTAGAGAGAGAAATTAGAAGATATGGGTTTGGAGCAAGAGATAATGGGGGTTAGGGGTTTAGAGATAGAGATGGAGAGAGAGAGAGAGAGAGAGAGAGAGAGAGAGATTGTGGGTCAAGGATTGAGAGAGAGAGAGATTGAGGGTTAGGGGTTTAGAGAGAGAGAGAGAGTATCAGACGTGAACAAGTGTGAATTCTTAAAGGAAAAGATGCAAAAGCTATCCAATATCTACTATGAAGTTTTGGATGCCCATAATATAGAGAGAGAAAGAGACTATGTGTTAGGGGTTAAGAGAGAGATATTGGGGGTTACAGGTGTTGGTACCTGAAACTGCCCTATCAAATTTTATTTTATAGCAACGCGTTGACTAGAAAGTTCAAAAGAAGCTCTATCAGAAGCTTATAATCCAATCGAATTTTCACCAAAGCACTGAGTTTTTGTGTCAATTTGATCAGTTTCTCATTGCTTCGAGCTTCTATCCTTGTTAGTTTGTAATGTATGTTGCTGGCCTTTGTTCTCCTTGTTTGATTTTGAAAGGCCTTCAATTATTATCAAAATTGTCAAAGTCCTAAAAAATATGGTGCATACTTAGCTAAATCTCTCATGAGTTTCATAGTTCATGCTCTCCTCATTCTAAGACTCTCATGAAGTTAAAGTCTATCCTATATGCCAAATTTACCTTGTTTACTTTTACCCAAATCCAAACATATATATATATATATAATTTAATTATTTTAAAACTTTTTATAAGGTTTTGAAATAATATTTTATGTTTTTTTAATTAAAAGGGTTTGCTTGGGTTAACATATTTTGTTGAGTTTTATAAAAAGTATGGGTATTTTGTCCTATTCTCCATATCTTATGCCAACTTCAAGTCATAATTGTATCAACCCAACCATCCCACCGTATGCCAAATCCCATGCATGGAACGCTAGTTAATTCAAAAAATATATCAAGCTGTCAATCATGATGAATGCATCCAAGTGCCAGCAAGGAGAACGCAAATGTAAGTGTCGAATGCCACCAAATATGTTGCTATTCATATCGTCTAGGTGTCAAAGGTGAGCCCACATCAAATCCTCTTAGTGCTAACAAGAGTCAAGAGGCCCAAGTTCAGGTGTCATTGCAAGCACAAGGGAGAACCCGCCATAGTTTATGCTCAACACGTCATGCATTAAAGAAAAGACTAGTCAAATGTCAAAAATATCATCTAAGAACCAAAGAAACGCCAATGTTCAACCAAGTGTTTGCAAAGCTAGTGCATAAACCAAGCTTAGTGTGTAACCTAAACAAAAATGCAGTATAGACAAGTCGTAAATGATGAAAATATCTGCCTACAGCTCATTGAACAATGAGAGTGCAGTTAACTTCTTGAAGCATACTATATGTTGAGAAGCATTGTTGAATAAACAATGGATATAATTTTTGTATGAATTTGGGTATGATTTTTGAACAACCTGTTGCTAAAGGAAATTTAATCTACCTTTAGTATTTCATGAGATATATTACCAAGAACTGAGTCCCAAACAAAATTAATATCCTGGAAATGATTAACTATGGAAATAATAAAATTACAAGATCAATTAAGTTATTTTTAGGATTTGGTTTCAAAGTCAATTTCATTAAATTTGGACTTATTATGAAAAAATTGGACTAAGAAAGTGTGAATTTAGACTTGAAAGTGTCAATATCAACTTTTTTAAAGTGCAAAATTAGGTTCTGAAAGTTGCAATATTGGCTTTGAAAAGTGTGTTTTTATATTCGAATATTGTATTGTTTGACTACTTATGAACCCTAAAATTGCAGTTTTTATTATGAAAGTATGAATTTCAATTGAAAAGGTGTGAATTCCAAATAAAAAATGCAAATTTTGATTTGAAAAGTGTGATTTTCAAATAAAAAATGCAAATTTTGATTTGAAAAGTGTGAATTTCAAATTAAAAAATGAAAATTTTGATTTGAAAAGTGCAATTTTCATTTGGAAATGTGCAATCTTTTAAGGTGAAAAGTGCAATGTCTATAATATTAAGTCCTTGTTTGAATGGCAAGTTTATCAATTCTTGTTTCTTTTTTGATACAGTATCAAGGATATCTAGCCTTTTACATATATAATTTTAGTTGTTTCCAAATGAGGCAGGAATTCTCTGTGTAATCTTTATAGGAACGAATTACTTACACAGTAATAACAAAAAAACGATGTATTCTACATCACAATGGTAATTTTCCTCAAATTCCTAGAGGCTCGTGGACGTTCCTGATGCTTGATGTTTTCTCATCCATCCATGTTGATAGACAGAATAGAAGGATTGTAAAAAAATATAAATTTGTTGGGCTAAGTTCCCATCAAACGATATCCATAGGAACATCCATCCCACTCTCAACACTATGCCCCATCTGTTCTCGTTGCGCCTTAACTGCTGCAAGGCCCTTCTTGTTTATTCTAATTTTTTCTCCTGTCCATCCTAGCCTTGGTGACCATGCCCATATGATGTTATTTACATCGATCATCATATTTTATTCTGCACCAACAACCCATTGTTGCTTTCTATTTAAGGATTTTTTGTACAAGACCTTCAGATCCTTCGATGCTCATGTTGGCTTCCACCATTGCACCTCTAATTTGTAAGACCCAAGAGTACTAGCATCTCAATCTTGATAAAAATTATCAATCGCCCTACCCAACCATATTTCACAATCTGGATCTGGTAATTGCACAATGACCATTTGGCTGTTTACAACATCCACTCTTGGAATGAATTCATCTCTAGGCTTGTTGCATACTGATCCAACATAGAAATCCTGCAAAGCAGGAACATTTTCCTTCAAATAGGAATCTATAATTTCATGTTCAAATCTTGTAGGTTCACTACTTTGAATATCATGGCTTGTCGATGGCCAAAATTTAGTTGTTGACTGATCAACACTCTCGAAGGAACTGTCCAAAGCTTTATATATAAACTCCCAATAATTTAACTTGGGACACCAAAATTGTTCACCTCCCTTATCAATCCCTCAATTCTAGAATGAAATATATGTTTATATTCCTTCTTTTTTTTCGTCAATGTTTGAAGGTCTTTTTGATTGCATATTTAATAACATAGGTTGCCCCACCGACAAGTCTGTGCTACCATCTGGCAATGACCACCACAAATGAATAGGAGACGACCAAGCTTCATCCCGAAGTGATTCCCTCCATTGCATGATTCTAATGTTATATATGAGATGGAATTTAAAAAAATGGCATTTTTTTATCTCGATGATTTTGGCATTTCCATCCAAAAGGTGGGGTTTCACAAAACACTTAAAATCGTAAAGTTCATCAATTAGAGAGGGGACATAGAAATTTGGATCTTCACATGTCATATACATATCCATAATTTTCGAGAGTGAAAATATATCCTTGCGTATTAGCTTCACTGATAACCTTCCATAAGCTCCCTCTATGTCTTCATGGGTGTGTCCAACCAAAAGGAATCCAACTTCAACTATCTCGAACACTCTCATTGATGTTAAAAGAGATAAAAATAAAAATACAAATCATTTTTTGTTACCGCCTGCTTTAACCAATGAAGCCACACCTTCCCATGATATTCCATGACCATATTGTTCACATTGTTCAATCCATACCTTCATCTAGTCAATATTGTTTGCGATGTATAAATGAATTGCATCCCACTCTCAACCAACTATTTGATCACAATAAAATTAAAATTCAATATAAATGTATATTCACTTAATAAAGTATATTACACTCTAAATTGATGCAATATATTGAATATAAAAATAGAATATGTATGATATATACATAAAAATAAACAGTCAAATGTGTTATATTACCTTTCACCTTCCTCGATCTACTTTTCCCTTTTGGGTACTCCATGTAGAAATTGTTATTGGAGTCCGAATCACAAATGTGACATAAATTGAGCTTTGACGCTAATTTAGGAATATATTCACTAATATACAACATGTTTTGGTATACCATATATCCCTCCATCATAGAACCCTCAACATGTGCTCGTTATCTAACCAAACCATTCATAAATTTCAAGTTCCACTCAACCATCCACATGGAACTTGAGTGGATAGGTCCACACAATTCAATCTACTCAACCTGGTGTTTGAGGTAGTGTTCCTATGCATTGAAAAATGCCGAAGGTAGATGCTTCTGCATTTCACGCATGAGATGAGGAATTTCTCTCCTCCAATACTTTATATCTTTTTTATGGAATTCTTTAGATGAAAACCATCTACAAGTGACACAACCCAATCAAGAGATTTAACAAAAAAAACATTATATTACATAACATTAATTAGAGCACAAAAATAAAATATAAGTTCTACGAGAAATTAAACCAACACTAAGCGCATGCAAAAAATCGCTACTTACCTCATGTATTTCCCAAGATTATATATTACTTGCTTGTCATTTTTGTCGAAGTTGTTCAGGATATAGAGAGGTAGAACATACTGTAACAATATAAAAATCGTTTTATTTTAAAAAAAAAGAGTAGACAAACAAAATACCAACAATATTCACCGGAATAGAAAAAAAGAAATAATTAAATGCATACCATAATAATTATCTTCATGAAGACATGCCAATCATGTGTTTTCACCCCCGCAAAATCACCTTTCTTTGTTATGATATTCTTCATATTCGCACATAATCCGGTGGGAAATTTAATTTTTCGTATGACTTGTTTTACAACATTACTTTGCTGGCCCGTTAACATCCATGGAAGTGAGTTTATATTAATTTTCTCTTCATTGCTATGAAATTGAATGACGTCTTTCTTCACATGGTTTCCTTCATGAATGTCTTTGCAAATTTTGACATTTTTTTCTTTCTCACTCCTTCCATCCAATATTCGCCATAATGTTTCAGTCACATTCTTTTCGATATGCATTGCATCAAACAGATGGGCAATTTGTAGGTGCTCATAGTAGGGAAACCTACTAAATTGTCTAGGATAACCTTTCATTCCTTGTGGAAGCCCATTAATTCCTTCATAATCACATGGATGACCCTTATGAATCGTATTGTATAAAGAAATTACAGAAATCAATGTCAATTACAGTAAGCAACACACAATACAAAAAAATACATAACATTTCATACACGATGATTCATACGTACCTTGATGATTTCTATTATATTGCAACTTCCATAGGTGAGGTGTTATTCTCTTTGGTTTTAATGCAGTCTCTTGCTTTTCATTGAACATATGTTTTTCAGTAGTTCAATACCTGTGATTCTTAGAGAAGAAGTCCCTATACTCATCAAACACCTCCTTTCCTAATCTTTTTGAACGATGAGACTTGATATTAGGACCACAAACTAGACATGCAAATCTCCCCTTTGTCTAGGATCTACATAAAGAGATGGAATATATATTTCAATTATAATTATATACAAAATTAATGGATTATTTATAAAAACATGTGTGCATAGTATATTAACTAGTTCATAAAATTAAATGCAAATAAAGTGGAACTTATAATTACAAATCGTAAAAATGGGTTAACCCTGGAGCATCATGCACTGTCCATACAAGCATTGCATGGAATTAAAATTCCCTTTGTCTTATTGGTCTAGATAAGTCATACATAGTGATTCCATTCCATAAATTTAGTAGCTCGTCAATAAGAGGTTCGATATATACATTCATATCTTTGACTTGGTACTTACATGATTGATTTGAACATATAAAAAATATAATTATGAGACGTACCATTTAGAGATATAAACTATATTGCACAAGAGAAAAATAATATATATATATATATGACATTATGCAACAAAATACAACAAATGAGATGCCACTACATTAAAAAAAAAGATATTGACACAATATACATGGAACAATCATTGACAACATTGTGTGCTCCCTCTTTCTTCATAACCATGGAGGAATGTTATTGTTGATAACAAAAATAGGTCACACCGAGTAAACGGATCTCATCTCTGCAAATGGATTGACACCATCTACTTCCAAAGAAATCCTAAGATTACGAGGTTCTTCTTTAAAGTGAGGCCATTTTTCCTTCATATCTCTAAATGAAGACCCATCAGTAGGAATTCGAATAATCTCATCTTGACTTCTATTCTATGCATGGTAATCCATAAATTGCAATATGTTTTTGCACCTGAACAATTGTTGCAAATATGGAATAATGGGAATATAACGAATAACCTTGAGAAGCACTTTTTTTGTTACTTGATCTGTTCGATATCTACTGATATGACATTCTAGACATTCGATTGCAAATTCATTTTGATTATAATATATAACATGGTCATTGGGGCATGCATGAATTGCTTCATACTCCATTTCAATTTCTTTCATGATGGCAGATAAATCTCGATATGTGCGAGGTAAAATATTTGATGGTGGCAACAAAAATTCAGCTATCATGCTACAACAAATTGAAATAAAAATCTAGTTAATATAATGTATAAATAATATTAATGAAACACATTTCATCAATATTAACTTTACTTATGAATTAACAATAAAATTATTAGACGAATGGTGATAACCTTTAGCGCAATCATATATATTATTTGATGGAATATATTACATGCCTTAACATCTGTGTGATTGATATGTTTGAAAGACCATTCATAACCTTCAAGTTCATTATCAACAATATAGTAGAGAGAAGATTTGAGTTGGAGCCCTCAAATAGGGGTTCGTATGCCTTCTCAAGAAGAGGTAAATCATGAATATCATCAAAATGATCATCATCATCATCCATTATAACATTAAATGAATCATGGATCAGAGTATTTGTACCATCATCTTCAACTATGATATCAGTATGATCATCTTCTTCAATATGATCATTAACTTGTTCTCCATTATTGATAGTTCCATGTTCCTCCAATACTTGTTCTGAAATCACTTCCTTCGAACGATATGTCGTAGGATGTCTTTCCTTTATAATTAAATGAAACCATCAATAAATAAAATTTAATATAAGAAATATTAAAATAATACATACATTTACAAAGCAATCAATATAAAACCATATATAATGAAAAACTTACAAATTAACGATAGCCATGTCCCCCCTCAGCGTTTCCATGTTCCCTACAACGTTTTCTAGCTATTGTGATCTTTATTCTTCTCCTCTTAAATGTTGGATTTTGTACAACTTCAGAAGATATTGTTCATTATATTTTATTGTACTTTCATTGTACTTGTTTCAAAGGGGAGAAGAACTTTATGTAATCAATTATGTAAACACATGAAAGAATCAATGTAAGCCTTGGGGTGCAAAAGAAACAAATAAAAAGATTAAATTAAATTATTTATTGCCCCCAGGTGAAGTCGGACCCATTAGGGAATTTTCCAGTTTGCACTTGTATAAATAAGATACTCGTGCATCTCATTATCTCATTCACTCACTTAGGAAGTGCGCATCACTTGGAGGAGGAAAATTTTGCATCACATGAAGGAGGAAGCTTATTTGGGAAATCTACTTGTGAAAGATACTTTCACATTTTTTCTCTTTCTTTATTTTGTACTCTGATCTCAGAATTATCGTCTCTCTACGAAGGTTGCTGCGTTTTCTCCCATTTGGGTTTCCCAGGGTAAAATTTGTGTTGTTGTTTTGTGCTCTGTCTTACTTCTAGTGATCTTGGTAATGCATTTATGTTTTATGCTATGAATGTATGAAATTTAACATGGTATCAGAGACATTCTACAAGAAGCCACTGTCGAAGCATTGTTGGAACCCTGCCGGAATGAGGGTTTCAGCCACTGTCGAAGCATTGTTGGAACCCAGCATTTTGAAGAAAAAGAGCCATGGGAATTTCGTTTTTGGCAAGGCGGATCTATTGGTGAAGATGGAATTCAATTCCGAGAAATTTCAATATTTTACCTAACTCTGTGGCTGCAACAGAATTAGGGTTTCAGTTTTAACTCATTTCTCTCCACAGATTTGGACTAGCCCACCCTCTGTTCAACTCTTCTTGGCAAGGAGAATTTATCTGTGGGTTCAGTTTTTCAAATTATTAACTTTCATTTTTGACCTAGCTCTTGCTAGGGTTTCTGAGCCATATCTGCAATCAAGATGATTGGGATGAAGGTTGAAGATCGTTTGGAAGGAGCCTCCAACTTTATCTCCTGGAAGTCTAGGGTTCTTCTACTCCTAGAAGAAAATGATCTCTTACTATATGTAAATGAGAAGGTCCCCGAACCAGAAGCCGAAGAGGATAAATCTCAATGGAGGAAGAATGATGCTAAATCAAGAAGGATTCTTGTGGATTCAGTGAGAGACCATTTGGTTCCTCAAATCTTAGGAAAGAAGAATGCTAGGAAAATGTTCAAGACCATTATGAAGTTGTTTGAACACACTATCCTAAATGTATCCACGACTTTGAGAAACCAGCTCTCAAATATGGGGATAGCAAAGTCAGAATCTATTGCCTCATACTTTATGAGGATCGCAGAACTTAGATATAGTCTTAGCCCCAGTGGAGATCCTATTGGCGATAAGGAGCTTGTCCTCCACACTTTAAATGGTCTTCCACCATCATGGGAGTCCTTTATCCAAATCATAAGTGGTAGATCCAAACTACCAAATTTTGATAAGCTTTGGGTAGATTGCACTCAGGAAGAGACCAGGATTGCAGCACATCAAAGACTCCATGGCCATGGCACTCAACCTAAGGAGAACCAAGCTTTTGTTTCACATGCCACGAAGGGTAAGGGAAAAGGTAGGAAGTTCCATAAACACAAGCACCAAGATCGGAGACCAAGTCTTCGCCCAGATCAAAAGGAGAAGAAGGACATATCTCAAGTTCAATGCTATAGGTGAAGAAAATATGGACACTACGCAAATAGATTTCGAAGTTCAAGTAAAAGGAAGCATGAAGCCTCAACTGCTGATGTAGAAGAGGATCATCATCTCAAGAAGAAAAGGATGATGATCGTTCGGAGTTCCTCTTCTAGAAGATCCAAAATGCAAGAACATAGATCTCTTATGGTTCCCACAAGAAGGCAGTGGGGGCCCACACACAAAAACAATAAGAGATAAGTATTTTGTTTTCTTGCTTACGTAGATATGTTTTTGTCTGATATGCTTTTCATTTGCATATCTAATGTATTGAGAAGTTGATATAGTTTACCCTGTTATATTATGCATATGAGCTACACAACATTTCATGAAGTTAGTCTAGATGATATCTCCCTCCTACATGCTTAGGGTAGTGCACACTCTTGATGGCATGGTCTAGTGGAGATAACAGACATCTAGATACTTCCAAAAAGTGTTTGTTAGAAATTTTCATTATTGCTGTGATAAAGTATTAGCTAAGATGCCTGTGTAAACTTTTTTTTTTCCATTTGATTATAAAATTTCACTGATAATTAGTCGAGATTTTACTTGTAGGGAGAATACCATGTGATTTGTCCTACAAGAGAAGACTTGTTCCGATGGACATATGAATCGCATTGATGTTCAGCAAGAAGCTTCCTGGAATATGACTCTCAACTTAGAAGGATGACCATGTAGGAAGCTTTCACAGAAATGAAACCAGAAGTAAGCCACCTTCAGATATTTAGCTGTCGAATCTTTATACATGTGCGCAGGTTGGAATCTTCAGGAAAGAAGGGAACCTTTGTGGGATACAGTGAGTCTTCAAAGACTTACAGAGTCTACATCCCAAGGTCCAAACAGATTGAAGTCAGTAGGGATGTGACCTTTGAATAATAATAATCTGTCAGGAAAGGCAAAGGATCAGACAAGGAGATCGACGATGAAATGATAGAACCAAAGGAGATGAGATCATATCCCCTCTAGTTAAAGAGGGATTTATAAGAAAAGGATGAACCTATCGATTCCATTGATCCAGTTGATATCCCTAGAAATGTTGCAGTAGGTCAGAAAAGATCTAGATGGGAACAACAGACTTAGAATGGAGCATATGGGAAATACAAGGCCAGATTTGTTGGCAGAAGAGTCTCTCAAAAAGAGGGAGTCAATTATGATGATACCTTTTCTCCTATGGCTCGAGATACTTCCATCAGATCGACCATTGCTATTGTTTCAGCTATGAGATGGAAGGTGCATCAGAATGATGCAGACTCCAACCTTTGCTTCAAGGTTGCAGATGATGAGTCACTGATTTTTGTATTCTATGTTGATGACTTGTTTCTCATAGGAAATGAGAAACTCATTGTATGGTGTAAGAAGAATCTCACCTCCGAGTTTGAAATGAAAGATCTTAGATTGATGCACTACTTCTTAGAAGTATGGCAGAGGCAGAAAGAGATTTTCCTAGGACAAGGAAAATACACCATTGACATATTGAAGAGATTCGAGATGTTGGACTGCAAGTCCATTGCTACTCTGATGGATGCAAATTGAAAGAAGTTGAGAGATTCTACTTCAAATTCTGATTTGATTGATCCCACCATGTATCGCCAGTTGATTGGGTCATTGATGTATATGACCAACACCAGACCAGATATATGTTTTGCTGTGAATGCCCCCAGTCAGTTCATGTTCGAACCAAAGGAAGATCCACTCGATTGCTGCAAAACATGTCCTTAGATACTTACATGGCACTGTGGGATATGGTTTGAAATATGCTTCAGATAGTGACCTGAGATTGCAAGGGTTTACAGACTCAGATTGTGCGAGATGTGTTGCAATCGGAAGAGTACTTTTGGATGTTGCTTCAGTTTGGGTTTTGCGGTTATTTCCTGGTGCAGTAGGAAGCAGAACTCGGTAGCACTCAATACTACAGAGGATGAGTACATGGCTTCTAGCACAATAACTAGAGAAGTAGTTTTGCTTTGTAAAACTCCTAGCAAGATTGTTAGGCCAAATTCCAGAGCTAATCGTGATTCATTGTGATAACTAGAGCTATGTGCAAATGTCAGTGAATCCTATATTTCACGACAGGTCGAATCATATCGAGATTCGATATCACTTCATTTGTGATATGGTGCAGAAAGGTGCTTTCGAGTTACAGTACATGCCGATAGATGAACGGAATGCACATGTTCTCACCAAGGCTATTCCCAGGGTGAAGTTCAAATACTTTTGTGGAAGACTTGGAGTCGAAAAGAATGTATCCCTCCTTGAGAGGGAAAGATGACATTGAGATGCTTTCCCTGATTTTCCTTGGTGCATTCTGCAGTCTAGTTACTTAGCCATGTATAGGAGAAATCCCATAAGCATATGAGTAGGACAGTCAGCACTTGGTAGGGGTCACCTAGGTACCTTCTACATTTCAGTTACTCATCCAGATATGGGAGAAATCCCATAGACAGATGAGTAGGACAGTCAGTAGTTGGTCGGGTTTATATAGGTGCCTCTCCAGTCCGGTTACTTACCCATATATGGGAGAAATCTCATAGGAAGATGAGTAGGACAGTTAGTAGTTGGCCATGCAGTTGCACAGGTGCCTCTACAGTCCAGGTACTCAGCCAGATATGGGAGAAATCCCATAGGCAGAAGAGTCGGACAATCAATAGATGGTTGTACCCTTTTGCTCATCTGAGATCTCAGCCAGGTATGGGAGGACCCCATTGGCAGCTGAGACAGATAGGTAGAAAATTGTATAGCAAAGATGGTATAGTTGATAATCTCATATATCAAGGATTGACTGACTCTCTTGGATCCAGGATTGAGTGATTCTCCTGGACTCACCGAAGGACTTTTGATGATGATGCACAGAGACTATGTGAACAACCTTCAGTATGCAGAAAGATGATGGATACAAAATGGATGTACAAGATGAAACCCAGACGATCGTGATGCAGATGAAGACCGAAGAATACCTTCCTCATTGAGAGGGAGTGTTGGATTTTGTACAACTTCGGAAGATATTATTCATAATATTTTATTGTACTTTCATTGTACTTGTTTATACCTCCAAAGGGGAGAAGAACTTTATGTAATCAATTATGTAAACACATGAAAGAATCAATGTAAGCCTTGGGATGCAAAAGAAACAAATAAAAAGATTCAATTAAATTATTTATTTCCCCCAGGTGAAGTCGGCCCCATTAGGGAATTTTCCAGTTTGCACTTGTATAAATAAGAGGCTCGTGCACCTCATTATCTCATTCACTCACTTAGAAAGTGCGCATCACTTGGAGGAGGAAAATTTCGCATCACTTGAAGGAGGAAGCTTCTTTGGGGCATCTACTTGTGAAAGACACTTTCACATTCTTTTTCTTTCTTTATTTTGTACTTTCATCTCAGAATTATCATCTCTCGGTGAAGGTTGGTGGGTTTTCTCCCATTTGGGTTTCCCAAGGTAAACTCTGTGTTGTTGTTTTGTGCTTTGTCTTACTTCTAGTGATCTTGGTAATGCATTTATGTTTTATGCTATGAATGTATGAAATTTAACAATAAAGCCCTTACATTGACTACATGGAAAATAACATTTCCCATCATACTTTCTTTTCAGTCCATTCCACAATTTAGCAAGCAATTGTCGATTTTGTTCGCCTGGATCAGGAATATTGCTATTTGAAATTTTCTCATAAAGAGCTTGAATGAAGAATATCGATCTTAGAAAATAAATCTCCACACTTCGCTATTTTTAATCACAAAATCAATAGAAATAAGGATGTATTCTTTTACGGAAAATAGTTCATCGAATAAAAAAATTTCCGCAAACCGTCTCTTGTATATAAAACATGTCGGAACGTTTCAAAATTTATAGATTTTAAAATATAAACATTCATCGGATATATGGCGAATTAAGCATAGTTACCGTTGTAAAATACATGTAAGATATCCGACAACCGCGTGCATAATATAGTGTCGGATATCCGACAACCGCGACCATAATATATTGTCAGATAACTGACATCCACGTGCATAATATAATGTCAGATATCCGACATCCGCGGGCATAATATAGTGTCGGATATCCGACAACCACGTCAACTATCCGACAGATGTCGTCGGATATCTGAGGGCCATCGGATAACCGACCGAACCTTCTATCAATTTAAAAAAAAACATCAAATTTTGTAACTTTGAAGGTGAAATCCGATGACATAGTCCTTTTTGTCGGATGTCATTGGATTTTCTCATCGGATTTTGGGTCATAATTCCATAGTGTCCATACACCAGCTGAAAAGGTGACATATCAATAGCTCTTTTTGTACTTATCTTGTCTGCCCATAAATCATATTTAAGCTTTGTGTGCCAAGCCCTTTTGTTTTCTTCAAGTAATTTATTTATAATTCTCAACAAACTCTTATTTAAAGATTCCGCTAACCCATTACCTTGAGGATAGTATGTTGTTGAATGATTTAACTGAATATGATACTTGTGACAAAAATTAATCATCTTCTTTGATCTAAAAGCCTGTGCATTATCTGTTACTATTCTTCTAGGACATCTAAACCTTGAGAGAATGTTTTCCACCAGAAAATTCATTATTACTATTGCTGTAGCATTTCTGGTTGGGATAGCTTCAATCCACTTGGTGAAATAATCTGTTGCAATCAAAATCCATTTATGTTTCCCTGAAGAATTCAAATTAATTTCCCCAATGAAATCCAATCCCCACTGCTGAAAAGGTGCTTCGACTATAATCGGTTTCAAAGGAAAAGGTAAAATTTCTCTTTTTCCATCAAAGATCTGACACTCATGGCGTTTTGAAATCTCTTTGTACACATCTGAAAAAATAGTGGGCCAGTAGAATCCTGCTCTGAGAATCTTATTCAATGTAACCTTCCAAGAATGGATATCCTCCACATACCACTTTGTGAAATTATTTCATTACCTATTGTGCTTCATTTTCCAACAAACAATTCAACAAAACTCCTCCTGCATCTTTCCAATATAAATACTCATTCAGAATACAAAATTTTGCTGACTTTAATTTTATAGATCTTGCCCTAGCCTTGTTCATTTCAGGAGGCGCTGGCAGATTTTGTGAAACATAAACAATATCGCTATACCGGGGGGACAAAGAGAAATCTTTAATTACTGGTATATCGGGAATTGTTTCAATTGAAAGATCACATACGAAATTCATGTCCAGGGAATCACAATTCGTGTCAATCATTAGTTTTGCTAGACCTTGTCCTTTGATCAATTTAGTAGCTCTAAGAGGTATAGGTCATATTCCAACAAGACTACAATCCATTTTTCTCTCTTTACTTAAGGGTCTGGTTGAGTAAGAATGTCTTTTACATATGCAGATGGAACATATGCAATAGTATGGGAATGCAATATATAAACTTTGAAATATTTCAAGGATTTTATCAATGCATAGGCTTGTTTTTCCATTATATTGTACTTCAATTCTGCATCTCTCAGAATTTTGCTGAAAAAAGAAATTGGTTGTTCCATGTTATCTTGATTTTTCTGCAATAAGACCCTAGCTATAGTATGTTGTGATGCATACGAAAAAATGATAAAATATTTTGAAAAGTCAGGACTGATTAGAACATGAGCTTCAGTAAGATATTTCTTGATATATGTGAAGAATTTTTTGGCTTCAATAGTCCACTTGATTTCATTATTCTTTCTTAACATATCTGGAATTTTTCTCAAAATGTCTGTAAAACTGGGTACAAACCTTCTTAGGAAATTTACTCTACCAATAAAAGACTGAACTTCCTTCTTACTTCTTGGTACCCCCAATTTTCTGAATTGTTGCTACTCTTTCAGGATCAATTTTGATTCCAAATTTTGATATGATATGCCCCAATAACTTTCCTTCCTTCATCACAACATTTGAATTTTTAGGATTCAGAGAGATGGCAAATTTCCTGCATTTCACAAATACCTTCTCCAAATGTTTCAGGTGATCTGCAACAAATTTTGAAAACATAGTTATATCATCCATGTACACTACTACAAATTTATCCTTCTCTTCAACAAACGCAATATCCATGGCCCTATGGAATGTAGCCACTGCATTCATTAATCCAAATGGCATATTCGCATACATGAAAGTCCCCCATGGCGTTGTAAAAGTTGTCTTCTCTTGATCTTCTAGAAGAATTTTGATCTGGTTGTACCCTGAGAAACCATCCAACATGGAAATCCTCTCTGCCCCAACAACCTTCTGCAGAATTTGATCCATTTTGGGTAGTGGATAATTATCTTTCAGAGATAATTTATTCAGATTTCTGAAATCTACACACAACCTTATCTCTCCATTTTTCTTCCTCATGGGGACTAAATTGGCTACCCACTTGGAAAATCTTAACGACACATTAATTTTAGCAAAAACAATTTTTTGACTTCTTTTTCAATTACTGGCAACAATAAAGGATTTATCCTTCTGAGTCTCTGTTTGAATGGATTTTCTCCTAGTTTGATTGGAATTGTATGTTGGATTATGGACGTATCATATTCTTTTAGATCTTCATAAATCCATGCAAACACATCAGAAAATTCTTTCATTAATTTGACATATTTTTTCTTCATCTAGGGGAAGACTTTTGGAAATTTTCACTATTTTTGGTGTTTCTTCCGTCCCAATGTTGCAATCTTTAATTTTTCTTTCTTGGGCTTCTACCTTTGGATTTTTCGCTACATCATTCCTATCAAACAATATTTCCAGGGGTATAAGGCCTCTTGGAATGACATTATTCTCTAGTGGGATTATTTCTTTTCCTCCAATTTCTCCTTTGAACTTCTTTGATTCTTCAGAAAATTATCCCAAATTGGGAACTTCCTCCATATCTTAATCTTCAGTATCAATGACAGCGTTGGCAAATTCATCTGTCATTTCTAAAAAAAAAAAATCTGCAGATCGTCTTCAAAGACTTGCCAATGTTTTGAATTATCAAGAATATAAGGTCTGTTCACCACTTCAATATCATATTTCTTTTTTGAGAAACTTGGTACTCTGAAAGCACCAACAGTAGTAGCCATAGAATCCACTATTGAATTGTTAATTCTGGGTATCACCATTATGTCATGTTCATCAAATAAATTCTCAAACAAATCCTAGACTTCATTTCTATAAGCCCTCATCTTTTGATGCTTCGTCTGATAGATTCCATTTACCTGATTGATTACCAGTTCTGAGTCTCCAAATACTTCAATATTTTTTGTCTTCAACTCTCTCAGCACATTCAATCCCAGGATCAAGGCTTCATATTCCGCAACATTATTGGTACATTAAAAATCTAGTTTGAAAGAATACATTAGGAATTCTCAATCAGGAGTTATTATCCATACCCCTGCACTAGCACCTTCTTTGCTCATCAACCCATCAAAATGCATGGTCCAAACCCCTTCAATTCTATGTTTTTGTCTAACCATTTCCTCTTCCTTAGTCTGGTTATTTTCTTCTTGATTTTTATTTAGGTCTGTTTTTTCTTCATACTAAGAATCATTATAGAAAATGGAAGATCCTAAATCAATATCTACTACATAAATGGAGTGACTATCTGGTTCATTTCTGCTGCTTACCACATATGCGAGTCTCTTCTCAGTGTATAATCTTCTGTGTTCACCAAGAACTGGAATTGTAGAAAAGGACATGTCCATCTGTAAATTTCCCTAGAGTTTTGAGGCCCAAGATATGGATAACAACATACCAAATTTGGGAGGAATATTTGCAACAACCACATCCATGACCACACTTCTAGCTAGAAATTTAGTAAGAGAAAATACCAAGTCTTTTATCAACCCCAAGCATTTGACCTTTTTTTAATCAAAAGCAAACAAATCCTTATATGGTATAGTGATTTCTAAACCCAGACTTTCAACCACGACCTTTGGCATCAAATTATGGGAAGCTCTTGAATCAAGCATACAATTATTAAGGATCATATCATGAACATTCAAATTTACATAAAAAGGTGGAACTTCATCCAAACTATTATCCTCCATTTTAGAATCCATAAGAATAGTCGAAGCATTGTAGTTTTATTCCACAACATCAAGTTCTATTTTCCCTTCACTCCTAACCATTTTTTAGATTTGTTCCTTATATTCACTGTTTTTCAATATCTCATTAAATGGGATAGAAATTTTAATTTTTTATATTTCACTTTACAGGCTGAAAGGAGTAAGTGTTTTGTCACTTTCCCTGATTGCATCTCTTTCATTTTCTGGAATTTTCTTTACTACATCCTCTTTTGGTTTCTCTTTTTTATGCTGACTAGTTGAAGGTTGATCAATAGGACCCTTCCATTTATTTACAACTACATCCCTGTTTCTAATGTTGATCTTTTTCTGAAGGTCATTTACTACATTTTGATATCCAAACTGATATTTCTCTGTCCCTAGCTCAAAGGTATTACATTCCCCATCTCTGGAAAACATGTCATGTTTTGTCTTGGTTAAATAAACTTCAGAATCAAGATCATCAAAATGATGAATTTCACTTTCTACAAGTTCAGTTTCCCCCTCTCCATCTACAAAGTTTTCAGGGAATGGAGGTCTTACTTGGTTATCTTCTGCATTTCTTGGATTCCTTTGATCTCTCTGTCTTATCTGTGGAGGAATTTTCCTTCTGAAATTCAGATTTCTAATCTAAGGTTCTTGTTGATCTCTATTCTGGGGTTTATTTTCCAAAGTCGGTCTGTCCATTAGTCTTTCCATTGTTTTCATCATCATATCAATTCTAGCATATGTGGAAGAAGAAGTGGAAGCTAGGTTTTCTTCTCTAATTTTTCTTCTATCTACATCAGTTTCTGTTTCATCTTCTCAAAAGCCATCAAATTTGCTTCTACCTCCACTGCATCCTTTAACATGTATGGCAAGGTTGCTGATTTTATTTCTCTCAACATACAAGAAAATTCACCATCAAAGGCATCTACATAATGCAATTTGGAAGCTCCCACCAGAGGTTTAACATCAACAGGAATCGAATTATAAACCCTCATGAATCTTGCAAAAAATTCTTGAACAGTTTCAAGACCCCCTTTATTCAAATTATTATATTGTGTTAGAATTTGTGAAGGGTTTTTATTGTCTTCCCATCTTTCAATCAAATGGGTTACAAACTCATCATAATAAGGGATAAATATTGCAGCAAGTGTTCTGAACCACTTCTTAACCTCTCGTTTTAAACTTTGTGCTAACAATCTCATTTTAGCATCATCATGATCCACTTCCTCGAGGTCAATGAAATCATTAAATGTATCAACATGCTGTTGGGCTGTGTAATTCCCCTCTCCATCAAATAGTGTGATTCCTTTTGCATAATTTTGAGAAAGGTCATGTTAATCAACAGGTAGAGAAAGTGGGGAAAATCTAGCAGCCATGACTACTGGAGGGTTTTGAAAAATGTTATGGGTTTGTAATGGTGTATTCAGAACAATATTATGAGTTTGTACTGGTTGATGTTCAACTTTTGTAAATCTTCCCAAACAGACTGCAATAGATATGATTGAAACATATTTTGATCAATAACAATTTCTTTTAAATATGATTCTAACTTGGATCTAAATAGAGACTGTTCAAATCTTTCTCCTAAACTAATATCTTCATAAGTAAACGGTTCTTCTTGAAAAGAAGGAAACAAAGTGTCAAACTGGGATATACCTTTTTAGAATTTCCCTTTAATCTTTCTTAGAAGCTCTTCAAGATTTTCCACTGCTTATAAAAAATGGGAACTTGGATCTCTCCTCGTGTGAATATTTCTGGAAGCCACAATTCCTTTCTTGGAGTCGCCTTTTTAAAACTGAAAATTTGAAAGTGAAGTTGCTAGGGTAAAACACAACCAATATTAGATATCAAACTTCTTTTCCCATAAAATTCTGATTGCAATGTCGTTCTATCCAAGGAAAATTTGAACCTTCATTCCCTAGCAACGACCCCAAAATGTTAGTACTCAAAATTTACTCTTTGGTTGTAGAAGGATAATTCTAAGGTAACTATTTCAAACCAACCTTTAGGAGGAAAGTTGGCTTCTTTCCTACTAGAGAGGGCTCTCTCAAAAGATAGATACAATGACTAGGAATATTTTTACACAAACTGAATTAGAGATTATAACGACTGAAACAATATGGTTTCATTGGGCATGGAGTTATAATCATAAGATATAAAAGATACACAGGTATTTCACAACATCAATCTTTTCACAGAGGCAAGATAGTTTTTCATTCACAGTCAACTTATTGATTTGCTACCGATAAAGAAGAAAAATGAGTAGTCCATTAATATGGGCACAACATGGTGAATCCAATATTAACTTTAGATGAAAAATGAATCGTGGATACTTGAAATCAACAAATCAGAGCATAAAATATGAATTCCGACTCATCATACACTTATTCAAGTATGAAAGAACACATAATGGGAAAGAGATAATAGGAAAAACATTCACAAGAGAAAAGGAAAATACAGACTATGAAGAGAATAACATAAGAATCTTTGCTTCAAAATGTCTTGCTTAGCTCTGCAACTCTTATTAGGATTAGAATTCAGTACAAAATGCCTTTCTTTTTCATAAGTTTCAACCCTCAATAGTTTACAAAAACTTGCTTAAATACATCAAAAATCTCCATGAGCTGCGAATAACTGTTTACATTCTAAAAATAGAAATTTCATAACTACTTATCATGTCTATCAAAAGTAAAAACTAAAACAAGTGAAAATATATAAAAATGTTTTCTAATCCACATTGTAGTGAATTCTTGATGCTTCTCCTGCCATAGTATTCTAGACGTCTGTCTTCATGGATGTAGCTTATACCTCATTCTTCTGAATTTCTCCATTGTCTTCCATTGCTCTACAGTTGGCATCTCGTAGCTGGTCATTTCTTTAACTGATACTCTCAATCTAGCATGTTCCACATAGGATACTGGAGGCAATTAATCAATTATCATTTTCAACCGATTATGAATTTCAAAATCAGAGGCCAACTTGTCAATTATGACCTTTCATGTTAGAAAATGAGTCATGTATTGAAATTGTTTGTGGTCCATTTTGGCTTTAACCGGCAAGGCTTGATAATCGGATTGAGAAATTTGATTTCCATTTTTATCCCAAAATGAAGGGAGTCCCTTTTGAAACATTTCCAGAAACAAATTTTTAAAAGATTGAACTTGCTGTGACATCTGACTCACTTTAGCTTGGATAGTTTGAACATGATGATGTTTTGAAATAATTCTCCTTGCTTGATTTATTATTGTAATTTTATATTTGATTTTCAAATTTTTCATATCTTCTACAGTCAAAGAATTTAGGAAATCAATAGTACTTTGGGCAATTTCTACTGGTCTTCTTTCCAGGGTTTCCATCATGACTGAGCAATTTTGTTGAGCTATACTAATGCCTGACTCTTTATACATTATTAAATTTAAATAAGGCCTCAAATTAATACATTCAACCATGATCATATCCCAAATCAAATGTCTGGATGCTTGTACAGGCAATTTCCCTGAAACGTTTTCAGTCAACTTCTCATTCTGCTCCAATAATTTTCTATTCTCCCTTTCTAGGGTCATTTTCTCTTCTTCTTTGTTTTCTACTTCTTCTTTTAAAATATGATTCTCTGTCTTTAAACCTTTTATTTCTTCCTCTTTCAAACTAATATGCGGCATTGCTTGAATAAGATCTTCTGTACCAATCTATGCACTTGACTGACTTGCTTTTATTTGATTATATGTTTCTAAAATCAATACACTCTCATTTAGAACATCAATTTTGGCTAAAAGTGTAGCTCTTTCTCCTTCCCATCCACTTTGTTCTTCTGTAATATTCAACAATTTCTCCTTAGTGTCAATTAATTCTTGAGATAAAGCTTATTTCTCTATTTCTAATTCTGTTAACTCAGAAGCTTGAATTAATTGAGTGGTTGGGATTTTGAGTTTTTTCTTTAATACTTGGATAGTGCTTTATTTTTCTACCAATATCTTCTTTGTAGCTTGACCTTTATCCGGCTCACTATCCATGGTCAATATATCAGTCTGGAGTTTTTTAACCTGTTGTTGGTATGTTTTGTTTTCCATTTTTTCTTGTTTCAATTGACTTTCCAACTTCATGATTGCAGATTGCAATTTTGAATTATTCAAAGTTGTTTCCATCAAATTAGTATATAATAACTTCTCCAGTTTTATTATGAAGGTGGATCTTATCAGGTATAGGGATCCTTTGTAAATAAAGTTTCATCTCTGAAACTCTGTCTTGGGTAGTCATTGCTAAATTTAGTGTATTTTTGACATGA
This sequence comes from Larix kaempferi, assembly GCA_027924585.1. NCBI lineage: Eukaryota > Viridiplantae > Streptophyta > Pinopsida > Pinales > Pinaceae > Larix > Larix kaempferi. The sequence continues at coordinate 7,019,218 of BSBM01000138.1, read as the reverse complement.
TCCTTTAGAGTAACCAATGAGACATACTTGTCTGAAATATCCCTTACCTTTGTATACAACTTTAAAACTTTATCTGAATAAATGTGCCTCTCATGTCCACATCTGGTATACAAATCACTTCTTGACTTAAATTTATCAGTAGATCCACTCTGTTGCACCTCTTCAAAACTGTATTCTTGAACTTGAAAAATTGGTTCTTGGTATTCTTCCTTTATTTCCCTAATACCCACTTCAGCCATTTCTTCATTTGAGTCTATATTTAGTCTTTTTGACATTTATGGATCTTCATCCATGCTCTCATCACCTTCTGGAAAAATCCTTTTACTAGTGATGTCACTCTTGCTTGGAACTGGTATAATCCTTGCAGATGATTCTATCACTGCTGAAGGATTAACCTGCAAAGTTTCTGATATCTCCATATCTGGATGATATTCTATTTGGTTATCTCTTTAGTTAATCCTTTTATTTATTCATGATCAAAAGCTTTATTTTTGTTTTGCTTCCTTCTATCTGAGATAATGTGATAGGGATCATAATTAATTTTAGTGGCCTTTGCAAAATTCATATCTTGTAACAAGCCTTCAATGAGTTAGAGGGAAACTTTATTCTTCACAATTAAGGGATCAATCTTCATGGGAAATTTAATTTCAGAAGCTTTCCTGAAGCTTAAACATTATTCATTTTCTACAATCAACTTTTGTTTGAAATATTGTAGAGAAAAAATCCTTGATGTTAGAAATGCAAGTAATATGTATGGCTCATGAACAAAGCCATAAACTCTAATGATAATATGATCTTTCAAAATAAACCAATCTCCAACTTTTGTATCTGCACTGAACTGTAAAATCTCTTGCATCTCTGGTACCGCTCTGGGTAATTGTTTCTGAAATATTGATCTATACATTTCTGACATGATCAGATTCAAATAATTGAAGGTACTTTTCTTGATCTCCTAGGTGAAAACAATCTATGGGAACTGTAAATTTTCCTCATTAAAAAATAAGAACATTCTGACCAAATAGGACTGAAATCTGAAGTGTCTCTTCATGTGGAAGTTTACTAATTGAGAATGAATACTCTCAGCTAGAAACTCATCAAACTTAAGGCAAGGCGGCTGAATATCAAATGGTGTTGATCTATCCTAAACAACAGAATTCAAAGTGTTTCTGAGACAAACTTATCGGCATCTAACCCTAAAAACTGACTCAACAAGGAAATGACCCATTGAGACTCTTCATTGAAAAGGTTAATATCTAAGGGAAATGGTTCATTCTCTACAGAAAGGTCTGGTTTTAGGCTTTTAGAATAAAAAACTTGCTTTTCTTGTATAGGGGCTTGTCTAAATTGTTCGACCAGGGTTTCTTTAGCAAAATATTCCAAATTTTGAACAAAGGACTTGGGAACGTCTAAGGAATCTCTGACTGTTTGGGAATTCACAAAACAAAGGATTTTAGACCTATATGCATCCATTATTACATGTTCTGACTGAGAATAATTTGATGTGCACCAAGCTACAAAGTCCAAGAAATTTAGGGTTCGCTCTCGACAGGAATGATGAAACAGTTACCTTTGCACACCATGCAAATCCATTCCCTGTTCATCTAGGACCTTCAATTTATATTTTACCTCCTGTACTGAAGCAAAGGATAATACTGTGTCAAAAATGTCTCCATTCCTATCCTCAAAATTTTGTTCTAACCTACTAAACTCTTTGACTTGTACTTCTACCCTTTCTTCCGCCACTTCTCACCCCTCTCCTCTTCCACACTACTTTTGGCTCCAGAAAGGTTATCGACTATCAATCCTTTCGCACTTTAGATTTTAGCCATTGATTTCCTTCGAACTTATGCCCCTTTCAACACTCCTTTATTCTTTTCCTTTCGCCAATCTCCACTGTCGATCACCCATGACTCATTTCTTCGCCTTTGATCGGCGGCAAAATTTAACATATAACATCTTTTGGTGTCAAGAAGTCTACCACTTTAGTCATTTTGTTATTTTAGGACTTGCCAACAATTTTATTGACCCTCCTTCGCTTTGTCCTCCATTTTACCATATTCCCTAAATTTAAAAACTTGTCCATTCGTTTATATACTCAGCTATATATAGGAATCTGGGAGTCTTGGTCATAATTTTTTGGTCCCATTACAAACTTCCATCATATAAAAAACCAATCCTGTGTCAACATGTGGCATACTTTTATTTGACAATAGTTAACTTCATGTAAACCTCACATTGGTTAATATTTTGAAAATTTCATCTCAAAATATGTTAAATATACTTGAAATAATAAATATAAAGTCTTTTATATTATCACTACTTCTAATTTCTTTAAAATATAAATCTCAAATTAATTTAGATGATAGTGGAGTAATTTTGAAATAATGAATATAGAGTATTTTATATTATCACTACTTCCAAGTCCTTTAAAATACAAATATCACATTAATTAAGATGGTAGTGGAGTGATTTTGAAATAATAAAAATATTTATATAATTAATTTATTATAAATAAAAATAAATTAATTAAAAAAATATCATAAAAAAAATGGAGAGAGAAAAAATGATATTTCTCTATTTTTGTGATAAATTTCTCCTACTAACTTTGAATTTGACTTTTTCGGTATCACTGAAAAGGTCTAGATGATATCTACAACTTTGGTGTTTTGAGTATTCCAAGATTCGACACTAATGTTTTGGGGAGGACATTTTAGTATCCTGGTACTAAACTGTACTCCCTAAAAAATTGGTGCAGAATATCGTAAAATTCAAAACACCAAAGTTGTATATCTTGTCTAGGCCTTTCCCATGGTACCAAAAACCTCAAACTTTGAGTTTGTAGGAGAAAGTTATGACAAAAATAGTTGAAGCTCATTTTTTCTCTCTCCATTTTTTTTATGATACTTTTAAAAAAAAAAAATTATTTTTTTATAAGAGATTAATTATATAACTGTTTATATTATTTCAAAATTACTCCACTACCATCTTAATTCACTACCATCTTAATTCATGTGATATTTTTATTTTAAAGGACTTGGAAGTATCGATATTATAAAATAAAATAAAATTAGTGAAATTGTTTATTTTTAGAATTATTGTAATTAGATTTTTTCATTGTAATTTTAGTGTTTTTTTTTAAGTTTTAGATTTTATTAAGTATATAAAAAGAGTTAGTGGCACATTTATTAAAAAATTAAATAAATTATAATATAAATTTAAAATTTTTACCACTATATCATTTATTGTGTATGCACAAGAATCTAAACTTTTCATTATTATTTTCAACCATCATCTCTTAACTCTACACTAACCTACCATACTTGTCAACTACCATTAATGAGATATTATAGGTTTACCTTCACTAGATAACACCTTTAACTTAGTGTGACATGCCATATTTGTAGTGTGAGGTGGATTTTTTTTTTTTTCCTTACGAGGAATTGCTAAGAGACTTTGAACGAGGAGACGAACAACCCCATCACGACATGTTGTCTTATCTCAGGTGAGTACTCAAGATTACAATTCTAATTGTATTCTTTAAAGTCTACTAATTGATATAATTATGGGAAAACTAACATGTTGTTGTTTCCCTTTCAGAGCCAAGAGAGACACTCCACACCTAGAAGAAAGGGGGATTAAGCTTCCTCCAGATCAAAGAGGAGGAATATTGATTTTGGATAGGAGTGTTGGGGTGCCAATGGTGGCCAAGGTGATTGAGACACCCACTATGAACATTAGCCACGATGTGGCATTGTTGGAAGGATATGTTTATTTGTGTACAGATGATGATTCACCCTTATTCCAGTTTTGGGAATGAGCATCTATTATTGGGAATAATGTTCCATTTTGTATAAAAATGTAATTTTGGAGATATTTCCATTACAAATTCATGAATTTCATCCGATGTATATGGTAGAGTGTTTATATATTTTACATTATTTATGTGGATTTGATGCTACATATTATGACTGTTACATGGTTCATGGTGGATGCGATTGGTTCATGGTGAATGGTGAATGGTAAATGTGATTTTATATGTATTATGACTATTACATGCAATTTATTTGATATCATATACATATTCCATTAAAAATGGGTGTGTTATGATGAATACAATCTTATCCAAAAAAAATCAATCAAGTAGCTTGATAACCATATATGGCATGCATGCATTTATTATCCCTCTTCCAATCCACATCATAACATCTTATTAAAAAGAGTTATCATTGAAAATTATGATATATTAGGGCCTGTAGCTAGGGTTTTACCCCTAGCTTGTGCCAATGAGCACCTACTAAGGAGAATGGACTCCTTAGTAGCAGTTCAATAATGATTAAATGATTAAGCTAAAACAACAATTAACAAACTACTTTAAGCATTGCATGAGACATAAATGAAAGATGTAAAAAATGGTTTTATATTAATGTTACCTTGAGTGTCAAGGTTGATGAAGCCCTTCGCAGTGTCCAAGAGGATGCTCCAAGCTTCAAGATGCTCCTTCTCCTTCTCCAATGATGGGAATGGGCCAAAGGTGGCTCTCAAGGTGAAAATAGTTCAAAGGTGAACTAGGGTTTCGAGAGAGATTTTGGCAGAGTAAGGGTGCTTGTGATTGTGGATCTGGAATAAGGGATCTCCATCACCTATTTATAGTTTTTTGGTGGTGGAGTGCTGACCCATGGTTTTAGGAAACACATGGTTTTAGGCAGCTGTATAGGGTTTTTTCCTCCTTTTCCTCATTATTTTATATTTTTATTCCCTTTTTAGGGGATTTTTGCTATTTTTGGAGGAAAAGGGGGTTTTTTAGCCTTTTTTAGGCTATTTTGAGGGTTTTATGGCCTTTTGGAGGCATTTTAGGCCTTTTGGAGGCTTTTTAATGGGATTTTTTGGGATTTTTAATGGAAATATGGTAGGAAAATGGACAAATGGGCCATATAATGTGGTAAATGAGCTAGTGAGCACTTTTTGGGTGTTAACAGATTGCCCCCTGATGTGCGAGGGCAGGAGCTCATCGTATGGCCGATGGACATCATAAGTCATGAATGGTTTTCCTGGGTGTGGAGAGGAGAGAAGAAACAAACTGAAGTCCGGAACAACTATCCCGAACAACTGCAAGAACTAAAAGTACATAACCTCAATAAAGGATGAGGAATCATTTGATCATATGGACGAGGCGGGCATTCCCATGCTCGTATCAGGAAATAACATAATAACAACAATGGGGTCCAAAAAATGGGGACCTGAAATATACATGACCTCAAATACTGACTGAGGAATAATCTCAATATATGGACGAGGCGGGCATACCCATGCTCGTATCACGATACATAAACATAACTGTGAGGCCCAATAAGGGGGACCTGTAAGATACATAGCCACTGTGTACATCATAAGGGTCCAGAGGAGACACAAATCTGGGACATACTGCTGAGCGTATCATGTGTGAACTACAGAACTGGTGCACTGGAACAATCAACAGTGCTACTGAGTGTGGTACCAAAGGAACTGATGAGCTGCTGGATCATAGTGACTGGGGTCAAACTCTCCATGGTACACGGAACTGGAATGGATCTGGAACTGAAACTGGGTACTCAAGGAAGCATGGAACTGGATGGCTTCCGAATACAGACGCCAACGCAGCCCGGACATCCACAGGAACATATAACTGGCCGTTCCGAAGTGACTCACCAATGGGCTAGAGTCGGGGGAAATCCAGGGTCTTCAACTAAAAACTGATGGAATATAATCCTACGCGATCCTCAACGATGCGATCAAGGTGTTGAAGTCGAGCATGTGAGGAACAACCACTCGGAGAGGCAATGATGTCTCCTCTCGGAATGATCCGTAGGCACCTACCACAGATGGTGATAAGTCCAAGGCGTAGGGACCTCTGGGCCTATCCTCTGGAATAGAGGAGCTGTCGTCGACAGAGGGAGACCTGCAACTATCAAGGCAATGATGTTTCCTTGACAGGAGCGCAAGGTACAAGACCGAAATGTGATAGTGCTGATGGCAGAACTGATAAACTGTGGAGGGACAACTGGGCAAGTAGAGGGGGTGGACTCAAACTTCCTTTGTTCAGAGTATGATAATGGGAATGATCTGGCAGCATATGAAACTGACTAAGGGGAGAGGGATCATAGCTGTATGGGATCTGGGAAGGTTACTGGGCTGAGGGAGACTCAAGCTGGGGTACAATGGCAGGAGACTGCAGAATACTCTGAACAAAGGCGACCTGATTGGGGGTGCTGCCGAGATGATAGATCAAAGTGCCAAGAGGCACGGGGGAAAACTTCTTCATGGTTAAGGAACTAGAAGAAGTAAGTGGATAAAATGGTACTGTCGTGCGGATTTTACGAGCCCAGGACAGTTCATGCTCGTGGTTGCTTTCAATTTTAAGGAGTCTGAAAGCGATAAGAAGACTCTGAAGTAAAGGAATGGTACTGTCGTGTGGATTTACCGAGCCCAGGACAGCGCATGCTCGTGGTTGCTTTCAATTTTAAGGAGTCTGAAAGCGATAAGAAGACTCTGAGATGATGGAATGGTACTGTTGTGTGGATTTTACGAGCCCAGGACAGTTCATGCTCGTGGTTGCTTTCAATTTTAGAGAGTCTGAAAGCAAGTAAGAAGACTCCAGGGGGTTGCTTTTTCGTAGATTTAGTCTCCAAGGCCCAAAGAAGCATAAAAGGATGCAATGAAGAACTCTTCTAGCCGGTGTGACTAGAGTATTCCTTTTTCGTAATTAGTCTACCAGGTCCGGAAAAGGGTTAAACTTATACCAGATAGACGCCCTTTCAGGTACTTTAACGAGCATGAAAGGAAGCAAGATTGCTCGGCGATCTTTTCATTCTTTTAGGAGTCAGAAAAGAGCTTAACGGAAACTCCCTAAGTGCCTTTTTCGTAAAGGACTTGTCCGGCCCGAAAAAGGGATAAAATTATACCGAACAAAAGGAATGGCCAGGCAAGGAGGAAGTGTTCAATCAAGGTTTAGTAATGATGACCAAGAACGAGGGTAGGTGGGAACACTGATGGACCTCCTTGCGGGGTAGATGAAATGGTGGCAAAATAACGAGACATTTGCAGTATGATAGGAGTGAATGGCTCATGTAAAAATGTGGAACAATCCGATGGCGGCCGATGTGGCACGCAAACCGAGGCAGCAAGGTGTTGGGACACAATGTTGAAATTGTACCAAGTGAGAGCGAGAAATGATCTCAAGCATCATCACGAGCTCGGAAAAATGAATCCGGCGATATAAAGGATGTCAAAAACGGGTGACGGCCGATGTGGCACGCAAACCGAGGTGACGGGGGCATTTTGAAAAATGCCCAGAAAAACTGAAGGTGAGAGCGAGAAATGATCTCAAGCATCATCACCATCTCGGAAAACTGAATCCGATGATATAAAACATGTGAAAAACGGAGAACGGCCGATGTGGCACGCAAACCGAGGCGACTAGTGGCGTCTGAAAAAATGGGTAAAAAATGACAGGGTAAAAATAATGCAACGAGGTGACCATCATGACGGTCACGTCGCGCTGATTCCAGTGGTGGAAACGGTTTGTAAAACGGACTCCGTATGGGACCAGAATGACCAAAACAAGAAAAAGTCAACTGACTATAAATAGTGGTGGGTCCAACATGACATGTGTCATTTGTACTGTGTTGACTTTGACTTGTGAGTTGAGTGGACCAGAGCTTAGGTGGCATTTCTGGACGATCCGTCTGGCTGTTTGCAGATCCGCGAGATACAGGTATTTCGTTAAACTCATACCTGCATATTTTTTCGGGAGGGGGGTTGGGTAGTGGGTCCCAGGGTTGACTTGTACGGTCCACGTGGGTGGACCGCGGGTTAGGGGGTCGAAACCGCGGTTGAAAACCGCGAGTTTCGAGCCGAACCACACGGTTGGAGACCGCGTGTTTCGGGCCGAACCACGCGGTTGGAGACCGCGTGATTCCTGGATGGAACCACGGTCGAGTGCCGCGAGTTCCAAAGAGGAACACGCGGTTCCCAACCGCGGGTTTTGGGATGACAGGCGCGGTTTGGAACCGCGGCTATATGCCTGACAGCCGCGGTTGGAAACCGCGGCAGGAAGCCCGAAAGCCGCGGTTTTGGGCCGAGCTATTAGGGCTTCTGGGAGGGGGAAAAGTATTTTTCTTAAGTTGTCATGAGACTGATGAGTTCACTTTGTGTGATTGGCAGGATGCCCCAGGTTCTCTGGAGAGAGTGGGAGATCCCTGATGAGACCATGGGTTTCATCCGAGAGAACCGCCATGTGCGGACAGTGCTGGGGTTGTGCGAACTTTTGAAGTTCGCACAGATACCTATGATACGGACAGCAACATTGTTGCTGAACCGTCTGATCAGTTTCTGGGAGCCGGATATACAGGCTTTCCGGGTACAAGGTGAGAGGGTGGACCTTACCCTGACCGATGTTTACTTTCTGACGGGGTTACCCTGCTTGGGCAGGGTGGCAGACACACAGCCGCGGGTTGCCGCGGACGTCGACATGGAGGACATGTTGGAGAGGTACTGCGGTCAGGACGCGAGGGTGCATAGGAATGCACTCCTGGTGAGGGACCTACAGGAGCCGGCAGTGCAGGCCATGGCGGCGTGTGTGGTGCGGGTATTGGGTTCCCAGTCACCAGAGAAGGTGTCTGGGGGGCAGATGCAGATGGTAGAGCGCGTCTTAGATGGGACGTACTACGCCTGGGGCCAGATGTTCCTGACCTGCGTTCAGCGACAGCTGACGGCAGCGAAGGAAGATGGCAAGGGCTTTTGCTTTGGGTCCTTCCTATGTGCCTTCTTTATGGAGAGGGTACCCACACTGCGGCCACGGGTGCCGATTAGGGCAGGAGGGATGAGGGAGCCGAGGATGGTCCGTTGGGGTGAGATGATGCACCGCCGTGGTGGCGGCGATGTGGGCAGATATTTTACACAGGAGTTGTACCTGCAGTGGCTTCAAATACCACTGACGCTGGATGACTTCCCGTATCGGGATATGGACTTCACAGGAGATCCGGAGGCGCCACGAGCACCAGGACAGGCATGGGGTCCCGACGGTACGTGTGTGTTTTTATTGCATGTTATGTATGTCATATTTTATGTATATGATAGTAGATGGATATACTGTGACTGACATATGGTAGGTTTGTGCAGATGTGGGCCCGAGGCCACCTCCAGGGCATGTGGCCCGGCGGGGTATTGTGGCCGTGCCAGCTCTGCCTGGGCGAGGGGAGGTGCGACGCCGGGATCCAGAGGTGACCCTAGAGTCTGTACGGGAGCTACTAGATCGGTTATTGATAGGGGTGACCGACGAGGGGTGGCGAGATGTCGATCCTGATGTGGTACGGGATTGCATGGGGGCACCCCGTGAGTTCAGGTCCATCGCGATTCGGGTGGCGATTTTGGTGGACCGGGCTCGGGCACAGGAGGCCGGAGGCGAGGAGGATTTGCCGGAGGAGGAGCGAGGGGAGGATTCAGAGGCAGCCGATGCTGGCAGTGATGCAGGATACGACTCTCATTAGGGAGTGCAGGGGACTCCCCCCGAGTTTTGTAGCTTCGGCATGTATGTAGATGAGGTTGTAGGCATGTATAGCCATTTTTTTTTGTATAGCTGAGTACAGGGGTACTCAGGACATGTATAGCACTGAACATGTATATTTTTTGAGAGATATATATATGCACGTGGATGCACCTTTTTATATGATGTTGTTTTATTTGTACGCACGTGGATGCGCTTTATGTGTTATGATATGTTTACATTGCACGTGGATGCAAGTAGGTTAGGATGTTAGGCACATGGATGCCCCTTGTGTATTTTATGTGATGTGACATGATATTTGTTTGTTTAGGCACGTGGATGCCCCGATGGATATGCATGTGGTGTATGTACATGGATGCAAATGTAGATGCGATGCAATCTTTTTGGGTTTTTATATGTATTGTTATGAGATGCTATGGGATTATGATGCATGATGTTACATGGTGTGATTGATATGCCAGTCTAGGATGTTGTTGGCCATTTGGTCTGCGACACGATTTTGAGCTCTAGGGACATGTGTGAATGTGATGGATTCAAATTGTCGACTGAGTTGTTTTGTGCGCAGGAATTTTCTAAAAAGGCAGGGATCACGCACCTGGTAGCAGTTGTTGAGCTGGGAAACAAGTAGCTGGGAGTCAAGGAACACATGAAGGTGACTTATGCCCATTTGGAGGGCAGCAGTCAGGAGATCGGTCACAGCATCATACTCCGCCTGGTTATTGGTAGCAGCGCCTATACATATCCCATCAAGGTGAATCATCTCGTTGGAAGGGGAGTACAAGACCCATGCTGCAGAAGCCAGGTTGGGAGACCAGCGGCTTGCGCCATCAGCGAAGCCAGTGTAACTAGGTGGAAGATGGTCCATCTGTAATCATGCAGAAAGGATGAATGTAAGATGATGGTAAAAAAGTGAAAAACAAAAAGAGAGCAAACTGTACAATGCGGACCAAAATGGGGCCGCGAATTATTCTGTGGATAGAGATTCCGTAGGATGCAACCCATCATGGGGGTTGCGTAAAGGGAGGCCTTCAGAGTTGGTTTCGGTATGAACATGGAGTTCCTCTGGCCGTGCGTCTATGTGATGTTTGAGAATGGCGGGGTGGAACCCAGGCATTCTGTTAGAGGGCCAAGCAAAGACATCACGGAACTCTTGGAAGAGTTGTATATAATCCTCAATCTCCCGCTCGCTGCAGGAGGCTCCTAAAGTGATGAGTTCAAGGGCATATCCGGGGAACTTTGAGGGAGGAAGAGGATGTTGTTTTTGACGAACGGGGGTTACATCAGGCCATGTGTCAATGTGGTGTTCGATAATGGCGGGATCAAGACCAGGCATTTCGGTATAGGACCAGGCAAAGACATCACGGAATTCTTTGAAAAGGTGTGTGTAGTCCTCAATCTCTTGTTTACTGCAGAATGCTCCTAAAGTAATGAGTTCAGGGGCACGACCTGGAGCAGCAATATCAACTTGGATGACAGGTGAGATGTTGGCCATGTTTCCCTCCTCGAAGGCATCAGGAGCAGGAATAGGGTCCTTGAACCAGTCAACCTTGGTGGGGAGGAAGTCTTTGGATTCGACCGCGTATTGGGTAGCAGTGCTAGAGGAAGACGCTTCTGGGATGAAATAGGAACGGTGGTGCATATCATCCCAAGGATAATCCGGGGCAGTTAGGGCCTCAAGAATCTCCTCATCAGTACGGAAAGTCTGCGTCGTCAAATCGGTTGACGAGGGGGTAGTGGAAGTGTTGGTTGAAGAGATCATGTAGATGATATTAACCTCTTCAGAAGGGGGAGAGACCGGGGGGTAGATCTCCTCAATGGTAGGTGGTGCCGTCTCAAGGTCCAGATTGTTCATCTCATAAAGAGCTGCTCTGTAATCCGGGAGATCGGGACAATGATGTGAATAATGCCCGTAAATACCGCATATGGCGCAGGAGTGGTTGGTACGTAGGGACTTATCTTTAGGCTTAGGAGTAGGGTTTAGTTCGACTGTTGGGATGTTAGGATCGTCATCGAGCATTTGCATGTGCTTCTGCAATGCGGGTAACTGTGGGCATTGGTGGGTCGCATGGCCCAACTCGTCACACAGCGAGCATTTGGGAGGAGCACGAAACACTGGAGGGTTCTTGACTGTCTTGGGAGGTGGGACAGCAGTGTAAGGTTGTGGACCTCTGCCCCCAGTGGGTTTGGGAGTAGGAGGAGGTGTCGTGGAGGACGAAGCGGTAGAGACACCGGGAGGTGGCTGAGTGGTAGTAGCCATGGGTTGCACCGGCTGGAGGACGACATCAGGTGTCGGCGGGCGAACGGGAGGCGAAAGATACCATACAGGTAATCCCAAGGTTAACCCAGGGAGGCTAAGGGTAGCCATGACCGGGGCACTTACTACTCCCGATGGAGGGACTAGGAAGGGGATCGTATGGATCGGTGTAACACCAATGTGGCTAGGTACCAATGGTTGTTTAGGCAACAAGGGTGGTTGAGTGTTAGGTGGTAGGTTGTCGTGGGACAAGGTACATAAATCAGACACTTCGGGCGTAGATGACGGCGGAGGAATGGATTGAAAGGTGGAGGTCATCGGCGCGTCTGAGTAGACTCCAGGCCCCGTAGAGGAAACAAACGAGGTGGTGGCAGGGGAAACAGGTTGTTCAACCATGGGGAGAACATTTTCCGGTGCCGCCGGAGCACTGGGATCATAGTAGGTGAGCTGGTCAATCTTAACCACGCGTCCTTCATGGGGGAACATCATGGTGCGAAAGACAGAAGAGGCAACCGCCCGCATGGCATACATGTAGCTGCGGCCAAGTAGAAGGTTGTAATCCAATTGGGCATTGATTACCTCTATGTCAATAAGAACTGTTTTACCACCTAACTGGACTGGAACGTTGGGTAGAAGGCCTTGGGGCTGGGCCGAACGACCGTCGTAGGCACGTAACGCAGTGGTGGACTGCTGGAGAGGAGGGGATCCTAGCTTCTGCCATACAAATGTAGACATAACGCATGTGGAAGCACCCTCATCGATGATGCACCGATGGATAACAAGATTCCTAACGGAGACTGTAACTTGGAAGGCTAAGCTGGAAGGTAGGCGTGGTTCAGACTGGTCTAAATCAAATGCCATCAAATGCGAATCGGTTGGGTCAATCCCCCCAATGGCGGAGAGTAAAGTCTTGCGCTGGGAAGGGCAGTTCTTCAAGACTTCTAACGCAGACATGGCTGCGGGAGATTGGGCTAGGTCGTCTACGATGTTGTAGTTTGACGCAGCGCGCGCATTAGGGTTATTGTTGATTCGGCGAAGTGGGAAACGAGGTGCTTTCGCGGCGCCGTCTATGGGAGGCGGAGGTATACGTAACGCCTGATCGGTGGGATGAGCATTAGTAGTTTTGTCCGTGGGATTGGCTTCAGAGGTGGAGCCATATTGGTTCCGACGGGTCTGTAGGTTGACGTCAGCAGATGACATCATCAGCAAGTGGTGGGTACCTGAGTCAAACATGGGTTGATCAGGAGCAGCGTAAGTGATCTGTTGTTGTTGGGGTGCATTGGCTTGCTGGGGAGCCAACGGCTGAGTGTTCACTACGCCTTGGGTCGGTAATGGGTTTTGCAGCACCAAAGGGGGTTGTTGAGGTTGGGGGGGGTTGGGCGGTGCTTGGGGAGCCGCATGCCCTTGGCGATGGGCCTCGTCAACCCAGTGCTGCCGAGCTCGCTCCAAGTGTGGGCAAGCGTGTGTGTAGTGTCCATAGACCCCGCAAATAGAACAAGGGTGATTTGTTCGCAGATTGGGGTTTTAGCCTGCTTGGGCGGGCGATCAGGGTTTTGATTAGCGGGGGCCGCGTTGTTGTTGTCAGGGGGATTAGCCGGTTGACCAGCTTGGTCTGCAGGTTGGTTGTTTCCCCGATTACGGCCCTTGCCGCGGTTCTGCTGGCCCTGGTTACGTTGGTTGTTCTGGTTTTGCTGCAGATTCTGTTGGGCGTAAACTTGCCCTTGGGCAGCAGGTAGATTCTGAGGTTGCGCAGGTGCTGGAGCAGGCTGCGGAGGATGATATGTAGGTTGAGGCTGGGCAGGTGCAGCAACTTGAGGGGGTTGCTGATAGGACTGCGGAGCAGGTTGTGGATGTGCCGCAGGGGCTGCCTGTGGCGGATAATAAGCTGGTGGGGCTTGTGAAGGCGCAGGAGCCGGGGCAGTCTGCTGATGGTAGTAAGGCTGAGGGGCGACTGGAGGAGCATAAGCAGGAGTCGCATACCCAAAGCACTGAGGTGGACACGAAGGTCCATGGGAATGGTGATGTGTCATGGGAGCATATGAGTTGGTTGCTCCAGACTGGGAGGTAGCCCTCGACAGGTCGGGGCCAGGGGTAGGTCGTGCTATAGAAAATGGTTGGGGATGCGAAGAAACACGGCCAATGATACCATCTACAGCGTGGGATGCCCCCGGCGCATCATGCTGGGAGGACTCGCCGCGAGGGGCGTCAGGTATAATGGTATAAAGGTAACCCGATTGGGCGTAAATGAGGTCGAACTGCTGTGCCTTAAGGATGGCCTCTTCTTCAGACTGGGGTCTTTCTGAAGCTACATCCTTAACGATAAGAGGAAGCAGGGACTTGAGGAACAAATCGAGGAAGATACGGTCGTCTAGTTTGATCTTGCATAAGCTACGGCGTCGACGCCACTCATGGATGTGGTCCGTGATATGGGTAGCCGTGTTTTGTCTACAAGATAGAAGGATCTCAACGCCCGCGTCATAGCGGACAGGCAACTGGAAGAACTGCAGGAAGGTCGAGGCCAGGGAAGAAAAGGTGGCGTGGGTCCCATGAGGCTGCTCAATATACCACTTGGCTGCAGAGCCAGTAAAGGTGCGCTGTAAGAGACGGAGGCGAACAGAGTCATCCACGATGGAGTTAGAGGAACACCATAGGTGGAAAGACATGATATGGTTTTGTGGGTCCTCACCGGCCTTACCCTCGAATTTAGGGATGTCGGAGGGTAGTTTGGTAGGCATATGAGGCCACGTGGGGTCATGTCGAATAGGATCGTTGGTCAATCTGGCCAGGTCAGGTAGGTTGAGGCTAGCCATGAATGGCAAACTGGAAGAAGGCTGCGACACAGTAGTGCTATGGACCAAGTTGGGGCCAGTGCCCCCAAGTGGAGGGACAAGATTTAGGGTGGTGCCCCCAAGTGGGGGAACTGAGGTAGTGGAGGATGGTCCAGCACCACCATGGGTAGTGTGAGCCACGGATGTAGTGGGGATAGGTATTCCCGCTGTGGGAATAGGTACCGTGAGGGGAACGGTAGATGGTTGCCCCATGGAGGGCATACCCAAAATAGGTGTAGTAACTGGTGTAGTGGTGGATGTGCCACCAATGGTCCCTATGACAAATGGAGTGGAAGTCGTGCCAGCCATGGGGCTAGTAGGGGCAGTATAAATAGGGTTCTCAGACTCTTCGTTAGAATCAGAGGTAAAGTAAGGTGCGTCACTATCTGGTGACGGAGACCTACGTCGCTGACGAGTGGAGTCAAGTGACAAGGCTCTAGATCTGTGATGAGTGGTATCAACGGACAATGATCGGAATCTATGACGAGTGGTGTCAAGAGAACCGTGCTGTGGGGGCTCGCCCCTGAGGCACCGAGAATGTCTCGGGGACTCAATGGTGACGGATGGTGTCTAGTCTCTGTGGGTTGAGGTGAGTATAAAAACAGCTCAAAAATCCTAATGCAACCGAGTGTGCAGACGGAGAGCTAAAAAGCAAGGCACTCAGGCCAACAACCAACTCAAAACACCCACTGCAACAGCTGTGCTACAATAGGTGGAGTAACAACAAAGATGGTCAGAATACCAACAAGCAGCAGGTTTCCTAGAAAAGAAAAATGGTGGACTCACTAGACCAAAGGGAGGTAAAGGAGCATGCAAACACCTAGCTAAAAGTATTCTGACTCAACTAAACATATCCTCTGCAAGGTGATGAAATCCAAGTCAGACAATATGAGTAGGAAAGCCAAGTGGCTATGATATCCCCCTACCGGGAGGGACACCGGGTAGTCAATCCTAGAAGAATGGAAACTAAGATACCCCGTTCATGACACGTCCAGAAAGGTGAATCTGCCGTTTAGTTCGTTGACCGCAATACCCCTATACAGGGATATCCCGCGAACCGCGAAAGGTAGCCCTTCGGTTACTGAATGGAGTGCGGTATTCCACTCAGGCCTCCGGAACCAGTCTCCCGACTTCAACCCTCCTAAGGGAGAGGCCCTCTGATAAACTGGTCGTGACCGTGCCAAAAAGTACTAGGGGATTTTGGTTCCCTATTTGGACAACAACTATGTCTCAAGTGAAATAACCAAGGGGTGTTATTGGAAGCCTATCCCCCTGATCCTACCTAACTACAATGATTCTTTTGTGTTCCCCAAGTGGGGTTAGAATGTTGGTTTAGTTAGGTACTTTTTAAGGATCACTTGATTTTATGTGACAGAGTGTGTGCTCGTGCGGTGTTGAACCCAAAAACAGAAGTGCCACAAGGGAGGGCAACTTCTAATCTATCAATAATGCTGGAATTGATTCTTTTAACTTGCAAAATTTTCTAAAATAAAAATACTGAAATTTTAAAAAGATTCTGTAAAAGGAACAGAAATTATGTTGCAGAAAGGCTGTAAGGAAGTAGGCTGCAGGTGGGACAGAGGGCTGTTCAAATGCAGAAAATATTGCAGCAAGAGGGGCTGGGCTCAAAACAGGAAAAGAGCAGAAATCAGACCGCGGGTCTGTGGCGGATCAGAACAGGCCGACCGCGGGTTTGAGGGAAACAGCGGCGGTCAGGTCGCGGCTATCGGGCCAACAGAAGCAGTCGGGACGCAGGAAACAGGGGAAAAGACACAGTCGGGTCGCGGCTATCGGGCCAACAGTGGCAGTCGGGACGCAGGAAAAATGGAAAAAGACACAGTCGGGTCGTGGCAAAAAGGCTAACAAGCGCAGTCGGGACGCCCGAAAGAGGCAGAAAGCCGCAGTCGGGACGCGTGAAAAAGGCCGACAGGCGCAGTCAGATCGCGGCAAACAGGCTGATTAGCCACGGTCGGATCGCAGGTAACAGACTTGAATCCGCCGGCAGAGCGTCGGAAGCAGTCTGAGAGCCACGGTCGGATCGCGGGTAAAGGCCTGAAAGGCGCGGTCGGGACGCGACTATAGAGGGAAGAAGACGCGGTATGCGGCGGCCGAAAGGGACAGCCGAAAGGAAAAAATTTAAAAACGGAAACCAGAAATTCGAAAACTAGGGGAGTCGCCAAAACTGTAGCTAGGGTTTTACCCCTAGCTTGTGCCAATGAGCACCTACTAAGGAGAATGGACTCCTTAGTAGCAGTTCAATAATGATTAAATGATTAAGCTAAAACAACAATTAACAAACTACTTTAAGCATTGCATGAGACATAAATGAAAGATGTAAAAAATGGTTTTATATTAATGTTACCTTGAGTGTCAAGGTTGATGAAGCCCTTTGCAGTGTCCAAGAGGATGCTCCAAGCTTCAAGATGCTCCTTCTCCTTCTCCAATGATGGGAATGGGCCAAAGGTGGCTCTCAAGGTGAAAATAGTTCAAAGGTGAACTAGGGTTTCGAGAGAGATTTTGGCAGAGTAAGGGTGCTTGTGATTGTGGATCTGGAATAAGGGATCTCCATCACCTATTTATAGTTTTTTGGTGGTGGAGTGCTGACCCATGGTTTTAGGAAACACATGGTTTTAGGCAGCTGTATAGGGTTTTTTCCTCCTTTTCCTCATTATTTTATATTTTTATTCCCTTTTTAGGGGATTTTTGCTATTTTTGGAGGAAAAGGGGGTTTTTTAGCCTTTTTTAGGCTATTTTGAGGGTTTTATGGCCTTTTGGAGGCATTTTAGGCCTTTTGGAGGCTTTTTAATGGGATTTTTTGGGATTTTTAATGGAAATATGGTAGGAAAATGGACAAATGGGCCATATAATGTGGTAAATGAGCTAGTGAGCACTTTTTGGGTGTTAACAGGGCCTAAGACATTTGTTTTCATCATTGGACCATATAATGACATTGAAATTCTTACCTTATGTGCACAACCCCAAAGTATCCATCTTGTAGGCCAAAAAATCACTTTATAGGATTGTAAGTGGTTCAAGGCTTTGTAAATGGTCCATGGTCCCTAGAATCATTTATAGGTCTAACATATTTGTTTTTATCATTAGACCATATGCATGGATGGGATACCCATATTTATTGCGTAAAACCATAAAATACTAACACGATCGCATTCAGAAGCTATGTATGCTTGCTAATATAACATAAACTAAAGATATGATTTCCTACCCCACTAGACAACCCTAATCTAGTCTAAACTACCCCATCATTAGTTACTACCTTATTCTCACCTACTAAATCATCTTAACCAAAAAACCTTAATATAATGTAGTCTACTCTTACCTAAACCATTGACCCATCCTTACCTTGTCCAATCTAAGGAACCTACTTAAATCAATCTTACCCTCTAGCCTAAACCACTCCACTATCTAACTTACGCTACCAAAACTACCCCAACCTAGATCATATTTAGCTTATCCATCCCTAGCTTAGCATACCATAATCAAACCTACACTACCCTCCACCTTCCACCCTCCACTATCTAACGTACCTTACCATGCCTACACTAACCACATAACGTACTTTAACCAACCATACCTTGGCCTAGATCACTCTAATATATTACTTGCTACATTAAAATTAAACTACCATAACCTAGCCTATCTTAGTTTAACCATAATATATTCTATACACTACCATATACTACCTTAAATACCTCTATAATCTCTACAGTCACCTTCAAGACTTCAAATTCAATGTCACCATTGATCAAAATCTAGTAGCAAAGATTCATGCCTTTATAACTTAATCTAGCCATAGAAATATAATTTAGAAACCTAACCTAGCCCTAGACACCTAATTTAGAAAGCTAATCTAGTCCTACAACCCTAATATAGAAACCTATAAACCAAATTTGCAAACCTTAAAACCTAATCTAGCTCTAGAAACCCTAGAAACCTAATATATCCCTAGAAGCACTAATCTAACCCTAGACCTCCATTGATAATAATCCATTGGGATTTTTAAGGTCTACCATATTTCCATTGGATGGTGGCATTTTTAACCATGTACTTTCTTCATGGGATTTGTTACAATATTCCCTAGATTTGTCAAAAATTCTTTATGGGGCAAGTAAAACCACTTCCCCCCTATTGTAAACAAAATATCAAGGACCTTCAAAGTGTAATAACTCAAAGGAATGTCAATAATTAAATTCAAGGTGCACAAGATTGAATAATTTTGGTCATTGTCACTCTTATATTTCAGTCTTCACATGGATGGTTTTAGTAAACCCTGACACAAGCAATTTAGACATTTAAATTGCCACCCACTTCCCCAATTATTGAAGAACATGATGATGCTCAACTTTCCTCTCATTTCTTGCTAAGATGGTGTTTATCCAAAGGGTATTCTCAAAAATCACTATTAGGATATTTTTCAAAGCTGCCTCTTTCTATGCAACATCACCTTTGCAACATGTGCATGGTGATCTATGTGGTCATCAACCCACCAATTCCTTTATGGTCACAAGTGTTTCCTAATTTTTATTGATTATTTTTAAAAGGCATTTGGTTCATCTCTTTCTTTCGATTTGATGGTCAAGTGAGAGAATCCAACCCTTTTCAATGCAAAAGGTCAAGTTGTTCAATACACATAGATTAATTGGGAAGCTAATAGTTACACAAAGGAATTCTACTGTGTGCATAGTTAAGTTACAACTATATACACATTTAGAGGACTACACCCTCTAATTAAGTCCATAAAGATCTTGTGTTGAACATATTCATCCTTATTTCCTCATAATGGCATGTACTTTTTAGTTTAAAATGAGCTAGATGTTGAGAACATATATAATGCTACTCCACTACTAGTGAGTATAATATGGAATTTAGATGCTCCTACTTGTAGGGCCCTCTATGTGGTTGAACATTGTATCTTCAAATAATACCAAGGATGCAAAAATAAATTGATCTTTTTTGGAGATATTAATAAAAATGATACAATAGCATTCCCTAGAAAAAGGGTATTTGTTGAACCTTAATGGGAGAGAAGGAGACATTGATATACATGTAATTTTTGCAAATTGGTTGTACACAGTGTGCATCGATTTATGTTATGCTTCATCAATAACAAACCCAAGAGAGGTATGATTAAGTTTGGTGTTAGTAGGTGCCACAATAGGAAACTAAAATGAACCAAATAATAGATTTGTAAGGGGAGCTTTGTAATCATTGTATCCTAACCTTGTATAAATGAGTGTTAAACCTTGGTTACCATTTTTTCCATAATTTGGTCCATCATAAAAAACACTAAAGTTCTTTGGTAGAATCTAAGGTCACACACCAAGTTATGATTGAGGTTTTAATATTAGTTGTACTAATGCAAACATTTGCTAAAAAATCACTAATATAGATTCAATGCTTGAATTTGATGGAAAACTGAAAACTAGGGATAATCGAGGGTTACACATAGAAGCTAAAGGAATTATCTACAATATCTAAGAAAACATGAATAAATGTCACATATTTACTTAAGATATTTTTAAGAGGACAAGGTCACATGAAACAACAAATTTCAGCACTAAAATGAAAGAATGCATAAGACTTTTTGAAGTTTGTAGGATAAGATTTAAATGTTAGATCTATCCATTATCTACTATAGAATAATGTAAGAGTGGAATGAGTGAACATGAAACAACTCAAACACCATTTTATCTAAAAATATGCGGATTTGACAAATATTATGGAAATGTACTAGAGGATTTCTTTCCATGGTAATGTTGATTACGAAAACAAAAATGGTCTTAGTTAGATTAGAGTGGCGTAGATTGCAACTAATGTGTGTCAATTACTAGTTGAATTTTCCTTTGCATGTTGGTTATTTTTTATATGAAGATTAAGCGACATCACTAATCCATTTTTGGTGGAAGGTTAAGTTGCCTCTTTAGCCTCAAGTGAATGCTACTTTGTACCGACGATTAGTTGGCAATTTATTGTACATAAATCATACTCAGTTACATCTTTCATTTGTTGTTTATGTAGTCTCTCATTTTATGCAATATTTGCATAATTAAATAGAAATAAACAAAGGGGTTACTTTCTTGGTTTAAAAAAATATAATTACCGTCGTAACTCTAATGGTCAATAGGGAACTAACAATTATGTACACAATCTTGGTTTGGAACTTGATGCTCGGGTGTGTAGAAAACATACCATTTTTCTTTTCTCCACTAGAGTAGGGTATAGAGAAATTATTTGTACATCTCCGCAATGACTTTTCCTTCATTCTCATTCTCCTAAAAAAAAACAACCATGTGTAATCATCACTCTCTCTCAATTCCCTACTCCTAATCTATCCCTAGAATCCCTAGAAACCAAGTCTATCCATAGAAACCTAATCTAGCAATAGAAACCCTAGAAACCTAATCTATCCATAGAAACAATAATCTAACCCTTGAAACCTAATCTAGAAACTTATAATCTTGGAAACCTAATATAGGGTTTTCCTCAGTAAGAGACATTGGAATTTATGCAAAAAGGGGTCAAATTTGGAAATGCCTTGACTTTGAAGTCATGGCTAGTGTTCCAACATAAAACATTCCCAAACACACTTGCATTATCTCACAGAACTCAATCCCGTTTCCCAGTTCGAATCTTATGCCCCTAACACAAATTCACCATGTGTCTCTAAAAACCTCTACGAGGCAAGTTGCAACTGGCCATAGAACGATGATCATGGATTGGATCGATGAAACGTAGAATCCATTAGGATTAAGACATCAAAAATAATTCTAGCGGTTCCTCTCTCCCATGGGTCCATGTCCCAGAGCCGATCCATTTTGGCGATTTTGGAATCTAGAGTTTCTCTCAGTAAGGGACACTGCAATTTTTGCACAATGGGGTCCACTTTGGAAATGCCTCAACTGAGATATCGTGGCTAGTGGTCGTATCTCAAAAATACCCAAACACACTTGCATGAGATCATAGAACTCATATCTACTACTCGGATCAAATCATATTCCCCCAGAACCAATTCATCATGTGTCCCTGAAATCCTCTAGGAGACGCATTGCAGCTGGCCATAGAAAGATGATTGTGGTTCATATTTATGATCCATCAACTCTATTGGAATTGGGACATTGGAATAATGATAGGGGTTACTCTCTCCCTTGGTTCCATGTCCTAGAGACTGTCCTTTTCAATGATTTTTTAATCTAGGTTTTCTCTTAGTAAGAATAGTGCAATTTCTGCACAAGGGAGTCAACTTTGGAAATTCCTCGACTAGGAACTTGTGGCTAGTGATATCATGTTGAACCCGCCGAAAAACACTTGGATCATCTAACAAAACTCAATTTTTGTACCCAGATCAAACCCTATGCCCCCGACAGGGATTCAACATGTGTCCTTGAAATCCTATAGGAGGTGAGTTGAAAATGGCCATAGAACGATGATCGTGGCTCAAATTGATGAACCATCAACTTTATTGGAATTGGTACATTGGAATAATTCTAGGGTTCCTCTCTTACATAGGTCCATGGCCTAGAGCCCATCCATTTTAGCGATTTTGGAATCTAGGGTTTCTCTGAGTTAGAGATAGTGCAATTTATGCACAAGAGGGTCAACTTTGGAAATGAATCAATCGTGAACTCAGGCCTAAAATTCACAGATTGAAACTACCAAAAAAAACTTGCACAAGCTCATGAAACTCAATTCTGCTATCTGGTTTGAATCTTATGCCCTTGGGGCCAATTCACCATGTGTCCCTAAAATCCTCTAGGAGGTAATTTGCAACTCGCCATAGAACAATGACCATGGTTCGGATCGACAAACTATCAACTTTGTTGGAATCTAGAAGTCAGAATAATGCTAGGGGTGGCTCTCTCCCTTGGGTCCATGGCCCATATCCCATCCTTTTCAGCGATTTTGGAATCTGGGGTTTCTCTTGTTGATGTATATGTAACTTCGGAATGTATTTCACATATATGTATATTGTATTCCTATAGAGATGGTATTATTCCTCTATAAGGAAGTGTCGTCATTTATATTGTAAGTGTCGTAACTTATACTTGATGGGTTATTAGACCACCTTATTTGGGGTCGGCCCTGTATAAGTCATGTGGGTCAAAGGGTTATTAGACCACCCTATTGGGGGTCGGCCATGTGGGTCAAAGGGTTATTAGACCACCCTATTGGGGGTCGGCCCACTCAACATTATGTTATGTGGTAAAGTTCGAGCCTACATGAGTTAGGTAAAAAGGCAAGTCAAGTCAAGTATAAATAGAGTGCGGGAGGCACTCTATTTACACACTCACTTCTCACACATGCACTCAAGGAGGAGTGGCACACTTATGGAGGAGGAGGATATGCTGCTAGGTTATGGCTATCTCTCTTGGTTGGTTGTATCATTGCTCTATCTATCTCTGAGGAAGTTATTGGGGTTTTTCACCTTTATGGTTTTCCCCAAGTAAATCTTTGTGTCTCTTGTGTGCTTGCATTATTGTCTCCATGATTGATATGATGTAGATATGCTGTACATGTTGTTCTCTCAGTTAAGATCCTAGATCAGATTGAAGTAAATTCAGAAAATCTAACATGGTATCAGAGCTAGCCTGAAAGAAGGCATGATATGGCATGTATGACACTTGTTGCACTTACGATGCTAGGGCTTGATATAGCAAAAACCCGTCATCGTAGAACTTTCGCTATAAATCCGTTTTGGCAAAGTTTTCAGATATTAAATTGTTACAGGATGAAGATTAAATATCCAGGTACCTTGTGTCCAAAGGACAACCTCTAATTCGTTGTACTTTGTGATTTATGATCTGTACAATATAGGGTTTCTGCCTCTTCCAGATCTGAGTCAGAATCAGGTGACCTTGGGAAAAAGGTCATAACCTGGGCTAGGAAGATCCAAATGAAATTTCATAAAAAGGTAAAGGTAGTACATAGTCTGTACTATCTCAGAAAACGTTTTCAGAGGCCGAAGTTGAACCAGTGACACGTGGAACTCCGTACAAGTGCGCTCTCCTGTATTATCCCATAAACAGGTCACGTTGCGACATTTGGCATAACTCTCTCTCAGAGAGTCCAATTGAGGTCAGAACTGTCAGGATGGAAAATTAATAGGTCAAGCTATCTCAGGAAACTTTTTCAGAGGCCGAAGTTGAAAAAGTGACACGTGGCACGTCGTACAAGTTTGCACTCCTGTATTATCCCAAAACAGGTCACGTTGCGACATTTGACATAACTCTCTCTCAGAGAATCCAATTGAGGTCAGACCTGTCAGGATGGAAAGATAATAGGTCAGGATATCTCAAAAAACTTTTTCAGACCCTGTGGATCAAAAATTTCGGAGTTACACCAGAAACAATCAGGTACATATTTCTGTCAAAACATAATTATTTTTTGGTACCTTCATTCATGGCTTCCGGAATTTAGGGCTTTGGAGAAAGTTGGAATTTTTGTAATCAGAGACCACGGCTGAATGCTACTTATCAAAATAAAAATTTAGAGACCAAGATCAGAATTTTTGGTTGGGCAGAAGGCCAGGCTTGATCAGACCCTAGTTCGGGACTTTGATCAGGAAAGTGGAAAATTAGGGCTTCTGTAAAAATGGGAATTTTTGAAATCTGTGACCACGGCTGGAAGCTCCTCAGAAAAATAGAATCTTAGAGATTTGGATCAAAATTTTTGATTGGGTAGAAGAGTGGGATTCATCAAACCCCAGTTCAGGGTCACGTCTAGTGAATCCGGAAGTTTCAAAGGCAAAATTGAGGAGTGAAACTTTGCAGTTTTCAAATTCTAAATATACCAGTTTGATCAACTCATCAAGGCGCATATTTCTATCCTTTCGGAAGTTTAAAATTCAAAGTTTGAATTTTTGGGGTTTCTCTGACAAACCCATATCCAGCTCTAGGTCCAGTTCTTGCAAATCAAGTGGATTGGGTTAATCCTAGAAGAAGATGGATTGGTCACCTGCATAAGTGAAGAAGTTCCTGTCTTAGAGGGAGATGAGGATAAGGCCTTACATAAGAAGATTACAAGCGATCTCGACAGGTATGACTCATCGAGGTATGTTTCGATATTTGTCCATGATTAAGTTTATGGTATGTTTGTCTTCATGTTATTACGGTTAGTACAATTTTGATTTTAGATTTGTCGTATAACCTTAACAAAATTATGAATGCATGATAGAAGATATTCACTGGTTAGGGTGTTGACACTTATGATTGTACTAATGCATTATGGTGTTGTATGAGGTTTATGTTGTCTACTAACATGAAAGGTACACCAAGAAAGACAAATCATGTTCTAGTCCAAGAACATATGATCATGATAACATGAGGACAAAGATTCATCCATTGTCATGGATCTCATAGAAGATCCATTTACGAGGTATGTATAACTTGGTTTTGTAATAGTTAACCTATGAGATATACAGGTTACTAGCACAAGTCATTGAAGAAGAACAAGAAGACATCATGTGAGTATGTTAGACATAAATAGCTAGTATGCTAATCCAGGTATGTTTTTCCTATATCAAGCTAGAATCCTACCTTGGTTTAGGATCTTATACTGTTGTGTTGTTGATAATGATTATTCATGAAGTCATAGGTTTGAATAATCATGGTTGTATGCATATTATGTTTCTTACCTTAATTGATGATATGACTAACCAGAAGAATCATGAAGGTATAGGTTTGAATAATCACAGGTTTTATGCATATTATATCTCTTATCTTGATTGATGATTCAACTAACCTGAAGAGTCATAGGTTTGAGTAATTATAGGTTTAGACATGTTATGTTTCTTATGATTTGACTAACCATAAGAATCCTACATAAACCTTGAATGCTAATACTTATTATTTTCTGTTTGAAATGATCATGACTATACATGCTTGAGATTATTGTGTTTTAATAGTATGCTAATGAATGTATGATTTTATATGAGCTCACAAGGATAACACAATCATGATAATAATAAGCATGCATAGGGACCAAGGATGAATATGAGTTCAAGAACAGGTAATCCAGGAAGCAAAGATCAAGAGGGAGTACACTCCAGTGGTTTATTCAAGGATGCAAATATTCAGAGGGAGTTGACCATCTCTCTACTTTCCACAACAGAAAGGTGTAGAAGAAGCTACTTCAGATTAGGACTCCAACAGCTCCTGTAAGGAAGCAAAGACTCAGAGGGAGTCCACCCAACGAACAAACAAAGATAAGTATTTTAATTTCTTGCATATTTGTATGTTTAAATAAAATTGTTCAATGATGTATATGCTCATGTTCCTAGACTTAGGATATGTATTGTGCATATTAGAATAGTTGCATTGATGAACAGTATGCTACTAATATACATGGGTAAGTAGCCTATGGCACTGTACAACATTCCATTGCTACTTATCTAGAATGAAACCTCTTTGCTGACATGTTGGGAGTTGTGCACACTCTTAACAATGTTCTGGTAGAGATTGGAAGGCATCTAGAAAGTTACGGGATATGGATAAATGTTGTATTGAAGCATTGGCTAAAGATAGTTGCATGACTGTATGACATATTTCTTTATGTGTAAGAATTTGTTCTGAAAACTATGAGATGTTTTCTAATCATGCAATTTAACTTGTTGTGTAGGAAAGATCATATGCCATCTCCTACAAAAGAAGAACTACAACATTTTGTTCCAGCAACAAAGATATCTATTGAAGATATTGAAGATATTGAAGTTCCCAGGATCTGGGATGGAATGCCATGATCCATCGATCATGAAGAATGATGTTTGGGACGTAGTCCCAAGACGTAAAGGGAAGTTTGTTATGACTTCCAAATGGATCTATCAGATCAAGCATGTTGCAGATGGCAGCATTGAGAAATATAAAAGTGATGAAATAGAAGATGCACTAGATGGATTTCAAGACAGCATGGTGTAGTCATATATGTGTGCAAAACTTGGTATGGTAGGATAGACAGCCTTCTATCCAGTTTGGGCTTTACCAAGAGTAAAGCAAATTCCAACCTTGACTACAAGGTTGAGGAAGGCAATCCAGTGATACTACTTTTGTATGCAGATAACCTGTTTGTTACAGGTGAATATAGATTGATTGCCGCATGTAGCGGAAGCTTATTGCCGAGTTCGAGATGAAGAACTTGGGGATGATGCACTATTTGTTTTTGACATGGAGGTGTGGCAGAGTGCAGATGGAATCTTCCTTGAACAAGGGAAGTCTGCAGTAGAGATTCTGAAGAGGTTCGGGATGATGAATTGCAAGGCCATGGCCACACCTATGGCATCGAATCTGAAGCTTCTATGTGATGCCTCATCTCAGCTGGTTGATGTCTCTTTGTATCATCAGATGATTGGGTCCTTGATGTACCTGACGAACACGAGACCAAACATTTTCTTTGCTGTGAACACATTGAGCTAGTTCCTGATGGATCCGAGGAGTGTTCACCTGTTTGCTGTAAAGCATGTTCTGAGGTACCTGAAGGGTACAGTGGATTATGGGCTCAAGTATGAGGTGAATCAAAAGTTCAACCTGCAGGGTTATGTTGATTCAGATTGGGATGGCAGTGTTGCAGACAGGAAGAGCACATCTGGGTGTTGCTTTAGTATGGGATCAGGTGTGATCTCTTGGTTCAACAAGAAGCAGTCCTGCGTAGCACTGAGTACAGCTGAGGAAGAGTATGTTGCAGCCTATTCAGCTAGTTGTGAGGCAGTATGGCTACGGAAGCTACTGTCTGAGTTATTTGATCTCCCGCTGGATGCTACTGGTATCTTCTGTGATAACCAGAGTTGTGTGAAGCTATCCGAGAACCCAGTGTTTCATGACAGGTCGAAACACATAGAGATCAAATATCACTATATCAGGGATATGGTGCAGAGAGGAGCTGTGAAGCTCCTGTATGTTGCGACGGACGAGCAGATTGCAGATGTGCTGATGAAGCCACTATCCAGGGTGAAGTTCGAGTACTTCAAAGAGAGGCTTGGCGTTCTTCAGATCGAGGACACTTCGAGGAAGAAGTGATGGACACATTTGCTGAAGCCATTCCAAGCATGTTGGAAGGAGGATCCTTCACATGGCTGTGGATGTAAGCGCTGGATGATGAGCATCAGGATGATGTTCTGGTTTCTGCTTGGATATGATCAGTTGGATCATTTATATGTATGTACGCATCATGTTGGATGCTGGATATGATCAGTTGGATCATGTGTATGTATCTTTGTATGATCAGGTAGATCATGGATGCTGATGGGTACATTGTGTGGATCATGTATCTTTGTATGATCAGGTAGATCATGTATGTTGATGGGTACATTGTGTGGATCATGTATATTTGTATGATCAGGTAGATCATGTATGATTGATGGATACATTGTGTGGATCATGTATCTATGTGTGCATCAGATGGATGCATTGTATGATCAGGATGATCGTGGATGACGAGCTTCTCCAGATGACATGCAGCAGGATGTTGTAGTGATGATGATGAGTATCAGATGATACTTTGTGGACGTGGATCAGGTTGTGCAGGAAAGCATGTAATTTGTGCCCTGGGAGATTTGCAGATGGTCTTTCGAGGTTTTGCCTATGGCATGTAATTCAGTGCCCTGGGACATCTGGAAAATGCTCTTGCGAGGTTTTGCTTGGGAGGACATGTAATTTGTGCCCTGGGAGATCTGCAGATAGTCTTTCGAGGTTTTGCCTATGGCATGTAATTCGGTGCCCTGGGATATCTGGCAGATGCTCTTGCGAGGTTTTGTCCTATGGCATGTAATTTGCTCCTGGGAGCTCTGGACAGGATGAAAAAGGCCTCAGATGCTTCAGCCAGGTTTTGCCATGACCACATGTAATTTGCTCCTGGGAGATCTGGACAGGATGAAAAAGGCCTCAGATGCTTCAGCCAGGTTTTGTGGTGGAACACATGTAATGTGCTCCTGGGAGATCCGACAGGTAGAGCTGTGTGCTCGTAATAACCTAGGATGCTTCAGCCAGGTTTTCTGGTGAGATCACATGTAATGTGATCCTGGGAGATCCGACAGGTAGAGCCACGTGCTCGTAACAACCTGGGATGCTTCAGCCAGGTTTTGTGATGGGTCACATGTAATGTGCTCCTGGGAGATCCTATAGGTAGAGTTGTGTGCTCGTAATAGCCTAGGATGCTGCAGCCAGGTTTTGTGACGCACATAATAAGTCCTGAGGATTCCACAGTATGGCCAGTGATGATGAAGACCTGCAGGTGGTGGGCCTACATCCAGTATGAAAAAGGACTGGCTCTGTAGAACTTCCTATGACAAGTAGATTCAGAGATTGATTGAGATAGTAGCAGCAGTGACGATGATGATGACTCGATGACGATTATCTAGTGACGATGATCCAGAGAAGATGACTTGTGCTAGAAGAACTGTGTTGAGAAATACCTTCCTAGTTAAGAGGGAGTGTTGATGTATATGTAACTTCGGAATGTATTTCACATATATGTATATTGTATTCCTATAGAGATGGTATTATTCCTCTATAAGGAAGTGTCGTCATTTATATTGTAAGTGTCGTAACTTATACTTGATGGGTTATTAGACCACCTTATTTGGGGTCGGCCCTGTATAAGTCATGTGGGTCAAAGGGTTATTAGACCACCCTATTGGGGGTCGGCCATGTGGGTCAAAGGGTTATTAGACCACCCTATTGGGGGTCGGCCCACTCAACATTATGTTATGTGGTAAAGTTTGAGCCTACATGAGTTAGGTAAAAAGGCAAGTCAAGTCAAGTATAAATAGAGTGCGGGAGGCACTCTATTTACACACTCACTTCTCACACATGCACTCAAGGAGGAGTGGCGCACTTATGGAGGAGGAGGATCTGCTGCTAGGTTATGGCTATCTCTCTTGGTTGGTTGTATCATTGCTCTATCTATCTCTGAGGAAGTTATTGGGGTTTTTCACCTTTATGGTTTTCCCCAAGTAAATCTTTGTGTCTCTTGTGTGCTTGCATTATTGTCTCCATGATTGATATGCTGTAGATATGCTGTACATGTTGTTCTCTTAGTTAAGATCCTAGATCAGATTGAAGTAAATTCAGAAAATATAACATCTCTTAGTAAAAAACAATGAAATTTATGCACAATGGGGGTCAAATTTGGAGATTCCTTTACCGAGAACTCATGGATAGCAGTCCCACGTCGAAACTACCCAAAAGCACTTGCAATATCTCATGGAACTCAATTCTACTTCCCGGATCAAATCCTATGCCCATGGCATGGATTCAACATGTGCACTTAAAATCCTCTAGGAGGTGAGTTGAAACTAGCCATAGAACACGGGGGATTCACTAGAAGGCCATATAATATCACGTTCATTCATATTGCAGTATTAAATATTCATGAAAACCTAAAAATTAGATTGCTTATATATTAAGGGGCAAAGGGTTTTTTTAATTTAATGTAAGAATACAATAATACTTTGGGGTATTTTTTATATGGGCGAGCTGACAAATATCTGCCAAATGGAGATGGCGTTATCACGGTTGGATGAGAAATCGGGTTGAGGCAAGGCTCGGGCTTACTAGTATGCAGGGAAATCGTGTCTTGATGCATGCTTGAGGTCAGGGGTTTCATGGTGAAGTGGGCTTCCAGTCGATCATAGTCGAGAGACAGTGGTCATTGACAGCCAATTGTTACCAATAGCACTCAGCCAATTGTTATCAATAGCCTTGGGAGGCTCTGAGCCTCTAGGGCCTGTGATAGGCCCTCGATAGGCCTTGGGGGCTTGAATACCCAACCACTCATGCCTATTACAGGCCTTGGGAGGTTTAGTTAGCTTACTAGAGCTTGTTATAGGCCCTAGGGGCTTGGATACCTAGCTCACAATAGGCTTAGTTAGCGATTGGGGAACTGCAACATGCAATCTAAATGTTGTACTATGTGCATTGGCTCTAGTGACATACAAGAAGTGATCTCCTATCTTTTCATTAGACCATTAGATGTTGCAAATCATAATGATACGTGGTTGAGTAATTTCATTGTGGGTGAAGTAATGTGCATCCACAATATACATCGAAAGAAGCAAGGTGCATTTAGAAAGCATGTGGGGTCATAAGAGGGATATCATATCAATATACTAGGTAGAAATATAAAGGGGTATAAAAAATGTTAATGAAAAAATTGATACATACAATATCTAGTGAAAATAGGGGTTTTTTTAAATTGGGAAGGCGTATTGGGAGGGGGTTAAAAAAATGATTTTGGAAGGTATTTTCCAATATTTAGTGAAATTAGGGGTATTGTTTCATATGCCACAAACGAATGCGCTATGATAGCGGTTTATTGAGTGAAGCCCCCGTGTGCAAGACAAGCTGAACACAAAAATGGAAGGTGAGGCTAGAAGAGCCTCACCTCCTAAACTAAAATACAATAAGAACTCAGAATTCTAACAACAGCTACTAACACAATAGAATGAAACGATAGACACCAGATTTGCACAAATAAGACTAATTGTATTATGAGGCAGGGTGCCTTTTTATAACAATTACAAAAGGAGCACAATAAATGCTGGTCATTATTTAATACTGAGATATCTCTAATAATATAAATAAAAACTAATACATTAGTAGAACCCAAATAGTGCCTAATACATGAAGGGGGAGTGTGGGCCTCCCATACGGATCATTATACCAATTGATCCGCCGGTAGAGTAGGCTAGATCTAAATAATGCTAAGATGAAACTAAACTGCAAGACAAGCTGAGCACAACAATGGAAGGTGAGGCTAGAAGAGCCTCACCTCCTAAACTAAAATACAATAAGAACTCAGAATTCTAACAATAGCTACTAACACAATAGAATGAAATGACAGACACTAGAATGGCACAAATAAGACTAATTGTATTATGAGGCAGGGTGCCTTTTTATAACAATTACAAAAGGAGCACAATAAATGCTACTCATTATTTAATACTGAGATATATCTAATAATCTAAATAACAACTAATACATTCATAGAAACCCAATAGTGCCTAATACATGAAGGGGGAGTGTGGGCCTCCCATACGGATCAATTTCACTCTTGTCAAGGATACAATCCGGTTCCACCAGAAAATCTCCTTCTGGTTCCACCTATACATCATTCCAGTTAATCACATGAGTAGCATCATGCACATACTTTTTCAAAAGAAAGATGTGAAATACATTATGTACTTCAAGATTTGGTGGCAAAGCTAACTGATATGCCACTACTCCTACCCTGGACAGTATTTCAAAAGGTCCACAATACCTTGGTGATTAGCACAGTTTCCTAACTTTAAGGAGCTCTTTTTAGGTTTTACCTTGAGGAAGACATGTTCACCAACATGAAACTCTTTTTGAGTTCTTTTTATATCTGCATGACTTTTCTGTCTATCTTGTGCAATTTTCAAATTGCCTCTAACATGTTTCACGGTTAGTCCCATTTCTTTTAATAACTATGTTCCTAACATTAACTTATCAACTGGATTACTCCATGAAATAGGATTATTACATTTTATGCCATACAAAATTTCAAATGGACTAAGTTTTGTTGAAGCTTGGTAATGATTATTATAAGCAAACTCAGCAAGATGCAAATATTCCTCCCATTTTCCTGGTTGATCTCTAACATACATTCTTAACATGTCTTCAAGAATCTAATTGACTCTTTCTGTCTTCCCGTCCGTTTGTGGATGAAATGATGTACTAAAATTTAAAGTAGTATTTAAACCTTTAAATAAAGACTTCCAAAAATTTCCTGTAAACTTAGAGTCTATCAGAAATTATAAGTTTTGGAATCCCATGCAAACAAAAAATCGGTTTCATAAAAATT
Organism: Larix kaempferi; assembly: GCA_027924585.1. Classification (NCBI taxonomy): domain Eukaryota; kingdom Viridiplantae; phylum Streptophyta; class Pinopsida; order Pinales; family Pinaceae; genus Larix; species Larix kaempferi. The sequence continues at coordinate 6,986,769 of BSBM01000138.1, read as the reverse complement.
TCAGCAATGTTAGCAGCCTTGTAAGGAGGTTATAATTTCTATTAGCAGCCGATTTACTAAGCTTATCCACAGCTACCATTATGGAATCATTTTGTTTCTGATTTTTAGGTAAACCAGTTATAAAATAAATACTAATTATTTCCCACTTCCAATCTGGAATTGGTAGTGGCTGCAACAGTCCAACTCGGTTTTGATGTTCAGCCTTTATTTGTTGACATTCCATACACCTAGCAATATATTCAGCTACCTTATTTTTCATACATGGCCAAAAGTAATCCTTCCTCAACATTGTTATCGTATTTTGGTAACTAGGATACCCTGAGTATGATATTTTATGTATTTCATTTAAGATCAACAACTTAATTTTAGCAACATTGGGCACATAAAGTCAGTTTTTATACAACATTAAACCTCTTTCATCAATTCTGAAATATGTTATTAAATTTTCAGAGTTATTTTCAGCAATCTTTTCATCTAATTTTTGATATTTTTCATCCATTCTGATTCCTTCTTTAATCTGATTTTCTAAATCTGTTTTGTAAGTGTTGATTGTTGCCACACAATTTACTCTTGCGTTTCTACTTAATGAATCAACAACTTTATTCTCTTTTCCTTTAATGTGTTGAATCTCAAAATCATATTCGTTAAGGAAAGCTAGCCACCTAGCTTGCCTTGCGTTTATATTTGGTTGATCCAACAAATATTTTAATCCTTTATTATCTATTATTATTGTAAATTTACTTTCGTTTAAGTGATGGCACCACATCTTTAACGCATGTATTACGGCAGCCAACTCTAAGTCGTAAGTTGCGTAGTTCTTCTCATGAATTTTTAACTTTCTGGACTCATAGGAAATTACATGACCTTCTTGTGTTAAGACTCCTCCAAGTCCATCATTACATTCATCCGTGCAAACAATGAAATCCTTGTTTGGATCTGCAATTTTTAGAATAGCCCCGTTGTTAATAGTTCTTTTAGTTTCTTAAAACTTTCTTCACATTTTTTATCCCAAACAAATTTCTTACCTTTCTTTTGTAAGGAGGTTATAGGATTCGTTATTCGTGAGGATCCTTCTATAAACATATGATAGTATGTAATGTCCCTAAATTGTAAACACTTAAAAATTTCCGTTTATGGGTATATTGTCAGTTCAATCCATGTTTATCAAATTAACTTCAGCACTAGGGTATAAAATATAAGATTCACTTTAAATATTTAATAATATGCATGATTTCATAATTCTACTTAAGGCTTATGGTACGATGAACCTACTATGGTTGACTTCACTTAACAAGGCTTTGCGGAAGCATTTGTAAATGGGAAACTATTTTGTTTAATACTACATTGGATTTATAGTGAGTATCTTAGTTGGATTTATAGTCTCGATACTTCGTTAAAATCCAAAGGCTATTCTCATACCTGCATCTGGTTTAAATGTTCTGCCTTTTATATGTTTGAGATTATGTGCCCACTTAGATTCTAGCTTGGATAGATGTAGAGACAGTAATTGTTTTTATGATCTTTATGGTTTGAGGGGAAAAGGACTTGGTGGCCAAAATGGCCAGACTTACATAGCGCTTTTATGCTAAAGTATATTTAAATCTTCTCGCTTTTGTAGTTAATATTTAAAATCTATCTACTCTCCAAACTCCAACACCTATGTTTTAACGCTATGGTTTTGATCCATGTAAAAACAATGTAGAGCTTGCCAATGCCAAAAATGGTATTCACTATACGAAGTGGATATATAAATTTTAATGCTAAGTGAAAAGGGCCTATTGGATGGCACTAACAAGATCACCCTAAGGCTTTGTAAAATCGATGTATGGGTTAAGACTATTGTTTGGGCCAAACTTGTAAAACGTTGTAATAGTAATAAGAGAGTTGTTTTCACTATATGAAATGGGTGGCGAATCGAATTCTAATGGAGTTTGGTAGAGATTTTAATGGAGCTCTACGACAGCCTTCAAGTGGAGTACAAATGGAGCATTTAAGACTAAACCCTGAGGCTTTTGAATGTCCCAAAGCAGGTTATCGTTTCTTGCTTGTTTGGAGAGGGGGTAGAGCCCTACTCTCCATGCCCTGAAGGTGCTCATGACCAACTTTGTGTTGCACCCTGGTAGTTGATACTAACTCCCGTGAGGTAAGATTTCATGTGCCAACCACTCTTACTCTCAGTACTTGGATTATTTTATCACAGGTTAGAACGTTTGTAATAATCGTGGCTCAGTTTGTGTTGACAAGGTAGCTGGTGGTAGCAACTCGAGCCTGACCTGGGCATCGTGACTATGGCAAAAAATAATGGTAAGTTTGGAATTTTTTGGACACCTCCTTCCATTCAAGTCATAGTTTGAATAGCTGGGTCAAGTACTGAAAAAGTGGGTTTTGGAGCTTTTGGCTGTGGATTCATGGATTCATTTGTTTATGTAATAAGTGGCTATGCCCTATAATCCCCATCATTTTGACTCGGTGTAGCCTGTAAGGAATTTTTGAGATAAAGACAACTAAAAGATTTTACTCCTGTGTAATGTTTGTATGCCATCATGGCATTTGGGAACTAATTAAGTGTTAATTCAAAAGGTTGATGGTAACAGAAATCATGGTTATAATCTGTTGATTTTTATGAGTTTCTTATATGTGCTTTTAATTCTTTCCCTATATTAGAGGCATTTAGATGTATGTAGCAGGTCCTTTCTCTTTGATAATCGTATGGTTACTTCACAGTAATGGAAGATTGTTTAAGTCCAGGGTTGAGCAAATCTAGTTCCATCGTTTGGGATTTTAAATTAAATTCCGTGTCTTACTGTAGTTTTGGGAAAGGGTAATGTTGAAATGGAATCCTAAAGGGACAGGCCCTAGCTGGGTTTTTTGTTTGACTTTTACTCCTCTCTTGGCATACAAATTCGTTTTACCTCTGAAATGTATTTGTTTAGTGTTTTAGTTAATATTTGTTGCATTTCTAAAGAGAGAGAAACAGAGATGAGTAGAAGAGTATTAATATGCGTGTTTGATTTATTTCGTTGAAAATGGAACTCGCTGTCTGGAAGTGTTTTTATCATAATGGTAGGGCAAACATTGGTATTTGCTTTCTTGTCTAAAAACTTATGGTGTAGTTCGATGTCCTAACCCTGGCGTTGATAATGGATGTTTTTCTTTAATGTTTTAAGCTGCATGTTTAAGTTGGTGATATTGTTATGAGCCAGCAGAGATCCATGAGGTATCGGATCTCTGTAGCATACTTTAAAAGAAATTTTTTAGAGGGTAGGTGATTCGACCCTGACACATTGTGGTTTAAAATTAATCTCCGAAATAATGTTTAAAGGAGATGCCTAGCTTATGTAAGGCATCTCTCGTTAATCCCATGCTAAAAGAAAGCAATCTGCGCTAAGGGTTTGTCAATGGTTTGATTAGGGAAGTTCTCATTTAAAAGTTTCATTATAGTTCTCAAAATATTTGACCCGCGTTTCTTTTCTTGTTTCCTTTTTAAAATAAATGGAAAACTGGGTTTAACTATGTGTGGTCTCGTGGATCTTTGGAAGGATCTTTGTATGCATTTTGATTCCTGGTTTTAAAGGTCAACCCTGGTTTTCTCATACTTGAGTAATTTAAATGTACAGTGTGATAAATACGATTTCATTTTTGTAAAGAATAATAACTCAGGCAGTAACAATATTTAATAAAAGTTGATACTAGTGGTTTTATTTATATGGGTATCTAGGACAGGCTAGCTAGGATAGCCCTGCTAGATCCATGTAACATTTAGGGCAGATGTTTATACATAAATAATAACTAAAATTTAAACCTAGAGTTTAAACCCTGGGAGCCCATGCCATTTCGCCCTTGCTCCAAAAAACAAAAACTATACTGTACGAAAACATGAATGCTATATATTAATTCCTATTTTAATTTCTAAATATAATTGCACTGTATCAACAATTTGTAGTTCATACCTAATTCTTGATGTTTGATCTTCCCTTACAGAACCTGCATACTCAAACACTATTGAATGAAAAATGTATTGAACTAGCTGGCTTGTAAGGTGATATTTAGTTGAATAACCTTGGGACTACCATGTTCCTCCCAACCATCACCCTTAGACCATTCCTAGTTCTAACTGGATCCCCCTGAGCTGGTTCCAACATGAAATAAGAGAAGTAGAGAAGCTAGGATAGGCTGATGATCAAATATGGGAAAATAGTAAGCTTCTTCAATTCTGTATAATAATTCTCTTCTAATACCATAAGAGAATTATAGTAGAAAAAGATGATCCCTCTCTTGGGATCTTCCCTTCTTTATATAGGTGAGTTTGTTTGGAATATAGCTGTTTGACTTTAAATAATAATATTCACCTTTTAATTTAATTTGAATTATAATATTTATGAAAGGTATTTTATTAATTATTCACTCCTAGTTTATCTAGGACCTTTATTTTGTTACAAATAGATGTATCTTTAAGTTATATAAAAAATAATAATATTATTATTAATAATATTAATAGTAATAATAACATGATAAATATCTTATGCATAACCTTTATGCACGTTATTTACATAAGTAATCTTTCTTTTATAAATAATAAATCTATTTATTCAATAATTAAATATGATAACTCTTTGATTTAATTATGTACATACCATAATAATTCTTTGATAAATATTAAGTACAAGGGCCAACTCTTTGGATAGGGTCGTTTGGTAAGCTTGGATGGTTGGCTAGGTTAGGTGCCTCTAGGTCTCTCTCTTGCATGTGGGATTCCCTCTTTTAAGATGGTAGTTTCTGCAGTCCTTGATGATAGATAGAAAATGATTCATTTAACCAATTTAAATAAATGTGATGAATAGATGTGCTATTCAAAGTCTTCTCGACTCAACACTTTTAAGATCAAGTAACCCTGAGTGCTCTTCAGATCTTTAACTCAACACTCTCACATGGGTGTTACGCCAGTGCAATTCTAGAGCATCCTGCTCAACAGCAGTGCTAGAATGTGGTTGTGAAGCACATCTAGAAGGTACAAATGGCCTTGGATCCGATATTCATTCTCAAGCTTGGAGTGCTCCAGGGATTATGCCCAAAACTCTACATACATCGGGGATTACGCTCAGTACGTAATAAAATCCTCTAGGTACATCGGGTCTTATGCCTAGTACATAGTTCATCCATGTGTTCCTGATTCCACGCTCAACACATCATATAAATCAATCATGTAAACCATAAATTTGCACAGTATGTAACAAAAGATCATCTTAGTATATTAGGGTTTGTACCCAATCTCATAATAAAATATAAATCAATACATTGGGGCTTTTTGTCCAGTATATAACAATAATCTACATTAGTTAGGGTCCACGCCCAATATGTAAATCTATAAAATAAATGAATCATGTGCATTAGGGATTATTCCCAATAATAAAAATAAATCATATGTGTTGGGGCTTAAGCCCAGTATATAACATCAGAAATAGTGAGCCAAAATTCGGTATATTACATCCCTCCCTGCTTAGAACAACATTGTCTCGGTGTTCTAGGGACTAGAAATGAAGTCATGAAATAAGGAGGGGTATGCCTCTTTCATGGTTGTCTCATTTTCCCAAGTAGCCTATTTTGGTCCGAAGTGCCTCCATTGCACTTTCAATTGGGTGATGGTCCTTCTTCTAAGTTGCACCTCTCTCTTGTCCAAAATGTGCAGGGGCTCCGGTATGAATTCCCCTTCGGGTTCCACCTGTAATAAGGACCAATCAATCACATGTTTAGTATCGTATACATATTTCTTTAATAAGGATGCATGAAAAACATTATGAACTTTTACATGAGCTAGTAAAGCTAACTCATATGCCACTGGCCTCTTCTTGGCTAGTATCTCAAAGGGTCCACAAAATCTGGGGGCCAACTTCCTGCATCACCCCAAGATCAAGGATCTTCGTTTTTCCTTCACCTTTAAGAAAACATGTTCGCCGACTTGGTAATCTTTGTCTTTTCTTTTCCTATCCGCATAACTCTTTTGGCGGTCTTGTGCCTCCTTCAAGTTTTGTTGTACCTTGGAGACTAGCTGCTTCAAGTCTTTTAGTAAGTCAGGGCCTAGCATAAGTCTATATACCGGACTATCCCAAGTTACAGGTGTCTGACATTTCTTGTCGTAGAGTACCTAGAAGGGGCTCACCTTGGCAGAGGTCTGGTATCCATTGTTGTAAGCACACTCTGCAAGGTGCAAATAATCCTCCCACTTTGTGGGGTTGTTCATAACATCATCCTCAACATATCCTCAAAGATTTGGTTTACTCGTTTCGGCTGTCCATCGGTTTGGGGGTGGTACACGGTACTAAACTGTAGTTGTGTCTCCAAACCGGAGAACAATGCTCTCCAGAAGTTGCTAGTGAACTTTGTGTCTCGATCGGAAATGATTGCCTTGGCTATCCCATGCAATCGAGAAATCTCCTTTAGGAAGATGTCCACGATGTGAATGGCTTTGTAGGTAGACTTTACTGGTATAAAATGTGCTGCTTTGGATAACTTGTCTACTACTACACAGATGGAGTCATTTTGCCTCTTACTTTTTAGTAAACCTGTAATGAAATCTATACTGATGACCTCCCACTTGCACTCTGGAATGGGTAATGTTTGCAGTAGTCCCGAAGGGTGCTGGTGTTCTTCCTTAACCAGCTGACACTCTTGGCACTTAGAAATGAATAAAGCTATGTCAACTTTTAGTTTAGGCCAAAAGAAGTGTTTCTTTACTGTTGATTCCATCTTTTGATATCCCGGATGTCCCGAATAGGGATTCTGATGGAATTCTGTAAGGATTTTAGGTCTAATGTCTCCACTCTCTGAAACATAAAGTCTCTCTTTCGACCATAGCAGTCCCGACTTGTCTATCTTATACTACTTTTTTTGTTGGAATAAACTATCATCTTGGATCTTTTTAAGAATCTCGACATAGAATTGGTGACTCTGACATGCCGTTCTAATCCTGTGGTGTAAATCTGAGTTAGTTTGACTCACGGTCACCTCATATAACATATGGGCCCATTGACTTAAAGCATCGGCGATCTTGTTCTCCTTTCCCTTTATGTGCTTTAGCTCGAAGTGGTACTCACTAAGGAAGGCTAGCCACCTGGCTTGTCTGGCGTTTAGGTCAGGTTGGTCAAATAAGTACTTCAGAATCATGTTGTCTGTATTTAATAGGAACTTCTCTCCCATAAGATAGTGCCTCCACATCTTCAAGGCATAGATAATGGAGGCTAGTTCAAGATCATGTGTGGGATAGCTATGTTCATGTTCCTTCAACTTCCTTGACTCATAACAGATAACAAAGTCATTTTGCATAAGGACTCCAATGAGCCCTTGCTTTCTTGCATCTGTGCAAACCACGAAGTCCCCATCGGGGTTAGCAATCCGTAGGATGGGTGCATTAGTCTAAAGTTGCTTTAACTTTTGGAAACTTTCCTCCCATTTTTTCGTCTAAAGAAATTTGGTTGTCTTCTTCTACAAGGCTGTCATAGGACAAGCAATTCGAGAGAAGTTCTCAATGAACTTCCAATAGTACCCAGCTAACCCTAAGAATGATCTTATGTCGATTACACACATGGGGGTAGGCCTTTCCTCTATGGATTTAATCTTCTCGGGGTCGATTGCTATCCCCTTCTCTGAAATGATGTGCCCTAGGTACTGTATGCGGGGTTTGTAGAAATCACACTTGCTAAACTTAGCGTACAGTTGATCCTCTCATAGTACTCGTAACACTATCCAAAGATGTTCTTCATGTTCTTCTTCATTCTTGGAGTAGATCAGAATGTCGTCGATGAAGACTAGAACGAACTTAACAAGGTATTTACTAAAGATGTTTTTCATCATGCACATAAAGTTGGTAGGTGCATTATTCAAACCAAAAGGCATTACCACAAACTCGTAATGGCCATATCGAGTTCGAAACGCGGGTTTACTGATGTCTTTGTCACAGATTCTCACCTGGTGGTATCTGGATCGTAAGTCGATCTTTGAGAAGATCTTCGCTCCTCCGACTTGATCAAACAAGTCATCAATTCTCGAAAGTGGGTAATGGTTCCCGATAGTTCATTTGTTGAGTTGGCAGTAATCGATGCACATCTGCATCATCTTGTCCTTCTTTTTGGCAAAGAGTATTGGTGCTCCCTAGGGGGACACACTTGGTCGGATATAACCTTTCTCGATCAGATCTTGTAGCTGAAGCTTGAGTTCCACCAATTTAGGTGGACTCATGTGGTAAGGGGCCTTGGAAACTGGTACGGACCTGGGTGTTAACTCTATGGAGAAGTCTAGGTCTCGTTTAGGCGGTAGCCTAGGCATTTCCTTGGGAAATACATCCTTGAATTCTATAAGGATTGGGAAGTATTCGATCTTATGTTCCCTATCTGCTTCTAGGGTTCGAATGTTGACTGCAAAGATTTTACAACCCTTTCTTATTCATGTCTTTGCTTGTAAGGCAGATATCTGTTTTACAAAAAATTTCTTAGGGATGCCTTGAATGGTCTTCTGATTCCCTTGTTTATCCGTGCATAGTATTGATTTGTTCAAGCAATCAAGTAGGGCATGATGTTCTTTTAACCAATCCATGCCTATTAGTACATCATAATATCCTAGTGGTAGCATGTTTAAATCCACCATAGTCGGGAACCCGTTCAAATCTATCTCACAAGTTTTAACTAGTTCAGAGACTTTCCGTTTGGTACTAGTAGCTAGTTGTGCCATCCATGGTTTCTCGTGACTCACTCGGTTTAACTTACAAGTATCAACAATCTTAGGGGAGACATAACTTCGGCATGCATAGAGACCTATTAAAATTGAAATGGCTGTGTTTGAGATCTTACCCTCAATTTCAACCATAGTGGCCTAGTGATCTGCTTGTCGGCCATCAAGTGCGGCATAAATTCTTGGTGTTTTTGCTATGTCCCCTATGGTAGGGTTTGCTTGGACATTGTGTAAAACTCTCTCTGCCTTGTTGGGGCAATCTCTGTAGTGGGGCCCTTGGCATTTCCAACAAGTAATGGTTAGTGCGGAAACTTTTTCCCCCTTGTTGAAAGCTGGTATGTTGGCATGTGGTGGGGGTGCATTTGGTCATGCATGAGGTTGGTTGAAGCCTCTGTTGGGAGGGAAACTATTGTTTTGTTTCCGGTAAGGTGGTGGTCTAAAAACTGGTCTTCGATTGTCTGAAAAGGTTCTAAACCTATCTTTGTTTCTGTTTATGCTATCATTTCTTGGCTGTCCATGTTCATACCAAAGTCTTGCCTTTTGTAAGGTCATGTCTAGGGTTTTGGGCATGTCAAATTCAATCTTCTCTCTAAAATTTGGTGGTAGACATCCCAAGAATTGTTGTATCTTGAATTTTTCATACTTTATATAAGGAACATAATGCAACAAATCTAAAAATATGTTGATGAAAGCTTCCATAGTTAGGGACCCCATTTTTAGTTCATGAAATTCTTTGATATTCTTGTCAAAAAATATTTCAAACATGTATTTGTCCTGAAATATTTTCTTGAAAGCATCCCATTTTATGCCCCTCATTTCCTACCCTTTGGTGTGTTTCAAGTCTCTCCACGATCTGGCCTCTTTACCATTTAAGTTATAAATGGCCAATCGGGCTTGCATTTCATTGGAATAGTTGTGGACTTTGAAATAATTGTTCATCCCTAATAGCCACTCCTCATATTTTTCCCCAGTATTTATCTCTCCTCCATACGTTGGGGCTTTGATTTTCCTGAATTCTCCTTGTAAAATATCATCATTCTTCGTCCTTTTCTTGCAAGGGGAAGGTGAGTCATCCTCATTGGAGGAGATTTTACAATGTTCTTCCATATAATCATGTATGTGTTCTTCATGCATATCCTCTTTAGTACTGATGGATATTTTTGTGTGACACTTGTTTTCCTTGGTTTTGTTGGCTGATTGGGTGGACTGTCCATGGGACCTTTCCCCCGTTAAGCTCTAAAGTAGAGCTTCATTTATGGCCTGTTGTTCCTGTCTTTCCTACATATTATCATCCTTGAAACTCTGCAACTCATTTTGCAACTGTTGTATTGATTTCATTAAATCTGATTTTAATTCCACCACGATCTCTTGCTCTCATGGTGGAGATTTCAAATTCCCATGTATGTTGGTGTCTTTTTCTGTATTCATACTCAGATTGTAATTGTACCTGCAATGTCGTATCAATGTTAAGAACAAAAATCTATTAGTTCATATACACATATAAAAAAAAATTATAAATGTATGTTCTTGATTTATAAGTATCTACAGCGTGTGTTCTTCTTGTAATGATCCCAATAGGTCTCTTAGTATTGTAGTTGGGATTTGATACCACTTCTAATGTCCCTAAATCGTAAAAAATAAAAAAATTTCGTTTATGGCTAACATCGTTAGTTCGGTCCATGTTTATCAAATTAACTTCAACACTGGGGTTTAAAATATAAGATTCACTTTAAATATTTAAGAATATGCATGATTACATAATTCTACTTAAGGTGTATGGTATAGTGAACCTACTATGGTTGACTTCACTTAACAAGGCTTTGTGGAAGCATTTGTAAATGGGAAACTATTTTGTTTAATACTACATTGGATTTATGGTTATTATCTTAGTTGGATTTATAGTCCTCGTACTTGGTTAAAATCCAAAGGCTATTCTCATACTTGCATCTGGTTTAAATGTTCTGCCTTTTATATGTTTGAGATTATGTGCCCACTTAGATTCTAGATTGGATAGATGTAGAGACTGTAATTGTTTTTATGAGCTTTATGGTTTGAGGGGAAAAGCACTTTGTGGCCAGACTTAGTTAGCCTTTTTATGCTAAAGACTATTTAAATCTTCTTTCTTTTGTAGGTAATTTTTAAAATCTATCTACTCTCCAAACTCCAACACCTATGTTTTAACTCTATGGTTTTGGTCCATGTAAAAACAACGTAGAGCTTGCCAATGCCAAAAAGGGTATTCATTATACGAAGTGGATATATAAATTTTAATGCTAAGTGAAAAGGGCCTATTGGATGGCACTAATGAGCCCACCCTAAGGCTTTGTAAAATCGATGTATCGGTTAAGACTATTGTTTGGGACAAACTTGTAAAAAGTTGTAATAGTAAAAAGAGAAGCGTTTTCACTATATGAAATGGGTGGCGAATCGAATTTTGATGGAGTTTGGTAGAGCTTTGAATGGATCTCTACGACAACCTTCAAGTGGAGTACAGCTGGACCATTTAGGACTAAACCTTGAGGGTTTTGAATGTCCCAAATCATGTTATCATTTCTTGTTTGTTTGGAGGGGGAGGTAGAGCCATGCTCTCCATGCCCTGAAGGCGTTCATGACCAGCTTTGTGCTGCACCTTGGTAGTTGATACTAACTCCTCTGAGGTAATATTTCATGTGCCAACCACTCTTACTCTCAGTACTTGGATTATTTTATCACAGGTTATAATGTTTGTAATAATCGTGGCTCAGTTTGTGTTGACAAGGTAGCTTTTGGTAGCAGCTCGAGCCGGACCTAGGCATTGTGACTATGGCAAAAAAGAATGGTAATTCTGGACTTCATGGCCACCTCCTTCCCTTCACGTCATAGCTTAAATAGCTAGGTCAAGTAGGTAAAAGTTTGTTTTGGAGCTTTTGGACGTGACTTCATTTGTTTATGTAATAAGTGGCTACGCCCTGTAGTGTTCTCTGCGATGTAATCCTCAGCATTTTGACTGAGTGTAGCTTGTAAGGCGTTTTTGAGATGGAGGCAGCTAAAAGATTTTGCTCCTATGTAATGTTTGTATGCCATCATGGCGTTAGGGGACTAATTAAGTGTTAATTCAAAAGGTTGTTGGTAACAGAAAACGTGGTTATAATCTGTTGATGTTTATGAGTTTCTTATATTCGTATTTAATTCTTTCCCTATCTTAGAGGCGTTTGGATGTATGTACTAGATCGTTTCTCTTCGATAATCATATGGTTACTTCCGAGTAATGGAAGATTTGTTAACTCCAGGGTTGAGAAAAATTACTTCTGTCATTTGGGATTTTAAATTAAATCTGAGTCTTACTGTAGTTTTGGGAAAGGTTAACGTTGAAATGGAATCCTAAAGCGACAAGCCCTAGCTCGGTTATTTGTTTGACTTTTACTCATGTCTTGGCATACGAATTTGTTTTACCTCTGAAATGTATTTGTTTAATGTTTCAGTTAATATTTGCTGCATTTCTAAAGAGAGTGAAACAAAGCTGAGGTAGAAGAGTATTAATCTCTGTTTTTGATTTATTTCGTGGAAAATGGAACTCGTTGTTTGGAAGTGTTTTTATCATAATGGTAGGGAAGATGTTGGTATTTGCTTTCTTGTTTAAAAACTTATGGTGTAGTTCGATGTCCTAACCTTGGCATTGATAATGGGTGTTTTTCTTCAATGTTTTATGCTATGTGATTAAGTTGGTGATAATGTTATGATACGACAGAGATCCATAATGTATCGGATCTTTGTAGCGTACTTTAAAAGTAAGTTTTTAGAGGGTAGGGGATTCGACACTGACACGTCATGGTTTAAAATTAATCTCTAAAATAATGTTTAAAGGAGGTGACTAGCCTGTGTAAGGCGTCTCTTGTTAATCCTGTGCTAAAATAAAGCGATCTATGCTAAGGGTTTGTCAATAGTTTGATTAGGGAAGTTCTCATTTAAAAGTTTCACTATAGTTCTCGAACGATTTGACCTGCATTTCTTTTCTTGTTTCCTTTTTAAAATAAATGAAAAAATGGGTTTAACTATGTTGGTCCCATGGATCTTTGGAAGAATCTTTGTCTGCATTTTGATTGCTTGTTTAAAAGGTTAACCCTATTTGTCTCATACTTGGATAATTTAAATGTACAGTGTGAGAAATACGATGTCGTTTTTGTAAAGAATAATAACTGAGGCACTAACAATATTTAATAAAAGTTGATACTAGTGGTTTTATTTATATGGGTATCTAGCACAGGCTAGCTAGGATAGCCCCACTAGATCCATGTAACATTTAGGGAAGATGTGTAAACATAAATAATAAATGAAATTTAAACCTAGAGTTTAAACCCTAAGATCCCATGCCATTTGGCCCTTGCTCCAAAAATAAAATAAAACTATAATGTACAGAAACATGAATGCTATATATTAATTCTTATTTTAATTTCTAAATCTAATTGAACTATATGGACAATTTGTAGTTCATATCTGATTCTTGATGTTTGATCTTCCCTTGCAGAACCTGCACACGCAAACACTAGTTAATGAAAAATGTATTGACCTAGCTGACCTGTAGGGTGATATTTAGCTGAATAACCTTAGGACTACCATGTTCCTCCCAACCATGACCCTTAGACCATTCATGGTTCTAACTAAATCCCCCTGATTTGGTTCCAACATGCAATAAGAGAAGTAGAGGAGCTAGGATAGGCTACTGATCAGATCTGGGAAAATAGTAAGCTTCCTCAGTTCTGTAGAATAATTCTCTTCTAATACCATAAGAGAATGATAGTAGAAAAAGATGATCTCTCTCTTGGGATATGCCCTTCTTTATATAGGTGAGTTTGTTTGGAATATAGTTGTTTGAGTTTAAATAATAATATTCAGCTTTCAATTTAATTTGAATTATAATATTTATGAAAGGTTTTTTATTAATTATTCACTCCTAGTTTATCTAGGACCTTTATTTTGTTACAATTAGATGTATCTTTAAGTTAGATCACAAATAATAATAATAATATTAATAATAATAATAACATGATAAATATCTTATGCATAACCTTTACGCATGTTATTTACATAAGTAATCTTTCTTTTATAAATAATAAATCTATTTATTCAATAATTAAATATGATAACTCTTTGATTTATAATAATTTTTTGATAAATATTATGTACAAGGGCTAACTCTTTGGCCAGGGTCTTTTGGTAAGCTTGGATAGTTGGCTAGGTTAGGTGCCTCTAGTTTTCTCTCTTGCATGTTGGATTCCCTCGTTTAACATGGTAGTTTCCGCAGTCCTTGAAGATAGATAGAAAATGATTTATTTAACCAATTTAAATAAAAGTGATGAATAGAAATGCTATTCAGAGTCTTCTCGACTCAACACTTTTAAGATCAAGTAACCGCGAGTGCTCTTTAGATCTTTAACTCAACACTCTCACATGGGCATTACGCTAGTGCAATTCCAGAGCATCCCGCTCAACAGTAGTAATAGAATGTGGTTGTGAAGGACATCTAGAATGTACAAATGGCCTTGGATCCGGTATTCATTATCAATCTTGGAGTGCTCCAGGGATTATTCCCAACACTCTATGTACATCGGGGCTTACGCCTAGTACGTAATAAAATCCTCTAGGTACTTCGGGGCTTATGCCTACTACATAGGTCATCTGTCTGTTCCTGAGTCTTCGCTCAACACATCATATAAATCAATCATGTAAACCATAAAGCTACACAGTATGTAACAAAAGATCATCTTAGTATATTAGGGTTTGTACCCAATCTCATAATAAAACATAAATCAATACATTGGGGCTTTTTGCCCAGTATATAACAATAATTTGCATGAGTCAAGGTCCATGCCGAATATGTAAATCTATAAAAAAAAAATGAATCATGTGCACTAGGGATTATGACAAATAATCAAAATAAATCATATGTCTTGGGGTTTAAGCCAGTATATAACATTAGAAATAGTCAGTCAAAATTTGGGATATTACATAGTAACCTATAATTCCCATAAAAGATCGTACACTAGTTACGTATTTAGGGGCAGGCCATTCATTAATTGCTTTTATCTTGTCCAGGTCTACTGTGATTCCATCCTTGGATATCACATGCCATAGGTACTGTATTTTATCTTTGAAGAAATCACATTTGCTGAGCTTAGCGTAACGTTGATGTTCTCTTAACACTTGTAAAATTATCTTTAAATGTTCATCGTGTTCCTCTTTCGTCTTAGAATAAATTAGGATGTCATCAATAAATACCACTACAAATTTATCAAAGTACTTATGTAATACATTATTCATTAAACAAATGAAAACTGTTGGAGCATTGGTTAGCCCGAAAGGCATAGCCACAAACTCGTAATGCCTGTAACGGGTTCTGAAAGCAATCTTAAAGATTTCCTCATCTTTAATCATGGCTTGATGGTACCCTAACCTCAAGTCTAGATTAGGAAATATCATTGCACCACGCAGTTGATTAAATAGATCATCAATGTGGGGAAAAGGATATCTGTTCTTTATGGTCATTTTATTTAACTGACGGTAATCTATGCATAAACGCATAGTTCCGTCCTTCTTTTTAAAAAATATGGCAGGTGCTCCCCACGGAGACATGCTTGGCCTTATGTAATTTTTATCAATTAGTTCTTTTAGATGTGATTTAAGTTCATTAAGCTCCAGAATGTTCATTCTATAAGGATCCTTTGACTTTGGTACCACTTCTGGTACCAACTCAATGGTGAAATCTAATTCCCTTTTCGAAGGTAGTCCTGGAATTTCTTCCAGGGAATACATCAGAAAATTCCTTTAGAAAGGTTATGTCTTCCAGCTTTCACTTATATTCCTGAGGTTATTGTTCATCATTAATTACATTTACAGCAAACAATTTACACCCTTTTTGAACAACCTTTTTAACTTGCGAAGAAGAAATTTGTCTAACAAATGTTTTTCTAGGAATTCCTTTTACTGTTATAGATTCACATTTATCATCTAAACAAGTAAAAGTCTTTTCAAAACAATTTAACACTACCCCATGCTTTTCTAACCCATCCATTCCAATCAGAACATCGTAAGAACCTAAAGGTAACACATTTAGCTTAACATGAGTCCTAAACTGATTCATCAATAATTCACACTCTTTTACATAATCCATCACCTTTCTTTTAGTTCCAGTAGCGAATTGGACCAACCATGACTTATCAAACTTGTCTATTTTCAGATTGCAACATTTCACTAAATTAGGTGACACATAGCTAAGACTTGCTCCTCGATCAATTAAAATAGAAATGGGTTTATTTTTCAGCATACCTTCCACTTCAACCATTGAAGTTTGATGATCAGCTTGTCTGTTTTCCAAAGCTGCATTTATCCTGGGCATCTCCCTTGCCAAGTCACCTATAGTCACTTCCTCCTGTACTGTATGTATGTTGTTGACAGTCCTCTTTCTAAGTGGGTAGTTTGATGGATAGTGAGGTCCCTAACAGTCCCAACGTTTAACAGGTTCTTTCTGTTCATTATTTTTAACAAAATTTTTAGGTGGATCTCTCTTTCCTGTAGTTGTAAATTTTGACTGTTCATTACCTCTTGAATTATTCCCTTGAAATTTTCTATTAGAATAATTACGTGAATTACTATTTCCAAAGTTGTGATTAAAAGATAAATGATTTTTCCTTTATTCAAAATTATTAGGCGTCTTTACTTTCCAGCTTGGTAGGCCTTCCCTTTTTTTTTGTTCACTACATATATTTTCTTTCCTCATTGCCTCTTCAAGAGTTCTGGGATCATCGTATTCAATTCTATCCTATATATGAGAGGGTAAACAGCTCAGAAATCTCTGTACCTTAGGTTTTTCTTCAGTGATGTAAGGCACATATCTTAACAAATTTAAAAACTTGTTGCTCAATTCCTTCATATCCATGGATCCTAACTTTAATTCATAAAACTCTTTAGCTCATTCCTCATAATACCGTTCCGACAGAAACTTTATCTTAAAATACTTCTTAAAATTACTCCAGTTTACATTTTTATCCTTTAAGCATTTTACTCTTTTTAAATATTGCCACTAGATGTCTGCTTTTCCAGTCAGATTATAAATTGTCATTTTAGTTTTTAAATGACTTGAGTAGTTGTAGATTTGAAAATACTTATTCATACCGGACAGCCATGCTTCGGCTTCCTCAATCTTTTTTGTTTCTCCATTAAAAGTTGGTGGTTTTATCTTTTTAAATTCCCCTGAAATCTCCTCATAGGGTCTATACTTCTTCTTCTTAGTAAAACAATCACTTTCACTACTATCGCTGGAATACTCATGCTTCTTCCTGTGCTATTTAACAATGGTTTCAGATGAAGAGCTAGTTTCATAACTAGTAAGTTTTAGCTTTTTACCTCTACATTGGTAGGACATAGTTCCAGATTCAGAATGATTTTCTGTTTTCTTTTCATTATTATGGAACTTGTCCAACAGGATTTGATTTAGCTCCTCTTGAGCTTTTAGAATTCGCTCATTTTCCTCTTTAACAGTTTTTATTTCTTCTTTTAAATCTCTTACGGTTCTTAATAATTCAGATGATTTATCATTTAATTCAACAAATATTTTTTTTGAATTAATATGTTCATGTTCATTATTATTATGTTCATTATGATGGGACCTATCTTCAGCTAACTCTTCCGGTCCTTCCATGCCTGCAACTAAGTAAAAATATGTTGAACAGAAAAAAAAAAAATTAAATAAAATCAATAATTGCAATTTTGGTTTCATTTTCAATTGCGCGAGTTGAACCACTTTAGGCCTAGTATTTGAACTCATGCTCTCATACCACATGTAACATACCAAAATTTCCCAAATTTTTTTTTAAAAAAATTGTAGTGTTAAATGCTAATATTTGTTATGTGTAACATGTGATTATGAAAGTTATGTTTCTGTCTATAACGATTTGATTATAAATAGGAAGACACATACTACATTTGTTGTCAATATGTAATTGTATTGTCTTGTCTCCATAATTTATTTTATTTTCTTATTCGTATCTATGCATGAATGTATCTGTATTTTGTAACATAATTAGATAATTATCCTGTACTATTTGAATTTCAATGATATAGTTTTTAATGAATTGACATGTCTCATAATATGGATAAGTTGATTATGAATGCTACTTGTTTTTTTCCTTTGTGTTGAAGGGGTCCTATGAGTACCCTGAGGCTTACTTAGCTATTTGCATAGCTAATATTCTTACTACCATTGTACAGATTTGCAGGTGAGAGTATTAGCATCGGTAGAAGATCAATTTACTGTATGTTAATTAATTTGTCGTCATTACCTTTTTCTTGGTGTCACTGAAATACAACATATTTCCTGCTTAACACCTAGGGTAAGGCCTACCCTAGCCTATGTCACTAATTCTTTCGATTGACAATTATATACATTTGCAGGTATATATAAATTCTTAGCTTAAACTTATTATAATGTTCAGTACACATGGTTCGCTTGTTGATAACAATATGGATTAACAACCAGATTGTAATTCCATTTTTAATTATCATTTGTATGTCGTCATGGTTTGACAACCTATGATTAAATTCTATGTTATAAAGTTCTTACAAGTGAATTATCCCTAGATGGCACTATTTTAAACATTGGTTATTGTTAACTATTAAAATGAAATTTGATTAACTATAGGACCATGCGATGGTATAGTTCGATTCACAAATATTCCAAAGTACAACTTAATATTTAACTTGTATGAATTGTATGTTGATAGGGTCTAATGGTCCACGACCATAGTTTGTGCCTTAAGCTATGCATGGTTCTTAATGTATACTCCTTAGAGGATATCCTTGTTGGCGCGTTCGTAGGTAACAATTTAATGTGATATTAATGTGGTCTTAGTAGGGTTCACCGTGGCAACTCCGTGGCATGGGCCACGTGAAGACCTTGGGTTTCAGAATAAACCCTAACCTTGCTTTGAATGACTATCCCCTTGCTATCTCCATTCATTTCATTCATTTTGAAACAAGGATAGAATGCCGACAGTCTCCCGAATTGCTAGGGTTTGAATGCGTAAAGCGAGGTTTCAGGGCTTTAATGGTGGTTGCATTATTAGGTTGGGAGTTCATTTTCATGTTGCCTGCTACTGGTAAGCATCCTATTTACAGAGTAGTGGTTTCATGAGTATTGATATCCATGTTTTCAATTTGTTTCTAACTCCTTTATTTACTGTGGTTGTATGATGTGGAGTGACAGGTATACAACTTAGCGGCATTTGTATTTCCAACTACCTGGTTTTTATTCCATCGTGGTTTCGAAAACCCTAGTAAGCCTCGGTGGCTCTTTGGAAACCTGAGTTGTGAAATCCCAACGTGAATGGTGATAGAAGGCAGTTTAGGCCAGACAGTAGTTTCGTCGTTTCATGGCTTATGCTTGTACAAGATTTTTACAATGTTATTGTTTCTTAGAAGCCATATGGCAATTTGTAAACTGTGAGGGTCGAATCCTCGAGCCCATGGCTCTTGTTGGTTTCTCAACATTTCTCTTTTGTAATAGAAGTCATGGATTACTATATATAAATAGTTCTCTCATTTATGAATATGGTTTACCTCTAAATGTATAAGGGTTGTGCTCTCGAGGTTCTCGTAATGGTTTGATTTCTGTATTTCGATGATGAATGAGGTTAACTCATTCCATGGATTTGGTTGTTAATATTATTATGTTGTTCCTTCGTATGGTTTACCCAGTCATTTTTATAAATTACAGGGTCAACATATTAACCCTGAATACAATGAAAAAAAAATAGGGTTTATGTTTTGTTGTTGAGAGAAACCTACGGGTTTGAAACCCTGGTCTTCTCATTTCGAATTATGGTTTTTGGATATCCAAACCGGGCGAGTCGAAACTCGAGCCCTAGAATTTTATTCAATGTCGAGGAGGCAACTAAAGTGTTATGTCTCAGGATAAAATTTGTTTGTAATTAATGTTTAACTTATTCTTGGTTTGCATATACAAAATTCTTGTTTATGTAAATTGTGTTTTTAAAAGGATTGGGATGAACCCTGTTATGGGTCTTGAACCCAAGACTTACATTAGTCTTTCAGATGAATAACTAAATGGTTGAAGTATATTTTTGTTTAAAGGTAAATTGTTGAGTTATTACAGAGTTAAATGACTTATAAAAAGACTCCAAAGTTGGGTGATCTCATACGCAATTCGAACCCTAGATTCTCGTCTTCCGACCGATCTATGTTGGAATTGTTTTCCAAGATTTATGCATGTTTTTATCATTCGTTTATAAGTTGAGATTACGATTCGAAAGAATTGTAACCTGGTTCATCATGTTTATAATTTGTACGACATAATCTGTGAGAGATTCTTATGTTAATACTAAGCATATGTTTATGGTGGTCGTAAGGTCTACGATCTTGCTCTTAAGTTCTTTGAAGGTTGAAAAGATTATAAAATTTGTTTTTCCTTATTAATAATGTATATGTATATTTTAATTCCCGGTACTTGTATACGTAGAATAGGGTGCTCTCTTTATTTATAAGAAACGATGGTAGAAGAATTCGTTTCCTAAATTTTTCCTATAGTATATATCTGATTTATACACAGATTTGGTATTTATAAAAATACTTTGTTTTCAATGATCATACATTTGGTCTAACGTAGTTACATCTCCTTTGAAAAGAAACAAACTACAATAGTTTAGCTAGAAACCAAGACTCTGTACTTGATGAAGTTTACAATGGAAAACATAACTATTTAGATTAGAACCTTCGAGTATTTATATTAATATTACTTCTATATTTGATTATGGAAATATTTTCTAGGTTTCCAATTAAAGTTTTTGTCTTATGATCAGTTTATACTTTACTGTTATAAAGAAAATAGAAAAGATTTATTGAATAATTCTTTATAAAAGTGTTCCTATCTATCATATGTAAATCATTATGATCTAATCATAATTATGACTTCTCTGTACTAGAGTATGACACTTAAGGTGTGTGGAAAAATGCAGAGAAGGATTTATATTCTATCATTTATCAATTAAACTCAAGATTTAACTATCAAATCGGTCTTTAAATCTAGCAGATAAATGGTTTTTGCAACATTGATAACATTACATAATTAAAACATTTTAATAACAGTCAATGGATAGCTAAGATTTAATAGAAACTGATAACATTTTACACCCATTTCTTTCAAAAATAATAGGAAAGAAAGTAAATAAGATAACATAAGTAGAACCTGGTAACTGTAGAAGAAACAAATAGCCAAAGGAGCCAGTTGCACCCAAACTGCTCCTTAAGGAAGCCAAGTCACTTGTTTTAGGACCCCCGAGAATGTTCACTCAACCACTAGGATGAAGATGTTGTGTGGAAAATGGAATAAATTCCTTTGCAACTGAGGAGTAGTACTTTTACAGTAATACTTATGCCTTTAGCAATATTGAACTCAGCATAAAGTTGTACTAGTTCAGAATGCAGTCTTATTTCACTCAATCAATTCCTAGCTTTCCCCTCGTCGAATTTCTTGTGCTCTCTTCTTTTTGTTCCTCGGAAATTATCACAAGGTAAAAATTGAACATCCTCCTGCTAATTCGATGGGTAGATAAAGCATGCCTAGGTCTTTTGGTTAGTTTCTTAGTTAAGGAGCCAGCTTCTCAGTTCCACTTTCTTGGGGAACATGACCATAAAAATAGGGAATTTGCCCCCTGCAACAGTTAGAAGTGAGTTGAGGATGCTGCTAAGTGTCAGTTTGCTCTCGCCCCAATCCATTCCTCCTAGTGAGTCAGTGAACACTCATTCAACAACCTCCTTTGGATATTTGTCTCCTCTTTTATTTATTACTAATAAAATATTCAAAGTAATTAATTACAGTCATCCATGACCCCACTTGGTCATTTAATCATAAAACTTTACAATAACATAAAACATAATGTTTTTCTCACAACATAAAATGTTCTGAATTTAGGTATGTGACATTCATGCATTGTTAAAAAAGAGTATACTTACATTTTCGAGTGGCACTTGATATATGGGAATAGATTGAACAAGAGTACTAACTACTATGTTAAAAAATGTAATCTGCCTTATTTTGTAACTAATTTTTATAGTTAATATTTCTCCTAGAATGATTGAAGAGTCTAATTCTTATTTAAGTGAGCTTCTCAATTCAATGTTTAGGCAAATTGCCTCATGATTATAAACAACTTTTTCATCCAGTTCTCTATTCAATGATTTTAGATTGCTTCATTCATTCAAGTTATTTGATGATGTTAATGTGTGTTTGTGTATTTTAGATGAAGAACATCTATTTTGAGTAAAATGTATTAAAGTTTCAAAATTATTTATTAAAACTAAAGAAAAACACATACAAATATCTTTAGTTTTTAACTTTAAATTATGGCTAGCCTTGTCTTATTTCTATAATATTTTAGAGTGTCATCTATTATAGAAATGCACATTTCCCTTATACTTTGTTGTAGAAATTCCTATATTTAATCAGTTATTATTTAATAAGCTATGTCTATCAAAATTTTCTTACATTCCTATTTTATTATTTTTCTAATGAAATTTCCTTAGTACTCAACATTATTGAAATGAATTTTTGTTTTTCCTTATCAATATTATGTCTTAATCTACACAAAAGTTCCAATCTCACATCCTTAAGATTTTAAATTTACTATATTTTCCATCTCATGTCCTTGAACTTGATTAATTCTATATAATTCTATATATCAATATTTGATACTAGACATTCAAATTTTAAATGTTTTTAACACTATTTCCATGTACATTTAGTTTTGTATTTAGTAAATTAAGTTGCGTAGCTTTGCACTATGCTTTTAGAAAAGACATCCTACGGTTGAGAAATGTGAAAATGGGTTGACAAAGCTTCTATTCAAAGGTGTCTTGAGTCATTGTACTTTCATCACTTTTATGTTACATTATATGTGGTTTAATTTTGTACTTCAAAAATAAGTGGAATTGCTTTGTCATATGTTTTTAGAAAAAGTAATTTCTTAATAAAAAATCTGAAAATAAGTTAACAAGAATATATATTAAGAAGTATTTATTTTGTTATTTTGATATTACATTTATGTAAAAAAATTATTTAAACTTTAAAAATGAAATTTAAATAATTGATTTAAATATTAATGTAAGTTTTATATACACACTTGAAATAATAGTAATTAAATATTTAGATAAACAACTCAACTTACATTATGAACCTTAATTGAAATTATTAATTTAATAATTCACATTATTTATTCAATTAAAAGTTATTTGAAAAATTAGTACAATAAAATAAAATAAAGTTATTAACCCAAATTAAAATTAAATGAAACGTTTCACCTACATGGTTTTAGTTTTCTAAAAGTAAAAATCTTAGAAAAAGAAAATCCTAAAATACTCCCAACATAAATGTGAATCTTTCGTTTTCGTTTGGTTAGAAATAGTATTTAAATAAATGACATAATAATTAAAAATAATTATAATATTAAATTAAAAATAATATTAAAACAATAACATACGAATTTAAATAACAATTTATTTTGTAACATTATGTTAGAAAATAGTATCTCAATAAATCCCATAGTAAAATCAAAGGAAAACAAATAAAAAAAGGAATTTATTGTATCAGAAGTTTCATCTTTTCATACTTTTTATACGTTTTGCCAAATGTTGCTAACTAGTTTGCATAACTAATGCCTGGTGGGATTTAAAATTGGTTGGTTTAAGTTATAGAGTGAACTAAAAGCAATGCGGTACATGCAATTGCTATAAGTATCAGAATAGTATTGACGTGTCCTTTAGATATTTAAAATCCTCCGAACAATTGGAATTACTTCGTTGATAGGCTGCGAAAAGGGCCTGCAAGTCGACAACCCTAAGAAGAAGAAAATCTGTATAAAGAGATAACGTCTTGCACTTATTTCCAATATTATATTTTGTATTAACTGAAATCGGTCTTGAATCGCCACGCTATGTCGCAAGGAACAGATTGCAGCAGTGGCAATATGAAGCCCAAGACGTGGCAAAAGAAGAGATCTGATGCGAGTCATTCATTCTACATTGGTGTAAGAAAGCGAAAGTGGGGAAGGTGGGTCTCTGAAATTAGAGAGCCCAGACAGCAGTCAAGGATCTGGCTCGGATCTTACTCAACCCCAGAAATGGCAGCTTGCGCACATGATGTCGCAGCTTTTGCTTTGAGAGGCCACTCTGCGACTCTAAATTTTCCCGATTTCCTTCGTTTCCTTCCTCGGCCTCCTACGTCTTCGCCCACGGACATCAAAGCTGCCGCAGCAGCAGCGGCGGCAAAAATTAATTTAATAATGAATCGAAACCGGGGTGAAATAAGCAACATACGCAATATCGATCATGACACAACTGATGAATCTTCATCCATAACTGCCAATATTAAGCCAACGACAGAATGCTACGGTAGCTCTATATCTTCTGAAGAATTGAGGCCGAAGCAGTCTGTGATCAGTTCAGTTGTTGAGATGCTCGATCAATCAGCTGCCCTGCAAAAGTGTGAAAACGAAGATCAGCTTATTATGGAATCTGCCAATTGGCTTCTGGATATAGAATTCGATCCCCCAACCGCCCGCATCGACGAAGAGCCATTAACCTCCGACGAGGGCGAAGAATTGTTACTTTGGGATTTCTCAGTGTAATATTATACTCTTTGTTAATTTCCTTGACTAGAAACATAATGTATTATTTCTAGTAGTGTAAGTGTAGGGTTTCTAACGGGAGGGGGCTGAACTATTTCTTCGGGACTTTGGTGTAATTTCAATATATGCATTTGGAAATATACAGTGTGTGAACAGTACAATATTATGTATAAATTCGTATTTTCTTTGGAATGTATGCACAATATTATTTTCCTTGACACAGAGACAGGAAGGGTGAATGGTAACTCACAGTCGAGACATTACTAAATGTTTCTCATGACTGTGAGAGCTGATTCCAGTACCACACGCAAGAAGTGGATGTTTGTTTCATGATGTCTACTGGGAACTGAAGCTGAAACAAGGTACTTTCTCTGTTCAAGCTTCCTGTTTCGATTGCAAGAACATCGGTTAGGGTACGGCAATGCGTATAGCTAGCTCTCACAATGAAATAAAATATCGAGTTTCTGCTTATTAAAATGCAATCAGTCCAGTTGCTTTGGTTCATGAATCAATTTAAAATAATTTTGCTTGAAAGGACACGATTTATTAATTGTGATCATTTTGTCTATTATACTCCTGCCAAACTGTTCTATCTTCTAGAAGCCTTAGAAGGTACAGGATATACTAGCCTAGATTCTTATAAATGCGCTTTTAATTTAGATATCTGTATGATATGCATTTATCCAAAGAACAGGGTTTAGATGTGTCTGTCTAGGGCTAAAGAATTGAGATGGCACGGGAAAATTGAGCAGTGGACGTTGTAAATTTAGTTTAACAGAAACCATGAATTTGCGTGACGTAATATCGGAGTGAATTCAGTCGTTCTTTTATGAATTGCTGGTTTGGGAATCAGTCCTGACAAGAGACGAAATGAATTTCTCGAGGAAACATCGATGGAGATAAATTTGGTGAATCTGAATTCAATTGATGTATCCGTCCTCTGTTTCGCTGTTACCATATTGTCGTGTCACAGTGGGATAGGAACCCAATGGCTACATGAAGTCCTTCAACTCCTGAGATGATTGCACATGTTGCTTTATATTTTATTTTCACGGTTCGGAGATAATATCTCATGAAAAGCACCATTCTTTGCTACTTCGAAACTAAAAAACTAAGCTGGTCTTGTATAAAATGTCCAGCCATTCAAATAGAATTCACAGCTTAAAAAGAAAAAAACCCTTAACTCATATATATAAACAATAGGACTAACAGTCTTAAAAAATACCCAAAATTAGTGCAAAAGCACCCAAACGAAAAAAACTGTTCTATACAGGTTAAAAAGAAACCTTCACAAATGGGTTATGCTTCATGTTCACAGATGGATCTATTATTGGAAGGAATCATGAGGTTGTTGCTCGATGCTTGAGTACTTTGACATAAATTGGAGTTAATATATTTTTGGTGTTAAATATTTAGTGTTAGTATTAAATATTTAGTTTTAGTGATAATATTTATTAGTTATATTTTAAATGTTCAATATTTAGTTTAGTGTTTTTGTAAATTGTTTATTATTGATATGAAATAATGTAATTGACAACTTTTCTTATTCCGGTTTTAAGGTTTGTGTTTTCTTTATTTTAGATTAGTAACTTTAGTGAATTTGTAAAATATTTATTCTAATATAAATTAATTAAGTTTTTTGATAACCTTTCCTATTAGGGCTTTTGTTTTCTGTTTTAGATTATTAACTTTAGTGTGATCCAAATTGTAAATTGTTTATTATTAAATATATTAATCTTTTGTACAACCTTTTGTGTTTTCTTTGTTTTAGATTATTAATCTTAGTGTGATATTTTTTATATGTTTTATAATTTTTTTTGAATTTATATATATTAATTATATATATATAATGAAGATTTATGGTTTGTTCTATGTTTTAAACTCCTGTAAATTTATTATTATTTGTTTTTAGCTAAGAGACTCTATTTTATTAGTTTTTTTAGTATTAACACTTTGCCCACTTGTTAACTTAAAAAATATAAAGAATTGAAGTTTTTCATTTTCAATTTTCAATGATAATCATCATTATACATTATTCAAAATATTAAAAAAAAAATTATAAAAAAAATTATAAGTAAAATATTATTAATACATTACCATAGTATATATATAAAAAGTATATTACTTATTAATATTCTATCCAAACACCCAATTGTTATGCTCCAATGTTATGTCTACTCTACGGTGCATCCTAGGAGTAGAGTACATCCTAGGAGAGAGACCAAGCGATTAGCTACCAAACCCGATTGTTATGCTCAGCTTGATTATAGGCTATAGTTATTGCATGAAGAGTGGAGTTAATGCCTTTTTATGCAAGAATTGAGGTGCCTGCCAAGGAAATCCTCTAGATCTTGCCTTGCTATTGCCTCGCGCTACCTTAAATCGTGTCCACGCTGCATGGAAACAGCGTTACCAACCCTTCCATCTCACGTTGAGACGATACTCTCCTCCCTCCCTTAGCTCTCATTTGTTCATGGGCCATTCGAGCTGGGTCAACATGGTGCTGACAAACCATAGGCAATGTGCCCTTAATGGCATGATCTCCTCATGCGTGTGGTAAGGTGCATTGCAAGTCTATTTCATTATGCAAGTTTGTCTTCTCTGTAAGCATTTACCTCTTACTAACTGCGGAACATTGTTATCTGGGCAGGGTGGTGTCGCCAAGCCATGACCTAGTTTCAATCATTAGTTATAGGCACACTCGTCCATGAGAGGGTTATCTTCCTCCTAATGAACAGAGCAAGGAATTACCATGCTTATGCCAACATGACTTCTCTCTGCAACTTATTCCCCAATTGGGTCATCCACCACAAAATCGCCAGTTATTCCTTTGAGTGATACTTAAGTGTTCTCTTAACTAGATGCAAGTTTTATTTTAAGGGAGATTGGCACTCCCACGGTTTGTCCATGTGGTTTGGGAATCACTGCATTCATGCATGCGTTACTCAGTCTGACTCATCCTTTCTCCGGATCAAGTTCGTATGGGGTATGATGACTCCCCCACTCAATCTGTTTTATCGAATGGCTTAATCTCTCCTATATGCAGTTTATCTATACACGCTGGTTATGAGAACTACTACTCGTGACTCAACCAAGCTTCGATACGGTTAAATGTATATAGTTAAAAGCTCGTCTTACCTCTACAACCTTCCTCAATCTAGTGGAATTCAATCCCCTTTACATATTTGCTTATAGTGTGAATGCATATGTAAGCTTCGCTTTGCATGGTAGGGTAAGCCGATTTGTTTACAGTTTCTAGATCTGCATACAAGCACGGGTTTGCTAATCATATAAGATCTTACCCATGTGTGTGTGTGCGCCTACATTTACATAGAATGTAGATAGAATGTATATAGGAAAGGAACACATTGGTTATAAGCCCATGCACATGGATAATCTTATCTTCATTTCCAGTTTGGACATTAACAATGACAATAATGTACTTGTATGTTTGTATCTATAATATCTATCTTTTACCCCTATGGTTTTGCAACAAAAAGTGCAATTGTGATGCAAGAGCATCGGGGCCTATGCAGATCAGTCGAAGTTAGTCGACTTAAGAAGGCCGACTAGAGGGATTGTCGACGACCACTGGTGCGGAAGAGCAAGTTGACTTGTCAAAGTCAATGAGTTGAGCAGGAGCGGTTAGTATACGACCGACAGAATCAATTGAAGGTCGAGAGTCGACATGTCAAGGGTCGACAGACGACGGATTAGTAGTGGAGACGTCGATGGTCGACATATGGTCGAACCGCGACTTCGACAAGTTTGAGCATGTGCCAAGCGAGGAGGAAGGGGCGGAATGGCAAAGCCTGAAGAGAGTGAAAGGAAGCTGACAGACAATATGGCCGACATGACACATTACTGTAGCCTGTTAGAAGGATGCGCAGAATTCAAGAAGAGTACTTGGAAATAGTTCGGGGTTGCTAAGGAAGTTAATGGAAGTTATTGAAGGTAGTTGGGATCATGACAGATGTCAACATAGGCAAATATTGTGCAGCACGGCAGGGGCACTGACAGTTGCAGGTCTACAGGATCTGAGGAGATCGACAGACAGAGGATGTGTGTCTAAGGGGTCGGAATGATCTCCGAAATAGCAGTAACAGAGTAGAAGACTTGTGCGCAGGTACAAAGTAAGGGGGAGTTAGTTCCATTTTGGAGTTAGCACAGAGCAGAGTTCAAGGAGAAGATAGGTAGATTGGAGAGAATAGTCACATGTCTTCCCAACGTAGAGAGATCGAGCAATAGCTCAGAGTTCCGCAGTGAACCAGGAGAGGGTGACGGTTGACACACTGAGAGAGCACACAGTTACTTCTGTATTGTGAACGACTGAGGCTGACAGTAGTTAGTTATTTCATTTTTTACAGTTGCATTGTAACCGTTTCGGTAGAAGTAATATAAGCCAGCTTATGGCATGTTGTTTGCATTTTGTCTATGTGAACGTGTGTGTTGTGTGTAATTGTTAAGCAAGAACATTAGCGATAAGGTGCCTTGCGTCAGTTGGTATCAAAGCTATAACATCCTAAGATTGGAAGGATAGCCATATAAGAGCGGAAGAATCCTGTGAGCAGGAAAACGTCGAGTGTGTTTACAGCTCCAGCTGCGGTTGGGTAGAGTTGTACACGTCTGGTTGAAGTCTGATTGCGATTGGACGAAGTGGCAGTTTCAACCGAGGTTGAAAATGGTTCACAGAGGCATTAACGTTCGAGGTGTTGGATGAAGAGCACGTGGCGCAGC
Organism: Larix kaempferi; assembly: GCA_027924585.1. Lineage (NCBI taxonomy): Eukaryota > Viridiplantae > Streptophyta > Pinopsida > Pinales > Pinaceae > Larix > Larix kaempferi. Next base: position 6,957,640 of record BSBM01000138.1, on the reverse strand, counting down.
AGTCGCATTTGACCATGAGATGTTCGATGAGTGCGTATGAACAATGCGAACTTTAACAAACGAAGTCGCATTGATCAAAGAAATCCAAAGGCGTGGGTGTATTCCTAATGCGTTAGACCACAGTGACGAGGAGGTCGAAGAAGTGGAAGTATGGGAAGCAGCAGGAGAAGAACCAGAAGACAAACTGATCAAACTTTTGATGAAGATGAGAGGTCAGACAAAGATAGATGTACATACCTGCTCATGAAGTCTGGATCCAGAAGCCTTGATCGACTGGTTCAGAGAAATGGAGAAATACTTCAACATAGAGCAGATTGAGGACCCTAAACAGGTTAAGACATCATGTATGAGGTTGAAGGGTCATGCCTCATGGTGGTGGGACAATGTGCAGGCTAATAGAGTTATGAAGGGTAAGGAGAAAATCAAATCTTGGGATAGGATGGTCGCCAAGCTGAAAGGGAAGTTCTTGCCAAATGACTATGTGATTTCCTTGTTCCAGAAGTTGTAGAACTTTCGACAAAAAGAGATGACCATGAAGGAGTACACAGAAGAGTTCTATAGATTGTCGATAAGGTCGGGACAAACCGACGAAGGAGAAGAACTTGTTGCTAGGTACGTGAACGGCTTGAAATATGCCATTCAGGATGAATTGAGCATGTCAAGATTCAGAGCGGTCACTGAAGCCTACCAGTTAGCTCTGAAGGTAGAAAAGAAACTATCGAGGAAATCCGTGAAAGGCCAAAGTAGCAGTTACAGGAGAGAATTTGTCGAAGACAACTGACATGGGGAAGGGACATCAACAAGGGAGAAAGCGCAAGAAAAACGACTGCATGGTCATGAGAACCGCGGTCGAGGTGTGTATGGTTGAAGTGGTCAATCCGATAGAAGGGAGCTAACAGACCACTCATAATCTGTTAAAAGTGTCGTGGAGCAGGACACAAGGCATATAAATGCCCAGAGAACCTACATGCTACAGAGGAGTCGAAGCCCAAACGTTGAAGAGATGAGCAAGTCGACGAGAGGGAAGAGTTAGCATCCGACAGCAGTGAGGATGGTAAGAAGAAGAGTCAGTCCATGATAGCCAGGAAGACACTGATTTTGGACGATCGACGTAATGAGGAAGAGCTGGCACAGTGAAAGGTGATCTTTCGAACCAAAGTGCGAATCGGCAAATGACGTTGCAAGACCATAGTTGATGGTGGAAGCACTGAGAATCTTGTATCAACAAAGGTGATCGACAAGGCACGGTTAAAGTGTCGGGAACATTCACAACCTTACAAGATCTCATGGTTGCAGAAAGGACATCATGTGTAGGTGACCAAACAGTGCCTGATCAACTTCAGAGTCGAAGGATTTGAAGACAGTGTACTATGCGATGTAATCCCAATGGATGCGTCACATCTATTACTAGGGAGACCATGGAAATATAATCGGAAAATGATCTATGATGGTCGAGCCAACACAGCCACAGTGTGGAAAAATGGCATGCAAAGGACTCTTAAGCCGAAGCCGGAGGAGCGAGCCGACAATAAGTAGGGAGAGAGCAACTTTTAGGAGAAGCGAGTGCTAATGTGCTCATCGAAAGAATTCATCATGGAAGAGGAAAAGCAGTCGGGGTGTTATGCTATCATTCTGAAAGGACCATGTGTCAAGAGGTCGACAATGGAGAAAATTTCGGTCGAAGTCGGAAGGATGCTTAACGCATTTCGGAGCATAGTAGTCGATGATATGCCGACGGGATTGCCACCGATAATGAGCATATCCCATCAGATCGACTTGATTCCAAGGTCAAGTCTTCCAAACAAAACGCCGCATAGGATGAGTCCGACATAAGGTCAGGAACTCAATCGATATGTCCAGGAGTTGTTGGACAGAGGATTGATGAGAGAAAGTCTGAGTCTGTGCGCGGTACCAGCAGTATTAGCGTCGAAGAAAGGTGGAAAATGGAGAATGTGTACATACTCCAGAGCTATCAACAAGATCATAATAAAGTACCGGTTTTCATTTCCGAGGATGCACGACTTGATGGATTGCTTGAGTGGAGCGAAGTACTTCACGAAGATAGACCTAAAGAGCGGTTATCACCAGATTTGGGTTAGAGAAGGAGATGAATGGAATACAACATTCAAGACGAAGGAAGGGCTGTATGAGTGGTTAGTCATGCCATTTGGATTGACTAACGCACCCAGTACATTCGTGCGGTTGAAGAATGAGGTACTGAAACCATTATTGAGAAAGTTTGTCATAGTCTACCTAGACGACATCCTAATATTTAGTCGAACCAAGATAGAACACTTGGGGCACATTCAACAGGTATTGCAGAAGTTGTAGGACAAGAAGCTAATGGTGAACCTACAAAAGTGTTTCTTCATGAAGGAAGAATTGTTGTACTTGGGATTCGTAATCTCGGGTAAAGGGTTGGTGATGGACCCAGAAAAGGTGAAGGCAATATTGGATTGGCCGGAACCGACGAGTACAACTGGAGTAAGGAGTTTTCCATGGACTTACCAGTTTCTACAGGAAGTTCATTCGGGGATTCAGTTAGATTTGTGCACCTTTGACAGAGTCCATGAAAAATGGCGAGTTCAAGTGGACAGAAGCAGCCCAGTGATCTTTCGACAAGTTAAAGGAAAAGGACACTAAGAGCCCAGTGTTAGCGCTCCCAAATTTTGACAAAATTTTTCAGGTCAATTGCGATGCGAGTGGAATGGAAATTGGAGTAGTGTTGAGCCAAGAGGGCCGAGCAACTACATTCTTCAGTGAGAAGTTGGATGATGCGAAGCGAAAATATTCGGTCTATGACCAAGAATTTTATGTTAATGTCTAGGCATTGAAGAAGTGGAGGCATTATTTGTTGCCGAAGGAATTTGTGTTGTACATAGATCATCAAGCACTGAGGTATCTGAATACTCAATCGAAGTTGAACCAGCAACACATGAAATGGGTTGAATTCCTACAGGGATATACATTCATGTTGCGACATAAGTTAGGCAAGTCGAATAAGGTTTCCGACATGCTGAATCAAAGAGTTGCTTTGTTGAACACGATGACAGTTCAGGAAATAGGAATAGATTCGGTGAAGACATTATATGAAAGAGACGGGGATTTTGCGAAAGCATGGGAAGCTTGTCGTGAACCGTGGAGTGTCGAAAGAACTCCATACTTGGATTATTTTATCCAAGAGGGATACCTATTCAAGAGACAATAGTTGTGTATTCCCAGAGGATCCATAAGGGACAACCTAATCCAAAAATTGCATAGCGGTGGATTATCAAGTCATTTTGGCATCGACAAGACCAGGGCATTGGTCAAAAAAAAATATTATTGGCCAGGAATGATGGTAGATGTCGGAAAGTGGGTTAAAAAATGTAGAGTTTGCGAGTTGGAAAAAGGAAGAAGTCAAAATACGGGGTTGTATACACCATTAACTATACCAGATACCCCATGGGAGCACCTGAACATGGATTTTGTGATGGTATTTCCGAAGATGCAGCATGGGAGCAACTCAATCTTAGTTGTAGTCGACAGATTTTCAAAAATGGCACACTTTATTGCATGTCGAAAGACAAGTGACGCCACATGCATTGCTATACTATTCTTCAAGGAAGTAGTCAGATTGCTTGGGTTGTCGAAGAGTATCACATCGGACATAGATACCAAGTTTATGGGACATTTCTGGAGAACCCTATGGAAGAAACTAGACATGAAGTTGCAATTTAGCTGGACATATCATCCACAGACAGACGAACAAATCGAGTTGGTGAATAGAAGTTTGAGAAATATTCTAAGGTGTTTGATGGCCAACAAGTCCAAGCAGTGGGAGAACATGTTGGCGCAAGCAGAGTTTGCATATAACAATTATGTGAATCAGTCAACATGGTTGAGCCCATTCCAGATTGTTCAGGGAAGAATCCCACATGGAGTGGTGGATTTGGTCGAGTTACCGACAAAAACCAGGAAAAGCCCGAATGCAGAATCGTTCGCAGAGCATATGAGAGAAGTGCATGAAGATGTGCTAAAGTGCATAGAAAAGAGTAACGTGGCATACAAGTTGAGAGCCGACAGGAAGAAGAGACTACATTTCTTCAGCGAAGGAGACTTAGTCTATGCACATTTGCGGAAGGAGAGATTTTTGACAGGGACATATAACAAGTTGAAGCTAAAGAAGATTGGACCATGTAAGATTCTGAAGAAAATTTTGGACAACGCTTATGTGTTGGAGCTGTCGAATGACTTGAGAATTTCACCAACGTTCAATGTCTCAGATCTTTACAAATTCGAAGAAGGTTCAAGCAGTGGAAGCGTCGAAGTGTCGAGGATCGATTGTACAGTGAAGATTCTAGATCGACAGAAGGAAGAAATCACCGAAGTAATAGAGGAACGCAAAGTCGGGCGTATATGCAGTTCGTGAAGGAAGGAATACTTAATGCAATGGAAGAATGATGAGTTGCAGGAGGCGACATGGATTTTCGAAGAAGAGTTCAGGAGACTGATGGAGCAGCCGAATTCTTTTTCACCTGGAGAGTCCGATGCAGGAGCATCGGGGCCTAGGAAGATCGGTCGAAGTTAGTCAACTTAAGAAGGCCAATGAGAGGGATCACCGACGACCACTGGTGCGGAATAGCAGGTTGGCTTGTCAAAGTCTATGAGTCGAGCAAGAGCGGTCGGTATGTGACGACAGAATCAACGAAAGGTCGATATTCGACATGTCAAGGGTCGAAAGACGACAGAGTAGTAACGGAGATGTCGATGGTGGACAGATGGTCGAATCGTGACTCCGACAGGTTTGGGCATGAGCCAAGCGAGGAGGAAGGGGTGGAATGGCGAAGCCTGAAGAGTATGAAAGGAAGCTGACATATAGTATGGCCTACATGACGGATTACTGTAGCCTATACGAAGGATGCATAGAAGTCAAGAAGAGTACTTGGCAACAGTTCGGGGTTTCTAAGGAAGTTAATGGGAGTTATTGAAGGTAGTTGAGATCGTGACAGATGTCAATAGAGGCAGAGATTGTGTAGCATTGCAGGGGCATTGACAGTTGTAGGTCTGTAGGATCTAAGGAGATCAACAGGCAAAGGATGCATGTCTCGAGGGTCAGAGTGATCTCGGGAACAATAACAACAGAGTAGAAGACTTGTGCATAGGCACAAAGCAAGGGGGAGTTAGTTCAATTTTGGAGTTAGCACAGAGCAGAGTTCGGGGAGAAGATAGATAGATTGGAGAGAACATTCACACGTCTTCCGAACACAGAGAGATCGAGCCATAGCTCAGAGTTCTGCAGTGAACCAGGGGAGGGTGACGGTCGACACATTAAGTGGGAACACAGTTACTTCTATATTGTGAACGACTAAGGCCGACAGTAGTTAGTTATTTCATTCTTTGCAGTTGCATTGTAACCATTTTGGTAGAAGTAATATAAGCCAGCTTCTGGCATGTTGTTTGCATCTTGTCTATGTGAACATGTGTGTTGTGTGTAATTGTTAAGCAAGAACCTTAGCGATAAGGCGCCTTGCGTCAAATTGTGTACCGACTAATGTCAAGGAGCTAAAGTCAGAAGCTCCACATGTAAAACTTTGGAAGTATGGTTATGCTTTCCTAAGTTGTAAAGTGAATTTGTAGACTCAGGAGACTAGAAGGCTTGACCCAACAAAACAAAAGGGGCATGGAATGTGTTGAAATTTAGTTGATCTTTGATCTTTAATTCTTTGAGATGTAGAGACTTGAAGCAATGAGACAATTGAATCCATGAAATTCATACAACCATAACACAAGATATACCCTAGCGAAAATACTCAAAATTATGAGAATAAAAACCCCAACAATTCTTCATAGTATAATATAATGGATGGTAGAGAATGATTTCTTTTACAACATAGCGTATTTCTTTCGGAAGATAAGAGATCACCAAACACTCTTGATGAAGATATAAAAGAAATAGAGAAGAGAGATCAATCGGATCTATTCCTAGCACAACAATAATAAGCACGAACAATACCCTGCACAAAGAGAAGCACCTTGCCTTCAATGGAGAAGAGAATTTGCTTCACATTGGATTCATCAATCTTGTATAACATATGTATACATTATTCTCTTCTATTTTTAACTGCTAACTTTAGGATGAACTCACCCTCAAACTTGATGTATTAATCTTACATGAAGAGGTGCACCACACTTCTCATGTAGTGCTTTATCTCACTGAGCTGTGACTTAGGATGAACTCGCCCCTTAACTGAAAGTTTGCCCACTTAGTTTAGTGGATAACTGGTCAGCATGCAAGTGTCACAACTCACATGTCATCTTTTAGTTTAACATAAATGTCATCATGCAATAACACTTAGTTAACTAGATTTTCTTTGTTTTCACTTAGTTAACTCTCTTTAACTGAAGCGACGTGTTTTAATTTAACTAAAGTGAAAACACTTTAGTTAACTAGTCCTTCTTACTTAACACTTAGTTAACTAAAATCATGCTGATTGATTTACTTGAAGTGACCACTGTGAGTTCTTTAGTTAACTCAGACATATCTTTAACTAATGTTTTAACTGAAGCATTGATACTTAACTGAAGCTTTATAACTAAACCTTTAACCATTCGAGCTCTCTTTAATTAGTTGAAGTGTTTGCATGGGAAATTTTGAATTCTCTTTATCTCTATGCTTGATCTTTTATCTCTTTATCTTTTACTGCATGGTCAATATGTGCTAACTTTAATTATCCATCATATTACATTATACTAAGAAGAATTATCGGATGCTTTGATCATATTATATTATTCTGGACCAAACGATCATACCCTAAAGTAATTCACTTTAGAGGTGATCAATTTCTAAAGGAGACTTAATCGAAATCTTGTGATCATGGTTAATAATACATCACACAACATTAGATTTTTTTAACAAGTAAAGCATGAACTTTATACAAAAGGTCCACCTCTGTACCAGAGGTTCATCTCGTGAATACCTGTATACGGAAGGCTCACATGATAATCATGACTTGACAGACAAGTCCAGAGTCTTGTCCAACAAGACTTTATAACATCATTACTTTGATCAAGTACCTCTATACAAGAGGAATAACCTTTACATGGAAGGAAATCAAAGTGCTCAACTCTTTACTCAAGAATCAATCTTGGCTACACAATATTGGTTTGGAGAATGTAAAGAGTTTGATGACATATGTCATCCTAGTTCCATGAGCACTTGATGGAAAGTGAACTGTGATGTTCATTGGAATGGTTAGTCCTAGATAGGGTTGCCAAAGAAACTATTATCCTCCGCAAGGCAGTAACAAGTTCGTATGACCTTAATTTTACAATGAGGCTAATCAATATTGAGTGCCATTTAGTAAAAGTAAGGAGTTAACCCAAATAGCCTAAATAACATTGATATCCTCGCCTCGGGAAAGGATGTCAAGAGATTTTGTGGAATGAATATAAAAGGATTTATTATACCAAGAAAACATATTGGTATAGTGAGCATTTATAAATAACTATTTAAATAGTTATAAGTGAGTTAGATTATTATTTTAAAGAATTACTAATTGTTTTCTATAACAAATGCTTTAAAGTCTTGAAAGGCTATAATAAGCAGCTAATGCATGGATATGCATGAATAACTGGTAGCTTAAAAAAGGCGCATCTCTTATCAATGGGAATTGTACAAATATGCTTGCAAGAAAAACAGAGGGAGACCTTGTGATCTCTATTCAATAGATGGAAAAGACGGAACCAACGCCAAGGAGAGATACCGCGTTAAAGGATGGTCGCCGTTCAAGATTACCAGGTTTTGTTTTCCTCACAAAATCTTGTTTATATTATTTCATTAGTTAGGATCCCTGTGTTAGAGTAGGGAAGAAGCAATTCTTGTTTTTAAACTTGCATGGAAGGGTACGAGGTCCATTGGGAGGACGCCTTCTGAGTCTAACCTATTTTCTTTAGTATTCGATTTGCAGTAGTTAGATGTTGCTTCTTTTCAAGAAAATTTTCGGTAAGAGTTGATTCCCACTCATAACTATACCTCCTCATTTCCTTTAAAACCTATACCATAAGGCTACTATTGTATTAAGGGTTTGGTCTATGACTGCTAAAAAAATATTGTAACCATCTACACCTTGGGAAAGGGTCACTGGCTCTGGTTTCTTGCTAGTATTCTTCACCTGCAATAGAAAATACAAACTCAGTCTCCTTCACGAAAAGTTCCACTGTGAGTTTTAACATAGTACATATATTATACTTAATCGTTACAAGTGGTAAAGGGTGCAGTCCCTTAGTCTCTTCTTCTTTTGTCGCAGAAATCCTTCTTTTGTTGATTTAAGATAATAATTATCTCATGAGAAAAGAATCATGTCAGTTCATTCGCTTCTAGTATAGGGTTACTCTTAGGGAAACAACGCCCCATCCTGGAAGGTAAGTAAGGATCCAATCGCCTTGCTCAGTATGTTTTTAAAACGAAACCATACATTGTCATCTCTGTTTCTAATGAGAGGGCGCAACCCTATGTTGTATTCTTTGTTTTTTTAATGAGATCCCGCATAGCTCTACATTGTCATCTTTGTTGAGAGGGCACGACCCTACGTTGTCTTATTTGTTTTTAATGAGAGGGCGCAGCCCTACTTTGTCGTCTTTGTTTCTAAGGATAGGGCCCAACCCTACATTATCTTCTTTGTTGTTAACAAGAGGACGCAGCCTTGGACTGTGCTTTTTGTTCAATTAAAAGGAAAAAGAAAACCCTTGGTTAGTCCGGCTGCTTATTGCTGAAGTAAGATTTAGAAGAACTGATTCTTTTAGATTTGAGTAGAGATAATATTTATGTGCGTTTTCTTTCCAGTGAGAGCCGTATCAAAGGCACTGCTTCTCTTCGTTCCATTTGACTGTATGTTATAGTTTGAGGGTGCAATGCCTGTCTTTCTGTTTAAATTATCTCGAGTATGCCAGAGTGGAAGGGCGTAACGATGAAGGGTGCAACCCTAAGTTACATTTTTGTTTTATCTAAAATATCTTTAAAGATATTTAGTTGTTAGGCCACCTAGAACGCAACCATTAAGTAGGTATTCTATAGATGGCTACTTTGTTGCATCCTTGTATGTTTAACAGAAATTTAATAGCCTTTAGCTAAGAGATTAATTTTATTTTAAAGGAAATATGCAATTACAATTAATATTTTATATGAAGCCATGAGGGGCTTAGCCTTTAGCTTACTCTGTTTGTAAATATTATTACATAAAAAAATTATATTTGGGATCAAGCCCAAATTAAAATGAGGAGCATCCTTTGACGTGATGTTGGAGGAAGGGCATGGCCTTAAAACCTTTTTAAGTAATCCAAAATGAAATCCATATTCCTTTGTAATTTTTATCTATAAAGCTAATGTTGATATTATTCTACCGTCTTAATGGTTAGGTGGAATGTTGTAGTTAAACTTTCAGTTGATTAAGTCACCTCATTCCATGTCTTTGATTAAGTCACCTCATTCCATGTCTCTCAGATAAATATTTTTCTATGGTTGTTCATTTAGTTTGATAAAGTTTTATTTATGAATTCTTTGAAATGGAAAGAATTATTGTAAAGAATTTTTTCATATGTTTGATGATAAGATGATATCAAGAATGTTGTTTTGACATAGTAAATGTGACCAATGTTTGATGATATTAAGAATGTTGTTTTGACATAGTAAATGTCACCAATGTTTGAATGGTAATGAAATTTATAATCATTATTTGTTTCATAGAATCATTAAATGGTAAGCTACTTTAGAATATAAGTGTTTTAATATCGTCATTCTTTACAATTAGGAGTTTCATGTACATTGGTATCTTAATTGTTTTACAAACTTAAATTGAGTTGAGATAAATATTTTTCTATTGTTGTTCATTTAGTTTAATAAAGTCTTATTTATGAATTCTTTGGGACGAAAAGAATTATTGTAAAGAATTCTTCCATACGTTTGATGATGTCAAGAATGTTGTTTCGACATAGTAAATGTGACCAATGTTTGAATAGTAATGAAATTTATAATAATTATTTGTTTCATAGGAATCATTAAATGGTAAGCTACTTTAGAATATAAGTGTTTTAATATCGTCATTCTTTACAATTAAGAACTTCATGTACATTGGTATCTTAATTGTTTTATAAAATTAAATTGAGTTATGATATTGTGTTGTTATCAATAGATTACTTTACTTGAAGAGAAGGTTATATATAAATATTTTAGGATATGCACTAATCTATATAGGTAGTTTTATGATAGGGATAAATAGTTTTTTCCTTGAAATTTAAAATAGTAAATTCACTTATTAATCATATCTTTTCTAAATTATCAACAAGAAACTGTGGTTATTAATAGAAGAAGGTTTTTCAAGTAAATACATATTTAATTGTTGTTAGCCCATTTTTACCTAAATATCCTCATAAATGATCATGGAAAAGAATAAGGAGTTATGCTAGAAATTGTTATAAGTATTGCACATGAAACTCATTATGTAAGACTAAATTAATATGTGCTACCATACCTATATTATATTGAGTCTAACTAAGTATATCTTTATCTTGAGCGATATTTAATTCATAATTTAAGAGTATTTTAAGAGTGATTTTCAATCCATGCAGTACTCCAACCAATCCAACAACTAGTACTTCATCCTATATAGAAAATATTGCTTCCAACTAGTAACCAATACCCCGACCTATATAGACAATATTGTTGTTAAAAGTACCGAGGTAGTGCTCTTACCAGATGGTACATAGAACCTAAATTCTCACACTCTATAGCCATAGAGATTTTCAACCACGACTAGAATTGGTTCTTGGACATCTACAAGCAGATACCAAAGGATAGTTCTCTCCCCTTCAGTTTTCCATCCTTTTGTTCATTATAAATTTGGAATTATTTTACTCTTCTATTCAATTTTGTTCACTAATCATCTTTGATTTCATATTTCTCTTTTCTTCAGATCTTGAGATTTTTGTCTTTGATGTGTATTACTCTTTATTCTTCCGCTAAGAGAAATTAACCGCTTGGCATTTTGTTTCCCCTCTTTTGTAGAAGAGATGTTTACTATTCTTAGTCAATTTCTTAGGTGATGCCACCTATGCAGAAGTTACAATTCTAGAGGACTCTATTTATCTTATTTTTATCCTCTTCTTATTCACTTTATTAATTAATTTATTATTTTAGATTTCAGTTAATTCCTTTGTGTTTATACTTCTTATTTATTTTTGTTTTCCTTAGTTCCTTCCTTAAAGAGACCATGACCTCTCATTCATCGATTAGCCCCCACAACACAAACATATTTTTAACCTAGTTTAATAAAAAAACCAAATACATAACACTATCAACCATAAGGTTGCATTGTTTACGATACTTCGCCCCATACAAGGGTTGGATTTATAGGGTATTACATAGAAGATATAAAAGTTTATTTTGGATTGTGTTTTTTGAGAGAAGGTTGTACAAGAACACAATTCTAAAAAAACAATTGTTATTTTTCCCATACCATTTTTTACCATGTCAAGAAATACTTTGTAGAACCTAGCGTAAGGTTTGTATGTATAATTTTCTCGGATGTAGGTGGGAAGGGAGAAAATATGTGAAGTGGAGGTAGAAACATGTGGTGACTTATTACCGACATGTGATGATTATCAAGGACTTAATGTGGAAAAGTGGCAATGGCTCTCTTCATCGGGTGAATATAATGAGGAGAGCTAGATCTTGGGAAGGAATTACAGGGCGTAGCAAGGATTTAATGGAAAATATTGATATTAGTACAGTTCAAATGTGGGACTTGCAGGGAATGATGCTCGATATCATCTTCAGTTTAGCCATGGGTACGGAGCAAAGTGTGGAAGTATGGATCTTGATTCAGGATGTCTTAATCAATACAAATATGATGTCACCCCCCCTCCTTTTCCTTGGTATCTCAATGTCAGGGTCCTTTGGGGCTTGAATTAAAGGGCCATTATATCTCACATAAGTCTGTGACATTTTTCATTGATTTTGTGGTCTGCGTAAGGACTGGGAGGATGGAAAAGTGGGTTTGACTTAGAAATTTTTTAGGTGGAGCCACAAAGAGCTAAAAAGAGTCTAGTTGTGTGCTTCTTAGTGGACCTGGTTATATAATGCTTTTAGTCCATCAAAAGTCCTAGAGGAAATTGAAGTGGTGGAGAAGGATCTTTGGGATGAGATTGAGAAGTCCAAACACAAGGAGGAGTTTTATTCTATAGAGACCTGGATTCAAGAACTAGGGACTTCAAGAGCTCAACAAAATTATTTTGAGAGGACTTTTTCATTATATTGGATTACGAAAGGGCTTATTGGTAAATTTCTATTGGAAAGAGAATATAAGAGTAAAGGAGATGACATTCTTGTACAGTTATGGAAGGATATCTTTCTTGAGACTAGGATCATGCACATGAAGATAGATGTCATTGTGAAATAACCAAGGATTCATTTTCTTCCAATGCCGAGTGCTACAGAACATTTGGTTAGATCATCACGAGATGGGGGGTTTGGATCAACGCTCGATAACCAGGTCCCACAATCAATACTTTGGGATTAGAATTAATGTCTTCGTCTGGTTTTTTATATATATTCGATAAAATAATGTGTTTTGAATTGATAGGGGTTGTTGAATTTTTGGATGTTTTGAAAAATTATAGGATAGGTGGTATAAAATCCCTATTTTCCCCTACGGGGAAGGGGCAATTTTGTTGTTTTAATGTAGTATTTATGGTGTGTCAATCAAAGGGAATGGGGAAAGATGTTTACATTTGGAAATTATAAGACTCCTCTTTATATTTAAATAATATAGCTCTTACTCACAAAAAAAAAGTCCATATGTATAATTTCATGCTCAATATGGAGCTAACATGTGACATGTTTAAAAATAATAAAAATCGATGTAAAATATACACACACATAATTGAAAGTAACCAAGATTATCAAAGGCTTAAACATCTTACATCTAAGGCTCACATAGTAAGGAGGACATTAGTGAAAATTATGTAGTGACTACAATTCAAATATTAGTAAAAGTGGATTATTGAGTATTAAATCCATCAAAAAGTATTTTTTTTTATTATTTCTAGCTTCAAAATTATCAGTGTTTACAAGATTTCTTCCATGGTTATTATGTATAAGCACTAACATATTATTTCTTATCACATTCATAATTCATTGTCAATATAGATAATGAAATAATCTCATTTTATTAAGTAATGAATTAATTATTGACTAGCATAAATCCATATTAACTTGATCTACCAAGTACGAGTAACATTTATTGTTCTTCTGGTGGGTAAATAGGGTGTTTGGAAACACTTAAGTAAAGGGAAGGGTGGGGTAAAGGTATCCAATCTGTTCCCATGCCACACACTGACTAAGCAAGCCTGTCCAATATCTAGGGTCTAACTGTCAATCCAATATAAATAAATAAAGTAGGGTGGCGGGTCCTCCCTCAAAGCAAGAAGGTGCGCAGCAAAAGGGTGATTCCTCAAGAAGTTCATACGAGGAGGGATAAAATCTATTAAGGTGAAAATTTTCCTAAATTTTTTCATCCTTAAAAATTTTGCACCTTCATCCATCTCAACACATGATATAGCTTGAGTTAAGATATATATATTGATGTGTTTGGGACGTGGTTGGAAAAAGTAGGTTGTGCTAGAAATACTTTGACTCAGATAGTTTTTATCCTTCTTCTTCACACTCGTGGTATTTTTGTTTTTGTGATATTAACCTTTAGAATTTTCAAGAAAATGATAATTATCTAATATTTGTCTTCTAGAACTTATATGTGGGTTAACATTGATAAAGAAAATGATATGAAGTAGTTACCTTATATTTCAATATGAAAATAAAAAAGTGGTGCAGGGGCGGTCCCAACAGAGGGGCCTCTTGCTTAACAATAACACACGACACACAATGTTCACATAGACTGGGTATGAAGAGGATTCCAATAGCTAGATTCTATTACTTCAATCAATTTACAGTTTTACAATAAGCAATGTAAACAACTAAACTAGTGATCTGGAATTATGCAGGAACGAAATAAGATAGCACATACAGAATCATATACAGAGGTATATTGCAAAGAACACAATGATACAATAAACACGCATTCTATTAAATAGCGGAAATAGAACAAACTGTAAAATACAATAGCTGGAATGGTTGTAGCTATCTCTAAGAAGAGATGTGGCTGCTATGCTAATTTGTGCCAAGATGAATACAAAGAGAGGCCAAAAGGGCCTATTTATCATAAGCATCAGGGAAAGAATCCCAAACATCCAAAAACCTAGCCCTAGGAGATGAAGTGCCAAAAGTCATGTGGGCCCCGTTTGGGTAAGTTAGTACATCAACTTCCCGTGGTCGTAATGTTTGCATACGATATCCATTTGGGGCGTACAATAGCTCATTGGAAAGATCTATTCAAGGATTACAAAAAGGGTCAGCAAATATCAAGTCTGGCATGCGTATTGGGCAGGCATGCAATACCCATATTTTCCCGAGAATTCGACACCGGAAAAATTTCATTTAGGGCCTCAAAATGGCTTCGGAAGTTCAGGACCCGAAAAACTACTGAAAATAGTAATTTGCCAAAATTTCCAGAAGACTATTTTGAGCCAGTAGGAAGAGGTGGGCCGCCACCAATATCCACTTGGATCAACTAGTTGGCCTAAGCCTAATACAATGTACATAAGTAAATGGTGTGTTTTTCTTTGTATGTGACCCTCTCCTCCTCTCATTCTTCTGCTAAATGCTAGAATGAATGAGCAATGAGTGACGAGCGATCCCCTCCTTTGTGCCTCTGCATTGATCTTCTACTCTATTTTGCTACTACTTCTCCCGAGATCACTCCAATCATGTAATGTCCCCATTCAAATAAGTGCATAGTAAGACAATCCCATCAATCCTACTAGTTTCCTAGGTTGGATGGGCACATGTGGGATGGTAATAAGGAAACTAATAAATGATATTTAGACATTAGAAGGGTTCAAGAATTTAATAAATATGATGAATAAATAAATTCAAGAGAAATTCTAGGTGGCAAGTGGTTTTGGAGACATATGGAGGTGGTGGGACCCACACTAGCTTGATTTTTCAATGACACATGGCAGCTCTCTCTTGCCAATTCGAATTCATGGGAAGGTGAACACTCTTGGGTGAGTTGGTAAGTCATAACACATGGCATTGATCATATTAGGTCTAAATGGGAAGGAATAGTAACCTCCATGGGAGAGGAAGAGTCAAATTGGAGACTAGTGGACACATGGGCTAGATTCCCTAGTTTTATGACAACAATAATGAAGCATCTATGACATTTTATGACAAAATTAAGACCTGACTTCTTACACCTGACCATTATGACATGTCAGCCCCAAAAATAGGCTCAATAAGGTGCTCATGGAGTTGGAGGAATCTAAAGAGACTCAAATTCAAATTTGGGAGAAGATGGAAGGTTGGAACTAGGAGACAAGTGGCAAATGAGGAATATTTTCTAAATGGAAAATTATTGAATCTATTGAGAGGATTTCGACCCCTTGAAGGCTAATGTTGGTTATAAAATTTAGAAATCAAGTATGAGAATGGATTTTGATGATTTGAGAAAAATTGCATTTGTGAAGAGAGAGCTAGTGGATGACTAGTTTCTTGCCTTAGCCAATTTCGAGGGTGAAAGATTCCCATCCAAGTTGGTGTTTGGAGAGGCCACTCAGGTCTTTCATGGTTCTTTAATGGAGTTTGTATTTGTAGGTAGCAGCTACAGGAAGTTTCATGGTTTGGTTTAGTGCAGCACTTTCTCTCCACCGTTTCCAGTTTTGAAGGCATATTCGTGCTCCTTGAGGGAGGGCATTTTTGGTGAGCTATTGTACTCTTTGGGGGAGCTTCTAATGCCCCATTTCTTTTTTAATATGAAGTAAATACTCTGTTCTTCATCTCCAAAAAGTTTCAGGTCGAAATTCCAAGTAGAAATATATAAATCTCATTTTTAATGGAAGAACAATGCCATTTCCCCACTACCTTGTTGTGAGCCAATGTATTGATGATGATTTCGAATGTATGGATGATTATCTGATATATTTGTGATAAATATATTTCCATGGATGTCTTATACAAGTTTCATGTACTATACTTGAGCATTTGAAGCATTTTTACTCAGTTTAGTTGTATTGGGAGGTGAAATAGTGCCATTTCCCCAAGGGTCGAATTGGGGGTTTTTGCTGTTGAATGTGAGAGAGTTAGAATAGTATTAAAAATCAATTAATGGTGCATATGAGACCTTAATAACATACTTAACACATTATATACCTCTTTTCATAAATTTGTGGGAGTTTGGAGGCATTTGGAAGGCCATTTGCAGTGTTACCCGAGGGGGATTTGATGCACAAATTACTAGTCAAAATTACATATATTGATCAAAATACAAATCAAGTTTGCAGCAGTATTTGGAGGGCCATAAAACATCCCTGAACCTTATATTCAAGTCTAAATACCATTCATACACTCCTACAGAATATTTGGGAGCATTTGGGTTGATTTGGAGGTCAAAACAGTAAAACTAGTCAAAGGTCGAAATTGGGAAAAAAAGTGGAAAATTGGGCATTTTAATAAAATTTGAAAAAGGGATATTACAAGTGGTATCAGAGCATGGTATTGGCACCTGATGGTATTAACAAGAAGCCAAACAAATAAAACACCACCCTTTGAATCAGTAGTTGAAGAAGTTTTGGTTGAAGAAGAGATAGTAGCAAAAAAAGAGTTCTTTTCTAAAACAATGGGTAGAGAGGAGGGGGAAAAATTAAGACATAAGGAGGAATTTATTGATGCCTTAAAACCATGTTTTGAAGGACTTACCATGGTTATGCTAGATATGAATAAACAAATTATGAAAGGTTTTGAATTGTTGGGTAGCCAACTTTCAGGCAAAGGGATGATAGGAGATAATAGTGGTTCACACTCAGGGGAAAAGATGAAAGGGAATGAGCATATTTTCTCAAGTACAGGACCTCATAATAGACCTGATGAATTTCAAAGCACACAAAGCCATACTGCACCTAAATTTCTCACACCCAAAGAAGAACCCAATCTTGAATTGGATTACAAGAAACTAGTAAATGATTGGAATGATTTGAATGAAGAGTGTAAAAGAGGTGTACCACTCAGTGACTACATTGATGCTATGCAAAAGATTAAAATGAAGGGAGACAATAGGAGTCCATTCCAAAACAAAGAATTGAATAGTGCTATTGGAAAAATGTCACTTCCTACTTTTGATGGTTCTTCTCAAAATTCTGCTAACACTTGGGTGCAAAAATTGGATGTATATTTTCAGCTGAATCCTATGTTGGAAGAGGATGCATTAAAAATGGCCATTTTGCATTTGGAAGGAGATGCCAATGAATGGTGGTTTCATGGGATGAAAACCTTGGGTCATAATCAGGTTAAAACATATGGAGAATTTGTTGACAGGGTACTAGAAAGATTTGAACAAAAAGATCCAGAATTGCCTTTCAAAGAACTAGCTCAATTGAAGCAAACTGGGTCCCCTACCGAATATATGTTGGACTTTCAAAAATTATCAGTCAAGGTGGCTGATGTATCTATGGGAAGATTAGTATTGCTGTTCACTGAAGGTTTGGATGAAACCTTAAGAGGTTTGGTCAAAGCCCACAAGCCAACTACATTAAAAGATGCAATGAGCTTGACTAGGGATCTCCAAAATGTGCTTCCCAGAACGAGATTTCCTCCTAAGCCTAGCTATAAATTTGAAAAGAAACCTTGGCAAAGGGATGGATATGATAAGAAACCTTGGAAAAGAGAGTCATTTGAGAGGAATAAAAAAGAGGGACTAAACAGGGATGAACTTAGAAAAAAGAAACTATGCTTCACATGCTTCCAACCATGGACACCAGGGCACAAATGTACCAAAGGAAAGGCTCAATACATAGAAGTATTTTCTGATAATGAGGGGTATGATGGGGGCATGGATGAAGATGGGAATATTTCAGATCAAGAAGAGGCATATGAGACAGCAGTAGAAGAGGAAAGACAAGAAGAAAATCAGCCGTCACCGGACAAAGCAAGAATGGCAGTGCTTTCAGCAGTACCTCGCTATCATACTATCCGATGCAAAGGTGTGGTACAAGGACAAAGAACTTCAGTTTTGGTAGATGGAGGAGCCACTCATAACTTCATTGATGCAGAGATGGTAGAGAAAAAAAAGATACCTATTGAACCATTTGATGGCTTCACAGTTGTCATTCCCGGTCACAACACAATGCAATGCAAAACATGGGTTCCAAAGCTGCAAGTCACCGTAGGTAACTATACTTTTGTTGATAGTTTTTATGTGGTTGATGTTGCTGATACTAATGTGGTTTTGGGAGTGCAATGGTTGTATTCAATAGGATATCATACAGTAAATTATCAAATTCCCGAAATGAAATTCCAAGATTCAAAAGGAGTACAAAGAGTTGTGAGAGGGCAACACACTTATCCAAATCAAGTAGTGACTTGCAATAGCATGAGATCTATATTGAGGCATGGGGATATAGAATGGGCTGCTGAATGTCATATTACATCTCCCAAGCCAACTATAAATATTGTCAAACACCCAAAGGAGATAGAGAGACGTTTGCAAAAATATGAAAAGGTTTTTAGAGACCTTCCACATGGTAGGCCACCAGATAGGGGGGTTGAGCACAGTATTGTTTTGGAGGAGGGTACTTCACCCATTCAAATACCACCTTATAGACATCCTAAAAGGTTTAGATATGAGATTGAAAAAGCTATCCAAGAACTCCTAGAGTTGGGTCTCATTAGACCAAGCTCTAGCCCTTATGCTTCTTCAGTAGTGCTAGTGAAGAAAAAAGATGGAACATTGAGAATGTGCATAGATTTCAGAGCCTTGAACAAAAAGACTATCAAGAATAGGTATCCTATTCCTAGGATTGATGAGCTCATGGATGAGCTACATGGGGCCAAATACTTCTCAAAAATTGACCTTAGATCAGGGTATCACCAAATTCGAATGAAAGATGAAGATGTGCAAAAGACCGCTTTTCGATGTCATTTTGGCCACTTTGAATTTCTTGTCATGCCTTTTGGGTTAACTAATGCTCCAGCCACCTTTCAAGCATGTATGAATAGGATATTTTGCAAGCAACTAAGAAGGTTTGTTTTGGTTTTCTTTGATGATATTCTCATTTACAGTAAAACATGGGAAGAGCATTTGCAACAGTTAGAGATTGTGTTGAAAATCTTGCAAGAAGAGTCCTTATTTGCTAAATTATCAAAATGTGAGTTTGGGATGAAAGAACTACTGTATCTTGGGCACATTATTGGGCAAGAAGGAGTGAAGGTACACATGGAAAAAATCAGGGCTATCTTGGAATGGCCATCACCAAAAAATATTACCGAATTGAGAGGCTTTATTGGCATATGCACCTACTACAGAAAATTTGTGAAAGGGTTCTCCAAGTTGACTTCTCCACTAACTGATTTGACTAAGAAGGATGCTTTCAAGTGGGATGAAGAGGCTGAAAAAGCATTCCAAAAAATGAAAGAGGTAATGAGTAGTTGTCCCATACTTGCACTTCCTGATTTTACTAAACCTTTTGTTGTGGAATGTGATGCTTCAGGTGGAGGAATAGGGGCTGTCCTAAAGCAAGGCCAACACCCCATAGCCTTTGAGAGCAGAAAGTTGCAGCCTCATGAAAAAATTTACTCCATCTATGATAAAGAAATGCTGGCCATTATGCATGCATTGGCCAAATTCAGACAATACTTGGTGGGCAGCAAGTTTGTGGTGAAAACTGACCATAATAGTCTAAGACACTTTCTCACCCAAAAGGATCTAAATGAAAGGCAACAAAAGTGGGTAAGCAAGATTCAAGCTTATGATTTTGATATTGAATATGTCAAAGGAAAGAATAATATAGTAGCAGATGCTTTGTCAAGAAGGCCTTCCTTTTCTCTCATGGATATTGCCAAGGATTGGAAAAACATGCTACTAGTTGAATATGCCAAAGACAAATTTGCTTGTGATGTGTTGGATGGAATCAAAGGGGATGATAATTATAGGATTTTGAATGGGATGATATATTATAAGGTAAGAATTTATTTAGTTCATAACTCCAAGCTCAAGTACCGAATTTTGCAAGAAGCACATGATTCCCCACTAGCGGGCCATCCGGGGATCTTCAAAACTTATAGACAGTTGAGGCAAAGATTTTTTTGGAAGGGGCTGAAGGAAGATGTTCAGAAGTATGTGAATGAATGTAAAGCATGTCAACAAAACAAATCATAACTTACATGTCCAGCCGGCCTATTACAACCATTGCCCATTCCGGAGCAAAAATGGGACAGTATTTCCATGGATTTCATCACCGGATTGCCTAAATCCTTAGGTAAGGATTGCATCTATGTGGTAGTTGATAGGTTGACAAAATTTGCTCATTTCTTTGCTGTTACATCATCTTTTAGTGCTGCACAAGTGGCTGATATTTTTTTCAAAGAAATCTTCAGATTGCATGGGCTCCCCAAGAGCATTGTCAGTGATAGAGATAGTAGATTCATGGGTGCTTTTTGGCAAGAACTTTTTAGATTGGTAGGCACTCAATTGACTCCAAGTACCAGCTATCATCCACAAACTGATGGACAAACAGAGAGGGTAAACCAATGGTTGGAAGGATACCTAAGAAACTATGTGGGAGGGCAGCAAAAAGCATGGGCAAAATGGCTACACTTGGGTGAGTTTTGCTACAACACCACTTATCATATGTCAATAGGAATGCCTCCTTTCAAAGCATTATATGGTTATGATGCACTTACATTTGCTGACATTATATTTGGTGATAGTAGAGCCCCAAAGGCTAAAGATTGGGTGGAAGAGAGCCAAGAAATTTTAAAGCTCTTGAAAGACAATTTGCAGGTTGCTCAAAATCAACAAAAACAATATGCTGATAGACATAGAGAAGAGAGAACCTTTCAAGTCAATGATTTAGTATATTTAAGGTTGCAGCCCTATAAACAAACATCTCTCAAAAAGAATGGAGCAGAAAAATTAAAACCAAGGTACTATGGGCCATACAAGGTAGTGCGGAAGGTTGGAGAAGTAGCATATGAACTAGAACTTCCGGAAGGGAGTAAAATACACAATGTATTTCATGTTTCTTGTCTTAAGAAAGCTCTTGGTCAGAAAATCATCACTTCAGAAATACTTCCTCCTTTGGATGATGAAGGTCAGCTCACACTTGTTCCGGAAAAGATTTTGAAGACATGGGAAAGAAGGTTGAGGAGTAGAATCATCAAAGAATATTTAGTGCAATGGAAGGACTTACCAAATGAAGATGCCACATGGGAAGAGGAGAAGATTTTGCAGCATCCAAATTTGAAATTGCTTGAGGACAAGCAATCTTGGGTGGGGAGGACTGTAATGTCCCCATTCAAATAAGTGCATAGTAAGACAATCCCATCAATCCTACTAGTTTCCTAGGTTGGATGGGCACATGTGGGATGGTAATAAGGAAACTAATAAATGATATTTAGACATTAGAAGGGTTCAAGAATTTAATAAATATGATGAATAAATAAATTCAAGAGAAATTCTATGTGGAAAGAGGTTTTGGAGACATATGGAGGTGGTGGGACCCACACTAGCTTGATTTTTCAATGACACATGGCAGCTCTCTCTTGCCAATTCGAATTCATGGGAACGTGAACACTCTTGGGTGAGTTGGTAAGTCATAACACATGGCATTGATCATATTAGGTCGAAATGGGAAGGAATAGTAACCTCCATGGGAGAGGAAGAGTCAAATTGGAGACTAGTGGACACATGGGCTAGATTCCCTAGTTTTATGACAACAATAATGAAGCATCTATGACATTTTATGACAAAATTCAGACCTGACTTCTTACACCTGACCATTATGAAATGTCAGCCCCAAAAATAGGCTCAATAAGGCGCTCATGGAGTTGGAGGAATCTAAAGAGACTCAAATTCAAATTTGGGAGAAGATGGAAGGTTGGAACTAGGAGACAAGTGGCAAATGAGGAATATTTTCTAAATGGAAAATTATTGAATCTATTCAGAGGATTTAGACCCCTTGAAGGCTAATGTTGGTTATAAAATTTAGAAATCAAGTATGAGAATGGCTTTTGATGATTTGAGAAAAATTGCATTTGTGAAGAGAGAGCTAGTGGATGACTAGTTTCTTGCCTTAGCCAATTTCGAGGGTGAAAGATTCCCATCCAAGTTGGTGTTTGGAGAGGCCACTCAGGTCTTTCATGGTTCTTTAATGGAGTTTGTATTTGCAGGTAGCAGCTACAGGAAGTTTCATGGTTTGGTTTAGTGCAGCACTTTCTCTCCACCGTTTCCAGTTTTGAAGGCATATTCGTGCTCCTTGAGGGAGGGCGTTTTTGGTGAGCTATTGTACTCTTTGGGGGAGCTTCTAATGCCCCATTTATTTTTTAATATGAATTAAATACTCTGTTCTTCATATCCAAAAAGTTTCAGGTCGAAATTCCAAGTAGAAATGTATAAATCTCATTTTTAATGGAAGAACAATGCCATTTCCCCACTACCTTGTTGTGAGCCAATGTATTGATGATGATTTCGAATGTATGGATGATTCTCTGATATATTTGTGATAAATATATTTCCATGGATGTCTTATACAAGTTTCATGTACTGTACTTGAGCATTTGAAGCATTTTTACTCAGTTTAGTTGTATTGGGAGGTGAAATAGTGCCATTTCCCCAAGGGTCGAATTGGGGGTTTTTGCTGTTGAATGTGAGAGAGTTAGAATAGTATTAAAAATCAATTAATGGTGCATATGAGACCTTAATCACATACTTAACACATTATATACCTCTGTTCATAAATTTGTGGGAGTTTGGAGGCATTTGGAAGGCCATTTGCAGTGTTACCCGAGGGGGATTTGATGCACAAATTACTAGTCAAAATTACATATATTGATCAAAATACAAATCAAGTTTGCAGCAGTATTTGGAGGGCCATAAAACATCCCTGAACCTTATATTCAAGTCTAAATACCATTCATACACTCCTACAGAAGATTTGGGAGCATTTGGGTTGATTTGGAGGTCAAAACAGTAAAACTAGTCAAAGGTCGAAATTGGGAAAAAAAGTGGAAAATTGGGCATTTTAATAAAATTTGAAAAAGGGATATTACAAATCCCTGAGACACTCTTCCTCTGTCCGTCGAATCCTTTAGATCCTACAGACCTTCAGTTTTCAATGCCCTCTGGTCGTGTTGCACAACCTATGCTTGTGGTGACATCTTTCATGATCCCAACCACCTTCATAACTGCTCATAAATTCCCTAGCAACCTCGAACGACTACCAAGTACATCGCCTTGAATTCTGCACTTCTTTGAATATGCTACAGTAGTCAGCTCCATGTCCTGCCTCGACCATATTGCACTTCATCATCCTTTGACTTTACTTGCCATCTTCACTTCACTTCTACGACTTTCCATTCTGCCCCTTCCTCCACGCTTGGCTTCCTCCGCAAACCGTTGGTGTCACGGTTCGAAAACATGTCGACCTTCAACGCCTCCACTCTACACCTTATCATATGTCTACCTTAGACATGTCGACTCTCGACATTCCCCTTTTGTCGACTCCTATCGACAAATTCTGCTCGACTACTTGGCTTTGACAACCAATATTCCTTTGGCACCAATGGTCATCATCAATCCCCCTGGTTGAATTCTCGTGTCGATCAACTTCAACTATTTTTCATAGGCCCCGATGCTCCTGCATCAGACTCCCCAGGTGAAAAAGAACTTGAATGCTCAGTTGGTCTCCTATATTCTTCTTTGGAAATCCATGTCGCCTCCTGCAACTCATCATCCTTCCATCACACTAAGTATTCTTTCTTTCGCGACTGTGTGTGTGTCCGACCTCGCGTTCCTCTAATACTTCGGCAATTTATTCTTTGTGTCGATCTGGAATCTTCCCTGTCCAGTCGATGTTTGACACTCCCATGTTGCTATTGGTTGAAAGCTCCAACAAATAAGCATTGTCCAAAATCTTCTTCAGAATATTCCACGGTCCAATCTTCTTCAGCTTCATATTTTTATATGTTCTTGTCAAAAATCTCTCTTTCCTGAAGTGTACATTGACTAAGTCTCCTTCGCTGAACGAGTGTAGCCTCTTCTTCTTGTCGGCTCTCAGCTTGTATGCTGCGTTGCTCTTTGCTATGCACTTTTGCACATCTTCATGCACTTCTTTCATATGCTCTGCGAATTTTTCTTCATCTGCGCTTTTCCTGACTTTTGTTAGTATCTCGACCAAATCCACCACTCCATGTGGGATTCGTCCTTGAAAAATATGGAATGGGCTCAAACCTGTCGATTGATTGAATTGTTGTGTGTGAATTCTGCTTGCGCCAACACGTTCTCGCACTACTTGGGTCCGTCGGTTGTCAAACATCTCATAAGGTTTTCCAAACTTTTGTTTACCACCTTGGTCTATCCATCTGTCTACGGATGATATGCCGAGCTAAACTGCAACCTCGTGTCCAATTTCTTCCATAGGGTTATCCAAAAATGTCCCATAAACTTGGTATGTCTGTCTGACATTATACTCTTCGTAAACCAATGCAATATGAATATCTCCTTGAAGAATAGTACAACAATGCTTGTGACGTCACTTATCTTTTGAAACGGAATAAACTGTGCCATCTTCAAAAATCTATCGACTATAACAAATGTTGAGTCGTTTCTCTATTGCATCTTCGATAGTCCTAGCACAAAATCCATTCTTAGGTGCTCCCATGGGGTGTTTGGCACTGGTAATGGTGTATACAACCTTGTATTCTAAATTCTTCACTTTTCCAACTAGAAATTTTGACATTTCGGTACCCACTTACCGACATCTATCGTCATTCCTGGCCAATAATACTTTTCTTCGTCCAACGGCTTGGTCTTGTTGATGCCAAAATGACCTGCTAATCCACCACTATGCAGCTCTTGGATTAGGTTCTCTCTTCCGGATCCTCTGGGAATACACAACAATTTTCCTCTGAATAGGTATCCCTCTTGTATGAAATAATCCAATTATGGAGTCCTATTGACACTCCATGGTTCGCAACTCGCCGTCCATGCTTCTGCAAAATCTTTGTTGGTCTCATACTCTGTCTTCACCGACTCAGCGCATCGGAAACCTTGTTCTACATGCCCGACTTATGTCACAACATGAAGGTATATCCCTACAAGAACTCGAAGGTATATCCCTGAAAGAACTCGACCCACTTTATGTGCCTCTGATTCAACTTCAACTAAGTATTCAAGTATCTCAGTGCTTGGTGATCTGTGTACAACACAAATTCCTTGGGCAACAAATAATGCCTCCACTTCTTCAATGCTTGGATAATAGCATAGAAATCTTGGTCGTAGACCGAATATTTTTTCTTCGCATCATCCAACTTCTCATTGAAGAATGCAATTGGTCGGCCCTCCTGGCTCAACACTGCTCCAATTTCCATTGCACTTGCGTCGCAATCAACTTGGAAAACTTTGTAGAAATATGGGAGCGCTAACACTAGGATCTCCATCACTTTTTGCTTCAACTTGTCGAAAGCTTTCTGGGCAGCTTTTGTCCACTTAAACTCCCCTTTCTTCATGCACTCTGTCAAAGGTGCACATATCCGATTGAATCCCCTGATGAACTTCTGGTAGAAACTAGCAATTCCATGGAAATTTCACACTCTTGTCATGCTTGTCGGTTCTAGCCACTCCAATATAGACTTCACCTTCTTTGGGTCCATCACTAACCCTTTAACCGAGATTAAAAATCCAAAGTAAACCATCTCTTCCTTCGTGAAGAATCATTTCTGCAAGTTGACCATCAGCTTCTCTTCCTACAGCTTTTGCAACACTTGTCAAATGTGCTCCAAATGTTTGACCTTGGTTTGACTGAATATCAATATGTCATCGAGGTACACTATGACGAACTTTCCCAAGAATGGCTTCAGTAGCTCGTTCATCAATCGCATGAACGTACTGGTGCATTAGTCAATCCGA
The DNA here is from genome assembly GCA_027924585.1 of Larix kaempferi. NCBI lineage: Eukaryota > Viridiplantae > Streptophyta > Pinopsida > Pinales > Pinaceae > Larix > Larix kaempferi. Next base: position 6,931,592 of record BSBM01000138.1, on the reverse strand, counting down.
ATTGCATGACTAATCACTCATACAATCCTCACTAACCTGAATCTAGTGATAACCACTTTTCAATTCGATCTTGGTGAAGTATCTTGCTCCACTCAAGCAATCCATCAAGTCATCCATATTGGGAAATGAAAATATGTACTTGATCATGATCTTGTTGATAGCTCTAGAGTCTGTACACATCCTCTATTCCCCACCCTTCTTCGGCGCTAATATTGTTGGTGCCGTACATGGGCTCAGACTTTCTATGATCAATCCTATGTCCAACAACTCCTCGACTTTTCGATTGAGTTCCTAACTCTCTGCCGGATTCATTCTATGTGGTGCCTTGGATGGAAAACTCAATCCTGGAATCAAGTTGATCTGATGGGATATGCTTCTCATTGGTGGAAATCCCATCGATGCCTCGTCGACTACTATGCTCCTGAACGCGTCGAGCATCTCTTTGACTTTGATTGAAATCCTCTCCATTGTCGACCTCTTGACACATGGCCCTTTCAGAATGATGGTGAAACATCCTGACGGTTTCTCCTTTTCCGTGAGGAATTCCTTAGCTGAGCACATCAGCACGCTTCTCCCAATAGTTTCTCTTGCCCTGCTTGCAGTCGGATTGGTCCTCCTGCTTCAGCTTCAGAGTCCTCCACATGCCATTTTTCCACACTATGACTATGTTGGCTTGACCATCATAGATCATATTTCGATCATATTTCCATGGTCTCCCTGACAACAAATGAAATACGTCCATTGGGATTACGTCGCACATTACACTGTCTTCAAGCATCCCAAACTTAAATTTTATGAGGCACTATCTGGTTACCTTGACATGATGTCGTTTCTACAACAAAGATATCTTGTATGGGTGTGGGTGTTCTCGACATCTCAACCCCAACTTGTCGATGACCTCTGTCGACACAAGATTTTCTATAATTCCACCATTGACTATGGTGTTACAATACCACTCACCAATCAACACTCTAGTTCAAAAGATAGCCTTTCGTTGTTCCGACTCTTTCTCGTCGCGTTGGTCGTCCTGAACCAACATTCTTCTGGCCGTCATAGTTGTCCTTTTCCTTTGCCCTCTTCGCCAATATCGGATATTGAATCCGCCCTCTCGTCGACTTTCTCATCTCTTCAACATCTTAGTTTCGATTCTTCTACAACATGTAGGTTCTCTGGGAACTCATATGCCTTATGTCCAACTCCTCGACACTTATAAAAGACTACCACTAGTCTATCAACTTGTTTTCTGTCAGCTGGACCACTTCGACCAATCACACCTCGACCATGGGTCTCTCGACCATCTCGTCAGTTTTCCTACACTTTCTCCTTAGTTAATGTCCCTTCCACACATCGGTTATCTTCGACGGTTTCTCTCCTGGTTCCGCTACTTTGTCCCTTCGAGGAAGCAGTCTTCGCACCTCGACTAGTCATCCTGCCTCTGGTCGATGCAGCTTTTCTTGGCAGTTTCTCTTCTTCCTTCAGAGCTAACTGGACCTTGACTAGTCTTCTCACTTCAACCTCTCTGAACCTCGAGAGGCTCAACTTGTCCTGTATGGCATACTTCAAGCCATTCACATATCTCGCAACAGCTTCTTCTCCTTTATCAATTTGTCCCGACCTTATCGATAGTGTATAGTATTCTTCCGTGTACTCCTTCACAGTTATCTCTTTTTGTCGAAATTTTTGGAACTTGTTGAACAAAGAAATCGCATAGTCACCGGGAAAGAACTTCCCTTTCATCTTGGCAACCATCCTGTCCCAAGACTTGATCTTTTCCTTTCCTTTCTTGAATTTGTCAGCCTATGCATTGTCCCACCACAATGAGGCATGACCCTTCAACCTCAGACATGCAATCTTAACCCGTTTAGGATCCTTTATCTTCTCTAGGTCGAAGTACATCTCCATTTCTCTGAACCATTCTATCAAGTCTTATGGATATAGGCTCGCTGAGTAGGTACCTACATCCATCTTTGTCCGACCTCTCATCTCTGTCAGAAGCTTGATGAGTTTGTCTTCTGGTTCTTCCTATGTTGCTTCCCGTGCTTCCACTTCTTCGACTTCCTCTTCAATGTGGTCAAGTGCATCAAGAATTCATCCACACCTTTGGATTTCTTTGACCACTGCGACCTCACTAGTCAAACTTTGCATTTTTTGCATGCACTCATCGAACATTTCACAATCAACTGTGACTGTAGCCACGCGCTCTTCATCCTTGGACATTAATGCCTCTGTGATCCATTTTCAACCACAGCTGAAACTCCCACTTGTCCAATCGCAACCGTACTTTCCAACTCGTGCACAACTCTACCCAACTGTAGCTGGATCTATTCACACCTTCATAGATTCTTACTTCTCACAGGATTCTTCTACTCAACACTAGATTCTCTTCCAGCTTTGATACCAACTGGCGCAAGGGAGGTCCCGAGAGAGGGGCCTCTTTCTTAACAATAACACATGACACACAATGTTCACACAGACTGGGTTATGAAAAGGATGCCAGGAGCTAGCTTCTATTACTTCAATCAATTTACAGTGTTACAATAAGCAATGTAAACAACTAAACTAGTCAGCCTCATCCTAATACAATGTACAAAAGTAAATGGTGTGTTTTTCTCTATGTGTGACCCTCTCCTCCTCTCATTATTTTTTTGAATGCTAGAACGAATGAGCGATGAGTGACGAGCGATCCCCTCCTCTGTGCCTCTACACCAATGTACAAAATTAAATGGTGTGTTTTTCTCTATGTGTGACCCTATCCTCCTCTCAGTATTTTTTTGAATACTAGAACGAATGAGCGATGAGTGATGAGCGATCCCCTCCTCTATGCCTCTACACTGATCTTCTACTATGTTCTACTGTTGTTGCTCCCGAGGTCACTCTAATCCCCGAGATACTCTTCCTTTGTTCGTCAAATCCTCAAGATCCTATAGACCTGCAGTTGTGAGTGCCCTCTGGCTATGCTGCACAACCTTTTCCTATGGTGACATCTATCATAATCCCAACCACCTTCATAACTGCTCATAACTTCCTTAGCAACCCTGAATGACTACCAAGTACATCGCCTTGAATTTTGCATTTCTCTGAATCTGCTACAGCAGTCAACTCCATGTCCTGCCTCGACCATACTTCACTTCGTCATCCTTTGACTTTACTTGTCGGCTTCACTTCGCTTCTACGGCTTCCCAGTCTGCACCTTCCTCCACGCTTGGTCTCGTCGCAAACTGTCAGTGTCGCGGTTCGACAACATGTCGACCTTCGATGCCTCCGCTCCGCTTCTTGTCATCTATCGACCTTAGACATGTCGACTCTCAACCTTCTGCTCCTGTCGACTGCCTATCGACAGCTTCTGCTCGACTTCTTGGCTTCGACATCCAATCTTCCTTTTGTACCAGCTATAGTCGGAAATCCCCCTGGTTGACTTCTCCTATCGATCAACTTCGACTGTTTTCCGTAGGCCTTGATGTTCTTGCATCAAAAAGTATATGAAGTTAATTCATACAAGTATAGAGTTTTCCTTCGATATAACTTCAATTGAAAATATTGTGTTAATAAAAATATTAATGGATGATGGATATCATATTCTAGTCTTGAGAGAAATTGTAAAACAATAATTTTTGGGTTCTCAGAAAGTATGAGAATTGTATTTAATGTACATGTTCCTATAGCTATCCTATATGGATGTGCAATTTCAGGTTGAGAATTTCTAGAGAAAACTAAATGGGAATTGAGAAAATATAACTATTTTTTACTATATAATATTAAAATAAATAACAATACACCATATCTAATCCCTCTATTAGAGGTTAGGCTTCCAGCAATGGAGAGAAAGGCTGTGATTTGGTTTCTGATTCACAAACACAAGATAATTAACATGAAAGATACATGGTTTTGTCAAATTTCTTGAATTATAGTAAAAAGTCACTTTAGAATGAAGAGAGTGTAGCAAGAAGATATTCTTTCTTTATTAGCCATTGGAGAAATAAGGGGGAGATAACTCTTGAGAAAAAAAATTAAAGAGAACTTTTGATGAAACAAAGTAATAGAGAATAATATAATGCTAAAACACTATAAAGAGATAATAAAATCCAACTTAGAAGATCACAAGTAGCTTTCTGGTAAAACTAGATTATCGAGGAAAATGAGAAATGTTAAAGTAAGAATGAAATATCATGACCTTCATAGTGAAAATAATGAGAACAACGAATATCTATTATACTCATAAAAATGAGGATTGAAACTAATTTAATGTACTCTATACATACACATTAGGTAGCAATTTCAAAATATTTGGAAAACTACAAATCTTCATAACTTGTAATTGATGAAAACCAAAGATATCTAGAAATTTTCTCTCAAATAAAAAAACAAAATGTTAAAACTAATAATTTGATTCATTATCAATATAATATGAAATTTTTTATCCCATTCATTGTATTGTTGATCCACATCATATTTTTGCAGCAAGATATTGTGGAACATTCATGTTGTGTTTGCATCATATGTGAGAGACTCAAAATATTCATTCTTTTATGATTTTCTCTGGTATCATGTTAATTTCAATGTGCCTTGTATTTGGGTTAGAATGGTATCATTTTTTCATTTGTAAAATTTATCACGTGTTAGGAGAGTCATTATTACATTATTTTGCATGGAGGATGTGTCCTATGTATAAATATATTGCACTGACATGGTAGTTCCATTATAGAGTTGTGATATTGTTTTCAATTATAAAAACTATATGTGAAATTGTTGTTGTATTTTCACATAATCAAGACACAATTCTTCCACATATATACTAATCATAAGAGTCATAAGGTAACTTAACTATGAATTGAGGAGGATAAACAAAAGAAGAAAAAAAAGAAGTAAAAATTAAGGGAAGATTTAGAGACAAATAAAAAGAGAAGATTCAAACTCCAATGTTTTGATCTTTCTCTCCATCCTTTCTTTTTCTCAAGGGATTTCCCATCCTAAGATATGGATATTCTCTATTTTAACTTCTATACATCTTTAGATGAATATACTTCAAAAATTTGAGCTGACATGATTCATATTGGACCTATTTTATTTCTCAATTCTTCTAGTACCATTGATATTATTAATATTTAAGAATATAAAATATTATTAAATTAAAAAAGATTGATATTTAAAATATAAAATAAAATAATATTAAACTTAATATAAAAATATAAAATATAAAATATATTGTGTTAGCGAAATTATTTGTAGAATATTCAATTTAAGTAATATTATTTAAATAATACAAATAAAATGTGTTTAAGGATAGATTGACATTTATATAAATATAAAAAAGAATGATATTTTTATTAAAAAAGAATGTGAATCCACTAGTTTATATAAATATTAATAATTAATATATATTTATTTTATTTACTTTTAAATATAGCCACCATCCATTATATCATCAAAATAGTTATATATATTGAGAACTATATTTTTTGAATATTTTGAAATACACATAACCTTGAGGACAAAATTATTTCTAAACGGGGTTTGTTAGGGTCCTACCCTAACCTACCTTACTTTACAAGTCATTTGAAGAAATGTATAAGGTCATATCTCTTAAATAAGAATGAGTAAGTTAGTGTTTATCAATAAATATAAAGAGGGTCTCTTTATTAATTAAGACCCACTAGGGAACTGTGTGTTAATCATTTGACCATGTGAAGTAGTGTGACATACCCAATTCCCTCATTACCAATTTGGGAAAATGGGGTAAAAAATTTTTCCTTTAACTTCACTCAAACACCCAAATATGTTAATCGCAATAATTAGTGAATGTTTGTAACTGATTACATTCCATAAAAAAATTGTTTCTAAATATTAGAAATGAGTCTGTTCACAATGTTTCAATACTTTTTCCAGATTTTCCAAAGCCTTATCAAAACTACTACGATAAGGGATAAAATCATCCATGAAAATTTCCATACCTTCATTAACCATCTCAGAAAAAATTCCAATCACAACTCGTTGAAATGTATTCGGTGCATTGCATAATCCAAAAGGGAGCACCCTATATGCAAAGGTCCCCCAAATGCATGTGAAAGTAGTCTTGTCTTGGTCTTCAAGGTCAATATGAATCTGATTATGCCCACTAAAGACATCTAGAAAAGAAAAAAAGTTATTCCCAAACAGGGGATCCAGAACCTAGTCGATAAATGGAAAAGGGAAATGGTATTTTTGTGTAGATTTATTCAGTTCTCTGTAATCCACACAGATGCACCATTTACCATTTTTATTAGGAACAATTACTAAAGGAGAAACCCATTCACTATATGAAATGGGATAGATAAATCCTTCTTTTCAAAGTTTCTGAATTTCCTCTTTCATGATGTCTCTCAAATTTGGATTCATTCTGCATTGGGGTTGACATATGGGCCGGAAATTACTTTTAATGTAAATGTGGTGAGTACACAACTCAGAGGGAATAACTCTCATGTCTGTCTATTCCCATGAAAAGGCTCCCTTATATTGTTCCAATAGTGTATTTATAGTTTCCAACTCGTCAGGTGTTAGATTAGGATTAACATTCAAGGTTCTTCTAGGATCAATCTTGATTGAAGCACTCTTCGAATTCTCAATTATGGGAATAGTTTCAACGTTAAATGTTTTATCCAAGGAATCCTCAGTAAGTTCTTGATCAAATTCACTCATGGAACTATCTAGGATCCAATATGCATGTTTGGTAACCGTCGTTGGTTCACTAATGAAATTGCTGATGGTGTCATCCTCAGGTTCATTTTTAAAATTCAAGGCCCTTCCTATAGTAGGAAGAGGCTGAGCACTTTCTTCTTCTTCCAGATCTACCCACAATGGAATTTCAGCATCTAAACTTGGTTTAGCTTGAGGATATAGGGTCAAGATTTTGGTATCGGTTCCATCATATATTGTCATAGATATTGATCTACAGTTGATGTATGCATCTGTTGTAGCCAACCAAGGTCTTCCTATAATTAGTGGATGTCCCCCAAGTGAGATTTAGGTTGTAGAACAAGAAAATCTGCATGGTATTCCCATGAATCAACAGAGACTACCAAGCCGTCCAGAATCCCCTCTAGCCTAATCGTGGATCTATCAGCCAATTCTAATAACATGGGGGGTGGTATGAGATTAGTGAGCCCCAATTTATTTACAGTTTTGATAGTCATCCATTTATTGCTGCCCCCAAATCAACTAAAACATTGGGGATCTCAGTACACCCAATATGCACTGTAACAGTGGGATTGCCTGGATCGTCATATTTATCCAAAGGAACATTTGCCATCATTAATTCAGACAATTTTCCAACCACGTGAACTGTAAGAGGATCGTTAGGCTTCCTACTTGGTTTCGTCACACATAGATCTCTAACAGTTTTAGCATAGATGGGTACATCATGCAGAGCTTGCAATAATGGGATCTTAACATAAATATTTTTCAATTCCCCTAGAAGGTTGAAACATGGCTTCTCTGCTGCTTTCTATAAAACTAATCGCTCAGGGTATGGTGGATTTCTTGGAATTTCTACACGGGTATTTTCAAAGTGTGTTTCAGCCAGTTTTCAGCAGGTGTTTCAGCAAGTCTTTCAACATCCTCAATAATGGGGATTGTTGTACTGATTGGGCTCTCAGCCTGTTTATTCGTTCTTTCTTCAATCACAGGGGAAGGAACATCCTCAATGAAAATAGGTTCTACCACCCTCTCATATCGTAGATGTCATTACATGGGATAGGAGTGATAAAGTAAGATGGCATGTTTGATGTTTCAAATTGCTGCACTTCCTTATTGTTGGGGTTAGGATTAGGTTGAGCAGGTATCTCAAGTCGTAGTGGTGCATTAATTGGTGCATCGTTATTAGGGAGTTGCAGCTGCGGTTACTGATACTGTGGGTGAGTAAATTGATTTCCTGGATAAGTACTTCTCCAACCTAGAGGCCAAGGGTTTTGTTGATTTGGATGAGGTTACCATGACATCCATGGAGTAAGATATTTCATTCTAGGTTGATTTGATGGATGCCATTGAGTATTGGGACAAGAATATTTTGGATGAATTTGATTTTTCATATTATTCTAAGAATTAAAATATGTAGTAGGATTTAGATTCATACCTAGAGCATGAGGTTTCCAGGGATTCTTTTGTAAAATGAAGTAGGCTTGTTCCACATCCACACTGGATTCTTGAATTACTGCCTTAACTTTTAGCAGTGAGGGGAAATCCTTAGTATTGCGATCCAAATCACATAGACCACATACCTCGACCTTGTCAAGGGGTCATTCTCTCAATGGATGTTTCTTTCTGCTTTTTGCACAAAATATGTCCAATGCCAAATATGTCTCGGCCTGTCTTTGCTTTGCTTTCAAAACATCCCATTGTGAGGAAATAGAACTCATCATATTAGTTTTAAAATTTTTGAGAAGATTACCTATTTATGCTCATGTAGCTCCACCACTGGATGACTTTTGTGCCCTTGTAAGGACATCTCGATCTCTTGTGTTGGTTTTAGAAGACCCTCTAGAGTATCTTCGACACAGATCCACAATATGATCAAAATACTCCCTTGATATGTCCCCCCTTCCCAACAAATTAAGCATATCCAGATAGTCTTATATAATTACTCGCTATAAGATGATTTTAAGAACATCCTTTCCAATATTAGCATGACTAGATCTTTGTAAATTATATAAAAGTCTTTTCTACAAAATATTCCAAACTTTCATCCTCTTTTTGAACCATTTTGAACAATTATTCCCTCCCATCCTCTTTTCTACAATAATCCTGATATTTAGCAAGGAATACTCGTTTCATTCGATCCCATGCTCTAACAGTCTCACCCCCTAAACTCATTAACCAATGGAGGGAATTTCCCTTTAAAGCAGAAGGAAATATTTTTAACTTTTTTTCACTGGTGGTATAATCATAACTTCGATAGAGAATGTCAAATTCAAAGAGAAACTCATCTGGATATTCAATAGACTTACCATAAAAATTTGGCAATACCGAGGGTGAAATGTTCTTCATGGGAGCCACCCTAAGTGTTTGTCAAATGGGGAATTCAAGTGTAGCAATTTTCTGATCGCCATGCTGATTATTACCATTATCTCCCATCTCTTCTTCATGATCATAAGGGTGCCCCGGGCATTCTATGTTTTCTTCATTATTCATATCTCCCTCATTCTTGTTCTCTTCTCTCCTTCCTTCCTCCAATTTTTGTCGATAATCCAACCACTCCTTCTTAGTTACTTCCTTTCTGTTAATTTGATAAATATCCTCTGGATTTATTGTACCCATAGCACTTCCCTTATCTTCTGCAGATCTCTTATAAGAATTGAGATTTGAAACTTCCATTAACTTCTCCATTGTTGATATTGATGATTCAATCTTGGGGAGAACAGAGCTTCCTCTTCCTGAAGATGTTCTCTGAAATAGAGCTCCAATAGAGGAGTCAGCTCTGTCGATCAACTCATCAACAAATATCACCCTTCCTAAAACGGGATTACTGCCACGACCTCTTCCACATGCAAACTTAGTGCTTTTGGGGGTTTCACGTTCTTCTCGTTTTGTATTCATGCAATATTAAATAATCATACCTTTTTTTTGCGGTAGGAACTCGTTCAGTTTGTCGAAGGATGCGTAGCTCTTCACTACGTCTTATCGTCCCTGCCACCTAAAAAATCAAGATAGCTGAGAAACAACTTAATCAGCTACACTCTATGTTTATCAATTACCTTCCCCGACAATAGGCGCAAAATCTTGGTCACTATAATTGCCTATTAATCATAACAAAGTGCTCAATATAAATTGTCAACCCAGGGAAGTCTGGTTATTTCAAAGGTAATCAAGAAAAATATATGCATAAACATTAAGTAACTGATCAATCAACTCGAAGTCACCCAATCTACCTAATTACTAAGTCTATGCTCTGCTCATTGCTCAATCCAACTTCAAATACTAATTTGACTACCAAATATTAAGAGAGTTCACAATCCTTCTACTGTATCAATTCTGGAAATGACTGCTTCGAGAATGAAATAGCTAAATTGATTTTTCAAGAAGTTAAATCCTAAATCATCATCATAGAATGGAATCCAATCCACAATTGAAATACTCAACCATAAAGGAATTTAATCCTCATGTTCTATAAATCCATCTGCCATCTACCAGTTTTAGCAATTCATGAAAGGAAATAAATAATGGTAAAATGCAGCAGCAGAGCACAGGTGTAACAACAATAATCAATAACACACTTGCAAAGAGAAACTATGCAATATTCAGTCGACTGTTTCAGCAAACCAAGAAAAAGTATAATTGGAAAATCCTACACTTAATGCTCACATTGTTTCAACAAACCAAGAAAAGCTATAATTGAAGAATCATATGCTTAATGTTCACAGTGTTTCAGCAAACCAAAAGTAAATCTAATTGCAATTCCACACCAAACAAAGTAAAGGAAATAAGCAAATAACAAACTAGGAAACTCTGGAAGAAGGTGGGCCCTTGCATTCGAACACGGATGCCTCTAAACACTACCAGAAATCAGTAAACAATCATTCAGGAAAATGTTGTTGATTTCATTAATAGGATGAAGTTCAAATACATAGTTCTTCTACTCCTGTTACAAGTTCTCTTCAAATTAATCCTAACCTCTTTTAACCATCCCATCCTCCTTTAAATAATATAACAAGGCAAATCATATCCTTATAATTCGGGAAGCCATGAAGATATAAGATCTTCAGGCCATCAATTCATTACCCCATAATAGAAATAGTTACAATCATTATTACATTGAGATAAAATTTGTTTCATAAACATCCATGCTGTCACAACTTGAACAGATCCAACGCCAAGTGAGTTTCAGTTGGCCACGTGGGAGGATAACTTGTACTACCTCACAACGATCTGAACTGAAGCCCTGAAAATGTGTAACTGCTTTCCAAGTATTTCTTCATCCATGTGTATCAGCGGGATTATACACCCGAATCCCCTATGGTCTCAATTGCTTTCATCAATCCATCACAACTCAGCTCAATTAGGAGACAAAAATCAATAAACACAGGAAAACATTAGGCATTAATATAACAAAGTAATAATAAATTATACATGCTAAAGTTCATGCTTTTCCTTGGGAAATATTACAACTTGGGTATAATAATAAGGAGGAATAGGGAAAAAGGATCACAATGGAAGTGAGCAAAAAGGGTAATTTCTGGCACCCAACACCTAGTATTGTTCAATCATCAACTGTACTTGTAGGGAGTTCTCATTTTTCACTTTTTGGTGGAAAAGGTAGTACCGTTGTTCCTTTGGTTGTTGTTTCAGTTGGAGGGAGTTACTCTCAACCTCAGTGGAGTGGGTCACAAAGGGGAAATCCTCTTTCATATGGATGGATCCCATTTCAAAATGCTTTCACTTCGTAGCTGATGGTTGGGGGAAAAATCAACCAACCTTATGGGAACTTTGGTTTAGGAAAATTTCCTCCCCAATCTCCCCAAACACATTTTCCTTCGGCTTGACCTCGTTTACCCTACCTAGAAACTTTGATTTTTCCAAATCTTTCGAGACTAATGAATGATCTGGTTCACCATGATCATACTTGGCCTCCCGTTCCAACTAATTTCCCTCAAACATTCCAAATTTTGAAGGTAATTCTGGTGAATATCATGGGTACCATGTCACCACTTTCCATTTATGGTGTTCCTCAAATTCGTTGAATGATGACTCCATACGGTTGAGACTCTTTTAGAGAAACTTAACCAGCGTAGCATCTAAGTGGTAAATTGAATTACCATATGCTTCCTACCAACATTTCTATGATTTAGCGATGATATTCCTCAATCATTTCCAACTTCATGTTCGGTAAGATGTCGGTACAGTCCTCCTGTCTACATTTAGGAATAATAAAGACACCCATATGTCTGAACATATACAAGAGTGGTGAATAAGGAAAAGAATGATTAAGGCTGATATACCTCTAGATTTTTTATTAGAGTGGTTTCTGAAATCACTTATACCATACATCTCGAAGGATGTTTCTACTTTAGGGTCATGACAGAGGAAGAACCCATTCTTAGAGCCCAACAACTAGATTTGATTTATTCACAGCCTGGGATCTTATACAAAATTATTTATGATGCACTGTGATCGAACACTGATCCTGCAAAAACTAAACTTGGACCACATGTCGATGGCATCAGTCATTCAGTTGATACACCTATTGTAGAAGCTTTAGTTAGGCAAGTTCAAGAGCTATAAGTTAAGGGTTCTGCAGTAGAGGCAACTATGATTGGCACTCCCTCTTCTCAAATAGTTATTATACATAATTTTCAGTTCAATCAAAAGGGTACTTAGGAACCCTGAGTGGTAAAAGGAATAAGGGACAGAAGGGGAAGGGTAGTCAAAATAATCCCAAATCCAATGGAAATGATATGGGGGGAAAGAAAGTAAATTTTCCTTGTAAGATTTGCAAGGAACATCACTTAACCCATCTGTTAACACTAAGAATTTATCCTTTGCTTGTGGAAGGATAACCCTAAGGTAACTCTTTCAAACCAATCTTTAGGAGGAAAACTAGCATTTTTCCTACCAGAGAGGGCTCTCTAAAAAATGGATATAATGGCTAGAGATATTTCAAACTGTTTTTATTTTAAAATTGTGAGAGGATGAAACATATAGATATCATTGGGCATGGAGTCAAGAAAATTTAAAATTTAAAAAGAAACGGAGTTTTAACAATGAATGTTTTTGCAAAGGAAAGGTAGTTATCTTTTTACAGTCAAGTTCTTTGTTTGGCAGGTGGAATTTGAAGAAAGAATGATAGTACATCAACATCAAGCATCAATCAAGGATAAATCAAACATTGACTTTAGAGGAAAAATTATGAATACTTTGATCTGATTAAGACAGAGCATAGTTACATAAGTTCTGATTTAAAATAAACTCTCATCAAAGCATGAAATAAAACATAATGGAAAGATAATTATTGGAAATAACAAATCACATGAGGAAAGGAGAAATACAGACTGTAAATTAATAACACGGGAATATTTGCTCTTGAAAATATGCTCAACTCTGCTTGACTGTCTTTATTCAAAACTGAAGGGATCAATACAAAATGTGTATCTCTTTTCAAGTTCCAACCCCTACTACATTACCAAAAATTGTCTTTTATACATTGAAAAACCCCTCGAGGTAAAACCTAACTGCATCATAGCTAAAAATAGCAAATTTTAAACTAACTATTACATTCCATTTTCATCAAAATTTACACAATTTCAAAATTTTCTTAAAATATAACATTTGATGTCTTTCTATTGGTTGTGGTCGCCGACGAGGCATTTCTCTCGAACAATATTCTTCAAGTGTGCAAGTTGTACTTCATTTTCCCATATCTCTCTACTGTCTTCCATTGTTCTGTAGAAGGTATCTCATAACTATCCATCTCCTTGACCAAAAATTTCATCTCTATGTGATCTGCAATGGAAATTGGAGGACTCTTTTCACTTATCATGGCCAGCTGGTTTAGAATTTCAAAATCATCTAAGAGTTTCTCCAGTAAAATTTTCCCTGTTAGATCATGAGTCAAATATTCAAATTTCTCATGGTTCATCCCGATGTTAAAAAGTAAATCCTTATAATTATTCTAGGAAATTAACTCATTATTTTCATCCCAAAAAGAGGGCAGTCCCTTTTGTATTAGCTTTTCAAATATCTTTTTGAAGGCTTCAACCCGTTTCTTCATTTGTTCTGCTCTAGCCTGAACATTCTCAATGTGAGAATGTTTTCCAAGGACTCTTCTGGCCCAATTATGACTGTTACCTTGGTTTTAATAGCCATTGCTTTCATATCATCTTCTTTTAGAGTATTTAAAAAACTTATAGTATTTTGGGTTGTATCTTTTGGTTTCTTATCCAAAACTTCTCTCATTGTTGTACAACTCTCCAAGCTATTATCTTCTATTGCTTCCTTTTTCTTCATAAAATTCAAATAAGTTCTGAATTTTGCAGCCTCATTGATGATTGAATCCCAAATTAAATGTTTTGCACCAAGTTGCAATGGATGTTGCCTTGTCAATTGACTTATGAACCTCTGATTTCTATCTACCAATTCTTTTTTCTTATTTGTCAACTCTGTTATTTCTTTTCTTTTTTCTTTCTTTCTTCTTTTTTTTTTTCTTCTTCTAGTCTTTGTTTTTCTTCTTTTAGTTCTTTGATCTCCACCTCTTTCAATCTAACTTGATACATAGCTTGAATTATATCTTTTATACTTGCTTCTTTGTTTCCTTGATCTGTCCCTTGCTTCTCTTATGCTATATTTTCCAATTTGGTCTTTAGATATTCAATTTGAGTCTTAAGACTCAATATATATGTCTCCCAACTTACCTCTTTTTCCTCAAATTTTATCAATTTAGCTCTACAATCATCCAATTCTTGAGATAAATTTTCCTTTTCTTGTTCTAACATAGTTAATTCAGAGGCTTGAATTAACTGATTTGTTGGAATCTTAAGCTTTTTCTTAAGTAATTGGATAGTGTTTTCCTTCTCAACTAAAATCTTTTTACCTGATTCCTCTCTATTTGGTTCATCATTTCTCTCCACCAGGTTAGTTTGCAATCTTTTGATTTGTTGTTGATGAGATTTGTTGTATGTTTTCTCCCGCTTCAACTAAATTTCCAGTATGTTCAGTGTATTATGTAACTTTGTCACTTTTAAGGTAGCTTTCATCAAATCGGTGTAAATCACCTCTCCAGTCTGTCTATGTAGGTGAATCTTGTTAGGGACTAGTATCTTCTGCAAATTCAATTTCATTTATGTGACCTTATCATCAAATGATAGGCCAAATTCAAGGTATTTTTTGTTGGATCTCTACTAGTCATCAGAGTAATCTGTGAATCAATGGCATTCCTGACTTGGTGATGCCCCGAAAATCCTAGCATCAATCAGTAAGGGATTCTCCCTGGTAAGCAAGCCCAATTAGATCGTTCACCGTTTGGTGTGGGGAATCCGTCCGGTTAACGACCTGGATACCTTGTAAGATTTAAAGAATTTTTTTCCTTTTTACCGGTTGCAGCCCAATCCACCGTTTATGTATTTTATTTTAAAGATGAGATGCAAGTGTTGTAATCTAACTGCATGCCATTAAACAAATATGATCTAAAATTGTTTAAGAAAATTTAATCTATCCTCGTAAGGAGCAAATTTAAAGAATGAGTAATAAAATGGAAATGCAACCAAGAATTCCACAGATAGCTGCTAAATTAAACAGAAGCATTTACAACAGAAAATGAAATATTATCAAAGATAGCTTTGATAGAGATAAACATTCTATTACCCATTTTACACAGAAATTTTGCATAGGAAAATGAAAGCATCCATAACAGAGAAATAATTCAGCATAGTTAAGAACGATCTCACAGTCAATGCATGAATAATGTAGAAATAATTCGGCCAACATTCAACACATTCCCACAACAAAAATCCATGTAGGATTTCCTTAGGAAAAATAGAGCTTCCTTCATTGATGTAGCAAAGTAATTCACGTACAAAATTAGTCTGTCCTTTCACCTGCCAAAAGTCCTCCTCCTCTCTTCTATCTCTATATTTATAGATTTTACAAAATTTGTCTCTTCCCAAAAACCTAACCCTAGGGAGACTCAAAAATTTGTCTTCTAGTGCCTAAAGAGACAAAAGCAATTTCTAGCTATCTCATCAAACATTTATACAATAAAATAATTATGGTTGTCTTTTACAAAAATTACAATAAAACAAATTAAGACTCAGATGGTCCCATCACTTCAGCCGGTCTCTCGATTTCTGCTGAGGCGTCCACTTCAATAGGCATGCTCACTTCAGCTACTTTGCTTGCTTTGGATGGGTTGTCCACATCTTTAATATAGATGGCCGACTGGGTGATCTCTCATACAATGGTATTTCCCCGCGCAGAGATTGTCATTTTCAGCGCTATTTCATGTTTGTGCAGATCTGATTTAACGTTGGCTACTCCTACCATTGCTGCCTCGGTGATGCTTTCCAGAAAATACGCATGGATAGAAGTCTTCCCAATGAATCGATGGAGGTCGCCGCAGTTTAGGACATTTATCTTCTTGATGTATTATGTTTCTGTACTTAGTTCATTTTGCAGATCCACCAAACGCTGCTCTCTTTCAGGAAAATCATAAATAGATTGAGGTACAAATATGTTGCATTTCCCAAAAGTTTCTACTATTTTTGAGTAGAAAGTGTGGCATATTTTGACAGTTTTCTAGATTTCAATACTTAGCTTTGCACCACAATCCCTATAAAACTCATGGACTCCACAATCCAAGTCCAATTCATCAGTGGTCTTGACCCGTAGGTTTGCTGGGAAACTAGACTTTCCTTCTCTCCATTCAGATTGCTTATTTATTTCCTCCAAGTGTCCCGTGTACCTCTTCTTCAGTTTCAACGCCTCGACTTCAATGGCTATCATCCTTGTTATCTTTTCCTTCACCCTGCAAATTTCTCCTGAAATTAGAGTTAGTGATTAATGAAATCTCTTCTGCATCTTGCATGCTTGTTCATGAAATGCAGTTAGGTCCGGCTTCTCATTTGCAACCTTGAGCTGCTCTAATAGCTACTCTTTTTCCCCTGCCATCCTGTCAAGTTGAGGCTGAAAGGATTTATTTAGCTGCACATTGTTGACTTCAAGCTTCTCCAGTTCTCCTATGCGAGCTTCCAAGTCTTTCTTCTTGGTTTTTGAGATTTCCAACTGCATCTCTAGTGAGCTATTTTCATTCTTGAGCTGCAAGATCTGCAAGGTTGTTTCTTCATTTTCCTCTTGAAGCTCATTGTACTTCAATCTTAACTCATTTCCTTTTAACACCTCTTTAAGCATGTTACCTTTTACCTTGAAACATAGTTCCATGTACTTCTTAGCTTCTTCCACCAAACGATCAACATTATATTTACTTTCTTGAGCTAAAGCCACAGTGCATGCTATCGTGAACAAAGGGTCGATGTCAGTCCCTTGAACAAGTGGGGTTTCTGATACTCTGATTTTGTATTGGTATTCTCCAATTTTCATTTTCTTCTCTGATCTATCTACAATAACCTTCTTCCTTTTATCAAAATAAATGAAATCCAGGTTGGCCACTTGGCGCTGCTTTGAAGGAGTGTATGGGGTAAGTGCTAACTCTTCAGTGGTGACAACCCCTTCATTAGCTATCCCTGATTGGTTTATTGTTTCCAGATCCAAGTCCATGGCTCATGCGCTAGACATGCCCTATTCCATAGCTCTCTTAGCTTCTTTAGCTTCTTCTTTTGCATGTCTCTCTGCTTGCTCTGCTGGGTCTTCTAGCTCTGCTTCCTCTTGCTCTTCTCTCTCTGTTATTTCCTACAACTTTTTGGCCTCTTCTTATTTGATTCTTTCAACCTCTTCTTTCCAGAATTTAGTAACTTATTCTTGCTGGATCCTCTCCTCTTCAACTTTCTGAGCTTCTGCTTCTTGCTGCTACTAAGCTCTAGCAGCTTCTGCATCTTGCTGCTGCTTGACTTCTTGCTCCTTTTGGAATATTTCTTCTTCTTCCTTTTCCTTCTTCTTTGACTCCTCTAATTGTGATGTTGCTACCTCTTGCTCCTTCTGGATCAACCTAACAGGTTTGGGGCTTGAACTTGCTCCGCTTTTAGGGCGGTAACGTTTTCCCAATTAAGTTAAGTTCCTGGCACTCCGAAAAAATTCTTCATCCTTGTCCCAAATATGTGTGTACTCAAAAGAAGTTCTGACATTCGTACAGTGCTCAGCAACTCTTCCATGAGGATCATGCATTCTAAAGAAATTTGTGCCGAAATGGAAAAATTCTAAGTCTTGAGAAAAGTTTTCACCATCTTTTGCTTTCTGGAGACTATATGTACCGAGGGTGAAAGGCATTGGTGGGTACATACCTTTCTTCCTCTCATAGAGAATCTTGTTGATCCCACTGATGAAGAACTGCCTTAGAAATTCTTTGTGTACTACAAAATTTGTGACATACCGAGGAAACAAAAAGGGATGTTGAGATCCTCCACTCATTCAGATATAGGTTCCGTTGGGGGAGAAGTAATAGTCCACAAACTCTTCTATGATGGGCATGGCATTTTCAAACAAACAATTTGGCTCTTCTTTAAAAATGAGCTGATACAAGGGCATGATGATATTTTTGTAAATATGTTTGTAATGACTTGCATATTTGCTTGCCTGTGTGAGTTGATAAGCTACAAAGAGAGGGGACTCTTTTCCGCTCCAAACGCAACCCAAATTAGGAAAAGGGTGTTTGCTTAGTAAGCAATCTATCAAATATGAGGACATGAAGAAATCAACTTTCTTCTGGGTCAGTCCTCCTTGGGCAACAATTAAGTGTGATACCATGCTATTTGAGATTATGTCGACCCAATTGAAGATTATACCAGATGTGGCTACATGGACCATCACTGGCACGTAGCCAAGCTTGAAGATGTTTCCATTTGGCATGCCAAAAATTCGACTCAACATTAAGGTAATGAGTCTGTAAGGAGTCCTTAGAAGCACACTTTCATATTCTTCATTTCCCCTTTTCCTTATCTGCCTCTCAATTATTAGCATCTTCCTAGCGGACTCCAAGGGGTCTATTGTCTGCTTTGCTAACCATTCATTGTCTAGCCAAGCCCTTTCCTGGGACAACCTGTAGGTAGCCATGATATGCTCTGGTGTGAAGGACGCGAGATTCATCTCGGTGTTATCATTGATGAATCTTGTATTAGTTTTCACATGAGGAATTATCGATCCAATGACTTCTGAGCATGGAAATAACTCGGGACGAGTTGCTTCCTTGTGAAGGCCAGACTTCTTGATATTCAAGTAGACCATGGTTTCTTCTAGGGTTTCCTCGGGGTACTTTTGATCTCTAATAAATAACTCACCCCACTGAAATTCTGGGGCGGTGACCCCTGGGGCTACTCCCGTGACAGCTTTTGTATGACAAAACATTGTCTCGAGCGAGGTATACAACAAGATTTCTATGTCTGAGTCTGATTCAGCAAGCTTAGCCTTCTTCCTAGCAAATCTCCTTTGCATGTCAAACCTGCCATGGTGAGGAGAACACAAATGAGGAGTTGACAAATTCATGAGCAACCATTGTTAGCAAATCAACACATCATTCAAATTCATGGTGCTAAGGAGGAATTGAATACATACGAGTGTTGGATTTCAATTTAAACTAATCCTTCAAAGACAAAAGTAATGAGGAAGAGCATTTAAACAAAGTTATCCATGCCTTTAAATGAAAACGAATGCTGTCGAATAGCTTTTAACCACATCTTATTATCATGAGCTGAAAACTCCTACTGGGACTAGTTTTTAGAAAACTTGAAAAGGCAAAGCCAAGCCGCCGTGGGATAAGGTACTTCATCAACACATCATTCGGATTCTACAAGTTTTATTTTCAGTAATTAGATGAAAATGTCGGTGGAGCTTTTTTATAATGCGGAAAGACAGACTCGAGAGGCCAAGGAGTATGTTCATAAGGAGCATAATGGATAGGGTTTGTGGCGCCAATCCCTTAGATGGTAACTCAATGTAGACAAGAGGTTTGTTTATCAAGCTAAAGGAACAAAAAATTATTAGACACAAGGTTCCCATAAAACGCATGCAAACGGGAGCAACTTGGGTGTTATAACGACATGGGTTTGGCCTCAAGAAACGTCAACAAAAATAGCTTTAAAGCAGAAAAATTGAGCTTTTAACTGAGTTTCCTTCCGTACAACACCAAAGGGAAGGAATGAGAACCTACCTGTCAGTCTTAGAATGGCTCCCTCTAGTCGATGCGCGTACCCAATCTAGTGACAGTCCGAGCTTCCAATGGAAAACAGTGATGCTCCTTGCTCTTGGAAACAATGGAATGAAAACCCCATTGGGCGAATATATATATAACAGGGGAATGTTGGCTGCTTTACTGGGCAGACCCGGGTTTTAATGAAGCGCAGCAACAAAACCCCTTGGCGCACTGGCCCTCTCGGCAACGAGCTGCGCGGCAGCTCGAGGTCTCACCCGAAGTGGCTATGGGGGGTTAAGGAATCAGGTTTCCTTAACCGTGGTGACGCGGAGATTGTTCTATCTTATCTCCTTCTCCCTCAAATATCGGCGGTCGGACTTTCCCGAGGGCCTCGCGACGCAACTGCGCGGATGCCTTCCTTCCTGCAGACCCACTGCGCCGTTTCGTCCTCCGGGCGCAGAAGGCGCCTGTTCCTTGCGTCGACGCGCTCAAATACCTTCTCGCCCTGCGCACTTGTCGCAGTCACGCGAAACTCGGTCGCTGCAGCGACAGCGTTCCACCATTCCTTCTATACTTGGCGATTATAACAATAAGGGATCTTCCTACACTCACTCAAACAGTCGCAAAGATGATGCAACAGATGTACACACAGGTGATGATCTTAAACAGTTATCATTCACGCAACATTATAACAAGAAGATATATGTGAAGCTCATCTCCTCGAGGAAAACCACGTCCCCGGGAGTGTTATATTAACCAGAAAATGATAGAGTTATACAATATGCTGCGCACACAGCTGTAGCCTTAGATCTTACAGGAAACTCCACGCACACAGCTGGGAGCCCTTCTCTCAAGCTTGTCTCCTCTCTATGGAGATTACAAAGGCACAGACGTCGACTCAGACTGTCTGGCAACTCAGGGATTAGCTCCTCGGCTATCCGATTTCCTCTCTAGTTCTACACACCGGGTAGAAAATACAGTGAAGGATAATCAACACATGATCTATCCTTTAGACTGGCTATCTAACAGTCTAACATCTAACTCTCTAACTCTCCAAAAAGGAAGGAATATGAAGGAACGTCTACCCATTACAATGATTCATATATATAGGTGGCCATGACGGTCACACCTTTACAAAACTGTGGGCCTTTCCCAACAGTGATTCCCAAAAACCCTAACCACGCACATGGCTAGGTGTACTGTAGGCGCCGCTTGCAGTCACGTCGCCGCTTCCTGCAGGCTCCGTGAATTCCGGCGCAGATTGTGGGTATGGGCGATCGTCCTTCGCCTTCAATGCTCTGGTCCGTTGCTCCTCCTTGATCCGAGCAACCATAACTTCTGTACTGAGCCTTTAAATGAGGGTAGCTGAGCCCTCTACTCCATCGCCTTATTTATTATGGTAGCTGAGCCACCTTCATTCTTCGATGACGTGTGCGCGAGCTCCGCAATTTCCGGTCCGTAATCTGCGCTGAGATCATCCATCTGGCACCGTACTGCGCACCGTCTCCTTCTTACCCAAAACTTAGTGCTTGTCCCAAAATTAGCACTTTCCTTCCATACTCGTGCTTTTTCCCAAAATTCGCAGCTTTTACTATAGCTGCGACCTTGGCCCCAACAGGGAACTTAAGTCTTGCAGGGTGGGAAGTTGGAAACTTAAATGTGCATGGGGCTCAACGTAAAAAAGAAATAAATCCACACGGGCCACAATTAAAACCTCTACCAACTTACCTTTCCCATTTACCAAAAATTTGAGTTGCATCGCGGGCGGTGATTCAGATAATATCTCTTGCGCAATGGGCGATGATTTTAAGGGTAACTCCTATGATCAAATGCTACGATGGGGTCGAAACGAGATAAGTCCAAAAATGGCGCAAAAAGGAGACGGCGACATTAAGGCCTGAGACTGCGCAATGGTTGGGCATTTTAGCTTTAAGACCTGTGACCGATCGACGCGAAGTTAAAAATTACAATTTGACGCAACCATCGGCCGACTTAACCTTAAGAACTGCGCAACGTTTGGCCATTTTAGCGTTAACGTTAGCGATCAGCTTTGAGAGGAAAAGATTAAAACAAGCGCCTTTGGTCAGCAAAGCCAAGTTCGATTGATGCACAGAGGTCGGCCAAAATAAGGCTAAAATTTGTGCAATAGTCACAAATCTTATCATTAAGAAATGTGCAACTATCGGAGCTTTTATCATTAAAATTTGCGACCAAAGCTAAAAAATGAATTTTTTTCCTTAGTAGAAAAAATCAAAAGATTGTTGAAGAAGGAGAAGACTTGTAAAGTTAAACAAAACAAGCTTCAAAAGACCAAAGGACTTCTTCAAAAAAATAGGAGGGGCCCCAATATTTACAAAATTTTGGGGGGGATGTTGCAGCAACAACATGACTTTTTGAAACAACTTATGCATTGCTTATGCTGTTGTTTGCTTGTCTTTCCCATATTTTACATATATATCATCTCTTGATTGAAACTTGTTAGGGTCACCTGCAGCTCTTGCCTCATCGAGTTTATATTCCTATATTGGAATTTCTACCCCCTGGCATTTTTCTTTCTTCTTTCCCTTTTCTTTGTCAAATACAACTATTTCATCTTGATGGATTGATTTTAATCTTTTGGCCTCTCTTTCTTCCTCTATCTGCATATCAGTACTTTCATAAAAACTTCTTTTACTTGTTGCTTCAATCTTTCCCGGGGTAGGTACCAACTCAGCTAAAATTTTATCCAAGGTAGAAGGATTTTCCTGTGAACTTCCTATAGCTTTTGTATCTGATTCATATTGTAGTAAATTTTCCATTTTTTCCAATACTTCATCCTCTTGGTGATCAAAGGCTTTGCTTTTGTTCTGTTGCCTTCTTTGAGAAATAACATGACAAGGATCATAGTTTATGGCATTGGATTTCTTAAAATTCAGTGCTTCTAAATATTTTTATACAAAAGGGAGACAATTCTTTTTCTTGATGATAAATGGACCAATTTTTAAAGGAAACTTTATATCTGAATCTTTCTTGAAAGTTAGAAAATGGTAATTTTCTACTGTCAACTTCTATTGGATAAAATCCAAAGAAAAAATCCTCACAGTCAGAAAGGTTGGTAGAACATAGGGCTCTTTAAAAAATCCATAAATTATGATTGGTGTATGTTGCTTCAGTAAAACCCAATCTCCAATTGTTTTTTCTGGGCTTAATTGCATTAGGGTCTTCATCTCTGATAATACTATGGGGAAATTTTCTCCAAACATCAATTTGTATACTTCTGATAAAATAAAGTTCATAAAATTAAACATATTGTTTTCCACTATTTCTGAAAACACTGCTTGTGGAAAATGTAAATCTTTTTTACTGGAAAACAAGAGCATTTTCATCAGGTGTGTCTAGAACCTGAAATGTATGAAAGTGTGGAAATTCACTAGCTGAGAGTGAATGTTCTCAGCCATGAATTCATCCAATTTAAGACAGGGATCTTAGCTATAATCCATTTCTGGCTTACCAACACTTAATATGAATAGCAGACTTAACTAGACCTCTGTGACCATAGAATCATCGTCAAACCCTAAAAGTTGTGAAATGAGTGACAAGACTAACTGTGAATTTTCATCAAAGAAATTAATGTCTAGTGGATAAGGGGTGTTATCAATGGCAAGGTCAGGTTTCACACAATTGGTCATGAAGGTTTGTTTGGTCTCAAGGGATGACTATCTGTACTGGCTAACTAGGGCTTCTTCAGCAAAGTCTTCCTGGTCTTGGGAGGAAAAAAAGGGTACTTCTAGAGCTTTCCTAATGGTAGATGCATTTACAGGGAAAAGGGTTTTCATTCTTGATAAATCCATAATGACTTTTTCACTCTGGGAATAATTTACTACACACCACGAAACCAAATCTAGATACCCTAAAGCTTGTTCTCGACAGAAATATATAAAACCAGACTTATAAACATTGTGCAAATCCAAATTATGTTTTTATAAACCCTCCAACCTGTTTTTGACTTCTGAAACTGAGAATTTAACCATTATGGGGTCACGAATGTCACTATCTTTGTCCTCTAAGGTTTCTTCTATTCTCATATTTTCAATATTTTGAGGAACATTTTCACTACTTTCTTCCATTACGTAAACAGTTCTAGTTACTTTCACGAGTTTCGAAGGACCTACCTAGAACAGAGAGGTTGAAAAAACTATGCTCTATCGCTTTCCTACTGCACGCACATGTTAAACCCTCAAGAACCATGTTTAAACCCTCAAGAACCATTTTAAATTATGGTGACTTATCTTTGTATAATATGGAGCCTATGCCTTTATCGCGACCCATTCCCTGTCCTCAGTCATATAGTCACCTACGTTATACAACAGAGGGTAGTTAAATTTTATTTCTTCCTCGAAAGTTAAAATGTGATGTTGAACAAAATAAGAAATTGGCTCCTTACCTTGGGCATCTTAAGACACGGGCCTCGGAGGAGGTGACCCTTTCTCCCACCTTCCAGCGCTCCAAACCCTGCAACCAACCAGCCGAGAGTCAATAACATGAAAGAGAAAAAGTATAAATATATTCATTAACTTAAATACTGTAGTCACTTACCTTAACATGTTACAGAGAGAAGCCAGGGGTTAGCTCCTCCCGGCCCCTTATCTCTCCACTTCCTGCAGAACGAATGTATTGACATCAGTACTTTAGACCTTTGAAGCATAATCACACATATACAAATCTTGTCGAGTTTTAAATTGATGTTCCTACTCGGTGAAGTGCAGTTCGAAGTAAGACTTCGTAACTAGGTCTGCTAAAGACAAATTTAACATACTGTTGGAGATGGTAAATCCTTGCATAAGCGCACCAACACCTTGGAACACAACCAGGTAGATCTCCATCAAGACTGTGGGCAAGATTTGTACATCTGAAACCCTAAGGATGCCATTGATAGAGAAGAGCTTTGGCTCTCATCACTTGCAGACCAAACAACGGAAAAATGAAGGTTGAGACAGCATAAACATTACATTAAACCATTTGTCCAAACCCTTTCCAACTTAACACACAGATGGACGGTCGAGATCTCAACTCTGTGGGAGCCATAAAGGCCTGACTGCGTTGTCAACTCACAACCAGGTGGATCATTAACTTCCTTCATCAACCTTAGTACAATATTAAAATCCCCAACGACCAGTTTTATAACCCAAAATATATTTTATTACTTGGTAGATCAAATTCGACTAAGGAAGTCCCCATAGTCCTTTTTATTACATAATCCTTGACACAATAAACGTGTTCCTTGGGGGCCACAAAGATCCTTATCGTAGCTTTGGTGGAACCTTAAAAATGGGTCACAACCTTATTTCATGGTCTCCCATGAAGTGGTTCACACTTATAAATGTTAATGCCCATAAGTTAAGGTAAGGTCAAGACTTAGCTTCAAAAGTTAAGTGACTTAAGTAAAAATTTAATAAGTGATGAATGAACTTTTAAAACATCACCTGTGTTATGACAACGACACGCTGCAACTCTGAAATTAACCACTGCATAACCAGTCATTTAGCAAAAATAAGAATCCTGTAAATGACTACGCATTTTAACATCAACCCTTCTCATAACCACGGTAACTTTTTACATTTTAGAAATATGGCGATGTCTCATAATTCTACTACAAAACTATTAAATACAAAAGGTGTAATAACGTAAAGTTTATATATTGATTGGTATATTACACATGAACTTTTTATTTATTTATGAAATTTCGAGGTCTATGACAATATGGATATGGAAAGGACTATAGTGATCATTGGTAAGAAACAAGTTTGACTTTTATATTAATACCAATAAAATTATTATAATGTTTTTCGAAGTTTTGTAATATTTATATATGAAATTTAATATTTTGATAATATAAATTATTTTGTAGAATTTTTAAAAATTATTATTTCTAATTTATGATTGGTTAAAAGTTATGAAGTGACAAATTATTCATGTTGGGATGTGAAATTGTTTATACAAAATTTTAATTTAAATTTTAAAAATTCAAAAAAATTTCATAACTTGAGATGTGAACTTTGTACTAGAGCTTTCATTAATAATAATGAATATTATCATGTATGTACAGTATGTTATTGATAATAACTATAAAAGTGTCCCTCATTATTATATATCTTCTTATTTTTTAAATGCAATGTACTTTAGCTTTTATAGACCTTAAATGCATTTACTAATTACTAATTTTTTAAACTTAAAAACTAACACTAATTCTTTTTATTAATATCTAAAAAATATCAATATATGATTACAACAACCATTATTAAAAAATAAAAAACTAAATTTAAAATTTAAAACAACTAAAACTAAAAAAAACTAACAAACCATTATTAACTATTAATTAATTATTAAAAATATTAAAAAAACCTAAAAATTAAAAACTTATTTTTAAAACTTACAAAACTGTTAATTAATTGTTAAAAAACCTTAATTCTTAATTATTAATCATTAATAAAAAAAATTAATTATTAAATATTAAATATTAAAAAAAAAACTTTAAAAATATGAAAAGATTAAAATACTAGAACTTAAATTTTTATAGAAAAAATATCATTATCATCAATTTTACAAAATAATTTATATAATATCATATATTAATTTTACAAAATATAACTTAATTCTATTTATACAAAACATAACATAATTTTATAACAGAAGTAGCAGGTAGAAAAATTCCTTATAAGAAAGACTATTACTCTTCTTTGAAAGTAGATAACTCTTGAAAGGACTAAGCTGCGACGAAAATCTTTATATAGTCATAACGTATTGCAGTTATTTCCATGATCCAATGAGTAGGTCAATAACCGTAAAAATAAGTTTTAAAGGACTACGCTGGGACGAAAATCTTTATATAGTCATAACGTATTGCAGTTATTTCCATGATTCTATTTTGCATTGAATTAAATAAGGCTGGAATATGGACGCCATGTCACAAGGAACAGATTACAGTGGCAAAATCTGCTGCAAGCCCCGAATTCTACATTAGCGTAAGATAGCGAAAGTGGGGAGGGCGGGTCTCCGAAATTAGGGAGCCCAGACAGCAGTAAAGGATCTGGCTTGGTTCTTAATCAAACCCAGAAATGGCAGCTTGCGCACATGATGTCGCAGCTTTTGCTTTGAATGGCCGCTCTGCTACTCTAATTTCCCCGACTTCCTCCACTCCCTCCCTCGCCCTCCTACGACTTCGGCCAGAGACATCAAAGCTGCCGCCACAGCAGCAGCAAAAAATAATCAAGTTATAGCGACTCGATCAACCTACCAGATAAGAAAACGGACGGACGTAATGAACGTACGCGTCGAACAGAACGTAACCGATGAATCTTCGTAGACTTGTTGAGTCACTGTCAATAGCAGAATGTACAGGTGGTTCTATATCTTCTGAAGAATTAAGGTCGGAGTAGTCTGTGCAGATCAGTCCCGTTCTTGACGGCGAGAGCTAAGCATCGAGCTGCCCAGCATTAAATGCGGCGGCTCAATGCCTAGGATCTCCAGATCCAACGGATCTATGCATTGAGCTGTTGTATTTAATGTTGGGTAGCTAGATGCTTAGCTTTTGCAGTTCTTGACATGTTCTATCAATTCACTATCCTGCAAAAAGTGTGAAAATGAAAATAATTTTATTATAGACTTCATAATAGAATTTAACGTATAGAATTGATCTCCTTTTAATAAATTTAATTTAATGTCTAAACCAATTTAAAAAAACATATCCAATGTATTTTTCAATTAGATAAATTAGGCCACTAAAGTCACTTAAGCCACGTCCATTATTTTTTATATGTTCTTCTAAATGAAAATTATTCTATATTTAAAAATATTTTTTTCTGAAGCATTGAAAATATTTGCTTTAAAAATAAAATAGGTCATATTTTGAAAAGTTGAGAGGAGATGAAATTTTACAAGAAGTAAATTTGGTTAATCATAATTAAATTTTTATTTAGTTATTGTTAGAATTCTCAATTTGTGAAATCCTTTAAATGTATCCTTATGGATAATTAAATTTTTTATTTAGTTATTGTTAGAATTCTCAATTTGTGAAATCCTTTAAATGTATCCTTATTATGCTAATGGATGGATTAAATAATTTGTTGAAATAGAAATAATATTAGATAAACCTAACTCATGGGTTGGTATATAAGGGCGGTTGACTTATATACAATTTATAGTTAATGAAGCAATAACTCTTAGTGCCGATGAATGATGATTGATGAAAAATGTTGTTTCTCTTGCACGAAATACAAAGGAATAAAGAGAATACGAATGAAGAGAATAACAATTATGAAACATTGCATATATCATGAGCAAGGAGAAGGGGAGAACTAATATAACAAAAACATGTTTTTTATGAATTTTTTATAGTTTTAAATGCTTTAATTTAATTTATTTATTTGTAATTATAACCAGAAGAGAATTTTGTATGCTATAATTCTTAGTAGATATGGTGAGGGTGATGGAAGTGGAATTGATTCTATGGAAGAAAATGATATGGAGTGCATCGAAGATGCGCATTTTACAGTCCAGTAGGGGATGTGTAATTCATTCTGTGCTCATCATGGAGATGACATATATCTTTTATAAAAATAATAAAATATTATTAAAAATAACATCTTGCCTCAAATTAGATTTAAAACATTTAGAAATAAAACTACATAAATTAAACAAATTAAAAACAATAAACATTGCATTACACACTTGATCTGAAGAATGTAAATGTTGAGGAAGGGTTTGCACCTCAAGAGATTTGATCCCTCTCGAAGCTTGGTATATCCTCTTTTAAGATGGATCTATGCTAGTATCATTGACAATGAAGAGAAAAATGGGTTAATCAATGATATATTTGTTGTCATGGTTGAAAGCGCACCCATTGATGTGATCTATGAATATGTTCATTATGTACCTCTTATTGATAAGGCACAAAAATCCATATACAAAGACTCAAAAAAAAGTCTTCTCTCTATTATTTTCTTCTTAGTCAACGTGAATGTACTCAATGATATTTCAAACCCATGTATGACACAAATATGAAGGTATGCAAGATTTTTTTTGTGTACAAATATTTTTTCTTTTTTGTGTGATTGTAATATATAGGCCGTTAATATCCACTATTTAGTATATTAATTTCTTTTCTTGTAGATTGTCGCATGATATTCTCCAATCATCATCAAATACTTTATCTTGCATATACCAAGAATTGTGTGTCGTTACAATGGATATAAGATTGGAGTATAATGCAACTCATGCATGTCCTAATGATCATATTATATATTATCGAAAACATGTTAGGGTTTTAGTCTAACCCTCCTTACTTTAATAGTTGATCATGCATTGTATATATGATCAAAAGGCTAAAGGTTCCAAGGTAAAGGAATCTGTTGAAAGGCTAAAAGCTTAGAGGTTTGAGGTTCAAGGCTTCTTCTGCTGATAGGTTAAAGGTGAAAGAGGCCAATGTCTTATGGATTCTTTCTGTCGAGCTTGGTGGGGCTGGTGTTTTAACCCAATGTTTAGAGGTTAGAGGTTTACTTGCTAAAGGTGTGATCAGTAGGAATAACTTTATATCTAATCCTTTTTTATATCTTAAATAGCTAGTATGTATGCTTTATAGTATTTGTATGTATGCTTTATAGTATTTGTAAGTATATAATTATCATATAAAAGTGTAATGCAATAAGGAGGTCTATCTCCTAATCTAACACGAAGAGGAAGGGGTCCGGGTTGGATCCAAACCCACGTTGTAACTAATATCCTGCTAGTGATATATGTAACGAGTGACTACCTTGCCAAAAGGTAAAGTAAGTCCCCTTTCAATTACCCTGACGGAACACAGTTCCTACAGATACTCATTGCGCCTACGCGGATACACGTTGAGCTACATGATGAAGGCCTGGTTTCCGTCTAATTTCGTCCATATATTTTAAGTGATATATCTCTCCCACAACTGCAGGCAATTTTTAGCATAGGCGTATTATTTATACGGGCGGGTGAGTTCCTTTCATAGCTCCCTCTTCGCCTATGTGAAAACCACGTGAAAACGTCTCTATGGCGGGCTCATAGAGTAAAATGTAGGCACCCCAGGCTCTAAAGGATTTAACTCTATACTATAGATAGTGTGCATGGGCTTGACTCGTAGGCTCTAGCGACATAGGTAGGAGGCAGCGCAGCAGCAGCTCGAGAATAAGACCAAGTAGTTAATACTGAACAATCAATGTAAAAATGGTCTCTCTATTAATTAAGAACCACTAGGAAGTTGGTACTTATTCATTATTTGACTATGTCAAGTTGTGAGGGGTTTGGATCTTGGAAACCTATAGTTAAAATGTCACATAAGGCTATGAATATTTTTGTTGGAAATTATTATATTGGACCTATGTTGAAGTAAAAGTTTGTCCCACCTCAAGACACCTATGAACAATGACTCCCAAAATAATTCTCATAATATAAATCTTGTTCCGTGCAATATTTATTTTCATATTATAATGATTCATGTTCTCCTCTATAAATTCTAGTGTACTGCATCTTAAACTCTATAAAGTTATTTTATGTTTTAGGGTTAAACAGCACCACAAGTGGTATAAGAGACATATTCATGCACTGACACACCTCCAATATTTCATAAAAAATATTTTTAAGCTAGAGATGCATTTCAACATCTTTAAAAAACTGTAGAGATCTATCATTCAATGGGTAAACATGCATCTAGGGAACACTACACACAATGAATACAATTGATACTTAGTCACTTTGTACCCTTGTTTGGTCCAATTGTTAGACACCGTTGTAACTCATGTTGGTACCCCTTCGAGTAATACTACATCAAACATCACCTGCACATGGAATCTCGCTTCCACGTACCTTTGGGTATATCCGAAGTCTCCTAGATCCCCTGAAACCAATTGTAGAACATTCAATTAGTTGTCTTGTTTCCATAGTGGCACCGAACACAAAACTTGGCAAGATACTCTTGCATACATGGGTAGTTGGTTTCTACAACTAATGGCATGGTTGAGCCTCCATAGTTAGCTCCCTAATATTGTACCGAGTACTAATGTTGGCCCCATAATTATATCATAAAGTTGTAGCATTGGACGATCCCTTGTTTTTAAGACACTATAAAACCTAGAAACCCTTATTTGTGCAACCGAGCAATGGAATTTCTTCATTCTATCAAAGCATT
Source organism: Larix kaempferi (assembly GCA_027924585.1). NCBI lineage: Eukaryota > Viridiplantae > Streptophyta > Pinopsida > Pinales > Pinaceae > Larix > Larix kaempferi. The sequence continues at coordinate 6,900,654 of BSBM01000138.1, read as the reverse complement.
CGGTGCAACAACTAGATTCACTATGGGAAGCCAAGAGAAATCCCTCATCTTTACATCTAGTGGGAATTTGGGGATTATGTCAACATAATAATATTTGATAGGGAAAATTTCTCTACCCAAGTAAAAAAAAAGTCCGGGGGGTCCTAGAAACACTTATTTGTGACCTACCTCAAATGAATGCTTGTATCATGCTAATAATTTTGATATATCTCTCTAACAAATTTTCTTGGTGATACTAGACACCCTTATTTGTGACATACCTCAAAATAATCCTTGCCTCATGGTGGTCATTTTGATATATATCTCTCACAACCCTTTTTTTGTTGACCCAACTATTAATCTGTCAATTTGTTCAGCTTCTATGGTACACACCTGCATCCAAGCCCACAAGGACAATGCAAACCATAATTAACCCCAATGAAATAAACCCAATCAAATCTATTGCAATACCTTTAATCCCTTACCCCATTAGTCCTAGTGAAGTTGGACTAGATCAACCTCGAAGTGATAAACAACACCAACACCCTGACAAACCATGAAGATATGGTGATTTCTCTTACCCAACATGTTGGATTTTCTCCACTATTCAATACACCAATAAATGAACTTGTGGTCACTGAAGACCAGGTATTTGAAACCCTCCCCCCAAAACCCAAACATCACTCCTTTGAGGATAAATGTTCAAGGCATTTGTTCCCAAAGATTAACATGTGCAAATTTGATGGATCTAACCCCTTGGGTTCGGTGATCCAAATGAAGGATCGCCCATTGGTAATATACACAAAAGGTCTCTCGAATTCCTTTTTCTAGGAATGTTTCATCAGTGGACTCAAGGAGAAAATTCATGCACATGTTCTTATGCAATGGCCCTACACTTGGTTGGAATCCTATGATAGAGCTCGTGAATCAGAAATTAAGAATTGGTGATAAATTCCCAACCAAAACTCCCTTCCTTTCCTACCTACACAATGTCTCCCATGTCTACTACTTCCAATAATTTAGCCACACTACCCTTACAAAGCCACAAGTTTACCCTGAGCTCTTGCTATAACTGTGATGGAAAATATTTCAAATGTCATAAACATAAGGAACATAAACTATTCTAAGTTGAGGAATCCCCCATTGATACCCCAAAATACAACACCATGGAATATTCTCTCAAATTACAAGTGGACAATACTTTGCCACCCCTCGAACATGCTCTTGATATGCTAGTTCATGAGGAGAAGCCCCAAATTTCACTCCATTTTTTGTTATCATTTTCCACACTTCAAAGATTAAAATTGGTTGGATACATAAACCACAAAAAAAATCATTGTGTTAATTTGATAGTGGAAGCACCCATAATTCCATTCATCAATGACTGGCTGACAAAACCCATCTCTATATTTTCCCCATCTCCAATTTACAAATTATGATAGCGAATGGTGGCATGTGAAATGTGGTGGTTGCTGTGAAAATTTTAAACTCTAAATGGGTGACTAACATCTTAGAACACACATGTTTTCCATTGAAATGGGTTGTTGAGATATAGTTTTGGTGGTTTAATGGCTCAAGGATTTGGGACCTTTCAACATGGATTTCAAGGCACTTTCTCTAGCAGTTTTACTTAAGTTGGGAACACACACCACCTCAACAGATTTATAGGTAGTTCTATTGAAATTATCTCATCCAACCATATGGATAAATTATTGAAGAAAGGCCAATCAGGTGGCATTTCTCAATTTAATGGAATCAAAAGTTATGTAAACACCCACACGAAATATTTTCCCTAATTTGCAACCAGTTCTCTCCCAGTAGAAATAGGTTTTCTGGAACCTAAGGGTTTACCTCATTACCATAGTGAACATGACCATGGTATTCCTTTGATTGTTGGTATTCAACACCCAATATTCACCCTTATCATTACCCTTTTGCATAGAAAAATGAAATTGAAAAAAATCATTCAGGAACTTTTGGAGGCAAGTGTCATCTATCCTAGCACAAACCCTTATTCTTTAACAGTGGTTATGGTCCTCAAAACAGAAGGATATTGGTATATGTGTCCTTATTTCTAGGATCTCAACAAATCAACCTCGAATATAAATCCCACATTCATATGATTGATGATCTCTTTTACGAGTTGCATGGTGCCAAATGCTTCACCAAACTCGACCTTCATTGGGGATAAAATCAAATCAAGATGAAAGATGAGGATATACCCAAGACAAAATTACACACTCATGCGGGTCATTATGAGTTCTTCATGATGCCCTTTGGTCTCTACAATGCACCCTCCACCCCTTCCTCCACTAGTTTGTAGTAGTTTTCTTCAATGATATCTTTGTCTACAACCACACCTAGGAATTCCACCTCCATCATGTTGCTTGTACCTTACAATTATTATGGAATAACAATTTATTTTTGAAATGATCCAAATGTGCTTTCAGGTGCCATATTTTGAATACTTGCGCCATATTGTGGGTCAAGAAGGTGTAAGGGTTGACCCTAAGAAAGTGGAATCTATGGAGAACTAACTCCACGCCAAAATTCTCAAGATCTTGAGTAGGTTCCTAGGACTTACAAGAAACTACCATAAGTTTGTACAAAACTATGGAAATATTGTAGCTCCTCTTATAGATTTTATAAAAAGAATGTTTTCTCCTAGAATTAGGAAATAGAGGATGCCTTCTCCACACTAAAGGATTCCATGTGCACTACGCCTATGTTAGCCATGCCATATTTTACAAAAAAAATAATTTTTAGAATGCGATTCCTCTATATGTATCCTACGAGTGGTATTACTACAAGACAGTCCCATTATCCTTCACCAATAAGAAACTACATGACATAAACATGGGAAAGTACACTTATGCGAAATAAATGATGGCTATACTTCATGTTGTTGAGACACAGTGACCATATTTAATAGGATAGTGTTTCTAGATTGAGAAAGATCGTCATAGTCTCAAGTATTTCTTAGAACAAATGTTGTTCTCACTGAATAAACAAATGGGTCACTAAGATGCTAGGCTCTAATGATGAGATCGTATATAATAAGGGTCAAGACAATGTGGTGGAAGATTCTTTGTCTAAGAAATTTGAAGATGGGGTTTCCCTTTTCACCTTGTCCTTACCAATTCCAACATGGCTCAACGAAGAACATCGCAAATGGTTGGCTAACAACATATTTTAACACCTCATCAAATAGATACAAGAACACTTGAACCTTCTGCTTGGGCATAAATTGCACTAGAATATCTTGAGATATAAGGATACATTTTTCCTCACCTTGTATTTAGCATTAAAACCAAAAATCTTGGAGGAGTTACATTCATCACCAACATCAAGCCACTCAGGTTTTCTAAAAACCTATGTAATAATTAAGCACTCATTCTTTTGGGAAGGCATGAAAATATATATCCACAACTTTGCGGCTACCTATGACACCTACTAATGGAATCAACACAGATCCATCTTAACTTTGTCTCTATCAAGCGTCGAGAGGGATCAAATCTCTTGAGATACAAACATTTCCTCAAATTTAAGACTCTAGAAATGGTTTGCACCTTAAAGAGGTTGATCCCTCTTGATGCTTCATGGAGCTCAAGATGAATCTATGCTGATTTATATAAAATTATAATTTAAAAATAAATTTTAATTAAAAATATAAATAAAGCTATTTTATATTTCAAATTTTAAATTTATTAGAATATAAAATGTTAAAAAAAACATATATTATTTATAATTAAATTATATATATATATATAATGATTTTAAATTATAATCATATATAATTTTAGAAAATATCAATAAAATGTGACCAAAATTATATATATCTCAAATATGTAGATTTTCAAATAAAAGAAATTGGATTTTAAATATGTTAGAGTTCATTAAAATATTTCAAAGCATTTCTACTTCACATTTCACTCATAAAGAAAGGTGTTAATTAATTATATCCTTTATATGGAGTATTTACTCAAAATGTTATGAATGTTTTTAAAGTAAAATTGTAAAAAGAATTTACATAATCCATATTCTCACAACTTATTTATTTAATAATTAAGTAGATGATATATTATAATATTAAGTAGATGATGTAGTTTAACAATAACATTCCATGCAATATTAAAATTTTAGAGCTATGCCTACAACAAATCCAAATAAGATATTGAATTTAAAAATGGTAAAAATGAAAATTGAAAAGATATTTTAAAAATGGGTCGTGTGGAAAATCAACATAATGATATGGAAAATCATAGATTTTATTGATTGCATCGAGAGGTGCTTTTTACAACTCGAGAAATTTAAAAAATAAAAATAAACAAACATTATAACACACATTGATTAGGAAATTGAATATATATATATATAATTTGTTTTATAATGTTTGTTTAATTTTTTTTATATTTTTTTTTGGAGTCAATATGTGCCACATCGGTGTGATGGACATGACACATCTCAACCAGTGACGCTGTAGAAGGATCCTCTCAGAGTAATAAGGGTAAAATAGTGAAGTCAATTGGTTCCTTGCAACCACTTCCAATTCCCAACCATATATGGACATCAATATGTCTATGCATTTCCCCTAGATGTGGGTGCCACCGTGACTTCCAACATGATGGATGGTGGAGCCACCTGCCCTCCTGGCATCATGATCCCTCCTCTCAGCACCAGCTCCCAGGATGATCTTCTCCCAAGACGCCTGCTTTAATGGTGGACATGACCTTCATCCACCTGCCCTCTCCACACACTCCCGGTCTCATCACCCACAAGGCTTGGTGGGTGGCATTTATTTCACCCTGCCTTCAACGTCCCCTCCTCCTCTCTGGATTCCCCTCGCCATTAATCCCTCTCATGCAATGTCTCATCCCCCCAGACTCCCCCTCAAGGATATGAAGTTCCTCATCCAGGCACCTGCAGTCATTACCCGCCTTCGCAATTCTTTGTCTGCCTCCACAGCTGAAAGCTCAGCTCCTGTTAATTCTTCCCGCGAGGTATCTGATACCACCATGAAGCGCACATGAGGCACCTCCAAGCGCAGCTTTGGCCATAAATCTGGAAAAATGGTGTCTTCTGCTGAGAAAGAACATGCCACCAACATCGGTTAGAAAGATAACATCTCCATGCCCGTTCACCGACTGGTAGATGACTGGGAGTCACGCAGCATGGCTAAAACTATTTCCTTTGGCAACCAAGGAATTCAAGTGAATTACTACTGGCTTTTGAAGAATATGATAGGTACCTTGGTAGAAGAAATGCTCACCAACTACAATATGGCGAAGGTGGCCAACATGGCTCACCTAGATGGGGTTCTCATTGCTCTAGAGGGCAGCCTTATGGGTTGTCGTTACTCTTTGTTTCCATATCCTGTTCCTCCAACCGGTCTTGGTCCGGCGGTTCTGGTTGCTAGCTTAGGGGAGGAGATGGCGAATCAAACCAAATGTGTTGCCACTGTTGCAGCTGCGCAGGCTAATGGTAGCTCTTTACATGACTTCATGGGCCTTACTACCTCTGATGTCGCAATTCCAGCTCCCAGTCAAAATGTTGATTCTATTTCTCCAGTGGATGTTGTGGCTCAGGTTGCCACTCCTCCTAGTAGTTCCTTTTCTGTCCCCTCCACCATTGATGTAATGCAATACAAGCGCACCCGGAAGGGAGAGGACGCGATCGTGCTCCTACGCAAAGAAGAACCTCTATCAATCAAGCTCCCGGCACAACAATGGACGGATGACTTCTTCGACCCCTGTCCCATTTCTAAAGAAATTCATGGCTCCAAGGATGTAGAAGCTAGCACTTGAAGTAGCTCGCTACAAGCACTATTCGCCTGGTTATTATACTTTGTTTTTTGGTTTAGTTTATCTCTGTCTAGTCCAAAGTTATACTCTATTTCTGTCTTTCCTGATCGGCAGTCTTAAAGCTCATATCAATAGGCCTGTCTATAGTGCCTTTTTTTGTAATATCAGTTTCATGAGCAGCTTTAGAAAGCTATATTCGGACTCTGTTGATGATTGTAACCCTTTTTGTACCATAATATAATTTTACTATGTAGCTTCCAAAAAAAAATATGGCTATGCATTTCATCATGGGGTTTCCTAAGCAGGAAATAAAACAATGATTACGGTGGTAGTTGTTTGTATGACTATATATGCTAATTTTTGTGGCTTATCACAACCTTGTACCCCCTCCTTGGTGGCTCAAGTATTTATGAATCATATTTTTAATTTGAATGACATGCTAAATTCTAGTGTGCTTATCATGGCCCTACCTTCACTAGCAATGTTTGGAAGAAATTGTTCAAACTCTAGGGCACCCAATTGAATTTCAACATATTGTATCATCCACAAGTGGACTATCAAATGGAAGCTATCAATAAATACTTAGAAACCTACTTGTTATGCTTTGAATTGGATCAACAACACCAATGGCTCAATGGATTCCTTTGGTTGAGTGGTGGTATTATACCACTTATGATCGATCCACCAAAATGACACCATATGAAGCAGTGTATTTCCAAAATACCTTATCAGTGATTTCCTATCTACCAGTTACCTCCATAGTCAAGTAGTGAAAAACACACTTTGCACCAAAACAAAGCTTCTCTACACCCTTAAAGAAAATCATGTTATGTCTTAAAATAGATTGAAACAACAAACATATCATCATCAATGGGTCCATGAAATGTCGAACTCTTGTGATGGTCTATCATAAATTATTTAAGTAATACTATTATAGCCTTATTAATAAAATATGTTCCTCTGTCACTGATTAATGTGATGGGGCATCCAAATATTGTAACAATGTTTTCATAGATAAATTTCATTCCAACTTCACTTGAACAACCTTTAAAAAATTTCGCTTCTGCTAATTTTGTGACATATTCAACTGTGGTGATTATGTATCGAGCACCCGTTCATCGACCAAGCACCAACAACGGATAAATGAATTTAATGTCCCATATTTCAAATGTTAAGCTTGGATTAAATGATATTTGTGTCATTTCATTCTGTGAGAGAGGTCAATTATTATAGCATGATTTTACACACCGTATGCAACATGCCTTGATGGCCTACCTTGTCCCTCTACAGACTTATCGTACCCCTCTTGCTCAGTGAAAACACCCAAAAACCTTATTTTTGTTGATGTATGCAAGTCATCATCACCATAGCATGTGTATACATAGTGTGCACCATTATAGCTCACTTACATCGGGTTTCATGTTCAAAATTAAAAATATTTCAAGTTTTCCTTGCCGATTCACTATTGGTATGATCCTTGTCCTTCCATGTACTAGAAAACACTCTGATTCGACCCTTCACCTCCTTTGAGGGTTATATATTGAGCCATTGTGAAGCATTTGAGGGAGGAGAATTTTGAGAGCAAGTAAACTCTGAAGGAATTTTGCCCCATTTCTATGCCTTGAGTATGCATCCCTTTGTCCTTGTAAGATTGAACTTATTTTTATGTTCATCTCACAAGATCTTCCCTATCTTGTGAAGGAGGAACCCAATTACTCCTTGAACTTGTGAGCTTTCCATTGCATGGAGGATTGAAGTGGTGGAGGCCTAGGTGGAGGAACTTAGTTTCTCGGTTCCGACGAGTTGCCGGCAGAACGTTGTCACTATGTACTTTAGTTCATTATATTAATAGAAATACTTTGTTCTCTTCCAATTCTTGTTGCAAATGTTTATATTATCTTCATTGCGTATATTTGCTTAATATGTTCATGGATTATGCTAGATTATATGCTAGCAATTTATATACATTTTATATGCTTGTATTACTTGGTTTTTGAGGACAAGTTGCAGGTGAAGAGCATTGGATTTAAAGCTCAACGATGGTCTTCTCTAGAAATCCGATTGAGGTAAGTGTTTTGTCTTTTTATTGTTGGAATTTCATGTTTATATAGCATATTTGGGAATTGAGTTGATTTCTAGTGTCACTCTGTCTGTTGTGGTTCCACCCCAATCCATAGGAATATTTTCTCTATAACAGAATTGGCGACCATATTGGGGATTCTCCCTTTTGGGGTCTTTTTGGGTGTTTTTTATTTTTTGTTGCTCTCTATTTTTATGAGTTTTTGTGTCGCTGGTAGTTTGACAGTCAATATTCTACTGTTTTCTTAAGTGGTTTGGATTCATTCTCATTTTTTGGGCCATTTTTATCCCCCCAAGTGGGTTGGGTGTGTCCTACTTGCGTACCCACACGAGTTGACTGTGTTTGACTTGCACACATACGCTGTTGTTTGGCTGACAATCGCATACATCTCAATTTTGAGCCTATTTCTTGAATGGGATGCTTGTTGGGTGAGTTCTGAGTGTTATTGAGTCTTGTTGGGTCTCTATGTTGTCTTTTGGTTGCATTTATAGTGATTGGAAGCTCTCTTTTTTCTTAGTTTTTAGGAAAATTGGTTTCTTCTCATTTTTCATTAGTAGCCCTTTTTCTGTGTTTTAGTAATGACTTCTTAGTGTCTGGATTGGTTGGTATTATTATATTAGCTGCAAAATATGAGAGGATTGTGGTTCAATCTTGCATTTTCATTCTATTATATTGAAAATACAAAAATATTTGCATTTTTCATGTTTACTTGAGCACTTGCACTTTTGCTTGGAGTTGCATTAGTCTAGGAATCATTTGGAAAGATTGCATTTGCATTGAAAGTGAAAGAGACCATACTTGTGCATTTTCAGTTAATGGCATACAAATTTCATTTGAAAAAAAAGACTAGTACTTAGCAATGTTTTCATGTATGCTTCTTTACTTTCATTGAGTCACAAACATCACTAGTTGCATGGCCATATTCCTTTGAGTAAAAAACAACCAATTAAAATTAACACTTGATTTTAAAATTGATTAGAAATTTTTTATTTTTGTTAGGGTGCACAAACTAGTGTAGATTTTAGAGTCTTGGAATAGGATTTTGTGAGTAAACTTTTCCAAGACTACAAAACTTGACATTAGGCGTCTGTCCAGGGTGGTATAATTGGTGTTCTTGGGAATATCCTATTAAACAGGATTCAAGCACGAGGTCAGGTGAAAGTTGGTTATGGAGATAGCCCTCCAATACCTTCCTAGCATCGAAGATATATCCAGGGTCTATTCGTATCTGGGGGTTCTTGAAGCACCTTATTACTTCTCGATATTTGGGATTAGCTACCCTAATACAGTGGACTTGGCCTACGATTGTTCGCCCAATAATTGGTTATACATGGTAACCTTAGTTGCTTATGCTAGTGTTGGAGGATCCTAGGTCGGTCGCCCGACTAGGTCCTCCGTTCGACCACTTCGTAGAACATGTTGAACTGTTGTGTCGGTCACTACATGTCGGTTTGGTTAGTGAACTGACAGGTCGTTATGTAACTGTCTATAAACCATATATATAGGTTGGAGATTCGAATACATAGAGGCACTGAGACATTGTAACGCACTTATGTACTTATTGTGAGTAATAGAAAGACTTGTTGACTCTACCTCCATTACTTATCTTGTGTTCATATCTATTTTCTTTCTTATTATATAACATGTATCGCTAGTAACTATGCAATCCATTTGACTACAACATTGGTTTCATTTTCGGTGATACATGCATAGGACGATAATGATCATGACCCAATGATATCATAGCATGCGATAAAGGAATGGTTGGAGAGAAAGATAGCAAACTATCTACAAAATTATGCTAAAGAAACAAGTTGACTATCACTCAAGCAAGGGAGAAGTTCTTTTCTGAAAAACATGAAAAGTTCATTGAGTCCATGCCATTCGCATTGAAGAAGCTTCTAGATGAAAATACCTGCAGATGAAAAAGATTGACAATTGCTAACAAAACTAAACAGATGAGGCCGCACAAATTTATCTGAATGGTGTGAAAGAATTGTTGATGAGTTCTGTGAAGAGTGCGTGATTGAGGAGTGAATATCTGTCAATAATGCGAAGCATAGGTTCTATAACAACCTTACCGAACAATTTCTTTGTTCTCTACCGACACTTCTGTTTAAATTCTTGATCGGAAAGGGAGTAGCATATATTGTCGAACCTCGACCACTATTGTTACCACCGCTCCCAAACATGAACTGGGAAGAAAAACAAAGAAAATGGGAAATATTCGTGAAAGAGCGAGAGTGGGAATACTTTTTGAGCAAATGAATTGTTGCACCACCCTAGTTCTCTAAAGATATTTTGGGTCGGCAATGTGGGGGTAGCCGACCACGTTCCTGTTAGGAACCCATGTCTTTACTTTGTTAGTATATTGTTGTTGGACGCATATGCTTTGTAATTCGTCCCGTAGTATTTGTTGATCCATAGTTTATATTAGCCCATAGTATTGACCCATAGTATTGGACGCATATGCTTTGTAAGTCGTCCCATAGTATTATATGTCCCATGGTTTTGACTCATAGTATTGACGCCTAGACTTAGCCCATGGTTTGTATTGACACATAGTATTGAGCCATGGTATTGGTGCCTAGACTTAGTATATAAGTGTGTGTTGAGGCCTATGAAGGCACCGTGAAGTTAATTGTATTGAGCTTGCTCAAAGGAGGTTTCCCCCTCGAAGTGGCCCGTGATCAATATAAAAGTGATTATGAGTTCTATTATTTCTGATATCTCGTGTATTTGCATTAATTAATTATTGTAGGTTCATCATAGTTCCGGATGGAGTAGATGAATAATGGTCGACATATGAAAAAACACGATAAGGCCAGCAGAGAAAATCCCCAAAAATTCGATGATGATAGAATAATGATCCACAAAAGGACTCCAGATATCCAAAATATTGAACGAGAAAAGAGGAGGAAGAGGCATGAATAAATAAGGGAGCAAACTAGTGCGCTCCAGAAAAAAAAGAAGGTTGGGTATAGTGACAGGTGCAGTAGGAAATTTGCCAGAGCCAAGTCAAGCTCAATAGAAAGAGGGTGATGATGAATCACTGTCACCGATGGATGAATACCTTCGGATGGAGCATGGAAGTGCTCTCCATGTGAGTAAAGCTAAGGTTATAACTCTGCATTCCCCATTACATCTGACTCAGAGTGCCCAAGTATAAGAAATTGTCGAAGAAGATCTAGGACTTCACGCAGGACAATGTGGTATCCGGAGCTGATGGAACGATGAAGGTAACGAGGTTGATATATTGTTGATCCATTGACTGCAATAAGGGAATTGGGTTACTTTTCAACCCGATTTTTCCAACCGGATTTTTCATCTACTCTATTCAGAACGTGAGAAAGAGCCCCCCAATACACTTCCATCATTGAGTGATTCGTCGAGCTAGTCGGGATCTCCAAAAACAAGTACAACCCAGATAGAACAGAACTTTACCCGGGTATCGACAGAATCTGTCGAAGGAAGTCGACACCCAACAACTAACGAAGAAACGACTGGAGCCAATGATATTGTTGTCGAAAGAGAAGAACATGCATTAGCTTCTATCAGTGCACATCAAGAAATAGTACTTGTCGAAAACAAGTGTAAGAGTGGTTCTACCACTGGAAATAATACACCATCACCTCCTGCAAGCTTAGAATTCGAATTCACAATAGATATGACACACATAATGGCACACCTTGCTTTCTATGAAGGTGATGAACACCCAAGAAGGCATTGGTTTATTTGTGAATCAATATGGGAAGCCAATGATATTTCTAGTGAAGATTGAGAAATGGCACAATTCGTTGGTTCCCTTCGAAAACGAGCACTTACATGGTACATCACTTATAAAGAAAGGACACCGACTTCATCAAAATCTCATATAAAACAACAATTTATGTCTTTCTTCAAGACTCCAAGTGCAAAATATCTAGCTTCTAAGAAGTTGAAAACCATAACTCAAAAGCCAACGGAGTCTGTTAGGGACTACAATAAAATATTTAAAGATTTGTTGATCCATATTGATCACAATATTGAAGAATCCTTATTGGTCCAATGGTTTGTGGTTGGACTAATACAGAAAATTAGAGTGCACATTCGTTTCACTACTTTTACTACATATGAAGATGCATTGACAAAAGAATTACAAATAGAAATGGATGATCACAATCCGATAGCTCATGTCGACCGCCGCATCGAAGAAAAACTGGAAAATATGCAAAAACTGGAAATCAGTCTGTGAGGAGCCGACCTATGGTGGACAAAATGCTTAATAGTCGGCCATACGAAATATTATTGTCGACAAGATGACCGCCGACAGGATGTCTGTTTTGTACAAACAAAAATTTTATGTGGCATCTGCCAAGAACACGAATTGCATGCAAAAAAATATTGTCCCTACAACATGAAGAATGATCAAGCTCGATGGTGTGCCATATGCGACATAAAATCTCATTCCATGGTAGACTGTAGCTTAAATTTAAAGAATAAACAGAATTATCACATAGTTTCTCATACCAATGTTGTTGACCATAAAAATGATATAAACGACAGGAACGACGACCGATGATATGATCAAACAAATGAAACTTCAATCAATGAAGAATATTCCAAGGTCGTGGATGAAACATTGGAAATCGAGACCCCTAACCATGTCAATGATTGCATTGCTTTACCTGTCTTAGTGAAGAAAATATTTTTTCCTACTGTCCCTTCAAAGATTAGACAGATCTCAAATTCTGTACAAAGTGTGGGGTAGGTGATCACCTAGTGGAGGATTACCCACCATACTTGAAAATATTACTAATAAAAAGAATGTTAACATCTTGTCTAGTGTTCCAAAGTCTGATATTGTTAAAACTAAGAATATTCATATTGTGACTCGTCAAGGAACTAAAATTGGTGTTGATAATCCACAAATTAGAAAAATAAAAAGTAAATATGACTATCCTAATCCAATTGAACAGAAGCACTTATATAATAATGCTGCAATTTTTTTTCAAGAAATAGCATCCCAAAAAGATAATAACGAATCTCAATAAAGAAATATTACCGACCTCATCAATTTAATAACCAAGTAAGAAGCTGTCGCAAAGTTTATAGATCTAATGCACAACATTAAAAGTAAATCTGTCGAAGACAAACAAACTAAAAATCTATGTCGATTAAGTCAAAGAGATAAAAATGATGCAGACCCACTTGTCGACTTAGAAATTGAAGGATACTTTGTTCGATAAGTCATCCTCGACTTCAGATCACAAGAAAATATCATGACTAGAGAAACTTGGGAACATCTTGGTCAACCACAACTACATGAGTCAGGAATCTATCTAAAATTGGCAGACCAAGGGCTGATTTAACCAATTGGGGTACGGAAAAATGTCGACACATCCATCAAGTGAATAACAACACGAGTTGACTTTGAAATTATCAACCCAAAAGAAGGTTCTAGTTCCTTTCATACAGTAGTTGGCCGACCATGGGGAAGAAAAATGAAAGATTCAATATCACTTAACAAATATAGGATAAAACTCAAAGGAAATGGGAAAAAAGTGATTGTTCCAATTCACCCATCGCAAGGACAACCCTAGATAGAACCTATCGATGACGATGTTGACATTCGACAAGTATATCAAGTAACAAACAGTGAATACTATATTGAGCCTAATGCACAAGGAGAGATCCACCTCGGAAACCCTATCAATCGGATATAATTCATATGTTGAATTCTACGACTGGAAAATGGAGAATTATGAATTACAAGCATGGGAATGTGAAACGATTGATGTTATCCCCAAAAATACAATCCAACACTATTTTTTCATCTCCATCATTCCGAATATTTTCGAAAGAAAATCAAAGAATAGCTAACACTCGCACCGATGAGAAACAAGTCATCAAGTGTTCCACCATTGTGATACAAAGAACAAGAATCTCCCTCATCCCATGTCGAGGAAGTACCAAAGAAAATACGATAACAAGGTCGACTTCATAGTTGGTCAAAACCTTCACAGGTCAAGCTGCAAGATGGTGGGATACACATCAATTGAGACTTTAGACTTGGACTACAGAATCAACAAACTTTGTTGAAATATTCGGAGGAAGAAAACTCACGACACAAGTAAATATTCCAATTTTTACACAAGCCCAAGATCCTGAAAAGCATATCGACAACTATGAAAAAGAATGGAAAATATTAGTCTACAGAGACGAAAGAACCTGGCCACACCTTTTCCCAAGTACACTTCACGATTTACCAAACAAATGGTATAAAATGGAAAAAGCAAGAGGAGAAACATTTATTTGGAAATAATTAAGAAAAAATTTCATCAAAGATTTTACGTTTTCTCCGCAGGATGATCTATTAATAGAAGAAAGCAATCAAGTGAAAAAATTCTTACAACCAACAAGTAGCAAAATATCATCAGAAAAACAACGATTTGACCAACAAATTGTTGCATGTAACAATATCAAGTCAACTCAACTTCAACACTTGAAAATATTACAAATGGAAACGGGAAAAATAGAAGCGAAAAGTTTCCAATGGAAACGAGAACATCCAAATACATCAAAGTTGATCAGATCAATATTTAATGTTGAATCTTTAGAAAACATTGATTATGAAAGGATGACAGAAGCAGATTTCCCCCCGAAATTTACATAATTCAAAGAAAGTGAGCGATAGATCAATGAAACCAAAGCACCTGAATGGATGGACGCATAGATTAAGATCAAAGAAGTAGATATATCTAACCACGACAAACCCAAGATGGATAAGATAGGAGATTATTGGAATGAAGAAAAAACAACTGAAATTACAAACTTATTAAAAGAATTCCAAAATGTCTTTGCACGAGACTATAAATATCTGAAAGGAATTGTCCAAGAAATGGGAGAAATGAAGATCGACATCAAACCAGATGCAAAACCAGTCAAGAAGATACCATACAAGCTCATGCATAAATACAAATAAACAGTCAAGAAAGAAATAGACAACATGCTTGCTGCTAGAATTATCTATCCCATTGATCAAGCAAAGTGGGAAATCCCAATGGTCGTCCAGCCTAAGAATCACGACTGCGCATTTGTGTCGACTTCAGAGAACTCAACAAGTTAACGCTTACAGATCCATGTCCGACACCATTCGCTGATGAAATTATTAATGAAGTTGCAGGACATGAATGCTATCCATTCACGGATGGCTTTTCCAGGAATAATCAAGTACCGATTGCCAAAGAAGATCAAAAGAAGACCAAATTTGTATTCAAATTTGGATCATTTGCATATAAAGTAATGTCATTTGGATTGAAGAATGCACCAATTGTGTTCCTAGAATAGTTGTCAAAGCTTTCTAAGAACATATCTACAAAACCATGGCCGTATATTTTGACGATTAGATGATCTATTCTATGTTGAGAGACCATTGAAAATGACTAAGGCTTATGTTAGAAAGATGTCGACATATCCAACTGTCACTAAATATCAAGAAATGCATATTTCCCACTCCAATAGGAATCCTACTTGGACATGTCATATGTAAAGAAGGTATAAAAGTCAACTTCAGAAAAATTAAAGTAATTATGGACCTGAAACGTCTAGTTAACTCCAAACAAGTCAGAGTGTTGCTAGGGCATACAAGGTATTACAAAAAGTTTATGCGTCACTACTCTGACATGACATATCCGTTAGAATATATTTTGAAAGAATATCAAGACTATAAATGGACAGAGGAATGCGGTACATTGTTCGACATTTTAAAAAGAAAACTAGTTGAAGCTCCTCTTAAGATTTCCAAACTGATCAATCAAATTTCATGTACATATTGATGCTTTTGCAATTAAAATCGGCTCAATCCTAACTCAACCTGGATATGATGGAATGGATTACCCTAATGCCTATAGTAGAAGAAAATTAAATAAGGCAGAGAGGAATTATTCGACAACTAAGAGAGAAGCACTGGGAATGGTATTTGCACTCCATAAATATTGTCATTATCTACTCACCGATCCTTTTGTGTTTTATATAGATCATCGGGCCCTAAAATACTTATTTAATAAACCCCTACACCACAGAATAATCTGTCGATCGTTACTTTTATTCCAAGAATTCGAGTTTGAAGTTATAGTTCGACCAGGTAAAGCAAATGTCAAACCCGACCACTTTTTGAGAATAGACACAGGAGAAGAACCAATTGGAATTGAGGATGATTTACCTGGTGCTCACTTATTTAGAATTGAATTTGTTCCATCATACTTATCAAATATTTCCCAGTTCTTAGAAGAAGGACAAGCTCCAGAAGGAATGCATGAAAATAAAAAGAATATTTTAGCGATGAAAGTTGCACCTGATACTATAATAAATGGATTTATCTATAAACTAGGATCAGATGATGTACTATGACGATGTGATCTCGGCCATGAAAGATAAATTATAATTAATGAATCACATAATGGACTAGCAGGTGGACATTTTCAGGCCGACATGAAAGCAAAAAAAAATCAGCAGTCAAGATTATGGTGGCCAACAATCCGCAAATATTGTCGAGAATTTGTGAATAAATTCGACAGATGTCAGTGACTTGGTCGACCATTGCCAAGTACTAAAATGTCGTTAATATCAGTAAATCAAAGCCTAAATTTTTAAATATGGGCAATTGACTTCATAGGTCCATTTCTGACTCCTAGTCAACGAATGAGAGAAAGATATATCATTACTGCAGTCAAGTATGTTACTAAATGGGCAGAAGCAACACCTATCGAGACTTTCTATTATGTATGTAAAATATTAAATATGAAATAAATGTAATAGTAAATGTAATATTTAGATTAGTCATTCTAGGGTCACACCGTTTCAATGAAATGACGTGCTTTGTCCTATAAAAGGTCTTTTTTATCTTATTTGTAAAACATCTCAAAAAATATATATCAATTATTGTGGGTTATTTCGATTATTGTGGGTATCAGAAGTTTATACCACTCCATCTGGTATCAGAGCTGTGCTTCTCCTCGACATCTTCCATAGCTCTCCACTCAGCTCCTCCATCCTCTTTGCTTTTTTTCACACCCGTCCCTCCTCTCATTCTTCGATCTTCCTGATCACACACATCTTGCTACTCCTCGTCTTTTCCACCTCACACTTACCATTTCCCCAGTATCCCACGTCCCCTCTCATCTTGTAACCCCCACGAATCTCCTCCCACTGCTGTGCCCTTCCATACCCATGTCCTCTCCCCAAACTCTTTCCACTGCCACCCGCCTTCCCACCGTCACCTGCACCAACACATTTCTCCCCCTTCCCCAACGCATTTCTCCCCCAAAATCGCATCCTTGCCCCTACATCCCCATCGCTTCACCCTCTTCCCATGCCTGCATCCAGTCCGTTGCGTCCCTCCCTTCTTGACTTGCCCCTTTCTCCTACTTCTGCCACCTCCCTTTACCATGCACAACCCTCCTCCTGGAACGCTCTAGCCCTTCTTCATCCCTTGCTCTGCATGCTTTGGCTCACCATTCACTCGAGCCAACCTACACACATTTACAAAATTCAAAATTAATAAATAAAAATTTTATTATAATAATATTAATATTATTATTATATAATAATTTATTTTATTAAAGTTTTTTCAAATTAATATATATATATTGATTTTTACCTTTATATTTCAAAATTCCTCCCTGCACAAGAAAAATGTCAGAGATGAATGACATTAAGAACCGAATGGAGGATTTGGAGAAAAACCAAAGTCAAGATTCTAAAAATCTTGAAGGACTACTCTCAAGGCTTGACCAAATCGAAGCAGAGCTACACAAAGGAAAAAATGAATTATCAGAAACTGTCAAAGGGGAAGTCAACGAAGCTGTATCTTGGGATATGGAAGGAGTAAGAAGGGATATATTAGCAGGGTTCAAAACCAAATTAAGCAAACTCAAGCAGTATTTAGAAGAAACAATTACCACATTAGTTGGAAACGTGTCAGGGGAAGATCACCCATCCTCAGGTTCAAACCATCATAAGACCATTCCTCCCAAAGGGGAAATCCCACAAGAAGATATCAGTCACGATCATTCTCCACATCCTGAACAACCGCTCTTTCCTCCAAAACCACCAATAGGTGGATATCAAATGAAACCTAAGTTAGATTTGTCAAAATTCGATGGCGAAAAAAAATAGAGTGTGGCGTGGATCAACAAGGAAGAAGATTTTTTCTCCATACACATTATCAAATCCGAAGAAGAAATGATAAAATATGCTTCGATGCAATTAGAAGGTTGGGCATACAATTGGTATATGTGGTGGAAGGTTACAACACAGAAAACTAAGCTCAATTGGAAAACATTCAAAAACGACCTCTTTTAGAGGTTTGAATATTTGAAATAGAAATACTTCTTCGCAAAGATAACGAAACTACAACAGAAAGGTGATGTCAATGAATACACTGACGAATGGGAAGCCCTAGCGACACGTGTGCCAGATTTCATAGAAAACCAACATTTACAAACTTATGTGTATGGACTAAAACCATATATCTGGGATGAACTAGAACTACTAAATGTCTCAACCTTGGATAAGGCCAGACGCAAGGCAAAAATCATTGAGGAAAAATTCAAAAAAACTTGGAACAAAAGCCATGATAAAGATCGAAGGTTTGTCCAAAATACCAGAGCTGACACTAAATATTGACCACCACAGCTAAGGAGTGACAACAAAACCAATCTAGAATCCCAACGAATGAAAGAAGGAAAGTGTAAGTACTGCGGAGAGAAATGGGACCCAATACATAGGTGTTCAAAAAAGGAAAACACCAGGAACTTATATCAATGTGAAGCAGAAGGGGAAGAAAAATCAAACAATGATGAATCCGACATAGAAGATACAAGTGACCTCCAAAATTCTCTTTCAGAG
Source organism: Larix kaempferi (assembly GCA_027924585.1). Taxonomy (NCBI): domain Eukaryota; kingdom Viridiplantae; phylum Streptophyta; class Pinopsida; order Pinales; family Pinaceae; genus Larix; species Larix kaempferi. Next base: position 6,881,904 of record BSBM01000138.1, on the reverse strand, counting down.
ACATAAGATGAAGACATGCCAAAGATATAAATTGCAGCCATCATCGGAATACATCAACCACGAACATTAAAACTTAAGGGGCATATCAAGAATAACAACGTTGTTTTCCTAGTGGACACAGGAAGTACCCATAATTTTATCGATGTAAGTGTCGCAAAGAGACTTAACCTTTTCATATATCCATTCCCTAACATGAAGGTAATGGTGGCAGATGGAAAGAATATTGAAAAGGTGGGGAAATGCCACAAAGTCAAGCTACAATTACAAGGTTATAACCTAGAATCAGATTTTTATGCAGTGCCCCTGGGAGGAGTTGATGAAGTATTAGGCATTCAGTGGCTGCAAACACTAGGTACCTACTCATCCAACCACCAAGAACACTTTATAAAGTTCAAATGGAAAGGAGAAAAATACTAATTGCATGGGTTCCAACCCCCGCACACACAAATTGTGTCATCCCACAAAATGGAGAAGCTAATGCGGAAAGGAGCAACAACATATGTCGTACAATGCCAAGAGATGGAATTATTAACTGTAGTTACAAAACCAAGTCAACCAGAGATCTAGGGACTACTCCAAAAGTACAAAAAGGTATTCGAAGATCTCCCCATGGAGTTACCACCATAAAGGAAGATTGAGCATATCATCAAATTCAAGCCTGCATCAAGCCCTGTCAATGTTAAACCCTATAGGTATCCACACCATCATAAGATGGATATTGAAAGATTAATCCATGATTTGCTAGAATGTTGAGGGATTACAAAAATTCGGAGCCCTTATGCTGCACCAGTTGTACTAGTATGAAACATTAGAGGAAATTTGGATTAAAAATGGGCCTTTTAACCCTAAAGTACAATTTCTTGTCATCACATATTAGCCAATCAAAATGCTTTAAAATTCAAACAAGGTGCATGTAAAAAAATTCGAGGGAAAAAATAAAAACTACTTTTTTTTATCGTATTTTCAACTTATCTCCTTGTAGGTTACTCAAATTTCAAGTGGGGGGACTCAATGGATGCATAATTAAATTATGCATCCAACGAGTACCCATGTTGCATACTTTTAACAACATCCACACCATGAAAAATTGAAAATACATTAAAAAACATGTTTTCTCTCAATAGAAACACGGTTTTTAATATATTTTCGATTTTTCATGGTGTGGATGTTGTTAAAAGTATGCAACATGGGTACTCATTGGATGCATAATTTAATTAATTATGCATCCAACGAGTCCTCCCTCTTGAAATTTGAGTAAACCTATAAGGAGATAAGTTGAAAATACGATCCAAAAAAGTAGTTTTTTTACTCTCTCTTTAGTATTATTTTATTATTTTCCTTAGGAGGCCCATTTTTTACCCAAATTTCCTCTAATGGAAGGATGGAACTTTTAGGCTATGCATCGACTACAGAGGACTAAACAAAGTAACCATTAAAGACAAATTCCCCATTCCATTCATTGATGAAATGTTGGACGAGCTTCATGGCGCAAGGTACTTTTCAAAATTAGACTTAAGGTCAGGATATTACCAAATCAGAGTAAGGATAGAAGATGTGGCAAAGATAGCCTTCCAGACCCATGAACGACATTACGAAATTAAAGTAATGCCTTTCGGGCTGACCAATTCCCCAACAACCATTCAAGCAACTTTGAATAACTTGTTTCATCCATTCTTAAGGAATTTTGTACTATTTTTTTTCGATGACATCCCTATATACAATAAAACATGGAAGGAACATCTTACACATTTGCAACAAGTACTAGCTATCTTAGAAGCGAATCAATTCTAATCTAAGATGTCCAAATGCACATTCGGTACGGAATAGGTGCACTATCTTGTTCATGTTATATCCAGGGAAGGATTCAAGGTGGACCCATAAAAATCAAATCAATCACAGAATGGCCCAAACCCACTAACATCTCCATGTTAAGGGGATTCATCGGGCTGACCGGATATTACTGAAGATTCATCAGAAATTATGTGCACATAACCGCTCCCTTATCCAACCTTCTGGAAAATAATGCATTCCAGTGGAGTGAAGAAGCAGATAAGTATTTTGAGGCCTTGAAAAGAATTATGTCCTCCACACTGTACTAGATACCCGAGACTTCTCCAAACCCTTCATAATATAATGTAATGCTTCAGGTTATGGTTTGGGAGTAGTACTAATGCAAGATGGGCACCTGATAGCCTTCGAGAGCAGAAAACTAAATAAATGAGAACAATTGAAGTCTACATACGATAAGGAAATGTTAGCCATTATACATGCATTAGCAAAGTGGTGACAATACCTCCTAGGAAGCAAATTCATGATCCACATGGACTACAATATTCTTCAATATCTACTTCAACAGAAGACATTGTCCACAGAACAACAAAAATGGATAGAAAATATTGTTGCCTTCGACATGGAAATAATACACAAAAAAGGGAAGGAAAATGTAGTCACAGGCGCACTCTCCAGAAAATATGAAGCTATGACTTCTTACTCCATTTCCGTAGTAATCCCAAAATGGTTAGATGAAATATGAAGCGAATATGTCAAGGACCGAGATACAATCACTATAATTAACAATCCCAATCACAACACCAAGTTTGAATGGAAAAATGATATCTCATGGTATAAAGGGAGGATCTATTTAAACTCAAAATCTAAATTCAAGGCTAAAGTAATGAAGGAATCCCATGATTCACCAGCTGCAGGACACATAGGATTCTTCAAAACAAACTATAATGCAAGAAGGTCATTTTTCTGGAAGGGAATGCAGAAAGATATCCAAAAATATGTGGCAGAATGTGACAAATGCCAACGGAACAAAATCAAACAAGTTTTAACACCAGGGTTACTTCACCCTCTACACATTACAAAACAAAAATGGGAAGAGATATCCATGGATTTCATTGAAGGTTTACTGTAATGTTCCTTTTTAGAAATTTAGTAAAATGGTGAAATTTTCAACTTTTTCCACTAGTTCGACCTTTTACTAGTATTGATCTCTTGGTCTCCAAATGACTCTAAATGATCCCAAATTGTTATAGAAGGTGTATGGATGATATTAGGACATAATTAGGAGGTTCAGGGATGATTTAGGTTCTTCAAGAGGCTTCTACAACTCTCCTTTAAGTTCTGGCCAAAGTAGGGAGTTTGGCTAGCAATTTCTCTTTGACTAGTATTGGTCTCTTGGTATCCAAATGACCCCAATTGCTTGTATAATGGGTCTGAAGGTATTTGAGATGTATTAATACATATAAAAGAGGATTATGGATACCTAAAAACCCTTAAAACACTTCTGAAACATTCATTTACAATCTGTACAAAGTAGGGAAGATTACTAGTAATTTCGAGCTTCAAATCCCCCAAGGGTAGTGGACAAAGATGGCTTCCCAAATGTTGTTAAACCCTTCCAAATTTATGAACATAGGTATGGTACTGATAAGTGGATTTAATTATATCTCCAATGTATCCTTAATTAGTTCTTATGTCCTTCTTCAACTCCTTAAAATCATATGTTGATATGCAAGATTTCACATAGGGGGGAAAGCTAGTTATTTTCAAAATGACTTATGAAATTCGAATTTTAGGTGCCACGGGATTAAGATCTATTAATGAAACTTATTAATAAATTTAATAACACTCCATACATCAACAAAATCACATATAATAACTTATATAACTCGAAATAGTGTCTCTTCAAACTCCAACAACAAGATCTAGGGAAAATGGCATCATTTATGCATTGTTTGGTATTTTTGCATAACTCCACTTAGTATTTTGACCTGAAAGTCTCATGAGTAGTTAAAAAAGAATATATATATCAGATTACAAATATATGGGGCCTCAAGAGATAATCCAAATATTTCATCATCTCAACAAGTGTGCCTCTCTTCAAGGAGCAAGAATATGCCAAGAAATAGAAGAATGGTTGTAGAAGCAAGCTGAAAGAGATATGACCATGATATTCCCTGTAGCTTCAACCTGTAACAAAACTACATTAAATCTCCAAATTAAAAATCTGAATGGCCTTTCCAATTACCAACTAGGATGGGAATCTTTCACCCTCAAAATTGGTGCTAAGGCAAGTAGAGTAGCACTCCACTAGCTCTCCTCTCCCAAATGAAAAATGCAAATTATAAAATGATCCAAAAGCTACCATACTTCATTTTTATTGTATTTTATAAACTTCTAAGGTCCTATATGGGTTTAATTCCTTGAAAGAGCTTCATGCCAACTCAAGTTGGGAAGAGATTCCCAAGTATGCCACTTGTCCTTCCAATTCTAGCCCTCTCCTTCTCCAAATTTGAATTGGTGTCTCTTTGGCTGCCCTAACTCACTTGAGCTCCCTCTTGGAGACTATTTTTATCCCTAATATGTCATATATGTCATATTTTAGCCTTCAAGTCTGATTTGTGTCATAGGTGTCATATCATATTCATCATTGTTGTCATAGAGCTAGTGAATCTAGTCCAAGTGTCTCACTAGCTCCAAAATTCCTCTTCCTCTTCCATGGGAGTTACTCTTCCACTCCAATTTGACCTTAATTGATTCATTCCAAGTATATTGACCTTCCAACTCATCCCAATAACCCTGGGATTCTTATGGATTCGAAATGACAAGAGGAGAATGCCATGTGGCATAGAAAATCTAGCTTGTGTGGATCCCACATCCTCCATGTGTCTTCATGATCAATTGCCACTTTTATTTTCCCTTGTATTTATTTATTTATATCCTTTATTAAATATTTATTACATTCTAATGTTCAAACATCATTTATTATCCCCCTTATTTCAAATCCCAAAGCGTCCACCCCCCAACCTAGGGAACTAGTAATTTTCCTCCATGGAAGTTCATTTGGATGGGTATATTACAACTTTGAATTGGGAATTTATCTTAATGTGACCCACCTTGTCCATTTGGATCTAATTTCACATTATTACTAACTTGGACTTCATTCTTGGCATTTATTTGACCCTTATCATCCATTTGACAAACTATCATGAGTATGGCCAAGGGGCTTAGGCCATTGTGACCCAATGCAAAATTTTGGGACATGACAAATCCTCCCTTCCCAATATTGCTTGTCCTCAAGTAATTTCAACACATGTATGTGGAATAACCTGCTTTCTTTCCAAAAATATTCTTCCCAAAACTTCTCTTCTGGAACCTTGAGTAGATCCACCCATGCACTACAATTGTGTGTTTCCAAAAGCAAGGAGATGTGGATTTTATTTTTCATTTTGATATCGGTAACATCACCACTAAACACAAAAATTCTAATTAAATCTATCAAAACCATGTTTGCACAATTACTCTTTAACTCTTTCATATTTTGGAAACCCTTTCTGATACCACTGCATAATTCTTTGAAGTTGCCACTGAGTTTCCCAACTTTGAGTCTTCGAGACTCCATGAAGATTTTAGAGAGGAACCACCATGCTTGCTACTGCACTACTTTGATTAAAATCACTTTATTAAGTGGGGAATCCATCTCCCATACTGCTTGTTTCCCCCAAAAAATGAAATCAATGGGACTAAAAATTATCCCAGGGTCCCATTGCTTGTATTGCACTCCAACAATTAAGAGTGCTCTCCAACCCAAAATTCCTGGATCCCATTTTCTTGTATGTATTCTTCCAAACATCATGAGTACAAAAGATATATCATCAAAGTACATAACAACATAATAAAAATATACATCAAGGAGGTGCCTCATCAAAGAATCATGAAAGTGCTTATACCTCCAAGTAAGTAGACCACCATTTGCTTATACGGACAATCCACTCGAGCGGACACGAACCAGATCTCCCTAGCTCAAAGTGAGTCTAGAACAAATAGTACAAACTACAAACCACTTTCCTAGATCTGATTAAGGATCAAGTATCTAGATGTCTTACCTTAACTTCGCAATCCTTTCTCCTAGATGTTGTTGTTTAATATTATTCTAATTTGACTAGCAAGATCACTGAAAGAAACATAATTACAAGATAGACAAAGATATTACCCTAGGAAACCCTCATGGGGTAGAAAACCCAGCAAAGCTTTCCTCAATAAGATGATCAACCAAAATACAAGATGTGCTCCAAGACTTGACCTCCTTCTTCTCTACCTCCTATGCAGACCTCTCAAACACAAGTGCACTACTTTCTGAGTTGAGCAAGTGTGTCAAATGAGGAGCTCTCCTCCTCTACTTATACTGATTCCCAACTGACCAAAATCCCTAATGGGGCCGACCTCTCCTAGTGAAGTCTAAAACCCCTAAATAATAAACTCAAGGCCGACCCTCACATGGTGTGTCTAATAACCCTGGTTACCACAATTCATTGGAGGAATAAACATCTCCGGATACATAATAGAATCACCTCGGAGGGATGAAACATCTCCAGAATAATAAAGTACAAATATAATATTCTTAGAAGTTACAATATTCAACACTCCCCCCTTAACGAGAAGGATATTATAACAACATCTGTAGGAGCAAGGAGTCATCGACTACATCATACATGATACATCTGTAAATCATTAGAATATTTCTTCAATACATCATCATCAATAACTCAACTAGTTACTGGAACATCAACATCATCATCATCGTCATCGCATGATCATCAGCATCGTCATCACATGATCATTAGCATCATCATCACACGATCATCAGCATCGTCATCACACGATCATCTTATAGGATGATCAATCCTGATCTCTTTAGGACAGAGGTCCATGGATGATACAATCCAAACCATTCATTTAGGACTATGTCCAAGGATGATTTAATCCACACCATTCATCTAGGACTATGTCCAAGGATGATTTAATCCCCACCATACATTTAGGACTATGTCCAAGGATTATTTAATCCCACCGTACTTTTAGGACTATGTCCAAGGATGACTTAATCCCCACCGTACATTTAGGACTATGTCCAAGGATGACTTAATCCCCACCGTACATTTAGGACTATGTCCAATGATGACTTAATCCCCACATGTCCATCAAGGACCTCATTTTCGAAGACCATATGTCTACGGATCAATTCAAGGGTCCGAAGTACGAGGACGATACAATCCCCACTTGTCCACTAAGGACTTCATTCTCGGCTACATATGTATATGGCTCACTTTAGGACTGAAGTCCAGGGATGATCCAATCCCCATATGTATCCTCATCAATACAAGTACATATATCTTCAAAACATGTATCCTCATCAATACATCAATGTATATGAAAACAAGTAGTGTAAGTATTCCAAGTATAAGTGTCCTAAATCTAAGTAATCTAAGCATACATAAATATTTAAGTGTAGTAAACAGGTATCCTCATCATCGACCTGGCTGTCGATGAGGGAAATCTCATCATCAGTGACTATATCACTCCCCCTTTCGAGGAGGGTCCTTTTGAACTACACCAAGCTTGTCTCAGAAATATTCAAATTTTACTCGAGACAGAGGTTTGGTCAATATATCAACAATCTATTCCTCAGTGCTCACATACTCGAGCTTAATAGCTCTTCTCTGCACCATATCTCGAATGTAGAAATATCGGATGTCTATGTGTTTTGACTTATCGTGGAAAACTGGATTTTCTGTCATCTTAATACGACTTTGATTATCACACATGATCACAGTAGGATCCATTTCTAAGTCAAACACTCCAGATAATAATTTCCGAAGCCATACTGCTTCATAACTAGCAAAGCAGGGATCTATATATTCTGCTTCGGTAGTACACAGAGCCACACTAGATTGTTTCTTGTTGAACCATGAGATCATTGCATATCCAAGACCATAACATCCACTTGATGTACTCTTTCTGTCTGAAACACTTCCTGCCCAATCAGAATCTGAGTAACCATGTAATCTGAGTTCATGATTTCCAAGATAGTATAGACCAAAATCTAATGTACCCTTTAGATACCTCATTACATGCTTTGCAGCTATTAAGTGAACCTTTCTAGGTTCTACTAGATACTGACTTAGGGTATTTACAACAAAGCATATATCTGGTCTAGTATTTGTTAAATACATCAATGACCCAATGATTTGTCTATATAGAGTACATCCACTAATTCTGATGAGTCATTAACTAATAAATTCAAGTTGGAGTCCATGGGAGTGGCCATGGATTTACACTCCGACATATCAAATATTTTCAGAATCCCTACAACAAACTTACCTTGATTTAAAAAGATTCCTTTTGGTTCTTGCCATACTTCTAGACCTAAGAAGTAATGCATTAATTCGAGATCTTTCATCTCGAATTCTGAAGAAATATTCTTCTTACATTCGACAATTTGATTCTCATTTCCTGTTAGAAATAGATCATCTACATACAATAGTAATATAACAGGTTCATCATCCATGATCTTGAGGTAAAGATTTGGATCAGCTTTGTAACGTCCCCTTCTCATTCGAATCAACAGGGAAGGAAACGTTAACAACATACCGGGCTTATGGCATATTTAGCCCCAATAATTTTTTTGCACATAAATAACTAACATTTAAAACTTCTATATGCAGATTCGAATCAATATAAACACAGCGGAATTAAACAATACATCTGCACACAGTTTCATCATGCATTCAACATATAAACAACAGTCATTAATTAAAATGCTTGCAGGGCATAGAATTAACATCAAGAATACTTATCTCGAATTATAATGGCCCAAACGACTGGCTACGTGAGAGCAACGTTCCACCCAACCATAGACCTCTGTCCAGCCTGTATTCTTTCAGCTGAGAGATCACCCCCGAGCTGGGCTGTGTATCCACTAAGGAGGAACTAGTTGGCTCACTCACAGTCAAGGTTTCACTCAAACAGCCATGCTAAGCCAACACACGGTTGGGTTTCTCAAGCATGCAATAGGAGATGGAGGAGGATGCTAGTCCACTGAGCTCAATCCCAGAGCCATTTACCCTTCAAACTAGACTCAGCAATCCCATCCTCTATTCATACATCCACAATTGGATTTCTCACAAATCTGTCACAAACAACCCCAAATCCGTCACTCGTTTTCTGAGCTGCAAAAACTGGGTTTTCCCATGGCTTTTGGGGTAGCTATTGCTCCCAAATTCGCCCCAAGGTTCCTACCAATGGATCCCCCATTGGATTCCTCTGTCCAATACCAAATTGGGACGTTTTTGGCTTCCCAAAACGTGGGTTTCCTTCAAGTCGCGATTTCTGGTTTTCTCATTGCTGGGAGCTCGTTTCTGGGTGGGCAAAAGATGTCCCATACTTCCACAATGGAATGGGGATAAGGATGGAGCAACCCCCAAGGTGTAGAGTGACTTGTGGGACAAGTCAAAAGAGCCCATACCTTCCCATACGAATTTCAGGGCTGCCCATACTCCATCAAAGTCATGGGCTGGAATCTCAACCACTTCCTTACAATTGGCATTAATGTCACCTAAGGAAGTCAATGGGTTCACATAATGACAAATGGCAACCTATGGGTCACTCCCATAGCCCCCTCACCACTCCCTAGTGGATACACGTGGCCCCTTCTCATTCGTTGCCTCCGTAGCCAGCTTTGGACATTTTATATTGCCTGATGTTTATTTACATCCTATTACAATTTCCATGGCTTAAGAGCACATGGTATCAAAATATCAAATACTTGCTCTTTAAATAAAATTCGGCTTTCACTAGCGGGGCCTTGGCCTTGAGCTCCACGCTAGGAAAACATACATCACATGTACACTTATTTACATTAAAGGCTCATATCTCCTAAGGGTCGAATTGGGGTATTACAAGCTTTACTCTTGGTAAAGCCCATGCTTGTTAAGAAACTGTCAATCCTTCCGTACCAAGCTCTGGGATCTTTCTTTAATCCATACAAAGCCTTTTTCAGCTTGCATACATGTGTTCTTCCATCTTTAACCTCAAATCCTTGAGATTGTTCTATGTACACTTCTTCTTCAGTTACACCATTCAGGAAGGCTGTCTTAACATCCATTTGGTGTAATTTCCACTTCATCATAGATGCAAGTGCCATGATAGTTCTAATTGAAGTGTACCTAGAAACTGGTGCAAATGTTTCTTCATAGTCAATTCCCTCCTTTTGAGAGAATCCTCTGGCTACAAATCTTGCCTTATATTTTTCAATACTACCATCTGCAGCATGTTTTATTTTGAATATCCATTTGGAAGAAACCACACTTTTATCTTTTGGTTTGGGAACTATATCCCAAATATCATTTTTCATTATTGACTGATATTCTTCTGTCATTGCTTCTACCCACTTTTTCTTCTGAGTTGCTTCTTCATAGCTAGTAGGTTGTTGATCCACAAGATCACACATCAAGGCCACATAGTTGGATACTAGCTTTGGTTTCTTTCATTCTCTAGTGGAGCCTTCAAGAGCTCCATATTTTTCAGCTCCTTGAATAATGTCTCTAGCCCATGCTGGCCTTCTTTTCTTAGATAAGTTTGTAATCGGGGGTTCTTTTGGTTCCAACATGTCATGATCCTCTGGTGTATCATCTTCAGGGATGGGCACAGCTTCTATGATTCTAGGAGGTGTATCTTCTTCATAGATTTCTTCAAGTTGGCACTTCCTATATTTCTTGAGAGCTGCTTCTTCATCAAATGTTACATCTCTACTTATTTCCATATGATGAAAACCAGGTATGTAATTTCCGAAAGCTTTGGATGATTCACAATATCCAACAAGTATTCCCTTCTTACCAGAGGGATCCAACTTGGTTCTCTTTTCTTTTGGAATGTGAATGTACATAAGACATCCAAATATTTTGAGATGACTTACCTCAGGCTTCTTTCCTGTGAACACTTCTTCTGGAGTCTTGAATTCAAGAGCACTATGGGAAAGTCTATTTTGTACATAGACTATTGTCCTAGCTGCTTTAGCCCATAGATACATGGGTAGATCTTGGTCATGTATCATAGCCTTTACAGCTTCGATGATAGTTCTATTCTTTCTTTCAGCAACCCCATTTTGTTGGGGATTGTAGGGAGTGGTCAGTTCCCTCTTGATTCCATCTTCCTTAAAAAAATCTTCAAATTCCTTTGAAGTATATTCTCCGCCATTATCTGTTCTGAGAATCTTGATTTTCTTTTCTGAGAGATTTTCTATTAGGGCCTTGAACTCTTTGAATTTTCCAAAGACTTCATTCTTACCTTTTAGAAAGTATATCCAAGTCTTCCTTAAATAGTCATCAATGAAAGAGAGATAGTATTCAAACCCACTTAGGGATGTGGTGGGCATTGGTCCACATACATCTGAGTGTATTAACTCCAAAATGTTCTTAGTCTTTGTTTCACTCTTTGGAAAAGGGTTCTTGACATTCTTACCTTTTTCACATCCTTTGCATGAGCCATTATGGTCAATCTTTAAGCTTGGTAATCCTATGACCACCTTGCTCACATAGGGTAGGGCCATGTAGTTAATGTGAGCAAGCCTTCTATGCCATAGTTCACTGGGGCTAGTGGTTTCATGGACAAGGGCGCTACTGGGTGACCCTTGAGTTTGTAAAGACCTCCTTCTTCTTCACCAATGACAAATGCATCCTCAATTGATTTTCCTTTGGGACACATAAGTACTTGACCATCAATAAATGCAATTCTAAATCCTTTCTTATCTAGTGCTGAGATAGAAAATAGGTTCTTCTTCAAACCTGTAACATATAAAATTTATTTCATCTTCAAGGGTGTTCCAGAATCAAGCTTGTAGCTTGCTTCACCATATCCCTTGATGGGATATTGATAATCATCTCCTAGAGATACATTTTGTGGAGAAGACTTTTCTTTAAGTCTTGAGAGAGATTTCTTTTGACCTGTCATGTGCTTTGAAGCACCACTATTAATGAGCCATGTATCTTCTCCAGGAGACATAGATCCAGAGAGTGCGAAAAATAGAACATAGTCTTATGCATCTTCTTCTTCATTCCTTCTAGATCTTTTCCTAGGGAGAGGCCTTTCTTCTTCTTCTTCATTTCTTTTGGATCTTTTCCTATGAGGCATTACTTCCGCCTCTTCTTCTTATTCACTATCATCTTCTGCAAGATGTGCTTGATGTCTTTTATAGTGAATATTTTTCTTCTTGATTGAAGGACAAAATCTAGCAATGTGTCCTTCTTTGAGACAGTTGAAACATTGGAAGGAAGAGAACTTTCCTTTTCCTTTCTTCTGAAATATTTGTGGAGATTGACACTCCTTGTGCTTGTCCTTCTTGAAGTAAGATTGATTCTTCCTTCTCTTAGTGTGTGTAACAAAGGCTTGGTCATCCTCCTTGAGAAGGGATTCTATGTTGGCTACCCTAGCTTCTTCTTGAACAAAATCCTCCCATACTACATCAAACTTCATACTTTCTTTTCTGGCACACATGGTTTGTATGAATGACTCCCAAGGTCTAGTGAGACCATTTAGAGCAGTCATCACAAGCTCATCTTCATCAAGAGTATCACCAATGGCATCTAGTTGCTCCTTGATTTGGGAGACCCTTGAGAAGTAGTCTTGAATGGATTCTCCTTTGTGCATCTTGGTACTCTTCAACTGAAATCTTAGATTCATCTTCCTATTGATGTTCTTTCCTTCATACATTCTTCCTAGGGCATCATACATTTCCTTTGGATTCTTCTTGGATTCCACTTGGGGAATCAAGTGGTCTTTAATAAAATCAGCAATGATTCTCTTTTCCCTAACCAAATCCTTTCTATGCTTCTCTTTGGCTTCATCTCCTTCAGGTTCTGCAACTTCATCCTTGATATATTGAGCAAGATCATTCTCTTCAAGAATGAGACCAATTCTGTATTTCCATGCCCGAAAATTCTCTATACCTTCAAGCTTGTCTTCAAGCTTAGTGCTTGGAGCCATCTTCTCTTGGGGGAGTCCAAGAGATAAATGATAGAGTAGAAAACTTTACCTTTTCACTTTTCTGGATCTGCAACAGAAATTCTAGTTTATCGCACTTTTGGTAAAACTAGGGTTTGACTTTCCCAGAGTTCTACCCAACCAAAAACCTTGATCCAAAGCTTAAAAGATATATCTTTAGAATGGCTATTCAGCCATGCAACCAGAATCCAAAAATACTAACTTTTGCAGAAACCCTAATTTTGAGAGAGAGAGAAATATAATTTCACCTTGTGAAAGATGTTCTATTTAGGCTAGCTCTGATACCATGTTTAAGATTACTCTAATTTGACTAGCAAGATCACTCAAAGAAACATAATCACAAGATAGACAAAGATATTACCCTGGGAAACCCTCATGGGGTAGAAAACCTAGCAAAGCTTTCCTCAATAAGATGATCAACCAAAATACAAGATGTGCTCCAAGACTTGACCTCCTTCTTCTCTACCTCCTATGCATACATCTCAAACACAAGTGTGCTACTTTCTAAGTTGAGCAAGAGTGTCAAATGAGGAGCTCTCCTCCTCTACTTGTACTGGTTCCTGACTGACCAAAATCCCTAATGGGGCCGACCTCTCCTAGTGAAGTCTAATAACCCCTAAATAATACACTCAGGGCCAACCCCCACATGGTGGGTCTAATAACCCTAGTTACCACAATTCATCGGAGGAATAAACATCTCCGGATACATAATAGAATCACCTCGGAAGGATGAAACATCTCTGGAATAATAAAGTACAAATATAATATTCTTAGAAGTTACCATATTCAACAGTTGCTCCATGCCTTGCGGTCGTCAGATCTCAGCTGGAAGATCTGTCAAGATACATAGAACAATGCAAACGAGTAAAGAGCATCTATATAATAAGAGATCTAAGTAAACAGTTAAGCAGGTAAACTACACAATATCATCACACATAAACAATATTGGTGGAAAGCATTTATATTACTATAAATATAGGGAAAGTACATAGGTAAGAATGACTACAACCAAAGCTTAACATAGTAGCCCTTCTCCATCCAAGCCAATTGCCATATCCTCCCAAGGAAGTGTGAGTCTCTCAATAGGTGAGTTAGAGATCTCTCCAAGATGATTTCACCAACATGTAGACACTATGGACTTCCTCCCTTTGAAGAGGGGTAGAGCTTCACTTATATAGGACTAAGTGGATAGGGTATGGATAGAGTAGGTTGAGATATGGTAGGAGAGAGATAGGGGATCCCCCAAAGAGGTTAGGAACAGAGTGCCTGCTCCCCTAAGAGGTCAGGGATAAGGATCCAAGTCAGTAGGCTTCGAGAATGAGCTCGAAGGACCTATTTTTGTCCATTAACTGACTTCGTTGCACCCTGCAATAGAGCAAGATGCGACGTCGTAGGTTGCATGATTGCATCCTGCGACGACTTCTCAAAACCTAGCATAAATTCAATGGTATCCCTTCAAGGTAAATGACTTAGCCAATGAAACTTCAGGGATATATACACTAAATCTCAGGATGGTAGGATTTTAGGTGTAACAACTAGCCATCAATTTGAATCCTTTCATAATCTGTTTGTTCATGTCTTTGATACCACTTGTAATGTCTTCAAAAAATGGTTGTATGATTTTCCTAAGCTTCTCACCATCATCTGAGGTTCCCTTTTTATCCCTAGTCATAGTTTCCTCAAACAAATGCTCTTCTTTTCCTACTTTTTCCTCTTCAACAAAAACACTTTTGGTTTCCATATCTAATGGTTGTCCCTGAATTCTTTTCCTCATGAATATAATACCACATTAGGTTCCAATATCATGCTCTAATACCACTGTAATGTCCCTTTTTAGAAATTTAGTAAAATGGTGAAATTTTGAACTTTTTCCACTAGTTCGACCTTTGACTAGTATTGGTCTCTTGGTCTCCAAATGACTCCAAATGCTCCCAAATTGTAACAAAAGGTGTATGGATGATATTAGGACATAATTAGGAGTTTTAGGGATGATTTATATTCTTCAAGAGGCTTCTTCAAATATCCTTTAAGTTCTGGCCAAAGTAGGGAGTTTGACTAGCAATTTCTCTTTGACTAGTATTGGTCTCTTGGTCTCCAAATGACCCCAAATTCTTGTATAATGGGTCTGAAGGTATTTTATAGGTATTAGGACATATAAAAGAGTCTTATGGATACTTAAAAACCCTTAAAACACTTCTGAAACATTCATTTACAATCTGGACAAAGTAGGGAAGATTACTAGTAATTTTGAGCTTCAAATTCCCCAAGGGTAGTGGACAAAGATGGCTTCCCAAATGCTGTGAAACCCTTCCAAATTTCTAAACAAAGTTATGGTACTAATAATTGGATTTAATGAGATCCCCAATGTATCCTTAATTATTTCTTACGGCCTTCTACAACTCTGTTGGGGCCAAGGTCGCAGCTATAGTAAAAGCTGCGAATTTTGGGAAAAATCACGAGTATGGAAGGAAAGTGCTAATTTTGGGACAAGCACTAAGTTTTGGGTAAGAAGGAGACGGTGCGCAGTACGGTGCCAGATGGATGATCTCAGCGCAGATCATGGACCGGAAATTGCGGAGATCGCGCGCACGTCATCAAAGAATGAAGGTGGCTCAGCTACCATAATAAATAAAGGCGATGGAGTAGAGGGCTTAGCTACCCTCATTTAAAGGCTTAGTACAGAAGTTATGGTTGCTCGGATCAAGGAGGAGCAACGGACCAGAGCATTGAAGGCGAAGGACGATCGCCCATACCCACAATCTGCGCCGGAATTCACGGAGCCTGCAGGAAGCGGCGACGTGACTGCAAGCGGCGCCTACAGTACACCTAGCCATGTGCGTGGTTAGGGTTTTTGGGAATCACTGTTGGGAAAGGCCCACAGTTTTGTAAAGGTGTGACCGTCATGGCTACCTATATAGATGAATCATTGTAATGGGTAGAGGGTTCTTCCTCCCTTCCTTCAGTTCCTTCCTTTTGGAGAGTTAGAGAGTTGGACACTAGACTGTTAGAGAGCCAGTCTAAAGGATAGATCATGTGTTGATTATCCTTCACTGTAATTTCTACCCGGTGTGTAGAACTAGAGAGAGGAAATCGGATAGCCGAGGAGCTAATCCCTGAGTTGCCAGACAGTCTGAGTCGACGTCTGTGCCTTTGTAATCTCCATAGAGAGGAGACAAGCTTGAGAGAAGGGCTCCCAGCTGTGTGCGTGGAGTTTCCTGTAAGATCTAAGGCTGCAGCTGTGTGCGCAGCATATTGTATGACTCTATCATTTTCTGGTTAATATAACGCTCCCGTGGATGTGGTTTTCCTCGAGGGGATGAGCTTCACTTATGTCTTCTTGTTATAATGTTTGCGTGAATGATAACTATTTAGAGTTCATTATTTGTGTATGCAAGACTTCTGTCTTATCTTTGTGACTGTTTGAGCAAGTTGGAAAGATCCTTTGATAACTAGAAGTGTCTTAAGTACTAAAGAGGTAGTAACGCACGGTCGCTGCGGCGAGAGCAGACTGCGTTACTGCGCTAGATGTGAATGGCGAGGAAGTGTTCAGCGCGTCGACCCAAGGGACAGTTGCCTGCTGCGTTAGAGAGAAGAAACTGCGCAGTAGAACTGCCAAGGAAGAGACCCACGCAGCTGCGGCGAGCGGCCTGCGGGAAGGTCCGACCGCCGATTTCACAGGAACCATTCAAGGAAGAGCCATCTCCGCGTCACCCCGGTTAAGGAAACCTGATTCCTTAACCCCCCCATAGCCACTTCGGGTGAGACCTCGAGCTGCCGCGCAGCTTGTTGCCGAGAGGGCCAGTGCGCCAAGGGGTTTTGTTGCTGCGCTTCATTAAAACCCGGGTCTGCCCAGAAAAGCAGCCAACAAATGGTTCCGTTGCCGCGCGAATGAGACTTGTTATTTTGGCGACGCGCGAGATAGAAGAGCCAACAAATGGTTCCGTTGCCGTGCGAATGAGACTTGTTATTTTGGCGACGCGCGAGATAGAAGAACCAACAAATGGTTCCGTTGCCTAGTGACCAACAAATGGTTCCGTTGCCGCGCGAATGAGACTTGTTATTTTGGCAACGCGCGAGATAGAAGAGTCAACAAATGGTTCCGTTGCCTAGTGACCAACAAATGGTTCTGTTGCCTTATGACTTTTTGATCACATTACTTCCATGGCTTTGAACCCTGTTGATTGAGCCAACAAATGATTCCTTTGCCTTGCGACTTGTTGCTGTAAGACTTACTAGTCACGCGACATCTGAGACTGTTGCTGAAGACAACATAAGGTTCTGTTACACTGAGACTTGCTCAGCTAACAAATGTGTTACTGGAATCCTACAGCTAAGGAAATTGGAGATTGGTTTGATTTAAAGGCTAAAGAGTTTGCTGAACAAGAAAATAGAAGCCCTACGCTTCAAACAGAAGATTGGTTACAGAAGTATATTTATGCTGACCTTTACGAAATTTTCTTTGTTACGTTTGCATTGGAGTTACACGCTTGGATAGCCAAGTTAGCAGAATCTAGACCTACGCTGCATGTTGATCGACCCGTCACGTGGACGCCTGAGCTAGTTAGTATTGTGAAGCGGATAGACAATCCTGTGTCCCGCGCAGTAGACTTTTGGTTGAATAGTCTACTGGAAGGTTTTATTACCGAATTTGCAGTTGATACAAGAAAGAGTTTCAGTGAAGCTGAGAGGAGTTTCTTCCAAGTACACAGAGGTAAGTTCTTAAATTCTCTGAACTTATGGATTAAAATGCTTCTGTATGAAAAAGGAAAGCTATGTATTGCTTCTGATGAATAGCATAGTCAAGTAATGTCCGTAGATTCTGATAGTGATCCTGAAGTTATTGGTTGCACTCGTAGTGGAAAACGATATAAAGTAGGCCTTGACCAATATCCTTTTGAGTCTAGCCCAAACGATAGCCAAGTTCCTAGAGCAAGCCATATAGAAAGACAAGGGAGTGCTCATATCCCGTATTACCCCTTTACACCGCAAAAACCAGACGGAGCTCAGTATAATCCTACAGTAACACCTTCTAGTAGCCCACACGCTACTTCTAGTACCTCTGTACCACCTTTGTTTAACCATCCCGGAGGCACTGCTACAGTACCTCCATCTCAAACCCGTGCAAGAAGGATGGGTGATGACATGAAACTACCAACTTTTAGAGGAACAGGGATAGAGGACCCTGAGCAGCACTGGTTCTTATGTGAAGCCATTTGGACAATTAAGCAAATTAATGATGATGCTGTTAAACTGGTTCAGTTAGCAACCACACTAAGAGAAAGAGCCTTGACTTGGTTCATGAAATACTCAGCAGCACAGAATAGGACGCTTGCTGAGGTAAGAAATGCCATGATTAGAGAATTCAAGAAACCTAAGTCAGAATCACAGTGTATAACAGAGCTCAAAGACATCAAACAGTTACCTACAGAATCAGTATGGGACTTTGACCAGAAGTTCAAAGCCTTGATAGATCAAGTAAGCTTCGAGTTTGCACCACAGCAACATAAAGAATGGTTCATTGCTGCACTGCTTCCACACATTAGACTTCCTCTTATGCAACAGAATCTCAATACTCAGGAACAAGCTCTAGAAATGGCTATGAAACTAGAAGCTTCGCCAATTGCAGGAACAAGCAACGATGTTGCGCATTTACAGAACCAATTAGCAAACTTAACCTTGCAAGTGCATGATATTAAGAAAGGCAAGGAGATTAAGGAAGAAATTTGGTGTACAAAATGTAAAGCCCAAGGTCATTCAAAGGACCATTGTCCTGTTTTCATAGACTATATTGCAACTGGAGCACCTAATCCTTTACCACAGGCACAAGGGCCTTGGTGTGAAATCTGCAGAACTAGAGGTCATAGACCACAAGAATGCCACTTACTTCAAAAATATGTACAAACTCCAAAGAATCTATATTGTAATTTCTATAAATCAGTAGGTCATGATGAGAACAACTGTAGAGCATATGATCTTATGATAGAAAGAAAGCATGATGTTTATAGGGTACAAGCAGAGACACAAGGACCCACAGCAGGTCCACCTTATGACCAACCTCGGGACGCCCGAGCAGCAAATTACAGAGGACGCGGACGCACAACAAACTTTGGTCGTGGAAGAGGACAGATCACTTGTTATAATTGCGGAGAACAAGGTCATTTTGCTAGGGATTGCCAAAATACTACAACCCTCTGCAGGTATTGTAAATCTTCTGACCATATCATTGAAGAATGCCCTCAGTTACAGGCTAAGATGCAAGCAAAGACACCACAGGTCAATCAGAATATCCAGTTGATTGGAGCAGAAAAAAGAGAACCAGACCCTACAGTTAATATAGTGACACGCAGTGGAGCTACCACTGGTGTGCAAGAGATGGGAACGGGAAAGCAAGCGACGCAATGGGTGCGCCGCGCTAACATTAAACCAGCCCCACTTAACCTACAGAAGCAAAAAGAAGCATTTAAGCAAGCTCAAGAGTATTTCTCAGATCCGAGAGCTTCAAGTTCTGCCGCAATTCCGCAGAACAATAGTAGATCGCAAGTGCTAAGACAAGACAACCTGGTACAAGAACAGGCCACTACAGCTAGAAGACCTGATGACGATAAGGAGCATGCACTAGGCAGTGTTCATGCGTTCCTGCGACAATGTTTAAAATTGTTGCGCAATGAACAAGCAACTCTAGAACTCCAACACCTGTTGGATCAGTGCCAACACTCTGCTTCGACGAACACACCACAGCGTGCTGTTCACCAGATTAGGAGTCACACTAGAACTGGAAAAGAGATGAGGCTTACAGCGCAGATTGGAGCATTTGAAATGGACGAAGTCATGTTAGACTTGGGCTCAGAAGCCAATGTTCTCACTATGCAGACATGGGAACAGATGGGAAGCCCTCAGCTTACAAGATCCCCTATCCAGCTAAGACTCGCAAATCAGCAACGAGTCTCTCCATTGGGCAGATTACCCAATGTACCTATTGATATTGAAGGAGTAAGAAGCTCTGCAGATTTTGAAGTAATCAAAATTATGGATGATAGTAGACCATACCCAGCGCTGTTAGGAATAGACTGGGCACTTGATAATTTGGCTGTCATTAACCTGAAGAAAAGACAGATGACCTTTGAGGATGACCAGATCAGGGTCATCGCACCTCTTGATCCTATTCAAGGACCAAGATATATAGAACCCATTCGCGCAGAAGAGGAAGCGCGCCACATGGAAAGCTTGTATCAGATGACCACTAACCACAGTGACTATGTCAACCCCACAGCAGACGGCCATATCAGCTGGCGATGTGATAGCTCGTGCACATCAGATTCAGATGCAGGATTGGAAAACTGGCAGAATCGTCTACATGAGGTTTCTGCAAGACGTTGCGCCATGATGACTAAATCCATCCGATGGATTGGCACAGAATTAATTGATACTCCAACTTTTGATGGCTTAACTGAAGTAACTAAATTCATACAGGAATATGAACAAAAGCTTCCAGAACCACAGCGCATCCAGGCACTGGATATAGCATTGCGCGCTACACCCGCAAGATGGTGGATTGCGCACAAGGAGAATATTCATACATGGAAAGACTGTCGCAGATTGATACTGCGCAGATTTCAGGACACCACAGCCGAAGTGCTACGCAAATATGAAGGACAGAGTGACCCCAGGTCACACATTGAAGCATGTATTCAGCAATGGTCAGATATTCCGGAAGATGAATGGGTTCACCAATTCATCCACACATTAGATACAATTCCAAGGAATTGGTATACTGAAATAGAATTGCGCAAAGGCACTCTTACTTGGGCTCTTATGATAGAAAGTTTTCAACTTACATTCAGCTTTGAGTCAGAGCATCCAAGCATTGATCAGGCTCTGAAGTGTATTAAAAAGAAGGTATTTGAACCAGGTCTAGTAACAGAATATTCCCAACCAGATTGGGCTGTCCAGATAGAACATGCCCTGGAATGCTATAACTTCACCGCTGAAGATGAGGAGGACGATCCTCGCAACATCAATATCCCAGAATCAGAAGGGACGCGCAATATTGAAGGTCCTGAGCTTGACATTCCTGCCATCGCAGAACATGTCAAGCTCAAGAAAGTTAACATTGGTACAGAAGCTGACCCAAAGTTTGCTTCTATAGGAGATTATTGGGATGATGAAACCGTTGCGCATGTTTTAGATTTATTACGTGATTACCAGGATATCTTTCCTACCAAGTTCACAGAAATGAAAGGCATCCTAGGAGACTTAGGAGTGATGCGCATACCTCTGAAACCCGACGCCAAGCCAGTAAAGCAGCGCCCATACAGGTTGAACCCGCGCTACAAAGAAAAAGTCAAAGAAGAAATTGATAAGATGCTTGCAGCAGGTATTATTGAGCCAGTAGAGGAAAGCGATTGGATTAGTCCTATGGTGGTCCAAGAAAAGAAAACGAAAGGTGAAATAAGAATTTGTGTCGACTTGCGCAAACTCAATGATGCATCAGCGCACGACCCATTTCCCACTCCTTTCACAGATGAAGTACTTGATAATGTTGGAGGACAAGAGGCTTACTCTTTCACTGATGGATTTTCGGGATATCATCAGATTAGAATCCATCCGGATGACCGCCACAAGACTACTTTTGCAACTGAATGGGGCTCATTCCAGTATACGGTAATGCCCTTTGGTCTTAAAAACGCACCTGCTATTTTCTCTAGAGTTGTTGTTGCTGTTTTTAAAGAATTTATCCACAAGTTTTTAGAAGTCTATTTTGATGACTGGACTGTATTTGGTTTACTCAAGAACCATATTGCGAATCTGCGCATGATGCTAGAAAAATGTAGACAGCATCAGATTTCCCTTAACTTGAAAAAATGTATATTCTGTGCCCCCTTTGGTATTTTGTTGGGACATATTGTATGCAGACAAGGACTCTTGATGGATCCTGCGAAGGTTGCCATCATTGCTAAGTTACCTGCGCCCAACTCAGTTAAGCAATTGCGCACTACATTGGGACATACAGGATACTACAGAAAATTCATCAAAGGATATGCAAGGATCACAGCGCCTATGGAAAGATTGCTGAAGAAGGATTCGAAGTTCCAATGGACAGAGGAATGCCAACAGAGCTTGGACACACTTAAAGAAAAGATGATCACAGCGCCTATTCTAGTTTTCCCGGATTGGAGAAAACCTTTTCATGTTCATGTTGATGCTTCTTCCATAGCATTAGGAATCGTGCTTACACAGTCTGGAGAAGGAAGTATTGATCACCCAATTGCTTACTCCAGCAGAAAGCTCTCTACAGCTGAGAAGAACTACAACACTACAGAATGGGAAGGACTAGCTATGGTGTATGCCTTACAGAAATTCAGACACTACCTGTTAGGAGCTCACTTTAAAATGTATACTGATCATTCTGCTTTGAAATATTTGGTCAATAAACCAGTTTTAGGAGGCAGAATTTGCAGATGGCTATTGCTCTTTCAAGAGTATGATTTTGAGGTTATTGTAAAGCCAGGCAGATTGAATGCAGGGCCTGACCATCTATCCAGAATAGAGTCAGGAGAGGAACCTACGAGTCTGGAGGACAATCTGCCTGACGCACAGTTGTTTTATATCCAAGCAGCAGACGAATATTACTCTGATATTCTTAAGTTTCTCACTACCGGACAAGCGCCGGCTGAGTTTACAATCCAGCAGAAGAAGCAACTTGTTGTCAGAGCCGCAGACTTCACTTTGATAGCAGGCCAGCTTTATAAGTTGGGCCCTGACGAAATTTTGCGCAGATGTATCTTACCACATGAAAAGAGCTCTATCATCGCAGAAGCGCATTCAGGTACCGCAGGAGGCCATTTCGCAGGAAAGCCGACTGCGCAGAAGATCTTAGCCGCAGGACTTTGGTGGCCGACATTGCACAAGGATACTAAGGAATTCTGTAAATGTTGCGATGTGTGCCAGCGCACAGGAAAACCCTCAAGGAGAGATGAAATGCCGCTAAGACCCCAGATCACACTGCGTGCTTTTGATAAATGGGCCATTGACTTTGTAGGACCTATTAACCCACCAGGAAAAAGAACTGGCGCAAGATATATCATTACAGCTACTGAGTACCTCACCCGATGGGCTGAGGCGAAGCCAGTTAAGAACTGCGACGCTGCTACTGCCGCGCAGTTCATTTTCGAGAACATTATCACTAGGTTTGGATGCCCAGTGATCCTCATGAGTGATCAAGGTACACATTTCCTCAATGAGACTATAGAGGCCCTTACTGAAGAATTTCAAATTAATCACCATAAGAGTACACCCTACCATCCTCAAGCTAATGGTACGGTGGAAGCATTCAATAAGATCCTTGAGAATGCCCTGACGAAGATCTGTAATCAACAAAGAGATGATTGGGACCTTAGAGTCACAGCTGTATTATGGGCTTACAGAACCACTTGCAAGAAATTAACAGGTCACACACCTTTCAGCTTGGTGTATGGACAAGAAGCAGCTATGCCCATGGAATACATTGTTCCCAGTCTCCGGATTGCGCAAATTACAGAAATGGCAGATCCTGACACTATGAATGAAAGACTTTCGCAACTGCTTTCTTTAGAAGAAGACAGACTTATGGCCGGATTTCATCAACAGGTACAGAAGGCAAGACAGAAAGCTTGGCATGACAGGCACATTAAGCATAAGCACTTTGAAGAAGGAGACTTGGTACTCCTTTACGATAGTAAATTCATCAAGTTTCCAGGCAAGTTTCGTGTGCATTGGTTAGGTCCTTTTCAGGTACTAAAAATAACAGACGGAGGCGCAGTTCAGCTTGCGAAGCTGAATGGAGAACTACTACCTACAATGATAAACGGGAGTCGGCTTAAGCTTTATTGCGACGGCCACTCCGCCCTGTCGACATAATATATTACTCAGGAATGCAGATGCCCAGTGTAGTTGAAAGAGACATCGCATTTAGTCTACACGGAAGCTGCGACACACCCTCAGTTTCCAGCTTCCTGCGCAGTTCCTTGAAATATCCGCGCATCCTGAATAAAAATTGCTTGAGCAAAGCTTAGCAGTCCGCTCTGGCGAAGTTTTGCTTTGTGGACCATTGGACTATCGCTCTTGCGAAGTCCCCTTTCATAATTTGCCGCTGAAAAGAGTTTTGTTGTGGACCCATAGAGGCACGGTTTCCTAAGTTGAAATGACCCGCCGGAAATTTTGAATTACAGCAGTTATGTAGCCGCGTTTGAATAAATGAAGGATAAGGCCGCTATTTAATTCTACCCGTTCTGACGGATTCGGCTTAATCTCCGAAAGATTTGCATTTAACTCAGGCGCCGAAAGCATTAGCTTCTCCCGGAAGGCTGTCAGAACCCGTCAATCACACTAAATGCACCGCTACGGCAAGGAGGATAGCGTGTTGTCAACTCATCTGTAGCCACCTATAGCTACGTAACCCCACTTGGTCGCATTTACTAACCCCGCTGGCTATACATACCTCACACTTGTATCAATTTCGGGTTACTGTCTCGAGTTGCATAAGTTGTGTTTGAAGATCTGCATTATTGTTTTCAGAGCCGAGTGTGCAGACTATTTTCCCTTGTTTTCAGAGTCTATACCCTACGCAGTTCCGCCATTTGCTGTCCAGAGTTTTGTTATTTACATTGGTTCACAACGGAGAATTTATCGACTGAAGAAGTTGTTCGTCAATTTCTACGCCGAGGCTTAGATTTCGGCATGGCCACTCCGGTGACGGCTTCGACCTACGTACACCCCGGTGCTACTGATCCCAGAACATCTCCAGGCACAAGAGCATCTCAGCAGCAGCAGGAGGAACCTGTTCCAGAGCCGCTCGCGTCTATGGTGAACTACCTTCCGCCGCGTCCAGATGATGCGCCGGATGTACAGATTCCGAAGAATGCAAAGTATCCAATTCCGCTACCCGCCACTACCGGCTAGTGTGCGGGTAGAGGGCCAACTATTGGGAAACATTCCATTGGTTAAATTCTCTGATTTTAACCTTGGAGACTATAAGACATATCCTCAGTTTCAGTTGGACCGATATTTGGATATCGTCCATAATCCCACCAGAAACGTTGATGAGTTTATCCCGAAGGGATTTGCAGCAAATCTTGAGCGCCCTGGACTCTTGAATTTGTTGAAGCTACCGCACTTTGGGCGTAGCAATGAAGTGAACGCAGTCGTTAAAACACTGCTATCCTGCGTTCATGGAGGTTACCTTTGGCTCGGGAGGCCAATTGATCTAAATGTTGATTTGATACACCGTATCACCGGCCTATCTAAGGTCGGGAAGGATCCCAATATCCATTTTGCGGGAAAGGAGAAGGACCGAAAATTAGCTGCAAAGCTGGTCCAGAAATATAACTTGACAAGAGGAGGTCGGGCTTATGACCTCACCACAGTTGAAGATGAGGCACTTCGCTTCACAGGAAGTCTGCTTGCAGGCAGACTTCTCACCAAGTGCCGACCAAAAGAAGTTACTGGAGCTGTCGTAGAGCTCGCTATCGCAGCTGCGGAGGGAGAACAGTACAATTGGTCTCTCTTCCTGCTGAATTATTTTTTGGCTGATTGCCTGAATGTGCAGGACAATGCAGGCCAATCATTCCATTTTTCGTGGCTTCTAATTCTATGTGCTCTCGTCGGGTGGAAGGAGCCCCCGAATACTCAGTTCCGTCCACGCCGCGCAGGAGAGGTTGCCGGCATGCGCTACATCAACCTCTGGGATTCCCCTAATCCCGCGAAGCGCAAGATGAATCGCGCTGTTTTTTGTGAGTATTACTATCTCCTCCGAGAGACCATACAAGATATGCCAAGGCTGAGCGAGGAGACAGCCACATTGTATGACGGGAAGTTGGCTTTTACTGCCGACATCCATCAACTCTACCTTCGGCCTTGCGACATTCCAGGTGACTGGGCGCTAGGTCTTTACAGGATGACCACAGAAGATGTCGAAGAAACCATTAAGTCGTGGTCTGATGAATGGAGAGCAGCAGCTGACATCGCACCTGCGATGCCACCCGCCGCTGCGCAAGAAAAAAATAAGGGCAAGGAAGCCCCTGAGCAAAGAAGCGATGAAGGCTCAACAGAACCAGCCACAAAGAAGCAGAAAGTGTCGCATCCCACTGAGGCCATTCCCTCGGAGATCGACAAATATTTGAAAGACCAATTTCGTGAGATGAGGAACATGCATGCTCACATCCGAGGTGCTCTAGACTTACAATTTGTAGAACTAAAAGGTCTCGCAGGAAGGATTGCGCAGACCCATGCGCCAGCATCTACTTCGCAGGCGCCACAAGAAATTCCAACTGGTGAGCGAGTTGAAGAACTCACAGAAAGGCACACTGTCGTGCATATTCCGCCTACCAGCATGACACTTCCAGATCCCCTAGCTGAACTGCAGGTAAGCACAGTTGGACCTGTAGAAATTAATTTGTCTATGATTCCTATAGAAACTCTACAGCTAGTACAGGAGAAAGTTTCTCTTGAGTTGAGAGCTAGAGAGCTCTCTACTTTCCAGGCAAACCAACGACTGCAATCGCAGGAGATAGAGCTGAAGGAAAGTCATAAGAATATCTCTGTGAAGCTTGCACTCTATGAGGCGCAAGACACCGGCATCAGAAACGCAATAGAAGAGATTGCTCAGGAATTGCCGGCTTGCGAGATTCAACCAGACCTCCCTCTGGTTGCAAAAGTTCAAATTATTGGCGAAAGGGCGAAAACCCTGGAGCAAGAAATAGCTGCTATGGCAGAAGGCCATAAAACCCAGATTGCTGAGCTAGAAGCTCGCGTCGCTGCGCATCTTACGGATGATGCGCAGGTACAATTTGAAGCATTGAGCAGAGCTTCCACACGAATGAAAGGTCGAGTACAGGAAGCCAAGAACCTGATGGACCAGGCTATGGAAGCATGGTCAGAGCTTGTGAACCTCCCTTTTAAAGTAGGACTATCAGAACAGGTGCAAGCTGCAGAACAGTCTCTCACTGTTCTGAATGAAGAAGCCAAGTCCTTAACAGGCTTGCCAAAGATGAAGAAAATGGGCGAAGTGCGCAAAATGCAGCAGCAACTGCACAAGCTCAGAACTGAAGATGAGAAGCTCACCAACAGCATTCAGCCATTCATGGATGAGTATGCTGAAATCGTTGGCCAGATTGAGACAAAAATCAAAGAGATTGCCGAGTCTCAAGAGATCATTGATACACTCACTAAAGATGAAACAACCGCAGAAACAGTACAGACAGCTGATCAGTGTATTGAGGAATTGGACTCCGCTATTGCGAAGTGGCAGAAAACATTCGCGGAGATTCAAGCAAACACAGAGGCGCAAATCCAAAGACCACGCGCTAGTGCGAGTGGCTCGAGGGCGAGCCACAAGTGAGTGTTGGGGGCCTGTTGGGGCCAAGGTCGCAGCTATAGTAAAAGCTGCGAATTTTGGGAAAAATCACGAGTATGGAAGGAAAGTGCTAATTTTGGGACAAGCACTAAGTTTTGGGTAAGAAGGAGACGGTGCGCAGTACGGTGCCAGATGGATGATCTCAGCGCAGATCATGGACCGGAAATTGCGGAGATCGCGCGCACGTCATCAAAGAATGAAGGTGGCTCAGCTACCATAATAAATAAAGGCGATGGAGTAGAGGGCTTAGCTACCCTCATTTAAAGGCTTAGTACAGAAGTTATGGTTGCTCGGATCAAGGAGGAGCAACGGACCAGAGCATTGAAGGCGAAGGACGATCGCCCATACCCACAATCTGCGCCGGAATTCACGGAGCCTGCAGGAAGCGGCGACGTGACTGCAAGCGGCGCCTACAGTACACCTAGCCATGTGCGTGGTTAGGGTTTTTGGGAATCACTGTTGGGAAAGGCCCACAGTTTTGTAAAGGTGTGACCGTCATGGCTACCTATATAGATGAATCATTGTAATGGGTAGAGGGTTCTTCCTCCCTTCCTTCAGTTCCTTCCTTTTGGAGAGTTAGAGAGTTGGACACTAGACTGTTAGAGAGCCAGTCTAAAGGATAGATCATGTGTTGATTATCCTTCACTGTAATTTCTACCCGGTGTGTAGAACTAGAGAGAGGAAATCGGATAGCCGAGGAGCTAATCCCTGAGTTGCCAGACAGTCTGAGTCGACGTCTGTGCCTTTGTAATCTCCATAGAGAGGAGACAAGCTTGAGAGAAGGGCTCCCAGCTGTGTGCGTGGAGTTTCCTGTAAGATCTAAGGCTGCAGCTGTGTGCGCAGCATATTGTATGACTCTATCATTTTCTGGTTAATATAACGCTCCCGTGGATGTGGTTTTCCTCGAGGGGATGAGCTTCACTTATGTCTTCTTGTTATAATGTTTGCGTGAATGATAACTATTTAGAGTTCATTATTTGTGTATGCAAGACTTCTGTCTTATCTTTGTGACTGTTTGAGCAAGTTGGAAAGATCCTTTGATAACTAGAAGTGTCTTAAGTACTAAAGAGGTAGTAACGCACGGTCGCTGCGGCGAGAGCAGACTGCGTTACTGCGCTAGATGTGAAGGGCGAGGAAGTGTTCAGCGCGTCGACCCAAGGGACAGTTGCCTGCTGCGTTAGAGAGAAGAAACTGCGCAGTAGACCTGCCAAGGAAGAGACCCACGCAGCTGCGGCGAGCGGCCTGCGGGAAGGTCCGACCGCCGATTTCACAGGAACCATTCAAGGAAGAGCCATCTCCGCGTCACCCCGGTTAAGGAAACCTGATTCCTTAACCCCCCCATAGCCACTTCGGGTGAGACCTCGAGCTGCCGCGCAGCTCGTTGCCGAGAGGGCCAGTGCGCCAAGGGGTTTTGTTGCTGCGCTTCATTAAAACCCGGGTCTGCCCAGAAAAGCAGCCAACAAACTCCTTAAAATCATATGTTTATATGCAAGATTTAACATAGGGGGAAAAGCTAGTTATTTTCACCAAGATTTGTGAAATTCAAATTTTAGGTTCCAAGGGATTATTCTCTGTTAATGAAAATTATTCGGAAATTTAATAACACTCCATACATCAACAAAATCACAGAGAATAACTTATATAACTCGAAATAGTGTCTCTTCAAACTCCAACAACAAGATCTAGGTGAAATGGAATCATTTATGCAATGTTTTGTATTTTTACATAACTCCACTTAGTATTTCGACCTAAGAGTCTCATGAGCAGTAAAAACAGAGTATATATATCATATTACAAATATATTGGGACTCAATAGCTATCCCAAATATTTCATCACCTCAACAAGTACTCTCTCCTCAAGGAGCAAGAATATGCCAAGAAATAGAAGAATGGTTGTACAAGCAAGCTGAAAGAGATGTGACCATGAGCTTCCCTGTAGATTCAACTTGTAACAAAAGAATCCATTAAATATCCAAATGAAAGGTCTGAATGTCCTTTCCAATTACCAACTAGGATGGGAATCTTTCACCTCGAAATTGGTGCTAAGGCAAGTAGAGTAGCACTCCACTAGCTCTCCTCTCCCAAATGCAAAATGAAAATTCTAAAATGATCCAAAATCTACCATTGTTGGGCCCAAGTTGAGACAAAGTTTTGGAAACACCTTTTTGAGACATGCAGGGAAAGCTGAGTTGAGCGCAGCTCGAAAATGCAATTTTGGCTAAGTATTGAGGATGCTGCGAAGTTGCGCGCAACATCCAACTTTGGACCAGATTGCGGAGTTGCGTGCAACATCGAGGTTTTGGCCATGATGTAAAGACCAGTACTACGCCGAAGCAGTGCTGCGGAGTGAGGAGGCCACGTGGATCCAGCAAAGCGGTCTGCTGGACAAGTATCAAGTGCAGGTACCGGTTGGACCGGTAGCAGCCATTTTTGGAAAGATATTCCAGGATTTCCGAGCGACAGACATAGGAAAATCAGGAAGGCGAACATGCGTGGATTTTTAAGGAAAGCGACGTTTGGAACGTTGAGAAGGTAAAACCATTAGAGAAACGGTTCGGCGGAATCATCCTGTAGGCACGCGTGCGACAGGAATGCCGATAGTGACAGGATGAGGACATGGAGATCCACAGAGATCAAACAGATGCTACCAGGAGCCAGCAAGCCTGTTTGGAAAACCGGTGTAGTTTTGGAAACCCTTAGGGTTTTGGGTTCTAGGTCTTCGACATTGTACAGACATGGCCTTCGGGCATGATCTATTTAAGAAGACAATTTTGTATGGGATGGTTTTGCTCTATTTTTGGGGGCTAGATGCTAGTTGTTAGAGTAATCTTGACATAACCTTTTGTATTGTAAAATCTCTCTGAGTTGAGAATATTGTAAAGGCTCTGCAGCTGTGTGTGCAGAGACCTAGCCGAGAGAAAGGAGATTCTACAGCTGAGTTCCCAGACTAAGAACGGTTGCCCCATCCCCTTTTGAAAGAAATATATTACCAACCATTCTTGTGGACGTAGCTTTCCATCCGGGGAATTGAACCACGTTAAATCTTGTGTTATGCAATGATGTTTATGAATGAATGACTGTCTGTATTACCTATAGAATGAATGTTTGAATGTTTCCTTGCATGCTGCAGTAGGAGAACTTTGATATGCATTTACCAATAGGAGAAGTTTGGGAATGATATGCTAAGTTCCATGTGAATAGATGAATGGCGAACATTTTAATTATATGTTAAGATCGTGAATCAGTCATTTAAGCTTAATAATTTCTTAAACGCAGTGAAGGAATGCAACACAGCTAGTCATGACTATCATTTCAGTTCATGTTGTACATATCCAAGTTCTTGAATGAATGCTAGAAAGATAACCAATAAGTGCCTGAATGAATGGATGAGTGATATTCATTTTAGTGCCTTAGAATTTTCAAGATATTCCAAGTAAAGAATCAGCATGGTGGACTCGCAGTTCCAGTAGAGAACTCGCAGTAGTAAGAAGTCTTTAAGTGAGGCCCACGGGGTTGCCTTCACAGCGTAGATCTTGCTGCATACCGCATCGCTTTGCCCCGCAGCGCACTCCTTCTGTCCTGCGCTGTGCAGCTTGTTCATATAAACAACTCATCATTTACTATGGAAATGTGATTTCGCAGTACCCCATAAGATACACCTCGGGTGAGACCTCAACCTGCTCGGAGGTTGTTGCCGAAAGGGCCAGTGCGAAGGGGTTTTGTTGGTCAAAAGGGAGAACCACAAAGAACCTGGGTCTAATTGGAAACCTCTGGGTCAGTTTAATCCAACAACCATCCTTATTTGTTATTATCTTTTATAAAATTCTAAGGTACTCCATGGGTCTAATTCCTCCCAAGAGATTCATTCCAACTCAAGTTGGGAAAAGATTCCCAAGTATGCCACTTGTCCTTCCAATTCTAGTGCTCTCCTTCTCCAAATTTGTATTGGTGTCTCTTTGGCTGCCCTAACTCACTTGAGAACCCTCTTGGAGGCTATTTTTAGCCCTGACATGTCATATATGTCAGATGTCAACCTTCAGGTTCCAATTTGTGTCATAGGTGTCATAGCATCTTCATCATTGTTGTTATAGAGCTAGGGAATCTAGTCCAAGTGTCTCACTAGCTCCAAAATACCTCTTCCTCTTCCATGGGAGTTACTCTTCCACTCCAATTCGACCTTAATTGATTCATTCCAAGTATATTGACCTTCCAACTCATCCCAAGAACCTTAGGCTTCTTATGGATTCAAAATGACAAGAGGAGGATGCCATGTGGCATAGAAAATATAGCTTGTGTGGGTCCCACATCCTCCATGTGTCTTCATGATCAATTGCCACTTTGATTTTCCCTTGTATTTATTTATTTATCTCATTTATTAAATATTTATGCCATTCTAATGTTCAAACATCATTTATTATCCCCCTTATTTCAAATCCTAAAGCTTCCACCACCCAACCTAGGGAACTAGTAATTTTCCTCCATGGAAGTTCATTTTGATGGGTATATTACAACTTTGAATTGGGAATTTCTCTTAATGTGACCCACCTTGTCCAGTTGGATCTAATTTCACATTATTACTAACTTGGACTTCATTCTTGGCATTTATTTGACCCTTACCATCCATTTGAAAAATTATCACGAGTATGACCAAGGGGCTTAGGCCATTGTGACCCAATAATAAATTTTGGGACATGACATTTACCCATGTCAGAATGAAAAAACCAAATTTTTGTAGTGGTTGATCGACTAAACAAATATGTACACTTCATGGGAATGAAAAAGACAACCTCGGCAAAGCAAATTGCGGACATATTCTGTAAGAACATATATAAGTTACACAGATTCCCAAAAGTCATCGTCAGTGACCGGGACGCAAAATTTAATGGGAAATTTTGGAGGGAATTCTTCATATAAGTGGGGACATCACTTAACATGAGTTCCACTTATCATCCCTAGAAAGATGGTCTTACTGAATTTGTAAACAAATGTTTGGAGGCCTATCTACGTTGCTTTATGACAGACAGGCAGAATAACTAGTCTCAATGGCTACACTTAGCAGAATGGTGGTATAACTCAACCTACAAAACCTCTGTAAAAATGACCCCCTTCCAAGATTTATATGGGTATGAACCTCCACATTGGAAGGAGTTTGTTCTAAACAACACTAATGTGCCAGAAGTAAGGAACCAACTAGAGAGTACTCAAGAAATGATTGAATTACTCAAGGATAACTTAGTCACGACACAAAACAGTATGAAGCAACAAGCAGATCAACGCAGAACAGAGAGAGAATTTGAAGTAGGAGACTGGGTGTTCATAATACTCCAACCCTATAAACAGATATCTCTTAAACAAGGAAAAAATAACTTGGCCCCAAAATTTTATGGACCATACCAAATCACCAAGAAGATCAATCAACTCACATATGAATTACAATTACCTGATAAGATTCGTATCCAAGATGTCTCCCATGCATCATGTCTCAAAAAGATGTTAGGACAACAACAAATAGTGCAAACAATAATTTCTATGTTAGATGATGAGGGAAGGGTCATTTTCGAACCAGAGGAAATTATTGCAACCCAATAAAGAATACTTCATTCCCGGACACTCAAGGAATATCTCATTAGATGGAAAAAATTTCCAAATGAAGATGCATCATGGGAGACAGAGCATTTTTGTCGACAATATCTGTCCCTACCATTGATTTGAGGACAAAGCATTTTTAAAAGGCATCGGCAATGTTACGTATGTAAATAATTAAATAAGAAATAAATGTAATAGTAAATGTAATATTTAGATTAGTCATTCTAGGGTCACACCGTTTCAACGAAACGACGTGTTTTGACCTATAAAAGGTCTTTTTTATCTTATTTGTAAAACATCTCAAAAAATATATATCAAATATTGTGGGTTATTTCGATTATTGTGGGTATCAGAAGTTTATACCACTCCACTTTCTCAAGTGAGATAGCTGTCAAATTCATATATGAGAAACATTATTACAAGATTTGGATGTCCACTCACCTTGATTAGAGACCAAGGGACCCACTTCGTCAATAAAACAATTTTCATATTAATGAAAGAATTTTTTTATCGATCATAGAAGGAGCATAGCATATCACCCTCGGTCTAATGGCGCAATAGAAGGATTCAATAAAACACTAACTACAGGGTTGGCTAAAATGTGAAATATCGACAAGGATGACTAGGACGACAAGATGCCTACAGTACTATGGGCGTATAGAATAACATACAAAATATCCATAGGTCAGACACCATTTAAACATGTATATGGACAAGAAGTAGTCGTTCCCTTACATTTTCGACAACAAGCACTAGTGTGTTAGGAACCCATGTCTTTACTTTGTTAGTATATTGTTGTTGGACACATATGCTTTGTAAGACGTCTCGTAGTATTTGTTGATCCATAGTTTGTAATAGCCCAAAGTATTGATCCATAGTATTGGATGCATATGCTCTATAAGTCATCCCATAGTGTTATATGTCCCATGGTATTGACCCATAGTATTTCCGCATAGACTAGTATATAATTTTTTGTTCATGCCAATGAAGGCACCGTGAAGTTATTTGTATTGAGATTTCTCAAAGGAGGTTTCCCCCTCAGAGTGGCCTAAGATCAATAAAGCAATTTTGAGTTCTGTTATTTCTGTTATCTCGTGTATTTTCATTAATTAATTATTGCGGGTTCTTCACATCTGGTATCAGAGCACTTTCTTGGGCTCGTTGGGTGAAATTTCTGCCAATTTTTTTTTTCGCATCTGTTGCAGGTTTGGATCTAGGAATAATCCCTATCCGCTTAACTGTGGGAAGTACTTGGGAATACACCCTAAAATTCATTGTGAGGAGTACCACAGGAACCCCAAAGTAGCTGGCCCATTGAGAGGAACTGCCAGCAAAAAGGGAAATGACCCCTACCTGATTGACTAGTTCCCACCCGTGAGGAAAACCAAGAGTTGTCGTTTGTGGCAAAGCGGTTATCAGTTTTACCTGAGCCGTGGAGTGAGGGGTACTACCCCAATGCACAAGATTTCAGACAGCATTGGTGGTCAAGTGAATCCCCTGAACCATTAGGAAGCCGAGCATATGGGGTCCATATCTAATTTTAGTTGATAAATCACAGATTTCCTCTATCCAGAACTATTGCCTATCACTTCCGCATCTTTTCAGATCTATCTGTTGCCGATCCCTTCCGCATAATTTTAGATCCATTTTTTGTCGATCCCTTCCGCGTTGTTTCAGATCCATCTGTTTCGAATCCCTTCTGCATCATTGCAGATCCATTTGTTTCAGATCCCTTCCACGTCATTGCAAATCCATTTCTGTAAAAAAAAAGAAAAAAAAAACTTTTTTTTCGCCATATCTCCCTTGTTTGAACTCTGTTTCCCTTGAAACTTCCCTGACACTACTGCAATCCCATTCTGCATATTTCATTCTTGAGTACCCTATCCCAAATTCCACTTCCTAAGGCCAGAAATCCCACATTTGTTTATTTTTAGGGTTTGCCATAACTTCTTCAATTTTCACTCGGTGGCCTTCAAATTTTACCACTGTGTTCATTTCCTATCTCTGCTTCTTTGTCCCTCTCTGCCAAATTTTCTCATTCTTTCACCCCGCTTCTGAAATCCCCATTTTTTGCTTCCGTGTCCATTAGAAAGTGTTCAAAACCTAGTCAAACCCAAATTACCCATCCAAGTTTCCCTTTTTCGCCATATCTCCCTTGTTTTAACTATGTTTCCCTTGAAACTTCCCTGACACCCCTGCAATCCCATTCCGAATATTTGATTTTTGAGGACCCTATCCCAAATTCCACTTCCCAAATCCATAAATCCCACATTTGTTTATTTTTAAGGTTTGCCATAACTTCTTTAATTTTCACCCCCTCACCTTCAAATTTTACCACATCATTCATTTCTTATTTTTGCTTCTTTGTCCCTCTCTGCCAAATTTTCTCATTCTTTCAACTCACTTCTAAAACCCCCATTTTTTGCTTCCCTGTCTATCAGAAAGTGTCTAAAACCTAGTCAAACCCAAATTACCCATCCGAGTTTTTCCCAAATCCAAATTTTTCTTTACTAAAACAGTTTCTGTTTTTGTTTTTCTACCCATTCAAAAATAATAAAAAATAAAAAATCTTGGTTATGGTTATCACCTGTGCAGGATCACAAATCATGGAGGAAGAGCTTACAGCCCTTAAAACCAAACTTCAAGATCTGGATGAAAAATTTATCAGCCTCCATCTTCAGCATTCAGCCATGAATAATCACCGACAACCAGAATCTTCTATAGCCACTCGGTTCTCTTCTTCCAGCAATTTTTGTGGGCCGAAGCTTGAATTTCCTCACTTCAATGGTACTGATCCGACTGGATGGATATACCAGGAAGACCAATATTTCATTCTACATAATACTTTTGATGTCCACAAAGTTCCACTTGCATCCTTTCATTTGGAACAGGAAGCCCTTCAATGGTGTCGTTGGTACATCAGATCGCATCACGATCCAAACTTGACAGATCTTTGTCAACTCCTTTTGCAACGATTTGGTCCTAGTGCTTTTGATGACTTCACAGGAGCACTCACTAAACTTCATCGAATTGGCACTATGAGAGAGTATCAGATAGAATTTGAGAAACTGGCCAATCACATAGAAGGATTGTCTGATGAATTCTACAGGAATTGTTTTATTAGTGGTCTCAAGGATGAAATCCACTCAGAGGTTAAAATGTTATGTCCCAACACAATGATGGAATTCCTAGGGTTGGCTAAGTTGGTAGAGGACTAGATCACAGCCCAACAACGATCCAAACCCACCTTTGTTCCCTTCAGAAATATGGGTTCCCAATGACCTCCCATCACGCCAGCTCCTCGACCAACTCCTACCAAGCAATTGTCTAAAGCAGAGATGTGGGCATGCCGGAAAAAAAGGCTTTGTTATAATTGTGATGAGAAATTCACTCAGGGGCATATATGTGTTGAGCTAAAGATCTATCTCTTGGATATGGATTCTCCGCCTACCTCTTAACTTCGTGAAGATGCTCTAGATACAATAGATGATGAGGTCGACATTCAGCAGCCTCCTGTTGACCCCCCATCTCAAGATGACCAACCAGAGATATCTCTCCATGCTTTATCCGGCGTCACCACCCCCCAAACAATGCAGGTCTGGGGTTACTTCAAGAAGCTCCCTCTTACCATACTCATTGATTCTGGTAACAATCATAACTTCATTGACGCTCGAATCGCCAAACAGGATGATTGTTTTGTCCATCCTTGCTCCAATTTTGAATTCATGGCTACCAATGGGGTCACCTTACCTTGAAAGGGGAAGTGTCACAATGTGTGTATCTCTATGGAATATTATAACTTGCATTCTGACATGTTTGCCTTGGACTCAGGATGTGATGTGGTTTTGGGTGTTCAATGGTTACGCACACTTGGACCCATCTTATGGGATTTTTCTAAACTTTGGATGCAGTTTTCACTCAATGGGAAAAAATACACATTTGTAGGCTTACAACCAAGGTCTCTCCGCATCATCAGTTCACATCGCCTAGAAAAGCTCCTTAATAACAATTCACATGGTTTCATCACTCAGCTCCATTCCATTCAAATGCACCCAACAATAGTCTCCACTACTCCCTTGGATCTCCAACAAATTTTGGATAGATATGCAGGTGTCTTTGCTGAACCAGTGGAATTGCTGCCTTCAAGAGACCTTTCAAGTAAGAATTTATCCACCTCTCCATCTAAGAAGGAAATGATGGCTATTTTGCATGCAGTATAGACATGGAAGCCATACCTATTCAAGAATTCTTTCTACATCAAGACTACTCACCAGAGTCTGCAATATTTCCTGGAACAATGGGTCTCCTCACCCGCACAACTGAAATGGGTTCACCAACTCCTAGGTTATGCCTATGATATCACTTACATGACAGGTCAAGACAATTTCGTGGCAGATGCTCTTTCTCGCACATTTGATTACCACGTTTCTCTTTCAGCTATTTCTATACATGTTCCAAATTGGTTGCAGTCTATTCAACATGGCTATGTCAATGAATCCTCCATATCTCAACTCATCCAACAGTTGACCAACAACCCTTCTACTATACCGCATTACTCTTGGGATGGCACTTCCCTGAGTTAAAAGGGTCATCTCGTGCTTCACCAAAGCATAGATCTTCAACAGGCTATCTTCTCTGAACTCCATGCATATCCATTGGTCAGGCACTCTGAGTTCCTCCCAACGTATGAGCGGGAACAATATACCTTCTTTTGGAAGGGAATGAAAAGGGCAATTCAATAGATGGTGGATGCATATGATACTTTTGAGCTCCTTACGGGATTGGTCGAACCTGTACCCATCCCTACACATATCTGGACAGATATGTCTCTAGAATTCATTGAAGGGCTCCCTAAATCTGGAGGGAAGACTAACATTACCAATAAATGTTTGGAAACTTATCTTCGTTGCTTCACCTCCGAACAACAACCTCAGTGGGAGAAATGGCTCCTTCTCGTTGAATGGTGGTACCCTAGTGCATCTAAAATTACTCCATATGAAGCAATATATGGTTAGGCACTGCCATTTCTTCTTCCATACACCCTTAACAGTGCACCAGTTCAATCAATTGACATAGTTCTTCGAAACAGCGATCAGATTCTTCGCATTTTGCAGGACATTGTTCACATGGCCATAATTCAAATGAAACAACAAGCTAATCAGCACCGTTCTGAGCGCACTTTTTAAGTAGTTGATCTGGTTTTTCTTTGTCTACAACCTTCCAAGCAATCCTCCCTGACACTCAAAGAGCCCTCGCTTCTCTCTCGCTCTATCATATAGGTATTCATTCAGTGGCATGACATTCAACCAGAGGATGATACATGGGAACCACTCCTTCAGATTCAACATCAATTTCCACATCTAAAGCTTTGAGGACAAAGCTTTTTCTAAGGGAGAGGGGATTTTAGGAACCCATGTATTTACTTTGTTAGTATATAGTGAGGACAAAGCTTTTTCTAAGGGAGAGGGGATTTTAGGAACCCATGTATTTACTTTGTTAGTATATTGTTGTTGGACGCATATGCTTTGTAAGACATCTCGTAGTATTTGTTGATCCATAGTTTGTATTAGCCCATAGTATTGGACGCATATGCTTTGTAAGTCGTCCCGTAGTATTTATATGTCCCATGGTATTGACCCATAGTATTGCCGCATAGACTAGTATATATGTTTGTGTTGATGCCAATGAAGGCACCGTGAAGTTATTTGCATTGAGCTTTCTCAAAGGAGGTTTCCCCCTCGAAGTGGCCTGCGATCAATAAAGTGATTATGAGTTCTATTATTTCTGCTTTCTTGTGTATTTTCATTAATTAATTATTGCAGGTTCTTCACATAGTGATTGCAGAAATAATACATATTGATAACATGACATGCGAGAAAATAAAGATTTTCCCAACTATCGAAACTTGAAGAACATCGACAAATAGCAATCCATCATCAAGAAATCCAAAAGTAGCAATAGAAAGCTTGGCATGGCTGAAACATAAAGAACAAAAATATATTTGTTGGAGATCTAGCCCTGCTTTATGACAACCGAATCAAAGGGAAACCTAAAAGGCTACATATTGCAAGATTGGGTCCCTATGTTATCGAAGAAATCCACATTAATGGAGAAGTTCGACTGAAAACACTACAAGGGAACATATTCCGAAAACTTGTCAACAACGCCCGACTAAAACACTACAAAGCATGAAAAAAAAGGGGGAGGAGAAAAAAATAAGTCAGTTATAACTAACTATCACAAACATTATCAATATAAATCATCATCTGAGACAACTATATTGGATGATTCATCATGACAAGAGACCAGAAAGACAACATCGACAAGGGAAATACAAAAATCCACACAAGTAGAAGCTCATCAGAAACTAGGAAACAACATTTGAAGCATAACCATTGACACAAAAATTATAGACAAATCAGAACGAGTCGAAAAGAAACTGTCGAACAAGATGCTCAATCGAGCCGACATGAATCCGACCAACACAACACTGACAAACAAACAAAGTTAAATATAGGTCATTAAACCCGACATAAGGAGAAAAGAAGTCAATATTCTACATACTAATCCCTGACCAACTGTCATCACAGAAACTAAGTACTATACACTAGTGATAGTTTGGACCAGGAAACATGAAGACAAGTCCCAGATGCAACAAGAAGATATTTAACACTGAATTCCAACAATACATAGACTAAGTCATCATCATCACTGGATCGATTGATCGTGACAACTCACATAGATATTTTCTCCTGAAGCATGATTAGAATGTTTTCTTTGCATGAGTTACACAATCCATCATTCACCATTAGTACCTCCAGAATCATCGACACTTCAGATATCATCATTTAAACTACCTCCAAATCAACATACAACTCACTTTCAAGGCATCAATCTGATTGATACACATATGATTACCCCATCCATCACATCCCTGCCAATACACCACTTCACTGGCCATTCACAATGTTCCCTATAAAGGGTTGTCCATACCCCATACAACATCACACTGAAATATTTGGGAAGCCATGGAATTATTCTTAACCACCTCTATTCCTTTTTCTTTGTTGTTCCATCATAAATGCTTGATTTTATGGTCGTTCCCCAGTTCTTTTCATGATATATGAGCATTTCGACATTTTTCTCCTAACAACTCCTCTCCACTTGATGATATATGGCCATTTAAATCACTCTCTAAGTCCCACGACTAGGATTTGTCACTATGTTCCTTGCCACCAATCACGTCCTAGTAGCTCCCCTTCCCATAGCTGATCGATTTACAAGTTGGAGCGGAGGTGGGAAGATTAACGGTCCAATTAACTATTTTCTTGGATGCTTTATTCTCTATAACAACATGCGACTCTTTTGTTGATCTTCCACATGCTTGCAAAGTCATCAGATGTTGTTCAATACCATATCTGGTTTTTGGCGTCCTCTATCTACATGGGCGTGTTTCTAGTCATAACTTGACGACCCAATTCCAACCACGGTAGTAGTCTGTATCATTTCAGATTCATCAACTATCTACACTTAGTTTGCACAAGACAAGAAGCAACGAATTTCATATATTCATCTAGGAAAGTTACTTTATGATCTCTTCGGGATGAAGAAAGGTTTTGATGTGGGGGATATGTTTGAGGAGCCTAGGTCAGTCACCCGACTAGGTCCTCCATTTGACCACTTTGTAGAACATGTCGAACCATTTTGTCGATCACTACATGTCGGTTCAGCTAGTGAACCGATAGGTCGTTATGTAACTATCTGTAAACTATATATATAGGCTGGAGAGAAAGATACATAGAGGCACTGAGACATTGTAACATACTTCTGTACTTATTCTGAGTGATAGAAATACTTGTTGACTCTACCTCCATTACTTAGCTTGTGTTCATATATTTTTTCTTTCCTATTCTATAACATGTGTCGCTGGTAACTATGCAATCCACTTGACTACAACAGTTAGGTATCCACATAGGGTACTTGCAAGGGTTATTTTGTGAGTGTCCTGAGTTAGATAGGGGTCATACATCACATAGCCTTGCGATGCGAAGTATGGGGGCCCTTAGAACTGATTCTGGTACCTCCATATGTAGTAGGGGAGTCTTAGTCCCCTCCTGGGTGAGGCACACCTTCTATAGTTTGGGAGGTCCCTTAGCCATCTCCTTTGTTTGTGTGAATTTGGCTTAAATTTTCTAGGAGCGTGCTTGTTTCTGGTTAGTTGGATTTAGGGGTTGTCATCGTTGTATGACTTTTTTTTGTAGCAATTGTGGATCAAGTTCTGGCTATCCATCATTCCCATGGTTTAGTAGGATTACCAACCAGTGATTCTTCACGGCCTCTCCATAAGAGGCGTAAAGATAATAAATGTGGTCCTTATATATCCCAACAAGAACTTCAAATAATTATCACTTTGAGCTTTTCTTTCGATATGTTAGGGATCCCTTCGACCCCTATGTCAGCAGTGGGTGTGTGATGAACCTGCAATAATTAATTAATGCAAATACATGAGATATCAGAAATAACAGAACTCAGAATCACTTTTATATTGATCACGGGCCACTTCGAGGGGGCAACCTCCTTTGAGCAAGCTCAATACAATTAACTTCACGATACTTCAATGACCTCAACACACACTTATATACTAAGTCTATGCCCAATACTATGAGTCAAAACCATGGGACATATAATACTACGGGACGACTTACAAAGCATATGCGTCCAATACTATGGGTCAATACTATGGGCTAATATAAACTATGGATCAAGAAATACTACGAGACGACTTACAAAGCATATGCGTCCAACAACAATATACTAACATAGTAAAGAGGAGGGTTGACATAGGTTCCTAACATCCCCTCTCCCTTAGAAAAATCTTTGTCCTCAAAGCTTTGGTTGGAGAAAGTGTTGCAGAATCTGAAGGAGTGGTTCCCCGGTAGCATCCTCGGGTTACATTTCGGGCCACTGACGCCTTTGGAGTGTTAAGGAGGATTGCTTGGAAGGCTGTAGATGAAGAAGAACCCTGTCAGCTGCGTGGAAAATGCACTCAGAACGGTGTTGATCAGCTTGTTGTTTCAAGGGAATTCTGGCCATGTGAAGATTGTCCTGCAGAATGAGAAGAATTTGATCGCGGTTTCGAAGAACTGAGTCAATTCCCTGAACTGGGGAGCTGCTAAGGGTGTATGGAAGAAGAACTGGCGGTGTTTTTCCATAGACTACTTCATATGGTGTCCTTTGAGATGTGGTATTGTACCACCAGAGCGCTGCTAGGAAATCCATAGAAATAGTTGGCCAAAGCTGTGTAGGGATGGGCAAGGGTTTAAGCAATCCCAAAAGGAGTGTCGTTTCACCCTTGTTGACTTGGAAAGTATCATCGTCAGCCACCATCTGTTGAATTGTCATTTTTAGTCCCTACCAAAAGAAGTTACATTGTTCCCGGTCATACATTTTGCAGAACCTAGAGTGCCCTGTTGATGAAGAAGCATGGAGTTCATAGAAGAGAGAGCCCTGTTGAACATATTGCAACCAATTTGGAACAAGCAGAGAAATAGCTGTAAGAGAAACTGGGTCATCAATTGTGCGAGAAGGAGCATCTTCCACCATATTGTCCTTACCCTTCTTGTATGTGATCACATAGGGATAACCCATGAGTTGGATAACCCATTTCAGGTGTGTTGGGGAGGAGACCCATTGTTCCAAAAAAATTTCCAGAATCTAGAGATCAGTCTTGATGCAGAAATAATTCCCTAATAGGTATGGCTGCCACTTCTGTACTGCATGCAAAATAGCCATCATTTCCTGCTGAGAGGTAGATGTGGCTAAATTCTTACCGGAAAAGTCTCTTGAAGGCAGTAAGCGCATTGGTTCAGCAAAGATACCTGCATATCTATCCAAGGAAGTAGTGGAGACTGTTGATAGGTGCATCTAAATGGAATTGAGCTGAGCAATGACACCATGTGAATTCTTCTTAAGTATTTTTTCCAGGCGATGTGAACTGATGATGCAGAGAGACCCTGGTTGTAAGCCCATAAATTTGTGTTGTGCCCCATTGGCTTTAAACTGCATCC
The DNA here is from genome assembly GCA_027924585.1 of Larix kaempferi. Classification (NCBI taxonomy): domain Eukaryota; kingdom Viridiplantae; phylum Streptophyta; class Pinopsida; order Pinales; family Pinaceae; genus Larix; species Larix kaempferi. The sequence goes on along the minus strand of BSBM01000138.1, from coordinate 6,839,016 downwards.
AAAGTTCAGCAAAATCCCATAAGATGGGGCCAAGTGTGCATAACCATTGAACGCCCAAAACCAGATCACATCCGCCTAAGGACAAGGAAAACATGTCAGAGCGTAGGTTATAATATTCCATAGAGATATGCACATTGTGACACTTCCTCTTGCAAGGTAAGGTGCCCCCATTAGCAACCATGACTTCAAAGTTGGAGCAAGGATGGACAAAACAATCAGCCTGTTTGGCAATCCGAGGGTTAATGAAGTTATGAGTGCTACCAGAATCAATGATTATGGTAAGAGGGAGCTTCTTGAAGTATCCCCTGACCCGCATTGTTTGTGGGGTGGGGACGCCGGTTACAGCATGGAGAGAGATCTCAGGTGGGTCCACCTGAGATGGGGTGTCAACAGGCAGGTGTTGAATGTCGACCTGATCATCTACTGTATCTATAGCTTCTTCACCAAGTTCTAAGGCTGGCGGAGAATCCACATCCAAGAGATAGATCTTTTGTTGAACACATCTATGTCCCCGAGTGAATTTCTCATCATAATTATAGCAAAGCCCTTTTTCTCGGCGTGCCAGCATTTCTGTTTCAGACAAATGCTTGATAGGAGTTGGTTGAGGAGAAGGTGTGATGGGAGGTCGTTGGGAACCCATATTTCTGAAGGGAACAAAGGTGGGTTTGGAGCGTTGTTGAGCTGTGATCTTGTCCTCGGCCAGCTTAGCCAACCCTAGGACTTCCATCATTGTGTTGGGACAAAACATTTTGACCTCTGAGCGGATTTCATCCTTGAGACCACTGATAAAACAACTCCTGTAGAATTCATTAGACAATCCTTCTGTGTGATTGGCCAATTTCTCAAATTATGTATGATACTCTCTCACTGTGCCAATTTGGTGAAGTTTAGTGAGTGCTCCTGTGAAATCATCAAAATCACTAGGACCAAATCGTGGCAAAATGAGTTGGCAAAAATCTGTCCAGTTTGGCTCGGGATGAGCTTTGATGTACCAACGGTACCATTGAAGGACTTCCTGTTCCAAATGAAAGGATGCAAGTGGAACTTTCTGGGCATTAGAAGTATTATGCAGACTGAAATATTGTTCTGCTCGATATATCCATCTAGTCGAATCAGTACCATTGAAGCGAGGAAAATCAAGCTTCGGCCCACGAAAATTGCTGGAAGAAGAGAACCCAGTGGCTGCAAAAGATTCTGGCTGTCTGGTATTGTTCATGGCTGAATGCTGAAGATGGAGGCTGAGAAATTTTTCATCTATATCTTGGAGTTTGGTTTGGATGGCTGCAAGTACTTTCTCCATGGTGTGGGCTCCTGCACGGATGACAACCATAACCAGGTTTTTTTTTTTGGGGGGTGGAATGGGTAGAAAAACACAAACAAAAGCTGATTTAGTAAAGGGAAATTTGGATTGGGGAAACAATCTGATGGGTAATTGGAGTTTGACTAGATTTTGGACACTGTCGAAAGGACAAGAAAGCAAAAAGGGGGATTTCAGAAGTGGGGTGATAGAATGAGAAAATTTGGAAGAGAGGGACAAAGAAGCACAATTCAGAAAGGAACTCTGTGGTAAAATTTGAAGGTGATTGGATGAAATATGAGGAAGTTATGGCAAACCCTAGAAATAGACAAATGTGGGATTTCGGGCTTTGGGAAGGGGAATTGGGGATAGGGTCCTCAGGAATGAAAGATGCAAAATGGAATGACAGGGGTTCCCCGAAAATTTCAAGGGAAATAGAGTGAAAACAAGGGAGATATGGAGAAAAAACTGAATTTTATACTCTTGTTTTTTAAGAAATGGATCGGCAACAGCGGCGTGGAAGGGATCTGCAACAGATGGATCTGCAATGGCGCGAAAGGGATCGAAAACAATTGGATCTGAAACGGTGACTGGATCTGGAATGACTTTCAGAATAGATCTGAAATGGCTGGATCTGGAGCGGAAGTGATCGGCAACAGTTCAACTGAAAATAGATATGGACCCCAGGTATGTACGGCTTCCTAACAGTTCAGGTGTTTCACTCGGCCACCAATGCTGTCTGACGGCTTGCGTATTGGGGAAGTACCCCTCACTCCACGGCTCAGGTAAAACTGATAACCGCTTTGCCACAAATGATAGCTCTTGGTTTACCTCACGGGTGGGAACTAGTCAATCAGGTAGGGGTCATTGCCCTTTTCGCTGGCAGGTCCTCTCAATGGGCCAGCTACTTTGGGGTTCCTGTGGTACTCCTCACAATGATTTTTAGGGCTTATGCCCAAGTACTTCCCACAGTTAAGCGGATAGGGATTATTCCCAAATCCAAAGCTGCAACAGATGCGAAAAAAAAAATTGGCAGAAATTCCACCCAACGAGCCCAAGAAAGTGCTCTGATACCAGATGTGATGAACCTGCAATAATTAATTAATGCAAATACACGAGATATCAGAAATAACAGAACTCAGAATCACTTTTATATTGATCATGGGCCACTTCGAGGGGGCAACCTCCTTTGAGAAAGCTCAATACAATTAACTTCACCGTCCTTCAATGACCTCAATACACACTTATATACTAAGTCTATGCCCAATACTATGAGTCAAAACCATGGGACATATAATACTACGGGACGACTTACAAAGCATATGCGTCCAACAACAATATACTAACATAGTAAAGATGAGGGTTGACATAGGTTCCTAACAGGGTGGAGCAGTCCATGGGACTCCCTCTTATACTACCTCATGGGTCCCAAGGACCCTGATGTTCACGGGTTCTCACGCTATTGGTTCATCTCATCATATTGGAAAAAGTCCTTTTGATTACACTTCATTTGATCATTCGTCCAACTTTTCCTTAAGATTATCGGGCACTGATGCTCAGTCACTCCCATTAGCCTCTAATTCATTTACTTTTGTCATTCCTAATCCTTCATTGCATACCCCATCCTCCATAACTGTGTGTAATGGTAACCTTGGTGTTGGGCTTGGGGTCACACCAACCCCCTTTACTGCATATCAATTTGGGATTGGTCATATCCATCCTTCTTATCCTTATGTTGGGGGATGGCCTCCCCGTTCATCAGCTCCTAATACCAGTTTTAATCCTTTTATGAGTGGGGGTGGGCATGCAGGTGGTGGTTCTACTTCATATATCCCATCCATCTGCCCATCATCTACTACACTAGTTCCCACAAATGATTTTCTTATGGCACATCCTCCTCTGAGTTCATTTTTTCCTTTGCAGGGGAATGTATTCTTTAATATCAGTCCCCCCTTGTCTGGAATTCCTTCTCCATGGGGGTACATGCCTCCTCCTTTGTTAGGGGGAAATATATACCATCCTATCGACAATTTGGTAATATTGTTTTCTCTTCCTAGGGGATCCCTACCATGCAAATGCAGGTGCATCCTTAGATGAATCAATATGGGAGGATTTATTATCCTACTTGTTAGGGTCATGGTATCTATCAAAACCCACTGTTTCCCATGGTCTCTAATCCGATGCCTACGGTCATTTATCCGCAAAAACAATATTTCCCGGGGGCATGGCCTCAAACATCGCAACCAAGTCTCTCATTTATGGCTACTTTAAATTTTCCAAAGTTATCCATATTAACAAACGATCATATGTTGCATGATACAGCATGGCCCCCAGTCCCCACCAAGCTTCCCTCTTACATTCCTAATTTTGAGGGTTAGAAGGGTTAGGATTCTGGTGATCATGTTACTACCTTTCACCTTTGGTGCTCATCTAATTCCTAAAATCATGATTCTCTTTGTTTGAGACTGTTTCAACGCACCCTCACAAGGCCTGCTGCGAAATGGTATGTCAAGTTACCTGGGGGCATGTACCAGACCTTTAATGACCTAGCCTTATTTTTTATCAACCACTTTCAGTTGTCGGCCTATTACGACATAGGCACAAAAATTTAATCAACATTTCGTCAGGATAAAGCTACTCACATTTTAGATCATATTTAGGAGTGGCGTAGATGAAAGCGGTTGATTAAATATAACATTCAACCAAAGTTCCTATTTGAATGGTTCCTTAAGTCCCGTTTTCCATATATTGCAAAGGATGTCTCAACATATGGAGTAACTTCTGAGGTGCATGCTATATTTAAATCTCAGCAAATTAGATTTGATCTATTCTCAATCTAGGATTCTTTACGAAATTATTCCCGATGCACTGCGATCTAGTCATAAACCCAAGCAAAATCCAGGGCCTCATGTCGATGGAATTGTAGGTGCTGCAAGTGCTAAGGCTTTAGACAAAATGATGAACATGGATAATTTTAGGGGCTAAATTTAGCCCATGGGCTATATTAAGTGGATTTTGGAAATTTAGTGAGCTATTTTTCTTATATGGAAAGGGTTTTTTTAGTTGAAATATATTCGCCCAATATTTATTAGAAAATAAATAAATCCAAAACAAATAGCCTCCCATATATTAATGAGGAAAATGAAAAAATATTTTTTCCCTAGAAAAATGTCCCTCCAATCTATCTTTCGCCCCTAGTTTCTAAAGAGATTCCAGTGGAATCATTACTTCGCCCCTGGTTTTCAGTACTGGAGGATCCCAAGGGTTATTTCTCCCTCAATTTTCCTTGTAATTCAAGCATATGGTTGCATTTGCTTGTATTTTTAGTCAATTTCATGTTGATACCTTCTTTGAGCCCTCCATTTCCAGTATTGGAGAGAAAATCAGAGGAAATTTTGTGATGCGAGAGCATCCTTCTGTGAAAATTCTCACAGTGGATCAAAAGAGATGATGTAAACCTCACAATGAAAGAATTTAGGAAAATAGAAGAAGAATAGTGCAGCAGAACATAGATCCAATGGAACTCAGATAGGAGCAAAATATTCACACATGTTTCATTAACCAGAACAGTAAAACAGTAATGATACAATGCACAGGATTCGAATACCAAGGGGGTAATTCGAATTAGCCTGCATGGAGAGATCAAAAGATCACTGGAGTGTCATCGGAGCACAACAAGAATTCTATCTCATCATCAGTGGAGTCATTAGTGCATAAGTAACTGTCAACCACCAGTCAAACTGAGTCTAACTGAGTGTGGTAGGTGTAAGAGAGTGTAACTGACACTAACTGGATGAAGGAGGCTCAATAGAGGGCGCATGAGGAGCTAACTGGAGTCAGAATGGGAAGTCAAGTCTCATCGGAGGTCCATTGGAGTGATACAATCAGTTGAGAGTCAGTCTAGCCTTAAATCAAGGAAAGAACTGAAGATAAACCAACTAACTGAAGTACAACTGAATGGTAGGTGAGAAAAGGCGCCCTTCTCAAGTGGTGGGTGAGAAGTGGGTGCCTCGCTATCTAGGAGGGCTAAAACATATCTGAGAGAATCTCCTGGGGGCTGGCTAACTGAGGGCTAGGTGCTGGACTAATGACTGGGATGCATGCATGCAAAATGCATGCTGCATGCAGAAATGCATGCAAGACTAATAATGAAAATAACTGAAATGTTGGTAGGACTAGGATGGAGTATAGGAATATCTTAACACCCCCCTTAATCCATCCTGGGCCCTGGTAACTAGGACCAAAGGTCACCCATACAATCAAAATAAATGATAGAAAAATAAAGAACTGTCCATAAACCGAGGAAATGGGGAAAACCTCATGGGAAAAATACCCCCCCTCAAAAGAACAGTAAAATAACTCAAAGAACCATCATACTAAGCAGAAAAGAAAGAAGCTTTGATCAGTGAAAAATTTTGCAAAAAAATTGGCAAGCTGATCCTCTGTAGGATGCTAAAGCAAGTGCTAGATTTGGATCTGGTCTTCTGATGTGCCTCCCACTGTGTAGAGAATGTGTTGGACGAACCAAGTCTTTTAGGAATCCTTTCTTTCACTGGAACGAATGGATCATGATGAGTCTTCCCAAGGGATGTAAGAGTGGACCCCACTAGCATGCTGCATCTCTCATGGAGAGGTAGATGGCATAATGAAAGGTTGGAATGATGTTGAAGCTTGGTAGTTCTGTGATCAAACGAATCCCCAACTGTGTTCTCAGTAGGTGCAAGGACTGTGTGAGCCCATATTGGCCTTGGATCTTGATTGAGAACATGTGTTGGTTTTGGATTTGAATGTTCTTGAACTTTGATCTCAACATCAAGATCTTCATATTCATTAGAAGAAGAGTCACTTGAATCTTCATCAAATTCTAAAGGAGTAGGAAGAGAGAAGGGAAGAAAATGAGAGAAATCATATGCCTTGGAGGCATGATTTGCAAACCCTTTCGCTATAGTCTTCCTAGTAGAGATCCCTGTAATCTCAACTATGTCAGGACCAAAAGTCACCTTCTTAGGTGATCCGGTGTCAGTCATCTGATATACAGACAACAAATTTGCTATCAAGGAGGGGACAAATAGAACATTCTTAAACTTGCCATGCTCCATATGTATTGTACCCAATTTTTTGGCAGAGATCCAAGAGTTGTCTCCCATGTGGATAGTAGGCCCATCTTTGAGATCTAAAGAAGAAAATGATTCTTCAAAGGCAACCATGTGGTTGGAGGCTCCAGAATCTATGAGGAGGGACTTTGATTTTGAAAAACCAGCCATCAATGCATGGCAATCCTCATGACCATCAGATCCACTTCCAAAATCAGACATCTTTGCATCTTTTGGAATAGCAATTTTGTTCTATTCAAGAATCTTGGTTAGTAGGTCTATTTTCTTGTGCATGCAAGCTTTCTCAGGATGGTTTCCTCTCTTGCAGTAGGGACATGTAGATCTCCTATGTTTGTCCTTCTTGGATTTGGAGGCTCCTTTTGATGGACTTGACTTATCAGTCCGCTCGGATTTAGATGGCTTCTTATCCTTGTATTTTTGCCTCCCTTTTACATTCATCCCACTTGCTCCTCCAACTAGAAGAGCTTGATCTTTGGAGGCCTTGATGGCACCCATTTGAATCAATTTGTCCTCTTCTTGAATGAGAGCTTCAGTTAAGTTTTCAAAGGTTGGAAACTTCCATCTAGGGATTGGCATTCGTCCAGAATGGAAGCTAGATATAAAGACTGAAAACTGAAATCCTAGTTTGCTCAGAATGGAGAGCACCAATTGTTCATCAGTTTTAGTGATGGCACACTGCTTGCATTGCAAAACCAAGTTCTTAAATTTTGAGAAGAATTCTTGAATGGTCTCAAGATTGCTAGGTTGAAGGGAAACCAATTCATTTTCGAGAATGTGGCCTCTTATCCCATCTTGTTTGCCAAAAAGAGTCTCCAATTTTGTCCATAACTCATTTGGAGACTTCAATCCTTCAATATGAAACAACAGATCTCTAGACATATGAATGCATATGTAACCAAAGGCTTCATCCATTTTATTTAGATGCTTGGTTCTCTCCACAACTGTATGCGGTATGGGATCTTTTTTAAAATCCAATCTGGATAGCCCTTTATTCCACAAGTGTATTTTCATATCTCTCTTCCAATCAAAGTAATTGAAGGGAGTGAGGATTATAGGAGAGGAAAGATCATTTGAATTGCTTATCTTGACTGCTGGAACTTTGAAATACCTACAAAAAACTCTCAAGAATGGAGGTAGAATATATTCTCAAATGGATCTGATACCATGTGAAAATCCTCACAGTGGATCCAAAGAGATGATGTAAACCTCACAATGAAAGAATTTAGGAAAATAGAAGAAGAATAGTGTAGCAGAACATAGATCCAATGGAACTCAGATAGGAACAGAATATTCACACATGTTTTATTAACCATCATAGTAAAATAGTAATGATACAATGCACAGGATTCGAATACCAAGGGGGTAATTCGAATTATCCTGCATGGAGAGATCAAAAGATCATTGGAGTATCATCGGAGCACAACTAGAAGTCTATCTCACCATCGGTGGAGTCATCAGTGCACAAGTAACTGTCAACCATCAGTCAAACTGAGTCTAACTAAGTGTGGTAGGTGTAACTGAGTGTAACTGACACTAACTGAATGAAGGAGTCTTAGTGGAGGGCGCATGAGGAGCTAACTAGAATCAGAATGGGCAGTCAAGTCTCATCAGAGTCATACAATCAGTTGAGAGTCAGTCTAGCCTTAAATCAAGGAAAGAATTGAAGAGAAACCAACTAATTGAAGTAGAACTAAATGGTAGGTGAGAAAAGGCACCCTTCTCAAGTGGTGGGTGATAAGTGGGTGCCTCCCTGTCTAGGAGGGATAAAAATGATCTAAGAGAAGCTCCAGGGGGCTCGCTAACTGAGGACTAGGTGCTGGATTGATGACTGGGATGGAAGACTGATAATGAAAATAACTGAAATGCTGGTAGGACTAGGATGGAGTATAGGAATATCCTAACACCTTCCTTCAAAACCTTGTACTCTTGATAAGACCTAGGAGGGATCTTCATTTTGTGAATTAATGGTTCTTTGATGAAATATTGTAAATAATACTATGTTTTAGTGTGCTTCTAGATTGGTGATGAGCCACTATGTGAGTGATGAGTCATTAAGTGAGTCATGGCAGAGTTTAATGAAGGTTCAATGTCTCTTGAGCAAGTCATAGAGCTAGGGTTGAGAGTTTGCCAAAATTATATTATAGTTGTTGTAAATTAGAGATTGTTGAGTGTAATGTGTATATGAACCAGAATTGGTTTCAGAATCCTTTGTGTATATATGTGTGCAAGCCTATGGGGCTATAAGGTAACCAAACTATGTAAATATAGCCGAGGGTGTCCAAACCAAGGTAAATCAGGCTTAAGAGGATCAAAACGCAAGCTATGAATCAATGTGAATGTACATGTCTCTATGAATGAATAAAAAGAAGACTATTTATGCATGTCTCTATGTAAATGGAATTTGTGTATGAATGGGTTAATATTTGTGTGACCTGTTAAATGGATAATTAAACCTCTGTGATTATGATTCCATGAATTGAGTGATTGAATCTGTGTGTATGAATAGCTTTAAATTGGGGTTTTTCATAATGGAATGATTGCAGAGTATAGTTGACTGATCCCTGTGTGTAGGCGCATGAATAATTGTTCTAATTTGCAGTGTAAACCCTATTCCATCGATCACTGAAAGGATCGATGCTCTACGTATACAAAATTGTAGGTGAAGCTCGGGGTCAGACCGGAATGAGCCCATGAAGTCGAATTGGGTGAAGTCGAATTGAAGTCCTATTCTATTAAAGAGGTGATGTGCAGGTTTGATGGGAAGATCCAGTTAGGAGCCAAGGGGGTTGATTGATTGATCCTCTGATCAATCAATGTAGATTCGCAGAGTTTGCAGTCGATTTGTTTAATAGAGGTTGAACGGTATAGATCGAATCAAGAAGATATATCAACGGCACAGAAAGGATCTCGTGAGGAAAACTTGCATGGGAGATAGAGTTCTGCAAAGCCAAAGTTGAGCGTTCCACATTTGTTTTCAAAATGACGGATGGAGGAAGCCACAAAGTAATCGACATCTCGTACAGCGTTCCGCAAAAGGAAGAGTTCGGAAGTTAACGGCCAGAACGGACGCAAGGAGTCCATCATTGATCTGGATCTGATGACCCAAAGAAACTGCAGGATGAACACTTTTCGATCTAACGATCCAAAGTAATTTCGGAATTGAGGAAGGAAATTTGTAGGAGGAAATTGCAGAAGTCAGTAGCAGAATCCAGTTTCGAGGGAGTTGCGGAAAGTGCACTCGCAATTGCGGAAGGGAGGCAATTGTGGAAGGAACTTTTGAGGATGCCAATTGCGGGAGCTGATTCCGGAAGGAAGTTGGGAGAGCACGCCCACAATTGTGTAAGGAAGGTTGTTGCGGAAAGGCGGTTGCAAAGGTGAATTGCGGAAGAAAGACTTAGCTGGTTTTTGCTAAGTTTGGTGATTCTGCTAAGTGTGGAATCATCTTAATCCTAAGGAAAGCGGGTTGGATTGGTTTTTATGATCCCACCTGCATCATTTGGTATCAGAGCTGAGGTTTTTGGTTCTTCCTAATACCACATCATTTGGTATCATAGCACAGTTCGCTCTTGGAATTAGGTATGTTCTTTTCAAATTGATGCCTAGAATGGCATATAAGTATTTTGGAATTGAGCAGAGGAATTAAGGTGATGCAGGTCTGCAATAGAAGATTGCAGCACATAGAGGACTGGTGTATTTAGAAAAGGCATATTGGTCCAAAGGAGATGGATCAAAAGGGAGAATGATAAGATCTTGGTACAGATCTTATAAGGTATTGATTGATATGTTTATATTAACTCTGGTTTGAGATTATTATAGATTGGATCCTATGACAAGGTTGATGGTAGCATACAGCTTGAAAGCTATGACAAAGAACATGTGTGTTTTTGATGAGAAGATTTTTTGAACTCTTAGAGAAAAACAAAGAAGCAGTGGCATAACCTAAGGATCCAATAGAGGTTGGACAAGAAGGGGACAAGTTGAATGTTCTCGGAGAGGAGAAGTGGATATGTAGAATCCCTAGAGGATAAAAGGAAGTTTCTCAAGAGGATCTACAGGAGAAGAAACCAAGGATACCGAAAGGACAATCTCAAGGAGAGATAGCTTGTTGAATTATAGTAGCCGGTATGAAGAATTGATGAGAGAAGGCTTGGGAGAAGTCCAAAAGTGAACAAGATGAATTTCACAGAGAAAGAGGAAATGGAGATAATGACTATTGAAGGTCATTGCAGAGGTTCAAAAGAAATCCACAACAAAGAAAAAGATGCCAAGGCATAAGGTATCAAGAGAATGACTCAAGAGGAGTATGACAGAGAATTAGTTGACATAGGATTGTAACTTATTCATTTAGAGGTGATGCTATAGAAGGGAGACCGGAGGTATGGTTGGATAATGAAGAAGAAGAAAGTGAGATTGCATTCACTATAGGTGAAGCTAAAGAAAAAGATGTCTCCAAGATTGAAGGAAGAACTCGGGACAACTGAGTCTGAGATGGGATTTTTTGAGTGTGAACCAGAGCAAGGTCCTTTTCTTGGAGAAGATATGAATGAAGATGATGAAGCGGGGATTATAGATGATTTTATCAACTCTATGATAATTTCAGGACCACATGAAGATAATATGATTGAGGCTTGAGATGAGGAGCATTATGTTTTTAATGGTTTGTGTATGACTATAGGTATTGAAGAACCCATAAGTGATGTGTTTATCAAGGGAGATAATGAAAAATCATCTTGGACTAGCAGATATATTGAAGCAGGATGAGAAATGATTTTTGAAAAGCATAGCAGTAGAACATAATCCTGCTGTGAAGGAAGATGAATTGGAAATGCATCCTATAGCTCAGACTATAGGAGAACTAGAAATGAATCTGCTAGAAGAGATTACTAAAATAGAATAGTTCTTGACTGAATGTGTATTCAAGGACAATGAAGATGGACATTCACTTGAAGAGGTGAAGTAAGAAAAATAAATGTACAAATACATTTCATGAGGACAAGATCGGAATTGCATTTTGATTAAAAGAGAGGCTATGTTGGCTCATGAATATAACCAAAGAGAAATGGAAGAGAAACATTTTGATGTTGAAGAGAGACATGGATGAGGACTGAAGAACTTTTTGAAAAGTTCGGAACGATATGAGGAGCTGGTGCTACAAGCAATAGAGAGGACCAAAGGATTTTCTATTTTTAAATCTAATCATTTGTGTGTGATTACAAGAGATGTCATTGATGAAATTATTGAAGTCAAGTATGATGGAGAGTACCTTTTTAATGAGGGAAATATTGACTTGTTGTAGAAAAAAGAACTCATGGATGAGTTGCTATTTGGAGAAAGACAACCATTGGAAATTGTTATGAAGCAGGGAGACAACAGTATTTTTGTTATAGAGAAGCAAGAGAGAAGACATTTAAATTGCTTGAACATATATGAGATGATGTATGCTGAAGAGGAACAAGATAAAAATTTTGAAATTTTGAGGCAATTGAGAAATAAACAACAACAATCTCACAACAAGCAGGTGTATGAGCAAGTGAATAAACTAGACAATGAAACAGTGAGATGATAAGAATGTTGATGGTGAAGGTGTCTTAGAGAAGACATGAATAGAAAAAGAAGATTTACATCAGCAAAGCAAAGAGACAAAGCAACATTAGAGGAAAATTGACAAGGGAAGGTTGCAAAAGCAAGGTTAGTGGAGCATTGCAACAAAAAGTAGGGAAGCCAGGAGAGTTACAATCAGCAACAAGACAACAGGATAGCCATGAAGCAACTAGAAAGATTAGACATAAATTTTGGGATCTAGGCATATTGAAGATTGAAGTTTATGACTAGGAGGTCATGTTTCTTTCTTCCTATGGTTTTTGATACAAGAGCATCATTTCTTCAAAACCTTGTACTCTTGATCAAACCTAGGAGACATCTTCATTTTTTGAATTAATGGTTCTTTGATGAAATATTGTAAACAATACTATGTTTAAGTGTCCTTCTAGATGGGTGATGAGTCACTAGGTGAGTGATGATTCATTTAGGTGAGTCATTAAGTGATTCATGGCAGCATTTGATGAAGTTTCAATGTCTCTTGAGCGATTCATAGAGCTAGGGTTGAGAGTTTGCAAAAATTAGATTACAGTTGCTATAAGTTTGAGATTGTTGAGTGTAATGTGGATCTAAACCAGAATTGGTTTCAGAATCCTCTGTGTATATATGTGTGCAAGCCTACGAGGCTGGAAGGTATCCAAACAATGTAAATCTGGCTAAGGGTGGCCAAACCAAGTTAAATCGACCCTAAGAGGATCAGAACGCATGTTCTGAATCAATGTGAATGTACAGGTCTCTATGATTGAATAGAGAGAAGACTATTTATGCATGTCTCTGTGTAAATTGAATTTGCGTATGAATGGTTTAATCTTTGTGTGACCCATGGATAATTAACCCTCTCTGTGTATGATTCTATGAATTGAGTGATTGAATCTATGTGTATGAATAGCCTGAAATTGTGGTTTCTGATAACGGAATGTTTGAAGAGGATAGCTGAATGATCCATGTGTGCAGACACATGAATAATTATTCTAATTTGCAATGTAAACCCTATGCCATCGATCACTGAAAGGATCGATGCTCTGCACATACGAAGTTGCAGGTGAAGCTCGGGGTCAGACCAGAACGATCCCATGAAGTCGAATTGGGTGAAGTCAAATTGAATCCCTATTCTATTCAAGAGGTGATGTGCAGGCTTGATGGGAAGATCCGGTTAGGATCCAAGGGGGTTGATTGATCGATCCTATGATCAATCAGCGCAGAGTCACAAAGTTTGCAGTCGATCCGTTTAACAGAGGTTGAACGGTCCAGGTCGAAGCAAGAAGATAGATCAAAGGTGCAAAAAGGATCTCACGAGGAGAACTTGCATGGGAGATAGAGTTACACAAATCTAAATTTAGCATTATGCATTTGATCTTAGAATTATGGATGACTGAAGCCACAAAGTAATCGACGGCTCGTACAACATTCTGTGGAAGAAAGAGTTCGGAAGTTAACAGCCAGAACAGATGCAAGGATTCCACCATTGATATGGATCCGACGGCCCAAAGAAACTGCGGGATGAACAATTGTTGATCTGGAGATCTGGAGTAATTGTTTAATTGTGGAAGGAACTTTGCGGGATTCAATTGTGGAAGCCAATTGCGAAAGCCAATTTCGAGGGAGTTGCGAAAGGCGCACCCGCAATTGCGGAAGGGAGGAAATTGCGGAAGGAAATTTTGCAAACACCAATTGCGGATGCCAATTGCGGAAGCTGATTGCGGAAGGATATTGGGAAATCACACCCGAAATTGTGGAAGGAAGTTCGTTGCGGGAAGGCCGTTGCGGAAAGGTAATTGCGGAAAGGAAATTGCAAAGATGAATTGCGTAAGAAATACTTATCTGGTTTTTGCTAAGTTTGGTGATTTTGCTAAGTGTGGAATCATCCTAATCCTGGGGAAAGTGGGTTGGATTGGTTTTGTTGATCCCACCTGCATCATTTTGTCCTATATAATGGCTACAGTGATTCATGGTTCACTCACATTGAATTGCACTTGCAGGGTGAAGGTTCTGTTTTATGTGATTCCACTTTTCATTCTTATTTTTCTCGACATTTTAATCTTTGTGCAACATCTCCATTGTCGAAAAATTAGGTCTTAAAGGGGGATACTGCACATCTAATTATTAGAGAATACAGACTCACATCATGTTTTTTATCAAATATTTATTGCAGTATTCTTTTATCATGCATTTTATGCTTTTTATCCAAAACTACAATAGATTATTATACTATAAATTTTCCTTTTATCATGGATGATTTTTAAGGCCCATTGAATTCTACGGTTCTCTTGATTCTTAGGGATCATTCATTGTTGTTAGGTTTTTTATCTATCCTAGGAGTATTAGTTTTGTGAAATCATTATAGGGCTCAAAACATATGATTTATTTTATGCCTTGTCATGTTTAAACCATCGAATGACATTTATATGTTCTCAGTGGTTTCCACCCTTGATGGATAGATTCCACATGGTTTTTATATATTTAAACTAAATTTGACCCAGATGTTTAAAATATGCTTTTATTAGGATCTTTCTCTGCAAATATTATTAGACCTAAGGCGTTCATGAGAGTGTGTATGCTGATATTTTTTGTCTTTTATTATTAACATTTAGGAAATTTGTAATATAAATGAATGCTAACTATAATGGTGGGGCTAAAATGGAAATATTGTAATTATTTTGGCACCATCTTCTTGTAGAGTTGTCCAAATCAATTTTGTATATTCTTTTCTTTGTATGGAGAAGCTCGTAACTAGTAGATTTTTTTATTCGTATTGCCAAGTTCGTCAATTTTATTTGTAACCTAAATTTGTTGGGTTTGGCATTTGTTTTACAGTATTTTGTTTTATGTAAAGGTCATTCCAAAGTAAAATTTTCTTTGGTGATTTGTTTTGATGTGTAACTCCTATCATTATATAGAAATAGTTATATATGATGAATATATGATTTAGTTGAAACACGATACTTCATTTCCATCGTGATTATATATAATATGTACAAGGAATGTTTGACCTAAGGTGTAGACATTTTTCTATTTGATATCTTGTCTTTTTCATTTAATGGTGGTGCTAAACCAGTTTTACAACATTTTGCATGCTTTTGAAAATTTCAAGGACATGGATACAGACACCACCTTAGTTTATCTAAGAAAAAGTAGTCTTTAACGGAGTAGTTCTAATGATATGTGTGATGATGCATTAATGTGATTTCTATTCCTGTTAGTGTGTGCTCTTATTTTTAATAACCCTTGCAAGTTTCTAACTAACTCTAAAAAAATTAAATCAAATGACATCATTCATATTTTGATTGTCAACAAAAGAAAGGAAAAAGTGGTATTCATATCTATAAATTGATATGTAGGTTTTTCTGTTCTTAGAGGGTAGCTTAAAAATGGGAGGTTTGGAAAATAAGCTAATTGGGAATATTGAGGTTGTGGGTCTCGATAAGACTCCACATTGTAATAATTGATCGTGGGTGCCATAATCACTCCATAGTGTAAGGTGTTCAAATATATCAGTTTGTTGGTATGTCAATATTTAGGTCCCCACATGTCTGTTGGACCATTAAGGTACGCGATAAAAAGTGGAGTCCTCACTTTCCCTGAATCTGGTTAGTGCAATTGTGTTTCACTAACACCTTTAGTAATGAGTGACCGAATAATGCTTGTGAAATTTATAAATAAATCCCTCCTCCCCTCATTCATGCATTTTTTCATTCAAGAATCTATGATTCAAGAGATTCTAGAGTTGAGATCTGGTATATGCTCTTCTATTGCACTACGTTAGTAATCTGCAGAATCAAAAGTTGAGTCTTCCTGACAAAAGATTCACCAAGAGGTTACAAGGTTTTATGATTCAATGAAAGATTCACCAAGTTTTTACAATATTTTATAATTTAGTGAAATATTTGCCAAAATTTCACAATATTTTATAATTTAGTGAAAGATATTCAAATTTTACAAGATTCTATACTAGAATGAAATATTAACCAAAAAAATTATATATACATACTATATTATTGATAAAATAGCCTTCAAATTTTCCTATATATCATGGATATTCACCAATTTATTATACATATAAATTTGAGGGGGGCTCTTAAAATTATCCCTGGTGACAAATCAGATGCAGAATTTTTCCATTAGCCATTCTGCAGCAAGACAAGCTATGGCTTTATCCTCTCCTACCCAGTTGTCGGATGTACATTCTGTGTAATTAACGAACCGGAAAGGTAACTAGCAACCTGAAGGGAATAATAAGAAGGGGAAGAATATTCATGGGTGGGAATAATAATAATAAAGCAAATACGAATAATACCAAGAACGACAATAATGTTGGTGGGGACAAGAAACAAAAACGAAAGGTGAAGTTTCCTTGTAAGCTTTGTTCACATGATCACCTTACTAATATATATAAAATTTAATATTATTAATAATATTTAATAATATTAAATTTTATTAAATTAAATATATATATATAATAAATTTTATACAATAATTTTAAATTATAATCATATATAATTATAGAAAATATATAAAAAAATGTGACTAAAATGATATATATCTCAAATATGTAGATTTTCAAAAAGTAGATGATATATTATAATATCAAGTAGATGATGTATTTTAACCATAACTTTTCATGCAATATTAAAATTTTAGAAGCTATGCCTACAACGAATCCAAGAAAGATATTGAATTTAAAAATGGTGAAAATCACAATTGAAAAGATATTTTAAAAATAGATTGCAGAAAATCAACATAATGATATGGAAAATCATAGCCATTGTTAATTGTGTTGAGAGACTCTTTCTACAACCCGAAAAATATAAAAAATTAAATAAAAAAATTAAACAAACATTGTAACACACACACATATTGATTAGGAAATTGAATATATATATATATATATATATATATATATAGTGTTTTATAATGTTTGTTTAATTTTTTTTATATTTTATTTTGGAGCCAATATGTTCCACGTGAGTGTGACAGACATGACACATCTCACCCACTCGGGTTGTAGAAAGCGCCTCTCAAAATAATAAGGGTAAAACAGTGAATCTACTTGGTTCCTTGCAACCACTTCCAATTCCCAACCATATATGGACAACAATCTATCTATGCATTTCATCATGGGGTTTCCTAAATAGGTAATAAAACAATTAATATGCTGGTAGTTGATTCTCCGACTAAATATGCTCACTTTTGTACCTTATCACAATATTATACCCCTTCCGTGGAGACACAAACGTTTATGAATCATATTTTTAATCTCCATGGAATGATAAATTCTAGTGTGTCTTATCATGGCCCTACCTTCACTAGCAATGTTTGGAAAAAACTATTCAAACTCTAGGGCACCCAATTGAATGTCAACATATTGTATCATCCACAAACGAAATGTTGAAGGGAAGCTATCAATAACTACTTAGAAACCTACTTGTGATTCTTTACATTGGATCAACAACACAAATGGATCGATGGATTCCTTTGGTCGAGTGGTAGTACTGTACCACTTATCATTGATCCACCAAAATGACACCATGTGAAGCAGCGTATTGCCAAAATACCTTATCAATGATTTCCTATCTACCAGTTACCTCCATAGTTCAAGCAATAAAAAACACACTTTGCACCGAAACAAAGCTTCTCTAAACCCTTAAAGAAAACCTTGTTATGTCTTAAAATATAAATAAACAACAAACATATTGTAATACCCCTATTTTGGCCCTTATTGTTTATTGGCCTCAATATAAATATTGTATACATGATGTGTGTATGTTTTCCCTAGTGTGGAGCTCAAGGCCAAGGCCCCACTAGTGGATGTTCAAGTTTTAATTGCATAGGAAAGTATTTGACAGATTGATTATCCATGAGCTATTAAGCCATGAAGAAATGTAAATGATGTAATCATAAATTATGCAATAAAAAAATAACCAAGAAGATGGCTAAGGATGCAACCAATGAGAAGGGACATGTGTATTCATTAGGGAGAGGTGAGGGGGTTATGGGATTGGTACCCATGCTTCCACATGTCGAACTGTGAATCCATTTGACTCACCTGTTGACATTAATGCAATTGTAAGAGGGTGGTTGAGAAAACCAGACCCATGAATTCGATGGAGTATGGGAAACATGCAGATCCGTATGGCAGGGTATGACCCTATGCGTTTCTTGTCCCTTATGCCACTCCATGCCTGGGTATTTTCCCATCCTGCTTGCTAACCCATTGTTGACCAGAACCCAAGTCATTCATGCACCTGCAAAACACATTCGGGGAAAGAAAACAAGTGAAATCGTGATTTCCTATGTAAGACGAAAGTGCAGAGCCGAGAACGTCCAAGGAAACCCTATGTGAGAATGGAACCGGTTTGGACAGCCTTAGTTCAGTCTGTGGGATGAATTGCGGAGTTGGAATGGCCTAGAAATCCCATGAGAATCACTTAGACCCGTTTTGCAGAAGGTCAAATTGAAGGGCAGTGTTTAGGGCATGACCCTGTGAGAAATTGGATTGTATAATAGATTTAAAGGTCAGATTAGGGTTGGGTTTGCTTGATAAACCTAGTGAAGGATGTAATCTCATGAAAAACAACAACTGAACCTTTCTATACCCACCTTGAATAGCACCGAAGGGAAGGGGCCTTGAGGGACTGTGCAGCAAAGAAGAGGGCCTTCCTGGTGTTGGGTGATGTAGGCATTGTGGGTGTCATGATTGCTAAGTGGTCTAAGATTGCTACAGCTCTATGGTAGAGCTCACTAGCTTAGCAGAACCCTCCTTGTTCCCTGGATTGCTTGATAAACCCAACTATAGGTTGGATTAGCATTGCGATGAAACCTTGGCTGTGAGAGAGTTCCTTAGCCCTCCTTAGTGGATACACATCCCAGCTCGGGGGTGGTCTCTCAGCTAAAAGAGCACAATTTGTACAGAGACCTAAGGTTGGGTGGAATGTTTCCCTCACTTATCCAGTTGCTTGGAGAAACATCATTCCAAAGATAAGTGTTTCTATGTGTTAAATGATGCAAATTCATGTGTTATAACTATTTTTTAATTTATGCTTGTCATGCTTTAGAATAATGAATGGATTCCTCCATGAACTTGCTCATTAGGAAGCCATGTATAAGCTTGAAAATAAGATTGAATGCAGGTTGGAAGACTTCATTGTACATGAATGATATGCATAGCTAACCCATGCAGGTTGTTAATATGATTAGCTAACTTAGTCCAGTACATATGGTTATTATGCACTATATTCACCCTTCAAAGGGATGGTTGGACCTCACCTAGACATGGGGAAGAAAAGGGATAACCCTTGATGTGTTTTAGAGCCCCTATGTGGTCACGTGAAGGGAGAATTCATGGCAGGAAGGAGGAAAAAACCCTCCAGGAGGAAAAAGGTACTTAAGTGGAATTATGTACACAAATTCAGTTTGGAAATTAATAGGGTTAGATTGATTAGGTGGGGTGGGGGTTGCACCATTGGATAGAGCTCTCCAAGATCTTTCCAACGATACCAACCTTGTCTCATTTGGACCAGGGATGAGGAAGTTATGCCCCTCAGAAGTTTAGCTTGGAAAGCATGTTGGGGTAAGGGTCTTTGGTCCTGACCCTTCCACATCTGCGAGGTCCTTTCCACATCCACAATGCGGATTGCGGATTGAAGAGGTCAAGAATCATCCATTGGGGCATATGGAAATGCGCATTTCCGCACTCGCAATGCGGATTGCGGGAAGTAAAATTCTTCGGAGATGGAATATGGAACTTCGCATTTCTGCATCTGCAATGTGAAATACGGAATGCAAAAGGTAAAAATATTTTGGGAATTGGCGTATGGGAATTCAACATTTCCACACTCGTAATGAGGAATGAAGAATGCGGGTTGCGGGAAGCAACTATCATCAGGATTGGGGGAGTCCGACATCCATGTTCTACAGGCGGATTGCGGAATTGCGGAAGTCGGAAGGATGGATTTACGAGGCCAGATATGGCTTCCCACTTCCGACTTCTGCAATGTAGATTGTGGAAGTCGGAATCGCATTTTCCATTTTAAATTGGTATTGGAAATCCGCTTTTCGAGTCCCGCATGTGGATTGCGGAATGCAGAAAGGTGAATTTTGGATCGCAATGGGGATTGTGGACCTGAGTCCATTATGGCTATGTGTGGATTTGGAAGTATTTGGAACAAAAAAAAATGTATCAGAGGGTCTCCCATGGCCTGTGAAGGCAGGTGTGGGAATGTGACAAAGTAGTATCAGAGCTTCACTTTCATCACTGGGAGCTGTTAGGCCGAGCTGTGCATGAAATTTCGATCAAGAAATGTGTCGATGGCATGGTTTTATGAACTTATTCGATTAATTGATTGTCCAAATGATTAATTCCATACTTGAATGGATATGTTAGGGTTTAAATTGCATGCTTGTAATGTCTAATAGATGTCTCTATTATGCACAGGACAGCAACAACAGTAAGTTGAATTGTGTAGCAGGGCAGTGCACAGAAAGGCGGGAAAATGGTAACTTTCAACAATGCACATGATCCGTTTGAGCCAGAGGATGATGTGATGGGTGAGAATTTACAAGAGGCACACACAGAGGATGATTATGATGGAAGAAGGGAACAAGTAAATCCCCCAAACTTGGTCGATACCATGGTAATCTTTAATGAGCAGATGATGAAAGTGCAAGAAGAGCAACATCAACTCAATGAGGCCATCCTACAAAGACTCACAGAACTGCAACAGAGAATAAAAGGTGGGTCTAATCCAAGCAACGAAGGCCGAGAAAAACAAAATGAAGGAATTCAATCTAGCAGTCGTTCTAAGAGAAGGAATCCAATCCCTAGAAGGCATTCTGTGAGAAGAAGGAACAAAACACCCTCTCCTAGGTCTTCATCCAACAGGTTAGATGATCCTAAGGGTTCCCAAGGAATCCCAAGACATACTCCCAGTGGGAGTAAGAGAAGAAAGAGGCACAAAGGTATTCCACATGGTGAGTTTAGGAAGGAAATGCCTCCCACTTTTGATGGTGAAAGCAAAGAAGGTAAAGAAGTAGAAGCATGGCTTCTTGGAATTAAAAAGTACTTCAGAATGCATGAGTATTCAGAGAATGAAAAGGATAGGGTTTCCATCTATAACCTCAATGGAAGAGCTTCAATTTGGTGGGAACACCTCATGAAAGTGAAGGGAATTAGTGAAAGAAGAGTCAGTTGGGAAAGGTTTAAGAGATACTTCCAGGAGAAATACCTATCAGCTAGGTATTATGATAACAAAAGAAAAGAGTTCAATGAACTCAGATTAGGGTAGAATGCCATGGATGAGCATGTCCACAAGTTTCTAGAGCTGTTGAGGTATCTAGATTACATCAAGGATGAAAGAGTGAAAATACAATGTTTCCTTGGTAGTCTGCCACATAATTATAGATATAGAATAGAGTTTGTGAATCCACCAAGCTTGAATGAAGCCATTAGAATGGCAGAGCATTGCTATGAGTAGAGTAAAGGTAAATCATAAATGCATCCAACATCGAAAGGTAATCCCAGGGGAGGGTTTGAGCAAAAGAAAAGTGGATTCAAAACACCATTCAAGAATCATCCCAGAAAATTTCCACAGGACCAACAAGCAAGAAGAGAATTCAAGCCAACTATAACAGCATAAAAGACACGAAAAGGGCCACTCCAATGTTGGGGATGCAGAGGAAACCATATGCTTAACTATTTCCAACATCGGAAGGAAAATCCAAGAAGCTTGCACAACATTGAAGGAAAAACTACAGTGGGAGATATGGAAAGGGAAACACCTAGGATTTATGTAGCACTGGATGATCACCAAGCAAACCATCAATCAATAGTGGTGGAGATTGAAGGTAAGATTGGTAAGCAATCTATCTATGTTTTGATTGATCCAAGGTCTACTCATAGTTATGTGTCTCCTGGGGTAGTTGAAAGTTGTTCTCTTGGTAAAGTAAAGCATGGTAAATCTTGGCTAGTTCAATTAGCCACAGGTACCAAGAGGAAGGTAAGTGAAGTAGTGAAGGAGTGTCATATAGAATTGAATAGACTCCTCACACATGCAAAATTAAATGTCTTACCATTGGGATCTTATGATTTCCTAATTGGCATGGATTGGTTTGAAATACATAGAGCCAAGTTGGACTATTAGGAGAAATGACTTGAATTCCTTGATGATGAAGGAAGGCCAAGGTTGGTAAAGGGAATTCCAAATCATGTTTCAGTAAGGAATATTTCAGAATTACAATTGAGAAAGTTCTATAAAAAGGGGTGCCAATTATATGTTGTGCATATATCAGATTCAGCGGAAGATAAAGGACCCAGGTTGGAAGACTTTCATATTACAAGAGTTCCAGGATGTATTTCCATATGAAGTTCACGGGCTACCACCCAAGAGAGGCATTCACTTCTCCATTAACCTTGTTCCAGGGGAAACACCAATTTCTAAGGCTCCCTACATAATGATCACACCAGAATTGGTAGAATTGAAGATGCAGCTACAAGAATTAATGGACAAAGAATATATCATACCTAGTGTATCTCCTTGGGGTGCACCTATGTTTTTTGCCAAGAAGAAAGATGGGACATTGAGGCTGTGTATTGATTACAGGAAATTCAATAAAGTGACAGTTAAGAACAAGTATTCATTTCCCAAGATCGATGACTTGTTTGACCAAATGAAGGAAGCTAGATTGTTTTCAAATATTGAATTGAGGTCTGGGTACCATCAAGTGGGGATTAAGGAAGAAGGCATCCATAAGACTACTTTCAGAACAAGGTATGGCCATTATGAATTCATAGTGGTGCCATTTGGTCTTACCAATGCACCCGCTACATTCATGTGTCTCATGAACAGTGTCTTCAACAAATATTTGGATAATTTTGTGATTGTATTCTTAGATGACATCCTTGTGTATTCAAAGAATGAAGAAGAATATAATGAGAATTTGAGAATGGAATTGCAAGTCCTTAGGGAGCACCAAATGTATGCAAAGTTGAGTAAATGTAACTTCTATCAGTAGAAAGTATAGTATTTGGGTCATATTAAATCAACAGAAGGCATTGCAGTAGATCTAGATAAAATTGAAGCCATCATGGATTGGCCTACTCCAAGGAAAGCAATAGATGTTAGATCTTTTATGGATCTTGCAAGTTACTATAGAATATTCATTGCAGGATTCTCCAAGATAGCTCACCCTATCACTTCATTTCAAAGGAAAAATATCATATTTGTATGGTCTAAAAAATGTGAGAAGAGTTTCCAGTAGTTGAAGGACTTACCATTTCTCTTGTTTTGAAGATTGAAGATCCAAGAAAAGACTTTGTGGTATGCAAAGATGCTTGCATTGAAGGGATCGGTGGAGTACTCATGCGAGAAGGGTTTGTAATCTGTTATGAGTCCATAAAGTTAAATGAGCATGAAAGGAACTATGCCACACATGACTTGGAGCTGGAAACCATAGTGTTTGCTCTCAAGAGATGGAGACACTACCTCCTGGGAAGAATATTTGAACTCGGGACTGATCACACGATTTTAAAATACTTGTTTGACTAACCAAATGTGAATGCTAGACAAATCAGATGGATGGAGTTTCTTTGTGAGTTTTTTTTGTAGATTAAGAATGTCAAAGGTAAGGAGAATAAGGTTGTTGATGCACTTAGCAGAAAATTCCATATTGCAACAGTGAGTGTGTGTAGATCAGATTTGAAGGAAAGGATTCTAGAAGCTCAAAACAATGATGAAGTCTACCTTTAGGTCAAGGATAAATTGTAGCAGGGTATTGTGGATGAAAAGTATGCAAGATATCAACTGGGTGAGGATGAGATACATCAAAGGCCATATTCTGGGAACCCAGGATATCAGAAAACTACAAAAGCAGCAATAAAACAGTACTTTTGTCAAGGTATGAAGAAAGACATATTTGAGTACATTGCTAGGTGTCAAAAGTGCCAACAAATTAGATTCCTGAAAGACATGTTGAGGATTTATGTGATGGACAAGCCATCTAAGTGGGAAGACTATCTACATTTGGTAGAGTTTGCATACAACAATGGACATCAAGCATAATTGAATACGAGTCCTTTTGAAGTGTTGTATGGCAAAGGATGCAGAACTCCTGTGAATTGGGACATCCCAGTCAACAAGGTAGTGCTTGGACCTGAAATGATTAAGGAGATGGATCAATAGATTGTTAAGATCAAATAGAATTTGAAGGCAGCACAGGACAAGCAAAATATTTATCCAGATATGAAAAGAATGCATGAGGAATTTCAGATTGGGTCTCATGTCTACTTGAGAGTGGAACCAAGGAAGAGTTCCATGAAGTTGGGAAGTTGTGCCGAGTTGGCACCAAGATATTGTGGGCCATGTTAGCGCGATGCCAGTCGACTGGGGTTCCACTCACTGTCAACACATATCGTATTCTTCCTGAGCACCGGCTCGAATAGGTTTTATCCCGCTTGGAAACACCCGCGGAGTGGATGAGGTCTCACCCGAGGCATCTAGGAAGAGCAGATGGAACCATGTTTCCACCGACTGAAGGAGGATGGTTTCAGCTATGATACTTAAACTTATTGCAACACTAGGACAAATATCTTTAAGCATTGAACATGATATCAAAGCAATATTCAACCACAACATTCATCATTGCAAAAACATTAATTGTAATGCAAGTATCACATCAAAGAAGCATGACATTATTTGTATAGTGCAACATCGCATTACCATAACTGAACAGATTGAACACATAGATTGTACCAAAATAGCTTCATCATATTGTCATTTTCGACCCAAATACAATGTCTCTGCAAAAACTAGATCTCCGCAATGACTCTTGACATCCAAACATACCCGAAAAACATACAACCAACATCAAAGCCTTGCATCATATCTCCCGCATTCCATTATGATTCTTCTCTCCTAACACTTACACTTCTTATCTATATATAGGCTTTCTGCCTTATAACTCTTGTCCACTTTCTAACAACTTGTTAACCGACACTATGGACAAATGAATCAATATCTAACTGACTTATCCAAAAACCTGCATTTTGTGGTATAACTGACTCAACAATACATAATATGTGGTCCAAATAACCCAAACCCGAAATCCGCGGTACAATTGACCCAAAATGCATAAAATAATCTTCCGCTCGTCACCTTTCGTGTCGTCTTCTACCTTGTCGCAGCATCGGAGATGCTGCGATACCACTTTACCAAACTTCTTGCCAACAGGCCCCCAACACAATCTTGTGGCTCGCCCTCGAGCTACATCAACTGGATACGATGTACTCCGTCGTTTGGACTTTGAAGTCCTCATATGGCTGTTGAACTATCTACACCACCTCTTTGACTTCCATAGTCGTTGACTGACTGTCAACCACGTCTTCGGCATATGGGTGATCAGTAAGCTTTGCCACTACCTGCTGTCGGCATTTTTGCACTACCTGCAGAGCTTCACTAGCTTGAATCATGAATTTGTCGCCATTGTCTTGGAACTCCTCTAATTGGGTCACGCGCATCTTTTGTCGCTTGTCCGCCTTGGCGACACGGTGTTGCAAATATTTTAGCTCCTGAGACTTAGCAACTTTCTCCAGTGGTGGCATTGTGCGCATTGCCACTTTCAATGTGGCCAACTGTCCCTCAGCTTCCTACCAATACTTAGTCAGCTACTCAACCTGCTCATCATGAACAATACGGCCCCAAATATGTACAGTGTCAACCGTGAGCCTAGTTTCCTGCGTTTCCAACTCCTCCATCTGAGCGAAAACTTCCTCAATTTCCCTTCTTCATTCATCAACATCAGCTTGAGGCGTACCCGAATTCATCTGCGCCTTCAACTCATGATTCTCCTGTCGCAACTGAATAATGGAAGCCCCCAGTCGCTGCACCCGGTGGAGCACATCCACCTCTTCAGTGGGATCCGACACATGTTGATAAGCTTCCACGATCGCTCGGTCAACCCGTACACTGTCATCCCACATTTGATCCTTATCTGCAATAATAAAATCGTGTTCCTTTTTCAGGCCTTCGATTTCACGTGCCTTCTCAGTCTGTGCTTCCTTGATGTGTGCTTTGAGGTCATCCACAGATTTTCGTGCGGAAGCAGCCCTAGAGGTCAATTCTTCGATAGTGCACTTCGCATCGGTCTCACTCGCCTGTAGTCGTACACACATGCCATTGATCTGCCACAGTCGGTCTGTTGTTTCCTTGCTGGTAGTAGCCTGCATAGTGGTCAACCCTTCCGCAGGAAAGGCATT
Source organism: Larix kaempferi (assembly GCA_027924585.1). NCBI lineage: Eukaryota > Viridiplantae > Streptophyta > Pinopsida > Pinales > Pinaceae > Larix > Larix kaempferi. The sequence continues at coordinate 6,812,762 of BSBM01000138.1, read as the reverse complement.
CACATTAATGGTCACCATTTTCAGTTGCTACAACACGGCATTGGCAGCTTCGTCTTCAGTCACAATCGCAATCAGGGGAATCTACACATTCCTGACCCACGGCTCAGTGCTGATTATGCCAAAGGTTGGTGCCGCTGCTTCCTCTGGTGCCTTACCAAAAACCATATCATACAGAGACTTTAACTGAGCGGTGATCGCATGGAATCCTTCATCCTCTTTCCTTGCCATCTTGTTCGCTGCCGTAGAGGATGCAGTATTGAGCACTATGAGCAAGCATCCCAACTGTGCCTCGGTTGGCAAGGAAAACCCATTGATCATTGCATGCTCCTCATACCTTTTCGACTGGGTTTCTTCAAGGGCCTGGTCACCATCATCTGATATCATTTTGGTCGATTCGTGCCATAATTCATGGTGACTTTGCTGGTCCTGTGCCGATACCTGATCATCTAGGCCTAGCTCCGGGCCACCGGCTTCTATCTCTGCTAAACTCATGGGTTGTCGCCATGCCTCTAGCCACTCATTCACAGTAGCCTCTAAATCTTCGGAATTCACCTTATACAACGTCTGCAACCATTGCCGATTAGGATCATAGTGGGCTTGTATATGTATGGTATGTGGCCGAATTGCAAATGCTAAGACTGGTCTGAACCACACTGTAGTTTCTTCAGATATTCGCGGGACTTGTATTGCCATAGCACAAAGCATCTTCCAAAACCGTCAAAACTACAATTGGCAATCCCGGAGTCTCTCTGGCTCCCGTACATACCACAGATTCTGATATCACACACGCCATCATTCTTTTGCAGCCAGACAGTCCATGCCTTGGTATGTGTCGGTCTGTTTCCATGCAACGAAGGCAATCAACAGCAACACCCAAGTGTATGTGAAGGCACCCTTTCTCGATTGGACCGCCACATCATCCTCCGTTAATTGGTTCAAGAGATACAGAGACCAATTCATTTGGACCCCTTCGGCGCATTGTTCTACGTAGGCAACGATCCCTGCGTTGCACTGGTTAGGTCGACCACCCCTAACCACCTTCCAGGATAAGATCTTAATGCCCATGAGTACCGCCTGATCATTGTAGCTACTGGTGCGATACCCATGCCCATCCATTTCTAAGCCATATTTATGTGCCAACTGCGACGCCTGCTTTTTGTCATTTTCCTTTCCTTGGATGAACTGCGACGGATCAACTCCATTTTTAGGCAAGGCGGTTATATACGAAATTAAATCGATGGTGACTGGGATTTCTCTGTACAACCATAACAAACCACCATGAAAGCACGCAAGGAGCTGCTTTACGCATGCATTAACTTCCGCTAGTCACCCAAAATGTGTCATGTTAATCAGCCCTAACAAGCTAGCCTGCTTCAATCCTCGTGCCCAGTCTTGTACTGTCGATGTCAGGGAAAGGTGTGTCTCAGGAACATATGGGGCAGATGTTAAAATTCAATATGCTAAGACAGAAAATAGCAGCATTACATTCCATTTCACAATAATAGCATATACAGGATCACTGAAGAAACAACAAGCACAACATAAACACAAGAGACAGAGATTTATCCTGGGAAACCCTCATGGGGTAGAAAACCCAGCAAAGCTTCCTCAATATAGATGACCAGCAATATACAAAGATGAAACCCTGAGACATGATCTCCTCCTCCATAATAGCAGACCTCTCCTCCACAAGTGTGCTATCCTCAAGTGAGTGAATGTGTATAATGAGGAACACACCTCCTCTATTTATACACTACTCTGATATGTATTTTACACAAGTACATGTAGGCTCGTATTTAACCATTAGGTTAAATACCCCATTATAACTGACTGGGCCGACCCCTCTAGGGTGGTCTAATAACCCTTTGACCCACATAACACATACAGGGCCGACCCCCACTAGGGAAGTCTAATAACCCAAGTTACCACATTCCGACGGAGGAATAAACATCTCCGGATATACAATAAGATCTTCACGGAGGAATGAATCATCTCCGGAATAATAAAGTACAAATATAATATTCTTTGAAGTTACAATATCTCAACACTCCCCCTTAACGAGAAGGATATTATAACAGCATCTGCACGAGCAAGGAGTCATCAACATCATACATGATACATCTATAAATCATTGGAAGCTTTCTCAACATCATCAGTAACTCAACCAGTTACTGGAATATCTTCAATACTGGAACATCAACATCTTCAGTACTGAGTCTTTATCTTCTGCAGCATTGAAACAGCTACAGCAACATCAATATCTGAATCCTCACGATTGTTAGCATCGCCATCACACGATCATCAGCATCATCATCACATGATCAACAACATCGTCATCTCACTATCATCAACATCGTCATCACACGATCATCAACATCGTCATCTCACGATCATCAGTATCGTCATCACACGATCATCAGCATCGTCATCTCACGATCATCAACATCGTCATCATACGATCATCAGCATCGTCATCTCACGATCATCAGCATCGTCATCTCATGATCATCAGCATCGTCATCATACGATCATCAGCATCGTCATCTCACGATCATCAGCATCGTCATCACACGATCATTAGCATCGTCATCTTACGATCATCCGCATCGTTATCTCACAATCATCAGCATTGTCATATCATCTCGATCTACAGCATCTGGATCATCTCGATCTACAGCATCTGGATCATCACGATCTACAACATCTGGATCATCTCGATCTACAGCATCTGGATCATCTCGATCTATAACATCTGGATCATCTCGATCTACAGCATCTGGATCATCTCATCTACACCATCTGGATCATCTCGATCTACACTATCTGGATCATCTCGATCTACACCATCTGGATCATCTCGATCTACAGCATCTGGATCATCACGATCTACAACATCTGGATCATCTCGATCTACAGCATAAGTATCCTCAACCATACAAGTACATTAATCAATACATGTATCATCAAAAGTATGTATTCTCACCAATACATCTATCATCAAAACATGTATTCTTACTAATACATATATCATCAAAAGCATGTATTCTCACTAATACATCTATCATCAAAAGCATGTATTCTCACTAATACATCTATCATCAAAAGCATGTATTCTCACTAATACATCTATCATCAAAAGCATGTATTCTCACTAATACATCTATCATCAAAAGCATGTATTCTTACTAATACATCTATCAATACAAGTATCCACACTGATACAAGTATACACAACAGCAGCATACCCTGCAACACACATGATCCAATTACGGGATGGTCAATCCCTCTCACTTTAGGACATAGGTCCAAGGATGATACAATCTTGATCCACTTATGGGATGATCAATCCCTCTCAATTTAAGACATCTCTCATGTCTATGGATGATGCAATCCAGATCAACTTACAGGATGATCAATCCTTATCCTTTTAAGACACCTCACCATGTCTAAGGATGATGCAATCCCGAATCAACTTACAGGAGGATTAGTCCTTATCACTTTAAGACACCTTACCATGTATAGGGACGATGCAATCCCAATCTACTTACAGGATGATTAGTCCTTATCACTTTAAGACACCTCACCATGTCTAGGGATGATGCAATCCCAATCTACTTACAGGATGATTAGTCCTTATCACTTTAAGACACCTCACCATGTCTAGGGACGATGAAATCCCAATCTACTTACAGGATGATTAGTCCTTATCACTTTAAGACACCTCACCATGTCTAGGGACGATGCAATCCCAATCTACTTACAGGATGATTAGTCCTTATCACTTTAAGACAAGTCTCATGTCTAGGGACGATGCAATCCCATCACGTACATTTTGAACCTAGTTCATGGACGATGCAGTCCTCACGTACATTTTGAACCTAGTTCATGGACGATGCAGTCCTCACGTACATTTTGAACCCAGTTCATGGACGATGCAGTCCTCACGTACATTTTGAACCCAGTTCATGGACGATGCAGTCCTCACGTACATTTTGAACCCAGTTCATGGACGATGCAGTCCTCACGTACATTTTGAACCCAGTTCATGGACGATGCAGTCCTCACGTACATTTTGAACTAGTGGTTCCGGGATGATGCAATCCCCATCACTTTATTCTCGAAGACCATACGTCTACGGATCAATTCAGGGACCAAGGTCCGGGGATGATACAATCCCCACTTCTCGGAGACCTTACGTCTACGGCTCTCTTTAGGACTGAAAGTCCAGGGATGATCCAATCCCCTCAACTGTCCACTAAGGACTTCATTCTCGGAGACCTCACGTCTACGGCTCTCTTTAGGACTGAAAGTCCAGGGATGATCCAATCCCCTCAACTGTCCACTAAGGACTTCATTCTCGGAGACCTCACGTCTACGGCTCTCTTTAGGACTGAAAGTCCAGGGATGATCCAATCCCCTCAACTGTCCACTAAGGACTTCATTCTCGGAGACCTCACATCTACGGCTCTCTTTAGGACTGAAAGTCCAGGGATGATCCAATCCCCTCAACTGTCCACTAAGGACTTCATTCTCGGAGACCTCACGTCTACGGCTCTCTTTAGGACTGAAAGTCCAGGGATGATCCAATCCCCTCAACTTTCCACTAAGGACTTCATTCTCGGAGACCTCACGTCTACGGCTCTGTTTAGGACTGAAAGTCCAGGGATGATCCAATCCCCTCAACTGTCCACTAAGGACTTCATTCTTGGAGACCTCACGTCTACGGCTCTCTTTAGGACTGAAAGTCCAGGGATGATCCAATCCCCTCAACTATCCACTAAGGACTTCATTTTCGGAGACCATACGTCTACGGATCTATTCAGGGACCGAAGTCCAGGGATGATACAATCCCTACCTGTCCACTAAGGACTTCATTTTCGGAGACCATACGTCTATGGCTCACTTTAGAACATGTGTTCAAGGATGATACAATCCCCACATGTATTCTCATCAATATACTATCGATCCTGGGAACCCATACAGAACCTGATTCACACTTCTTCTTTAATTGCACCATTAAGAGAATGGTCTTGTCTAGCCACTTGGAGCAAACATCTCATCATGATTCTCTTCCTCTTTCTAAGAGAATCTTCTAGCCACAAGCCTTCTATATTTTGTTTGATTTGTAAATCTTCTTGTTGAACATCCATCACTTGTTCGGTGTTCATTATTCTTCATGATCTTTCCTACAAAACAAAATTAAGTACATGATTAGTAATCCTTCATAATCATGAAATCATGATAACCTATTATGCATACAGATATCATTTACATAGTTATGCAACTATCTTGACCAATACTTTGGCACAACACTTTCCCATATCCTGTATGCATACAGTGGCTATCTAGATGCCTTCCATCTCTACCAGAACATACTATCGAGAGTGTGCACAACTCTCAGCATGTCAGCAAAGAGGTTTCATTCTAGACAAGCAACAATGGAATGTTTGTCCAACTTACCAATCATATGCATATTAGTAGTATAATGTTCAATGCTCTATGAATGTTTGCACTCAGCATGATATGTTCTAGGAATACAAATATGCATACAAGAAATATCATTTACTATTTCAAATAACAACTCAAATACTTATCTTTTATGTTTGTGTGGTTGCCTCCCGCTTGATCTTCTATGTGTCCTTTGAACTTCTATTCATTCTGTACCACTGTGCATGCTCAAGTGTGCACTAGTGTCATCCTCATGATCTCATACACAAACATTCATTCATTAGTATATTCTCAAAACATTCTAATTCTAAATAATCTTGAATATGTATAGTCATGATCATTAGTATTCAAGATTTCAGGGAAGTCTTCTTTTACTCATGCATATCATCAATCAAGATAAAATATATAATATGCATAATCCCTTGATTACTAACTTTATGAATAAGCATAACCAATCATTCCAAGTATACTTATATAAGGGATCCTAACACAAGGTAAGATTCATGGGAAACATACCTGGATTAGTATACCTACTTGGTTATGTACAACATACCTAAACAATCTCTTCAATGATTTAGAGATCCTGAGCTAGAACCTGCATGTCTCATAGGTTAAGCATAATATAAAAAAGTCATACATACCTCGTAAGTAGAAGAAAGATTATGGATGAGTCTTTGTCTTCATGTTTTCATGGTCATGGAGCCTGATTTGTCTTTTGAGATGTACTTGTGTCTTGTTAGCAGACAACATCAACCTCACACAACATCATAATGCATTAGTACAATCATAAGTGTCAACACCCTAACCAATGAATATCTTCTATGATGCATTCATAATTTTGTCAAGGTGATACAACAAATCTAAAATCAAGATTGTACTAACCGTAATAACATGAAGACAAACATACCATAAACTTAATCATGAACAAATCTCAAAACATACCTCGATGATTCATACCTGTCGAGATCACTTGTAATCTCCTTATGTAAAGCCTTAGCCTCATCTCCTTTTGAAACAGGAACTCCTTCACTTATGCAGGTGACCAATCCATCTTCTTCTAGGATTAGCCCTATCAACTTGATTTGCAAGAACTGGACCTGGAGCTTTGAATCTCCCGGATTCACTGGACGTGACCCTGAACTGGGGTTTGGTGAATCCCACTCTTCTTCCCAATCAAAATGTTTGATCCAAAGCTCTAAGCTTCTATTTTTCTGAGGAGCTTCCAGCCATGGTCATAGATTTCAAAAAATTCCCATTTTTACAGAAGCCCTAATTTTCCACTTTTCTGATCAAAGTCCCGAACTAGGGTCTAATCAAACCCGGCCTTCTTCCCAACCAAAAATTATTATCTTGGTCTCTAAATTTCTATTTTGATGAGTAGCATCCATCCGTGGTCTCCGATTACAAAAATTCCAACTTTCTCCAAAGCCCTAAATTCCGGAAGCCATGAATGAAGGTACCAAAAAATAATTCTGTTTTGACAGAAATATGTACCTGATTGTTTCTAGTGTAACTCCAAAATTTTTGATCCACAGGGTATGAAAAGGTTTCCTGAGATATCCTGATCTGTTATCTTTCCATCCTGACAGGTCTGACCTCAATTGGATTCTCTGAGAGAGAGTTATGCCAAATGTCGCAACGTGACCTGTTTTGGGATAAAACAGGAGAGCGAACTTGTACGGAGTGCCACGTGTCACTGTTTTAACTTCGGCCTCTGAAAACGTTTTCTGAGATAGCTCGGCCTGTTACCTTTCCATCTTGACAGGTCTGACCTCAATTGGACTCTCTGAGAGAGAGTTATGCCAAATGTTGCAACGTGACCTGTTTATGGGATAATACAGGAGAGCGCACTTGTACGGAGTTCCACGTGTCACTGGTTCAACTTCGGCCTCTGAAAACGTTTTCTATGATATTGCAGACTGTGTACTACCTATCACTTTTTACGAAATTTCATTTGGAGCTTCCTAGCCCAAGATATGACCTTTTTCCCAAGGTCACCTGATTTTGACTCAGATCTGGAAGAGGCAGAAACCCTATATTGTACAGATCATAAATCACAAATTACAATGAATTAGAGGTTGTCCTTTGGACACAAGGTACCTGGAGATTTAATCTTCGTCCTGTAACAATTTCAGATCCGAAAACTTCTCCAAAATGGATTTATAGTGAAAGTGCTACGATGACTGGTTTTTGCTATGTAAAACCCTAACCTTCAAATTGTCGTAACTAAGCAAGTGTCTTTAGTGCCATACCTTGTCTTCCTTCAGGTTAGCTCTGATACCATGTTAAAATTCAATATGCTAAGACAGAAAATAGCATCATTACATTCCATTTCACAATAATAGCATATACAGGATCACTGAAGAAACAACAAGCACAGCATAAACACAAGAGACAGAGATTTATCCTGGGAAACCCTCATGGGGTAGAAAACCCAGCAAAGCTTCCTCAATATAGATGACCAGCAATATACAAAGATGAAACCCTGAGACATGATCTCCTCCTCCACAATAGCAGACCTCTCCTCCACAAGTGTGCTATCCTCAAGTGAGTGAATGTGTATAATGAGGAACACACCTCCTCTATTTATACACTACTCTGATATGTATTTTACACAAGTACATGTAGGCTCGTATTTAACCATTAGGTTAAATACCCCATTATAACTGACTGGGCCGACCCCTCTAGGGTGGTCTAATAACCCTTTGACCCACATAACACATACAGGGCCGACCCCCACTAGGGAAGTCTAATAACCCAAGTTACCACATTCCGACGGAGGAATAAACATCTCCGGATATACAATAAGATCTTCACGGAGGAATGAATCATCTCCGGAATAATAAAGTACAAATATAATATTCTTTGAAGTTACAATATCTCAACAGCAGATGCAATGTTAGGGTAGGCCACCATATCATGGTTGTCGTAATGCAGGCGCATCAATGTCGGCCTAATATCCACAGAGCACTTTATTCCAGCCGGGAGTGCTAGCATCTTCACACCATACTTCTGTTTTGGGTTTATCTTGCGTGGGGTGGAATCCGGCCAAACGAGAGGGATATACCCAAGGATGTCATCGGCTAACAGTCCCGCCCAAGGGGCAGACTCACGAATGCAGCGACTGGACTGCCCCATCTGTTCCTGAGCTTCGCCTACAGTCGTGGTGGAGGACCGAAGCACCCTCTTACTCTGTGGGGACTCAGAGTGCTGACCCCCCCATCACTTCTTAGTAATGACTAATGCTCCTACCGGCATATTTGCAACTTCGGCTCGAAGATCAATGGCTCTGGATGACACAACTTCATGCTCAACAACCACCGGGGTGAAGGGAGACTCCAATTCACTACTAATATCGATTGTCTCTAGTTTTCCTGGCATACCTCGCAGCACTTCGTTATATGCTTATCATCACCTTGCTCAACTCACAACTGCACTCTGCAACAACACTGCACAACTGCTTTCTCGATGTCTTCCAACCAACTTCTATCTAGTTTTATAGCTTCCATCTGAATCTACCGTAATCATCATGAAATCATGTATTAATTCAACCAAAATCCTGTATTAATGACGCAAATCCTCCGTCGATCGGCCGTATCCACCATTAATGCCCATCATGCAGACATGCGCAGTTAATTAATTGTTTTAACTTTTCTTATTTATTGTTGATTTGACCTGGTCGTAATACTGCCACTTGTCGCAGACTGCTCCAAACTTGTAGCAAAAGCCTCCCCACTTCCACATTCCGTCCCTGTTGGTGAGCCATCCTGCCACCGATCATCCTGTAAGACACTTTTATTTTTTTCATGCGACTCAGGCATCACGCTGTTCCAAGCCAAACTGATAGGGCTTCAACCTATGACCATTCACTAGTTTTGGGAGCATCGCCCCATCCAGCTACTGCAGCTGAACCATGCTCCCTGAAGTAAGACTACTGATGTGATATGGACCAAGCCAATGCATCTGCAACTTCCTTGGATGTTTCATAAACTTGTTGTCGTACAGCAGCACCAAGTTGCCCTGCTAAAACTATTTGTTTTTTATGTGTCGATCATGCCATGCCTTCTGACGATCCTCCTCCACACCCTGGTGGAACCCGGTAATGAAACGATCTTCCTCCAACTTCACCAACTGCTCTAGTCATTCATCTAGTGCCGCTGCATCATCTAGGCCTGTTGTGGCCGCAATGCGCAGACTCGGGACAATGTACTCCATGGGCATAATTGCTTCTTGTCCATACACCAGCTTAAATGGTGTCTGCCCTGTCATCCGTTTACATGTGGTGCGATAGGCCCACAATACTGCTGGGATTTTGAGATCCCAGTCATCGTGGTTCACATTACACACCTTTTTCAGTGCATGCTCCAATACCTTGTTGAAAGCCTCCACCGTTCCATTCGCCTGCAGATGATAGGGTGTACTCTTCTTATGCTATATCTGCAACTCCTCCGTCAATGCGCTAATGGTTCGATTGAGAAAGTGGCTTCCCTAGTCACTCAGTAGTATCTTGGGGCAGCCGAAGCGAGTGATGATGTTGTCAAACAAGAATCGCGTCATAGTTGTTGCGGAACAATCAACTACTGGTGCCGCATCTTCCCATCGATTCAAATACTCTATCGTGGTGATGATGTAGCGCACACCCGTGCGCTTCCCTGGTGGATTGATCGGTCCTACAAAATACACTGCCCATTTGTCGAACGGCTGTAATGTCAACTAAGGTATGAGTGGCATCTCATCACGTTGGGAGGGTTTTCCAATTCACTGAGAGATTTCACAGGATCGCGCATAGTCTATCGCATCATTACGCAATGTGGGCCACCATAGCCCAGCACACAGCACTTTTCTAGAAATCGCCCGACTACCATATTGTCCTTCGGCTACTCCTCCATGCGCTTCTGCTAATATCTGCGTTTACTCATGTGGTAAGACACATCTGCGCAATACCTCATCGACACCCATTTTGTATAATTCTCCTGCGATTAGCTGGAAGTATGCGTCCTTGACTACCAACTGCTTCTTCATACTGGTGGTGAACTCATCGGGTGCAGTACCCGTTGTCAGAAATTGAATGATGTCTATAAAGTAGCCATTTGCAACCTCAACCCAAAACAGTTGAGCATCTAGTATACCATCTTCAATGTTGGTCGGCTCCTCTCCTATATCGATCCATGAGAGATGATCAGGATAGGCGTTCAACCGTCCTGGCTTCACAATGACTTCAAAATCGAACTCCTGAAAAAGAAGTAGCCAGCGACATATCTTCCCCCACAACACAAGCTTATTGACTAGGTATTTCAACGCAGAATGGTTGGTGAACATTTTAAAGTGCCCACCCAACAAATAGTGTTTGAACTTCTGCAGTGCATAGACCATTGCTAGACCTTCCCTCTTAGTAGTAGTGTAATTCCTTTCGGTGGAGGACAGCTTTCGACTTGCAAAAGCAATAGGATGATCAAGGTCACCTTCTCCTGTTGAGCCAATACGACGCCCAACGCAATCGATGAGGCATCAACATGGACATGGAATTCCTTACTCCAGTTTGGAAATACCAATATTGGTGTCGACGCCATCTTCGCCTTCAGTGTTTCAAAGTTGTCTTGACATTCTGAGGTCCACTGAAATAACGCATCCTTCTTCAGTAATTTCTCCATAGGGGCAGTAATCGCTGCATATCCCCTGATGAATTTATGATAATACCCAGTATGCCCCAGAGTTTCCCGCAACTGCTTAGCAGTGGTCGGCGATTGCAATCAAAATGAGTGCAATCTTAGCCGGATCGACCAACAACCCTTGCTTACACACAATATGGCCAAGCAATATCCCAAACGGTGCACAAAAGATGCATTTCTTCAAATTCAACGATATATGGTGCTGTCGGCATCGCTCGAGCATCAACCCCAGATTCTCCAGATGATCATGGACCCAACCATAGACCGTCCAATCGTCCATATATACTTGCAACAAATTATGAATAAAGTCTTTGAATCCAGCAACGACAACCTGCGAAAATATCGCATGTGCGTTCTTCAAACCAAACGACATTACAGTGTATTGAAAGCAGCCCCATTTAGTAACGCAAGTTGTCTTATGGAGATCTTCTTTGGCAATGTGGATCTGATGATAGCCAGAGAACCCATTTATGAAAGAGTCTATCTCCTGGCCACCCACACCTTCAAGCACTTCATCGTTAAATGGAGTGGGGAACAGATCATGCAAACGTGCATCATTGAGCTTCCTTAAGTCAACGCAAATGCGCACTTCACCAGTCTTCTTATCCTACACCACCATAGGACTAATCCATTCTGACTCCTCAACTGGTTCAATAATACCAGCATCCAACATGCGATCCAGTTCATCCTTAACCTTCATCTTATGTCACAGATTCCATCGATAGGGTCGCTACCAAATCGGCTTAGCATCTGGTTTTAATGGAATCTTCATCTCCCCTAAATAGCCCAGAATCCCCTTCATATCAAAAAATTTCGTGGGAAATAAGTCCTAAAACTCATGGAGAAAATCGGTGAACTTTCCCATCATCTCATCGTCCCAATAGTCCCAAACATTTGCGAACTTCGGAGTGTCCTCTGTCCCAATGTTAATCTTTCGAAGCTTCAGAGGCTAACTGAACGGATTACTTGATGCGTCAGGTGGTACCACATCACGACTTCCTTCAGACTCCTGGATGTTGACATTCCATGGTTCATCACCATCTTCTAGCCCACCACTGATATTGAAGCACTCCATGAGAGACTGCATCTGGCAGTGCGTGTGCGGATCCGCAGGATATATGCTACTGGGACAACCTATAGAATTACATCACGGATGAGCTATAATGCATTATTAACCTATGGATTGGCATCCGCAAAACTGAATGTATGGGTAAAACAAACTGTGAGTTCCAACCAAGTAGAAATTTCCCCTCGCAACTCAGCTGCAGTATACCATGAGTGTGGCATCTCATCCAAAGTATGGATAAAAGCATGGACCCACTCATCTTTTGGTCATGATACCCATAGCCACTGACATTCCATTAATTGACCACCAGGATCGGTCTGACCATCATACTTTCCAGTGTAGTAAACCTCAGTATCACCAAAACGTACCATCATCAATCTTCATCATTTCTACCATCCATCCATTGATGCCTTGTGTGTCTCCCACCAGCGTGCTGGAGCAGCCTTCAATGCTTCATTCAGCACCAGTAATTGTTGTGGTTTAGAAACTCGTTCCTCAAATTCTGTCAAAAAGTCGGCTAAGCCAGGCATCCCCTCATAGACTGGTAGTGTGACCGTTTCTGTTGCAATGCGGCATAAAGATTGGGTGACTAAGCCACATTTCCGGAGCGATACCTCATGCAACCGATTCTGCCAATGTTCTAGCACATCATCAGAGTCAGAAGATGCAAAGATCTTGCTGCGCCATCCCAGCTCACCGTTGACAGTGGGATGAATATAGTCTTCAGAAATGTCGAATGCATGGTCCCATCCAGTGGGATCATCATATTTTACAAGCTCAATGTATCGACATCCTTCAGCTGGATCCAATGGGGCTACGACTTTGAGATCACGATTCTCAAAGGTCATCATTCGCCATTTGAATTTTATGACAGCTCCACTATCGTTAGCCCATCCAATCCCCAACAACGCGGGATAAGAGCTTCCACCTTCGACAACTTCTATGACATCAAAGTCGGCATAGGTTTTCATACCCTTGATATCTACCACTAGGCACGGAACTCGACCAATGGGTGTTACTTTCGCATGGTTAGCCAATCGGAGCTGTACAGGAGACCAAATCAATGGGGAGCTCCCCATTTTCTACCAATCCTTCTTGGTTAATATGTTAACATCCTGTTTGTGCCAGAAATTGTTTCTAAGGCTAAGGAAACAAGCTAACACAATCTCAAGAATAAACTCAATTAATAAAGCAAAGTTTAGGGTTTTTTGTATGATTTTAATGGTTATAAACTTTGAGGACAGTCAGGGAATACATTCAAGATAAAAGTAAAAACTAATTCATAAACAAAATCTGATAAAGATGTATAACATATCACATGAAATCCCACAGAAAGAATGTGCTGAAGTTCATACATAAAGGATAAGCATCACTAGAAAATGCACATTAACTAGTAATGAATTTACCATTTAAGAAGCTAACAAGCTCAATAACAAAGCCAATCACAAACAAAATGGAGGGGAAAAAGTCATATATTTCATCATTTTATCAGCTACTGCTCATAAGAGTCACATTACTTATCTCTTAAACAAGTCTGAAGATACAATAGATTCTGCAGACCTCCTGATGCTCCCAAAAAATTAGAACCTTCTTTCAGTTCCTCTATTCCTCTTTTATATTTACAAAGAATTCATTCTATTTCCCCCTCATTAGGTCGAAATTCAAACTTCCTAGCAGTTACATTAACTAACTAGCTTAACTAATTAACTAAAAATAGCAAATCGGAATCCTGGCAAATATGGCGAATTTCTGGAAAAATAGGTGTCAAAGAAGCTTCCATATCTCTCAATTGGTGACACCTGTGTAAAAACTGAGAGAGGTTTTTGTTAATGGGTCCGTTATGGAAAAAAACCTCTCTTGGGTTTTAAAAATTCATCTCCAGTAAATCAGAATCGGCCCCGCAAAATGAACACTAAAACAGGAAAATATTAAATATTTAAAATCCCTGGAAAATAGGCTGCAAAGATTGAACTGAATCTTTCAAGCCTTAATAGCTGTTGCAAAACTGAGAGAGGTTTTTGTATATGAGTATCTTTTGAACAAAAACCTCCTTTGGTTTTCAAAAATTCCTCTCCACCAGCTCGTGGTCTTCATTTGACTTCATTAACCCAAAACAGGAAAAACGCGATATTCTTGTAGCGCTTCTTTGATGAATTTCGGCTCCAGCGCTACAAGAAAAACTTTTACACTGTTTTGTTGTTTTTAAACAACTTTATATCATTTTGCATGGGATTTTAAGGCTATCAGGGTTGGGAATGTATATGTCCTCACTTAGAATAAGATTTATGAGCCTCTTATTTGATATAATGAACTTTTAAAACCCCTCATCAAAAACAAATATAAAGCTTTAAAATCTGAAAAGCTCAAAAGCAAGCCCAAAATCTTATATAAAGCCTAAGGAAAACTTACTAAGGAGGAAAAAATCAAATTAAAGAAAATAAATAACTTAAAATAAAGTGCAAATCAAACCAAACTGAAGAAACAAAATACTGACTTAACATCTGGCTCCAGCTGCGGGATGAAGACCTCCCTGCGAGGCTTCAAGAACCTGAAGACCAGTGCCTTATCTGTTGGCCTATGGAGTCTTATTGTGATTCACTCACCCGTATGTACAATGATCAATGAAAATGCTTTTATGGATTGTAAAAATGCTTGAGGAATCGTCCATTAACAGGGCTGGACAACTCCTCACCTTCCAAGGACTGCAGGATAAAAGTATTGTTTTCTAAAACTTTTGATACCAGAAAAGGGCCAAACCAAAGATTATCAAACTTACCATGCTTACCTTTCTGTTCCTTTCTTGCATCCCATCTTAGAACCCTCTCACCTTCTATGAAATTATTTTCTTTAACATTCCTGTCAAATCTGCTTTTAATCTTGGATCTGTACAACTGTGCTTTTTCATCCACCTTCTCTCTATTTTGCTGCAACTCTATCATTTCAAATAGTCTCCTTTGCATATCATCCGGTTCCTCTTGAGAATCTTGAAGGAATTTCATCACTGGAATTCCCAGTTGAACAGGGAACAAAGATGGATTGATCCTTCTTAGTTTCTGTCGGAAAGGCTTAACATTAAGCTTCAAAAGGACCTTGTGCTGAATAATTGTTGTATCGTAAGTTCTCAGTTCCTAATAAGACCAAGCAAATACATCTACATGTTCTTTCAAAAGCTTGATATATCTATTTCTTTGTTCAGCTGTCAAAGATTTAGAAATTTTTACCATCTTAGGATGTTCTGCTGAACCAATATTGTAGTCCTCTACTTTGTCTTCTGAAAATTGAACCACTGGCTTTGAAGGTATATCATCCTTTGTAAATATTCTTTCTAAAGGTACTAGACCTTTTGGAATGAAGTTGCTCTTCAACTCAATGATTTTATGCCCTGCTATCTCTTCTGCAGCAAACTCATTTAACGATTCATCCCTTTCATCTTCTTCCTGATCAATTTGAGCATTTGAAAACTCATCTATAAGCTCAAGGAATTTTTTTATTTCAATGTCCTCTTCAAAAACCCTCCAGTGCTTCACATTATCAGGGACACATGGTCTATACCTCACTTCTATAGGATATTTTAGCTGAGTGGTTTTAGGGATTCTGAAATGTGTGGCAGCCAGGGCTAAAGAATCTGCAGTCTCATTATGATTCCTGGGAATATGAGTGATATTAAATGCTATAAAATAGTTTTCAAGCATATCCCATACCTCATTTCGATATACTTTCAGCAAACCCTGCTTTACTTGATATTTGTTCTTCACCTGTTGAACAACTAGTTCGGAGTCGCCAAATGCATAAATCTGCTGAATTCCCAAATCTTTAGCAGCCTTCAATCCCAGTAGCAGAGCTTCATACTCGGCAGTGTTGTTAGTGGTAACAAACTCCAATTTATACATGAGTTTCACTGTTTCACCCCCAGGGGAAATGAGTAAAACTCCAGCTCCAGCACCTTCTTTGCATGAGGATCCATCAAAGTACAACTGCCACACTGCATCTTCCTCTTCTCTGCTGCGTTTTACATGCTGTTCTTTTTGCACTTGTAACAGACCAGCAGAATTCTCCTCTTCACTAAACTGTAATATGCATGAACCAAGGTCTTTGTCCACCGAGTACATTTGGTGATTGCTAGGGTTTTTATCATCTGTGCCTATGTAAGCAAGCTGTAGCTCTCTGTAAAGTCTTCTATTTTCTCCACCAAAAACAGGAATGGTGGCATAAGAGAGGTCCATCTGTAATGTTCCCCCAACCTTCTTAGCCCAGGACCTAGATAGAAGCAAGCCAAATTTTGGTGTGATGTCAGCTACCACAACATCCATTATTACACTTTTCATGGGCAACTGAGTAAGGTTGACAACCATGTCTTTTATTAATCCTAGACATTTTACAGCTCGGGAGTCAAAGGCATATAAATCATGGTAAGGTTTGGTGACATTAAGGCCCAGGGCTTCCATTACAGCTTTTGGCATCAAGTTATGGGATGCTCCTGAATCTAGCAGGCAATTATGAATCATCTGCTCGTGTACAGTCAAGGTTATATAGAAAGGAGGAGAAGCACCAGCCTCATTTTCAGTCTTTTCAGCCAGAGCTGACCCAATGAAAATTCTAGGGTTTTCTTCCTGCAAATTAACTGTATCTGAAACTGGCTGATTACTGGGTATATTCATCACTTTCAGAATTGTATTCTTATATGATGGATTCTTTATTAACTCAGTCAAAGGTACATGAATCTTTAACTTTCCCAGTTCATTCTCCAAACTAAAATTTTGGACAGATTTGTTTACCTCTTCAACTTCAGCATTCCTCTTTGATTTTTCAGCAGACTGCTTCTTCTCAATAACAGGATCAGCCATTTGTTTAGCAGGAACAAGTGCCCTCTTCTTTGGAGCTTGAGCCACTTGTTTTGGACCTGATCTAAGATTTAGGGTTTTCTTAGGTGGTCCATTCTGATGAATAGCAGCAGTTATAGGAACATTCTCCACATCTACCTCATCTTCAGTTTCAAACATGCCAGCAGTGTAGCATTCAGAATTCAAAAAATCTTCTTCAGTGAAAAAACCTGCAAACAATCTATCTCCAATATGGTTCATGTCCTGATCAGTCTCAGTTTCTTCAAAGATCAGTTGTTGATCAATTTCTTCTTCATCAACCAAATTATTTTGAAAAGGTGGGGGTACTTTTTGATCCTCATTTTCCCTCCTTTCTCGCTAGATATCATTATTCCCGTGCTCTCTTGGCATAAATCTAGGAGCAAAATGCCTTCTAAACTGATTTTGGTTGTTTGGATTTCGATCAGCTTCTGGAGTAGGTTTACTAGCATTCTTCTCAAGCTCTAGTTTATTCAATTTTGCAGTAAGAATCTTAACCATTTTAGCCATCTCATCTATCTTAGTCTCGGCAGACTGAGAAGCAGAACCGGCTGCAACAGCTTCTTTCTTTCCTTTTCTTTCATACAGCTGCTGGGTTGTTTCATTCTTAAGTCTGTTTGAAGCTAGCAAATTAGACTCTACCTCCAAAGCTGCATCTTGCATGTTCAGCAGGGTGATAGGTCTTCTTTCTCTCAGTAACAAAGAAAATTCATGATCAAAAGCATTTGCATAGGTTAGCTTTGCTGATGTTTCTGTAGGTTTAATTTCTGCTGGAATTCTACTGTACATCTTGTTAAACCTTTTGGAAAAATCTGCAACAGTCTCATCTTTCTTTCTTCTGAGAGCTCCAAACTCAGTTATATAGTAGGTGTGATCCTTTGTGTCTCCCCATTGTCTCATGAAAAGATCATGGAGTTCTTCAATGATAGTAATTGAGTTAGCAGGCAAGTCTGTAAACCATTTTCTTACATCCGCATCCAGACTCTAAACAAAAACCCTCATCCACACATCTTTAATCTCAATGCTCTGATTGTCAGCATAACTTAGGAAAGCCTCCCAATGTTCCTCAGCAGTGATTTCCCCTTTTCCATTGAATCTAGGCATATATTTCTGGTAATCACCTCCAGGCAATGCATGTAAAGGTTGAGGTAAAACTAATGGTGCATACCTAGCTGCAACCATGCGGTCCATCATATCCATGGGTGGGTTTTGACCTGCCATTTTTGTACTGACTGATTGGAAAGATGTGGAAACTTGACTGGAACCTTTTTGAAAAGGATTCTTTCCTACTTTCAGCTGAAAGATAGGTATTTTATCAAGAGAGGAAATCTTAGCTTTCAAAAAACTTCGAGGATTAGTAAAGACATGAAAAGTACTTTCAGGGATGGTAGGTTTTATCCAAGGTAAAGTTTCAGCTGAACTTAATGATATGCCCAACTGGTCAGAGTCACAGGAGGCTGGAAAAGATTGAGATTTTCTGAGTTTATTTGTTGTTTTCAAGATCTGTTCAGGGTCTGTCACACCCAGTTTCAATGGAGAAACAGGCCTGTTCCTGGTCCCAATCCCTTTAGAAGCCACTGTGACTACTTTTTGGTGAAAATAGCCTTTAAAAATATCTGATTCAAGTCCACCTCTTAAACCAGTAAAACTGATGAGTATCCCAGGGAAGATATGTTTCAGTTTCGTCCCCGGCAACGGCGCCAAAGATGTTTGTGCCAGAAATTGTTTCTAAGGCTAAGGAAACAAGCTAACACAATCTCAAGAATAAACTCAATTAATAAAGCAAAGTTTAGGGTTTTTTGTATGATTTCAATGGTTATAAAATTTGAGGACAGTCAGGGAATACATTCAAGATAAAAGTAAAAACTAATTCATAAACAAAAACTGATAAAGATGTATAACATATCACATGAAATCCCACAGAAAGAATGTGCTGAAGTTCATACATAAAGGATAAGCATCACTAGAAAATGCACATTAACTAGTAATGAATTTACCATTTAAGAAGCTAACAAGCTCAATAACAAATCCAATCACAAACAAAATGGAGGGGAAAAAGTCATATATTTCATAATTTTATCAGCTACTACTCATAAGAGTCACAGTACTTATCTCTTAAACAAGTCTGAAGATACAATAGATTCTGCAGACCTCCTGATGCTCCCAAAAAATCAGAACCTTCTTTCAGTCCCTCTATCCCTCTTTTATATTTACAAAGAAGTCATTCTATTTCCCCCTCATTAGGTCGAAATTCAAACTTCCTAGCAGTTACATTAACTAACTAGCTTAACTAATTAACTAAAAATAGCAAATCGGATTCCTGGCAAATATGGCGAATTTCTGGAAAAATAGGTGTCAAATAAGCTTCCATATCTCTCAATTGGTGACACCTGTGTAAAAACTGAGAGAGGTTTTTGTTAACGGGCCCGTGATGGACAAAAACCTCTCTTGGGTTTTAAAAATTCATCTCCAGTCAATCAGAATCGGCCCCGCAAAATGAACACTAAAACAGGAAAATATTAAATATTTAAAATCCCTGGAAAATAGGCTGCAAAGATTGAACTGAATCTTTCAAGCCTTAACAGCTGTTGCAAAACTGACAGAGGTTTTTGTATATGAGTATCTTTTGAACAAAAACCTCCTTTGGTTTTCAAAAATTCCTCTCCATCAGCTCGTGGTCTTCATTTGACTTCATTAACCCAAAACAGGAAAAACGCGATATTCTTGTAGCGCTTCTTTGATGAATTTCGGCTCCAGCACTACAAGAAAAACTTTTACACTGTTTTGTTGTTTTTAAACAACTTTATATCATTTTGCATGGGATTTTAAGGCTATCAGGGTTGGGAATGTATATGTCCTCACTTAGAATAAGATTTATGAGCCTCTTATTTGATATAATGAACTTTTAAAACCCCTCATCAAAAACAAATATAAAGCTTTAAAATCTGAAAAGCTCAAAAGCAAGCCCAAAATCTTATATAAAGCCTAAGGAAAACTTACTAAGGAGGAAAAAATCAAATTAAAGAAAATAAATAACTTAAAATAAAGTGCAAATCAAACCAAACTGAAGAAACAAAATACTGACTTAACACATCCGAACCAAGATCAATAATAACAGAGTCAACATCATAGTCGCCAATATGAATTTTCATTCTCATCTCCTTACCTGTCTTCCGCCGCTGTAAAGAGTTTACTGCAGACTGCTGCCATCCCTTCGTGGATCGCTACAACCTTCCTCAATCTCAGCTAGGGAAGTCGGGTCTCGGGCCAACAATAAACAGCTTTTGAGAAACTTTTGTAGAGTTCTAGATGGTGTTGACAGACCTGCCTCGGTTGTGGCATCAAAGACAAGAGGCATATCGCAAACAACAGCCTTACCGCGATCTTTTTCCAAGGTGCAACGCGCCTGAAGGAATACCTCTCGCTCAGCATCGATGTCAAATGATACTGTCTTCTGTCTTGCTAACTGAACCAACGGCCATGAACTATCTTCCCCAGTCATCTTACCTCCATGAGTTACAACAGCAACAGAAGCATGTTGCGGTCTCGGTTCTGCAGAAATTGTCGCAATATTTGCACCCTGCGGCTGATTCGGTGGCACGTTCCCTGGTTGATTTACATTTTGATTTACGTTCTAATTCGGCCATGGATTCTGGTTCTGCACTAGTTTTTGTACTTGGTTCTGGGTGGGCTGCAGTATATGGGGTTGATTTTGCAATTGTGGAGTATTCCCTGCTTGCCATCGCGCAATCAACTGTGGACAATTCTCAACTGTATGATCGTTAACAAAATAGAACATACACTAGTTGTGTAGCAGTGGGAAGTCTCGCTGATAGTATCACCATACTACACAATGATAGTGTCCCAATTGAACAGATCCGCGACCACCTCGTCCTCCCTGCTGCTGGTACTATGGCTGAGTGAACTGTTGCTGCATTGGTGTCGGCTGCATCCCTTGCCCTTGTTGTGCATTCTGCGGCGGCTGTACATATTGTGGCTACTGTAGAGCCATCTAAGTTGGAGCATAATTTGGTGTGAACTGTGGCGCCTACTGCTATTGTGGTACAAACTGTATCTACGGTTGAGGTAGCAGCTGGGCTACCTGCGGTTGCAGATGTTGTACAACATGTTGATCGTCCTTTACATAGAATGTGTCACACATTCTCTCTTGAAGCAACCCATATGCATGGCAATTCGTGTCATCATGACCCATCGATTTGTCGAATGTACAATAAAGATTCCTCGGGGTGGTGACCATTTTTTGCATATATGGGAAATTGTCATGGATGTGCCAATACACATGGCAGACGCGACACCACAGCATGGTACCACCATTCAGTGGATTTGGTGCTCCTGAAACCAAATAATTGCGGAAGTCCTGGCAATTGTTCTTTGTGTGCCCTTCTTCTCGACATCGCGTATAGGATACATCTTCACGCTGCTCCTTCTTCAAATCTTGCTGCTGTAACGTCAAATTAGCTACTTGAGTCTATATCAGCGACATCCTGGCTACATTCTCTCCAATCGACAATGCCTCCAATCGCATTGCAATCTCCAGAGCTTCACTAGGTGTCGAGATGTTTTGCTACATTAGTAGTAGTCGAATATGTGGTAGCAGTGCCGCAATGAACCATTCTTTATGTTGGACGTCGCTCATATCAAAACTAACCTTTGTTATTAGTGTCTTGAATCGCTGGTCGAAATCCCATACCATCTCATTGGGATACTGCTTAATTTATTTCAATTCTATAATATATTAAGCCTCTGACTTGGGCTTTCTAAATTCGGCAATCAACCCATCTCGAATTTTTGACCAATCTCAACCTCAATCGATAGGGGTTCACCTCACTGTCGACACATACCGCAGTCTCCCTGGGCACCGACCCGGGAAGGTTTTTTCCCACCCAACAACACCCGTAGAGCGGATAAGGTCTCACCTGAGGCGTCCAGGAAGAGCAGACGGAACCATGTTTCCACTGAGGGAGGAGGAGAGTTGTGGCTACATGAACTAACCCTATTGCGATACTCAAACAGAAACTTTAACCATATTACTTCATTGCAACATTCAAAGAGTTATACCATATCGCAACATTTATCATTACATAGAACATATTACTTAATTAAAGCAGTTATCATCATGGTAACAGTAAATAGATATTGCATCAAACAACATTCACACATCACAACATTACACAAGGTTTGTACCAAAACATCATCATATTACTGTTGCGATCATGTACCAGAAGCAAAACACAGATCTCGCAAATAATTGGTCTTCATTCCATCTCATCCCTTCTTCTTCTTCTTCTAACACTTACAACTCTCATGTATTTATAGGGTTTTCCCCTTACAATATTTGTCCACTTACAACTGACTCCTAACCGACACTATGGACAATTGACCCAATATCTAACTGACTTGGTCCTAATGACCCCAAAACCCGCATACCGCGGTATACTGACTCACTATTACATAATATATGGTCCAAGTGACCCAAAACCCGCCAGCCGCGGTATTCTTTAACATCAAATACTCCTTTCGTACCTTCCTTTGGTGTGTCACGGTGTCGGCGGTACCGCACCATTACCTCATCAAACCGCCTTCCAATAGGTCCCCAACACAATCTTGTGGCTCGCCCTCGAGCCATGTCAACTGCATTTGTTCTTGCTGTCTAGATCACGCAATGTTGTCTCCTTCCTTTGGTTGTACATATCCTCGGCTCCCAATTCTGTAAGCCCTACTCGAGAGTGGGAAACCCCCAACTCGCTGTCATGGATGTCTCGAACTCATCCTCCAGTCTCTTGGAATAGCACAGACAAGAGAGAAAAGAGGACGAACAGTACCAAGATGCGAGAGCGGCGGAAGACTCAGGTGCATCTATTTTGCGCCAGCGCCCGTCTTCTACTATGGTCAGGGAGCTATCGCCCCAACCAGCATTCTAATCGAAAATAGCACAACCCTTCGAACAACTACTGCATACTTAAACATGTTGAACTAGCCCTCGGCTTGGGCATAACACAGTGTAAGTGCACCCACCATATCAAGGCGCTCAGGGACACTCGTCGTTCAGGCTCATAGGGCCCCTGGGGTGCTACCATGGGACATGAAGTGAAGAATTTCCAAATCCTCCTTGGAATTCCTCCCAACTCAATTCGCAAATCGATCAAATAGCATAACCACTCTGTATCAGAATGACTACTGTATAGCGAACTATCAGCTGCCTCGCCTACTTATAGCCGAACTGTGCCCGGGTTGCGATAGTGGGAATGATGTCCCACTATCTCTCATCTGTGTGTGTGACCCCATCAACTGATGCACCCGGAGGGGTGGCCATACTGTCACCAAAGATCTCACGTGCCAACGTGTGAGCAATCTTCTCACATTGTGCTGATCGTACCGGCCGAGCGTGCCATGTGCAAAACATGTCGTCGTCTTGTGGTGACCTCTACCGAATTGGTCAGGCGCAATCATAGTGGTCTTAGTAGTCACAACATGCCTCGAACCCCCAAATCCGCCGTACTTAGCACAAAAATCCGTCAACAAAAGCTATCGTCGGTCCTGGTCACAATACTGCCACGAGTCACCAAACTAGCGGCACAAGCCTCCTCACTTCCGCATACCTTGTTCTGTTGGTGCGCCATCTGCCACCAAGCAATCTGCAACACACACACTTTTTTTTTTTTCATGCGACTCAAACATTGCACTACTCCAAGCCCGAGTGATGGGGCTTCAACTTGTGACCATTTACTAGCTTGGGGAGCATCACCTGTTAACACCTAAAAAGTGCTCACTAGCTCATTCCCTTTTTCACATGACCCATTTGTCCACTTTTCCACCATCTGAGCCTCTGAAACCAACAAAAGGTCACCAAAATACCTTAGTACACCCCTTTTTCCCACTCAAAAAGATTATTTTTTCCTGAAAAGCATAAAAACCCTCAAAAAGGGTCCAAATTCCCAAAAATATTAAAAAGGGAATTAAAATATTAATTTTATTCAAAAAAGAAAAAAGGAGGGAAAAGTACCTAAACCATGTTGGTCAATACCATTTGGTTTCCACAAAACCACAAATGGTATTTCCCACCACCAAAACCTATAAAAAGGTGGTAGGGGCTCCTCATTTCACATCCATCCATTATCTCATCCTCATGCTGCCGAAATCTTCCTTGAGCATTTTGGCCATTGTAAGCAACCTTGGAGAAGGAGACCTCTTGGAGCTTGGAGCTACTCATCTTGGGAGTTGCTCAACATCAACCTTCACCATTGAAGGTATTATCGCAAGCACTTGCTTGCCCCCCATTTTTCAAATACAAATTCATTCTTTAATATTTTCTTGTTCTTGTTTTTTAAATGTTTACACTATTTGCTTATATTCTTGCATAGATCCATGATTAGTTTTGTTTAGATTAGTTTCTTGTTTAATTCTATTGAAACTGCTGCTACTAGTTAGCAGGTGCCCATAGCACTAAGCTTGGTTGCAAAACCGGGCCAACAGTTTTTGGCGACTCCGCTGGCTTTGAACAATAGATCTCAAATTTTGCTTTTAATTTTAGTTTTTTATTAGTTTTTAGCCTTTAGATCCATAGATCTGCCATCCTAGAAAGCAGATCCATTGCTGCTCTAGTTTTTGGCCCCATCTATTGCCATTAACAGCCCAGAATTCTCAATTTTCGGGTTCGTTTTTCGGCTTCCGTGCACGGCTTTCGCCTCACGGTTTTTAGCCTGACAGTCGAGCAGTCCATCGCGACTTTTCAGCTTTTTTCCGCGCAGTTCACCGCGGCTTCGCGGCCTGTTTCCGCGCTGCACATCGCGGCTTTGCATCCATTTACCACGCTGCACATCGCGACTGCGCGGCCCTTTTCCGCGCGGTTCCCCGCGGCTTCGCGGCTTATTTGCGCGCTGCACAGCGCGGCTTCGCGGACATTTTTCGCGCGGTCCATCGCGATAGTACGCCGAAATCCCGCGCGGTCCATCGCGACTGTGCGATAGAAACCCGCGCGGTCCATCGTGGCTTTTCTGTTAGAACCCGCGATGCTAATTTTTTCATTCAGCCGAATTGCTTAAAAAATTAATTCCTTACTGTACTTTTTGCCCACATAGCACATTTTCCAGTATTAGAAATCCTGCTTATTTTACAGCCATCAAAAAATTTTTACTATTTAGAATGCACATGTGAAAGAAGTCTTTTTAAAAAATTTCATCAATTGAAAGAAAGATATATTTTTGCATTTTATCTAGATTTACAATTTGCTTCTTTAAAAAATTTTCCCATAGTAATTATTGAAAAACGAAATCCATTTATTTCGAAACAAAGTTATATTATTTGCTTTCTTGTTTGAAAAATCCTCTGTTTTTCGAATAGTTGAAAAGCATTTAATTTCCATTTATTGAAAAAGTCATCAAATTTGTTTTTGTTTTCGAAAGATCCTTTGTTTTTTGAATACATAGCATTGACTTTTTTCAATTTTCAGTTTAAAATACCACACGTGCACCCAATTGAACACTAATTTTAAATTGAGCCTTAAAACTTACCCTAATTTCAACTCACTTTTAACCCCACTTGAGGAACACTAAAAGAACTTTGTAGCTAGGTAGTATTGAGGGGATAGGTGTTCCAATAACACCCCTCAGTTATTACATCTGAGACATAGTTGTTGTCCTTTAGGGAGCTAAAACCTCTTAGTATTTATTGGCGCGGTCACAACCGGTTTGTGGGAAGGCCTCTCCCCTAGGAGGGTTGAAGTCGCAAGGATGGTTCCGAAAGCCTGAGTGGAATACCGAAATCCATTCAGTAACCGAAGGGCTACCATTCGCAGTTCTCGGGATATCCCTGTATTGGGATATTGCGATCAAAGGACCAAACGACAGATTTACCTTTTCTCGACGCGTCATGAACGGAGTATCCTAGTTGCCTTTCTTTAGGATTGATTACCCGGTGTCCCTCCCGGTAGGGGCATATCTAGCCGTTGTCTCAACACTCATATTGTCTGACTTGGATTTCATCACCTTGCAGAGGATATCGTTTGTTGATTCACAATACTTTTAGTTAGGTGTTTGCATGATTCAACCCACCTTTGGTCTAGTTACACCTATTTTTTCTAGGAACTGTTTGCATGTTGGTATTCTGACCATTTGTTGCATCCCTCCACTTATTGTAGCACAACTGCTAGAATAAGTGCCTTTTTTGAGGTTGATTTTTTGGCCTGAGAGCCTTCATTTTCACTCCCCTTCTTGCACCCTTGGTTGCATTAGGGTTTTGAGTTTTTTATATATATAACCACCTGATACTTAAACAGATTTTTTACACAAAACTTATTTCTCACCATTGAGAATTTTAGACGCTCTCGTTGTCTCCAGGGCGAACTCCCAGAGTTTAGTCTACTTGGCTCTCCACGTCACCGACGCAGAGCCTTATCCCTTGATTCGACACATCGTCGGTCAACCAGACGGTCATCCGATTCTGACACGCCTCCCGGTATCACTACCCCTTCGTCAGCTACAAATCCCCCTCCTCTCATCAGGCCCACTGGGGGCAGAGGCCCCCAACCATACACTGCGGTACCCCCACCCAAGGCAGTTAAACCTCCCCCCATGTTTCGTGCTCCTCCTAAATGCTCATTGTGTGGTGAGTTAGGCCATCCAACCCATCAGTGTCCACAGTTACCTGCATTACAAGAACACATGCAAATGCTTGATGACGACCCCAACATCCCGGTTGTCAAAATCGACTCAAACCCCAAACCTCGTGATAAATCATTACGCACAAACCATCCTTGTGCAATATGTGGAATCTACGACCATTATTCACATCACTGCCCTGATCTCCCAGATTACAGAGCAGCACTGTACGAGTTGAATAATGTCGACCTAGAGATATCCCTTCTTCTCATTGAGGAAATTCATCCCCCACCATCTTCCTCCTCGGAAGAAATTAACACCATTTACACGATTTCCACTGGATACCCCTCTGTCCGGTCGGCCCCTTCCATTGATCCCTTTGACACACAGGTTCAACCCTTTCAAATCGACCAGGAAACCACATGTCCACAACATGGGGGCAAGCCCCAAACCTTGCCTACTCATCATCATCGTGATCCTCGTCGGAGATACTGGGGGCATCCACCCCACAAAGGGAATCCCCCATCATCATATCATCACTTCAGTAGGCTACCACAGCCCACAGCCTCATGGTATAACACCCCGCCAGTAGTTGCTCAATGCCCTATTGATCTCTCTTTGAGACAACATCTGCACCACATTGACACCTCTGAGTTAGGGGGCATAATAGATTACCTCGACCCCGGGATAGGGGGCATGATCAATCATTTTGAACCTTCCCCATCATCTCTATCTCAACACCTCAATGAGCCCATCGTTTAAACCAACACATATGTGATCCACAATCACAAACCCCATGCACATAGCATGGGGGCAGGTCATTAACCCTGCTCACTTTTTCATATCTGCTGCTACTAGTTAGCAGGTTCCCATAACACTAAGCCTGGTTGCAAAACCGGGCCAACATCACCCCATCCAACTGCTGCAACTGAACCTCTCCTCCTGACATAATACTATTGATGTGATATGGACCTAGCCAATGCATCTACAACTTTCCTGGATATTTCATAAACTTACTGTCATATAATAACACTAAGTCGCCTTGCTGAAACTATTTATTTTTATGTGGCGATGATTCCATGCCTTCTGGAAATCCTTCTCCACCCCTTGGTGAAAACCAGCGATAAATCGATCCTCCTCTAGCTCCACCAATTGTGCTATATGCTCATCCAATGCTGCAACATCATCCATGCTCGTAACAGCCACAATTCATAGACTTGGAACAATGTACTCCATAGGCCTAATCACATCTTTCCCATATACCAACCTAAAAGGTGTCTGACGCACCAATCTCTTACATGTAGTGCGATAGGCCCATACTACCGCCGGGATTTTCAGGTCCCACTCATCACGGTTTGCATTGCATACTTTCGTCAGCGCATGTTCTAATACTTTGTTAAATGCCTCCACCATTACATTCGCCTGAGGATGATAGGGTTTACTCTTCTTATGTTGTATCTGCAACTCCTCCGTCAATGCGCTGATAGTGTAATTAAGAAAGTGGCTGCCTTGATCACTCAGTAATATCTTGGGGCAGCCAAACCGAGTGATAATGTGATCAAACACAAATCGAGCAGCCGTTGTGGCGGAGCAATCAACTACTGGTGCCGCCTCAGCCCATCCACTCAAGTACTCTGCCGCCGTGATAATATACCGCGCACCTCTGAGTTTCCCAAGTGGAGTGATCGGTCTGAAAAAATCCACAGCCCATTTTTCGAACGGTTGCAATGTCACTTGAGGTAACATCGGCATCTCATCGCATCTGGATGGTTTGCCGGTTCGCTGACAAACATCACAAGACCACGCATAATCTATCGCATCATTATGTAATGTGGGCCACCAAATCCCTGCATGCAATACTTTCTGGGCAGTCGCCCAACCACCATAGTGTCCACCCGTAACTCAACCATGTGCCTCAGCCAATATCTGCGCCTTCTCATGCGGCAAGACACATCTGCGCAATATCTCATCAGCACCCAATTTATACAACTCTCCCGCAATCAGTTGAAATTCAGCAGCCCTTACAACCAATTGCTTCTTCTGAGTAGTGGTAAAATCATCGGGCGTAGTGCCGGTCACCAGAAATTGAAGGATGTCATCAAAATATTGATCAGCAACGGAAACATGAAACAGTTGGGAATGCGGCAACCCATCTTCGATATTAGTCGGTTCCTCTCCTGTATAAATCCATGACAAATGATCTGGTCCAGCATTCAACTGCCCCAATTTCACAATGACATCGAAATCAAACTCCTGAAACAAAAGTAGCCAATGGCAGATATTCCCCCCCAACACAGGCTTATTGACCAAGTATTTCAATGCAAAATGATCAGTAAACATTTTAAAGTGGCCACCCAACAAATAATGCCTGAATTTCTGCAGCGCATAAAGCATGGCCAGACCTTCATGTTCTGTGGTAGTGTAGTTGCGTTCTGCAGAAGACAGCTTCCGATTGGAAAAATCAATGGGATGATCAATGTCGCCTTCTCCTGGTTGAGCCAACACAACTCCTAGTGCAACCGATGAAGCATCAACATGGACATGGAATTCCTTACTCCAATCTAGAAAGACCAAGATGAGTGTCGATGACATCTTTTCTTTGAGCGTTTCAAAACTATCCTGACATTTCGGGTTCCACTGGAATGTCGCATCCTTCTTTAGCAACTTTTCTATAGGGGCAATAATCACAGCATAACCCCTGATAAACTTGCAATAATATCCCGTATGACCCAAGGTTGAGCGCAACTTCTTAAATGTGGTTGGCGGTTGCAACCCTAAAATGAGCGCAATTTTGGCTGGATCAACCAGCAATCCCTGCTTACACACAATATGACCCAGCATTATACCAAATGGTGCACAGAAAATACATTTCTTCAAGTTCAACGATATTTGGTGCTGGCGGCACCGTTCAAGCATTAATCACAGATTGGCCAGATGATCACGAATCAATCCATAAACAGTCCAGTCATCCATATATACCTGCAGAAACTTCTGAATAAAATCTTTGAATGCGGCAACAACGAACCGAGAGAATATCACAGGTGCATTCTTCAAACCAAATGGCATGACCGTGTACTGAAAGCAACCCCATTCAGTAACAAAAGTTGTGTTATGGCGATCTTCCTTGGCAATGTGAATCTGATGGTAGCCATAGAATCCATCAGTGAAAGAGTACATCTCCTGGACACCCACTCCTTCAAGTAATTCATCAGTAAACGAAGTCGGAAAGGGGTCATGCAAGCAGGCATTGTTCAATTTCTGTAAGTTGACACAAATGCGCACTTCGCCTGTTTTCTTGTCCTGCACCACCATAGGACTGATCCATTTGGACTCTTCCACAGGTTCAATAATACCAACATCCAACATCTGATCAAGTTCTGCCTTGACTTTTTCCTTATGTCGCGGATTCAGCTGATAAGGTCACTGTCGGACTGGCTTGGCATCGGGCTTTAATGGAATCTTCATCTCTCCTAAATCGCCCAGGATCCCCTTCATTTTGGAAAACTTCATGGGAAACACATCTTGAAACTCATGAAGTAACTCAGTAACCTTACTCATCATCTCGTCGTCCCAATAATCCCCAACATTAGAAAAATTAGGAGTGGCCTCAGTGCCGATATTCATCTTGCAAAGCTACAATGGTTGATCGAACTGGTTACCTGACGCGACAGGCGGTACCACATCGTGGGTCCCTTCAGACTCAGGAATGTTAACATTTCAAGGATCATCATCATCCTTCAACCCACCACTGATGTTGAAGCACTCCATGAGAGACTTCATCTGACAATGTGTGTGCAGATCGATAGGGTAGGCCCCCAGAACAACCTGAAATACCACGTCGCGGATGAGCTGTAGGGCGTTATGGACATCAGAGATGGCATCCGTGAAATTGAATGTATGAGTGAAACAAATCATCAACTCCCCCCATGTTGTAATTTCACGGCGCAATTCGGCTGTAGTGTACCATGAGCGCGATATCTCCTCCAAAGTATGAACAAAAGCATGAACCCACTCATCTCTAGGTCACGCTACCCACAATCGTTGGCACTCCATCACGTGATCACTAGGATCAGTCCGGCCATCATACTTTCCAGTGTGATAAACCTCAGTATCGCCAAAACGAACCATCATCAACCTTCGACACTGTGACCAACTCTTAATGAATTTCTTATGTGTCGCCCACCAGCATGCTGGAATAGCCTTCAGCGCATCCTCCAATGCCAGCAATCGCTGTGGTTCTGAGACGCAGTCTTCAAATTATGCTAAAAAGGTGGCTAGGCCAGGAAACCCCACATAGAAAGGCAATGTGATCATCTCTGTCGTAACATGACATAAGGATTGCATAACTAAACCACATTTCCGAACTGATACTTCATGCATTCGATTTTGCCAGTGTTCCAATGCATCATCTAAGTCGGAAGACGCAGAACTCTTGCTGCACCAGTCCAACTCATCGTGGACGATAGGATGGATATAATATTCAGAAATATTGAATTCACGGTCCCATCCAGCAGTATCACCATCTCTGACAGGTTCAACGTATCGACGTCCTTTAGCTGGATCCAACGAGGCTATGACTCTGAAATCGCGATTCTCAAAGGTCATCATGCGCTTCTTGAAGTTGATTACAGCTCCACTATCATTAGCCCATCCGATCCCCAAGAGTGCTAGATAAGAGCTTCCTCCCTCAACCACTTCGATAACATCAAAATCAGCATAAGTCTTCATGCCCTCAATATCAATCATGAGCCGTGGAACTCGCCCAATGGGTGTCACCTTTGCATGGTTAGCCAACTGGAGCCATACAGGATACCATCTCAATGGGGGACTCCCCATCTTCTGCCACGCCTGCTTGGTTAAGATGTTAACATCAAAACCAAGGTCAAGAATCACAGATTCAACATCATAGTCACCAATCTAAATATTCATTCGCATTTCTTTGCCGGTCTTCTGTCACTGTAAGGAGTTTACTGTCGACTCCTGCTGTCCTTTGGAAAATCGTTGCAACCATCCGTCAATCTCAACCAGGGTAGTCGAGTCTCGTGCTAATGACAGGAAGCTTTCAAGAAACTTTTGCAATGTCCCTGGTGGTGGTCGATCGGCGTCTGATGTGGCATCAAAGAAAGGTGGCATGTCGCAAACAACAACCTTACCGTGGTCTTTCTCCAAAGTGCGATGTGCCTCCAAGAATGCTTCTCGCTCCGTATCAATGTCAAAAGGTACCGTCTTCTGACCAACCAACTGAATTAGTGGTCGTGAACCATCTTCCCCAGTCGTCTTGCCTGCACGAGTGACAACAGCCGCCGAAGCATCTTGCGGTCGCGGTTCTGCAGAAATGGTCGCAATATTTGCACGCTGCGTCTGGTTCTACTGCATATTCCCCGGTTGATTGACATTCTGAGTAACATTCAGTGGTGGTCGCGGGGACTAGTTCTGCACTAGTTGTTGTACCGATTTTTGTACTGGTTGTTGTGGCTGGGCCTGATTCTGTAGCTGCGGAGCGTTCCTAGCCTGCCATCTTGCAATCAACTGTGGACAATTCTCAACCGTATGATCATTACCAAAACAAAACATACACTGGTTCTGTAGCAGTGGGCAGTCGCGCTGATAATGCCCCCATACCACACAATGTTAACATTGAACAGGTCCATGACCACCTCGTCCTCCTCCTTCATGACCAAATCCACCACCGCGTCCGCCCCTGTAGCCTCCCCGGTAGCCGCCCTGCTGCTAGTATTGTTGCTGCATCGGTGATACTGGAATCCCTTGCCCTTGTGGTGCATACTGCGGTTGCTGAACATACTGTGGCTGTGGGCGAGTCATCTGCATCGAAGCATATTGCAGCATGAACTACTGCGGTTGCTGTTGCGGTGGTGCAAACTGCATCTGCGGTTGTAGTAGTGGCTAGGCTACCTGCAGTTCCAATTGTGGTTGTTGTACGACGCGCTGCTTGTCCTTGACGTAGAATGCATCGCACATCCTCTCCTGTAGCAACCCATATGCACAGAAATCCTTGTCATCATGACCCACCGACTTACAGAATGTGCAATAAAGATTTCATCGGGTTGTCACCATTTTCTGCATATATGGGAAACTATCATGACTGTGCCCAAACACCGAACAAACGCGACACCACGGGATACTGCCGCCATTCAATGGGTTTGGCGCACTGGATACCAAATAATTACAGAAGTATGGGCAATCATCTTTTGTGTGCCCCTCTTGTCAACATCGCGTACACCATACTTCATCGCATTGTTCCTTGTTCTTCTTCAAATCCTGCAACTGTATAGTCAAGTTGGCGAGCTGCGTCTATATCTACGTCATCCCAGCTACATTATCTCCAATTGGTGATGCTTCTAATCGCATTGTGATCTCTAGAGCTTCGCTAGGCGTTGAAATTTTTTTCTGCATTAGCAGCAACCGAATGTGGGGTAACAGTGCCATAATGAACCATTATTTATGTTGGAATGTGCTCATATCGAAGCTAACCTTTGCCATCAGCATCTTGAATCGCTGGTCAAAATCCCAAACTATCTCATTAGGATACTCCTTAATTTCCTTCAATTATGTGATGTACTGAACTTCAGACTTGGGTCGTCTAAATTCAGCAATCAGTCCCTCCTGAATATCATCCAGGGACTTCTCTGGTGCTCCCATAGGAACCAAACTGAACTTCATGAACCAATCTAATGCATGACCTCGCAAGGTCGTGGCCAAATACCCTTTCTTAGCATTATCATTAGTGACCTATTTCATGGTAACTTAGCATCATCACCTGCCATCCTAGACTTCCTTCCTCCTGTCGCTGTGCTACTACTAATTAACTTCTGTAGTACTAACCAACTTGGTGGTGTCCAAGTAGTATTCCTTCCTGGTTGTGAGTCAATGAGAAGAGGGGTGGGTATGTTTTTGTCGGGGTTTGGTCCTACCTCTATTCTGGGTGTAGCCTAGTTGTCCCTGTCAGGACTGTGAGGTCACTTCGTCCTGTGTGGCCTTCCTTCACGGTCTTGCAGTCTGATCGCAGCAGGACCTTCTCCTATCCTCTGCCTCTTTTCCTTGCTCCTCCCCTCGTAAGGCCACTTTCTTCCTCGGCTTCACTCACAGTCTCCTCATGGTCTGCACCCATCCACCCCTTTACCATTCCTTCGACCGCCCCCCGACAATCGCGATACCCACAACCTCCGCCCACCAGGCTGCTTACTGATCAAGGTGCATTTTCAATATACCCTTCTCGTAGATTAGCATCTTAATCGATAGTTGGAGTGATAGTAGAAACCTTCCCCTCAGTCCGTCAAAGAAGTATCTTTCAGCTTCACTATAGGATTTCTTCGTGTCAACCGCGAATTCAGTGATGTATCCCTCCAAGATGCTACCAAGCCAGAATTCAACAACCCTCGATGCGTTATTATCGACTTCCTGCAGCTCCTGGATCAACTCCGGGGTCTAAGCTGTCGGCTCACCACCCTAGAAATTTCTCTTCTCGAAGGTCAGCTTCGACAACCACTCATACAGAATAACCGAGAATTCAGAGAAGAACCACTCGTGCAAACCGTTGTGAATATACCTTCCCAACCAGTGATCTACCGTCAGTCGCGTATTCCGGATTTCTTCTTCAGCAAACTCCTGCAACATCTAATCGAACCATTTTTGTATCTTTGACTTCGTCGGGTGCCACAACATGGCCTCCTCTTACTCTGCACACGTTCCCGGCAATGGAACCATTTGTTGACCAATATTGACCTCAGTCGACAGGGGTTCACCTCACTGTCGACACATACTGCAGTCTCCCTGGGCACCGGCCTGAGCAGGTTTGAGCCCACCCAGCAACACCCACAGAGCGGATGAGGTCTCACCCAAGGCGTCCAGGAAGAGCAGACGGAACCATGTTTCCACCGAGGGAGGAGGAGAGTTGTGGCTGCATGAACTAACCCTATTGCGATACTCAAATAGAAACTTTAACCATATTACTTCATTGCAGCATTCAAAGAGTTATACCATATCGCAACATTTATCATTACACAAAACATAATACTTAATTAAATCAGTTATCATCATGGTAACAGTAAACAGATATTGCATCAAACAACATTCACACATCACAACATTACACAAGGTTTGTACCAAAACATCATCATATTACTGTTGCGATCATGTACCAGAAGCAAAACACAGATCTCGCACATAATTGGTCTTCATTCCATCTCATCCCTTCTTCTTCTTCTTCTAACACTTACAACTCATGTATTTATAGGCTTTTTCCCTTACAATGTTTGTCCACTTACAACTGACTCCTAACCGACACTATGGACAATTGACCCAATATCTAACTCACTTGGTCCTAATGACCCCAAAAACCCGCATACCGCGGTATACTGACTCACTATTACATAATATATGGTCCAAGTGACCCAAAACCCGCCAATTGCGGTATTCTTTAACATAAAATACTCCTTTCGCGCCTTCCTCTGGTGTGTCGCGACGTCGGCGGTATCACACCATTACCTCATCAAACCGCCTGCCAACACGAATCTCATCCAGTGACTTCACTGGGGCTCCTATAGGGACTAGAACAAACTTCATAAACCAATCTAATGCATGACCGTGCAGAGTCGTCACTAACTGTCCTTTTTTAGCATCATCATCGGTGATCTGTTTTATGGTCCAGACCACTTCACACAAAAACCAATATTGTTCTGGGTTATCCGTCCCACTCCCATGGAACAACGGTAACTTAGCATCATCACCCGCCATTTTGGGCTTCCTTCCTCCTTTTGTTGTACTACTACCAATTAACTTCTGTGGGATTGACAAACTTGGCGGTGTCGAAGTGGTATTTCTTGCTATCTGAGAGATAGTGAGCAGAGGTGTGGGTACGTTGGTGCTGGGGTTTGGTCCTACCTCTATCCTGGGCGTAGCCTAGTTGTCCTTGTCAGGACTATGAGTTCGCTTCATCCCATGTGGTCTTCCTTCACGACCTTGCGGTTTGACCGCAACAGGACCTTCTCCCGTCCTCTGCCTCTTTTCCTGTCGGAACCTCGCTCCTCCCCTCATAAGACCACTTTCTTCCTTGGCTTCACTCACGGTCTCATCATGACCTGCACCCATCTACCCCTTACCAATCCATGTACCTCCCCCCAACTGTCACGGTACCCATGGCATCCGCCCACCAGGCTGTCTACTGATCAAGATGCATCTTAAATGTACCTTTTTCGCAAATAAGCATCTTGGTCGACAGTTGAAGAGACAATAAAAACCTGCCCCGAGGTTCACAGAAAAAATATCTTTTGGCTTCACTGTAGGATTGATGAGTATCAACCGTAAACTTCGTGATACAGCCTTCTAGGATGCTATCGAACCACACTTTGACAGCCCGTGATGCTTTATTATCAACTTCCTGTAGTTCCTGAATCAATTCGGGGGTCTAGGTCATCGGTTCACCACCTTGGAAGTTCCTCTTTTGGAAGGTCAACTTTGCCAACCATTCGAGCAATAGGATCGGGAATTCACAGAAGAACCATTCGTGCGAACCGTCGTGAATGTATCTATCTACCCATTTTCCTACTGTCAGTCGAGTGTTCCAGCTTTCCTCTTCAGTGAATTCCTGCAACTTTTGATCAAGCCATTCTTGGATCTCCGGTTTCGTTGGGTGCCACAACATATCCTCCTCTCACTTCGAACACGATCCCAGCAACGAAACCATTTGTGAGCGCGACGCCAGTCGACAGGGTTTCCACTCACTTTCGAGACATACCATAGTCTTCTTGAGCACCGGCTCAAACAGGTTTTATCCCACCCGAAAACACCCGCAGAGCAGATGAGGCCTCACTTGAGGCGTCCAGGAAGAGCAGACGGAACCATGTTTCCGCCGAATGAAGGAGGATGGTTGCGGCTATGGTACTTAAAATTATTGTACCACTAGGACAGAGATCTTTAATCATTTAACATGATATCAAAGCAATATTCAACCATGACATTCATCATTGCAAAAACAGTAATTGTAAAGCAAGTATCACATCAAAGAAGCATGACATTATTTGTATAGTGCAACATCCAATTACCATAATTGAACAGATTGAACACAGAGATTGTACCAAAATAGCTTCATCATATTGTCATTGTCAACCCAAATACAATGTCTCTGCAAAAACTAGATCTCTGCAATGACTCTTGACATCCAAACATACCTAAACAACATATAACCAACATCAGAGCCTTGCATCATATCTCCCGCATTCCATTATGATTCTTCTCCCCTAACACTTACACTTCTTATCTATATATAGGCTTTCCTCCTTACAACTCTTGTCCACTTTCTAACAACTTGTTAACCGACAGTATGGACAAATGACTCAATATCTAACTGACTTATCCAAAAACGACCAAAAACCCTCATTCTGCGGTATAACTGACTCAACAATACATAATATGTGGTCCAAATGACCCAAAACCCACAATTCGCAGTACAATTGACCCAAAATGCATAAAATAATCTTTCGCTCGTCACCTTTCGCGTCGTCTTCTGCCTTGTCGCAGCATCAGAGATGCTGTGATACCACTTTACCAAACCGCCTGCCAATAGACCATTTGAAGTCCTTCATGGATAGGACCAATTGCATATAGGATTTCATTTCCTGCTAACATGAAAGCTCATAATGTTTTTCATGTCTCTTTGCTTAAGAAATATGTACATGATCCTAATCAAATAATTGATTGGAATGTGATACAAGTGGAGCCAGAGGGAGAGTTCCAAGTGAAGCCTATATGCATCCTCAACAAGAAGGTCACTTTGCTCCGGAACACGGCCATAGGGCAGGTAAAGGTGCAATTGAAGCACCTTAGTCCTGAAGAGGCCACATGGGAGCTGGAGAATGCCATGAAAGAGGAATTCCCATTTTTGTTTAGTTTTGAGAACACCGAGGACAGTGTTATTTTAAGGGAGAGGAAGTTGTAATACCCTTATTTTGGCCCTTATGGTTTATTGGCCTCAATATAAATATTGTATACATGTTGTGTGTATGTTTTCCCTAGTGCGGAGCTCAAGGCCAAGACCCCACTAGTGGATGTTCAGGTTTTAATTGCATAGGAAATATTTGATAGATTGATTATCGATGAGTTGTTTAGCCATGAAGAAATGTAAATGATGTAATAATAAATTATGCAATAAAAAAAACCCAAGAAGCTGGCTAAGGAGGAAACCAATGAGAATGGGCCATGAGTATCCATTAGGGATAGGTGAGGGGGTTGTGGGATTGGTACCCATGCTGCCACATGTCCAACTATGAATCCATTTGACTCACCATGCTAACATTAATGCCACTGTAAGAGGGTGGTTGAGGAAACAAGACCCATGAATTCGATGGATTATGGGTAACCTGCAGATCTGTATGGAAGGGTATGGCCATGTGTATTTATTGTCCCTCTAGCCACTCCATGCCTAAGGATTCATCCATTCTGCTTGCTAACCCATTTTTGACCAAAACCAAAGTCATTCACGCACCTGCAGAGTGCAGTCGAGGAAAGAAAACAAGTGAAATCATGATTTCCTGTGTAATTCAAATGTGCAAAGCCGAGAACGCCCAAGGAAACCCTATGTGAGAATGGAACTGATTTGGATTGCCTTAGTTCGGTCTATGGGATGAATTGTAGAGTTGGAATGACCTAGAAAACCCATGAGAATAACTTAGACCCATTTTGCAGAAGGCCGAATTGAAGGGCATAGCTTAGGGCATGACCTTGTGAGAAATTGGCTTGTATAACAGAGTTAAAGGTCAAATTAGGGTTTTGTTTTCTTGATAAACCTAGTGAAAGCTATAAAATCATGAAAAACAATAGCTGGACCTTTCTATACCCACCTTGAATACAACTGGAGGAGGTTTTTTGAGGGATTGTGCAGCAGGGAAGAGGGCCTTCCTAGTGTTGGGTGAGGTAGGTATTGTGGGTTTCATGCTTGCTGAGTGGTTTGAGATGCCTGCAACTTTGTGGTAGAGCTCACTAGCTTAGCAGAACCCTCCTTGTTCCCTGGATTGCTTGATAAACCCAACTATAGTTTCTCTTATCATTGGGATGAAACATTCATGTTTTTCAGATCCCATGATGTGTTTCAGAGCCCCTTTGTGTTCAGGTGAAGGGAGAATTCATGGCAAGAAGGAGGCAAAAACCCTGGCAGAAGGACGAAGGAACTTAATTGGAATTATGTACAGATATTCAATTTGGAAATTAACAAGTTTGGATCACTCAGATGGGGTGAGGGTTGCACCATTGTATAGATCTCTCCAATATCTTTCCAACAGTACCAACCTTGTCTCATTTGGACAAGGTCCAAGGAAGTTATGCCCCTCATAAGTTTGACTTGGAAAGCTTGCTGGGGAAAGGGTCTTTGGTCCTGACCCTTACGCATCCGCAAGCTCCTTTCCGCATATGCAATGCGAATTGCAGATTGTAGAGGTCAGGAATCGTCCATTGGGGCGTATGGAAATCCTCATTGCCACACCCGGAATGCAGAATGCGGAACGCGGATTGCGGGAATTGAAATTAGCCAAAGATGGAATATGGAACTCTGCATTTCCACATCCGAAATGCAAAATGCAGAATGCAGGAGGTAAAAATATTCTGGGAATTCGAATATGCGAATTATGCATTTCCACACCTGCAATGTGGAATGCGGAATGCAGGTTGTGGGAAGCAACTGTCATCAAGATTGAAGGAGTCTGACTTCCGAGTTCCGCATGCGGATTGCGGAACTACGGAAGTTGGAAGGACATATTTATGAGTCCGGATATGGATTTCAACTTATGACTTCTGCAATGCAGATTTCGGAATTTGGAAGCGTGTTTTCCATTCTAAATTGGTTTTGGCAATCCACTTTCCAAGTCCCACATGCGGATTGTGGAATGTGGACCCGAGCCCATTGTGGCTATGTGTGGATTTGAAAGTATTCGGAACAAAAAAAAATGTATCAGAGGGTCTCCCATGGCCTCTGAAGTCCATCTGGGAGGTGGGGGAACGTGACACACATCATCATCAATGGGGATGAAATGTCAAACTCTTGTGATAGTCTATCATAAATTATTTAAGTAATACTACTATAGTCTTATTAATAAAATGTGTTCCCCTATCACTGACTAATGTGATGGGACATCCAGATATTGTAACTATGTTTTCATAGATCAATTTCATTGTAACTTCACTCGAACAAGCTTCAACAAGTTCTGCTTTTTCCCATTTTGTGACATATTCGACTGCTGTGATTATGTATTGAGCATTATTTCATCAACTATGAACTGGAAATGGATAGAAGAAGTCGATGGCCCATATTTCAAATGTTAAGCTCTCATTAAATGATATTTTCATCATTTCATTCCATGAGAGAGGTTGGCCCATTCGTTGGCACTTATCACATTTACTAATAAAAGCTCTGCAGTCTTTATTCAACATCGACCACCATAATCCATATTAAAATATATTCTTAACAATAGTGTCAACTTGAAAGTGTCCTCCTGTTGGACCTAAGTGTGCTTCATCGATAATGGATTCTTTTTCATGGTCAAGGAATTACCGACTAAGTATGTTGATCTTGTCCCAATTTGTATAGGAACCCATTAATTAGAGTGTATAGTGTTGCTTTCATTGCTAATATTTTCTTTTTCTTTTTGGATGTTCCTTCCGTATATTTTACTCCCTGTAAGAATTGTGTTATGTCTACTAATCCAGTCGGTACAGCTTTGACTCTTAAAAGGTGGACGCTAGGTAGTTCGTCATCTATCCCAATGGATTCTTCTCTTATTTCTATATGCGATAGTTGGTCGGGTCCAACATTGGACTTCCATGGTCAGACTATTATCTCTAATTCAAATTCTTGAAATAATAAGATCCATCAACATACTCGTCCATGGTGTAGTGGTTTATTAACTAAATACTTTAAGTCTTGATGATCTATGAAAAAGATAAATGGGTTATCCAATAAATAATGACAATACTTTTGTAGAGCAAAAATCATAGCTAATCATCTGCATATTATAGTTGAATAATTATGTTATGCTTTGCTTAGCTTCTAACTAGCATAAGCATTTGGTTAGTCGATTGTTTCATCGCTTGGATGGGTTAGTATTGTGTCGAATACAATAACCAATGTGTCGATGTGGACATGAAACTTATTAGACCAGTTTGGGAATCAAAGGATCTAATTGTTGGAGCATAGGCCGCAGCTATGGTAAAGCTTCCAAGTTTTAGGAAAAAGAACTAAGTTTTGAAGGAAAAGTGCTAATTTTGAGGAAAAGCACCATTTTTGGGCAGAAATGAAAAGTGCACGGTACGACGCCAGATGGACGAGCTCACCGCAGATTGCGGGCCGAAAATCGCGGAGCTCGCGCGCACAAGTCAAAGGAAAGAGTAAATAAGGCGGCTAAGTAGAAAGCTCAACCACCACAGTAAATGAAGTGGTGGAATAGAGGGATCAGCTGCCCTCATTAAGGAAAAGTACAGGAGTTATGGTTGCTCGGACCAAGGAAGAGCAATGGGCCGAAGCATTGAAGGCGAAGGACAAGGAGCAAAGAACGATGAAGCGGCACCCATACCCGTGATCTACGCCGGAAATCGTGGAGTCTGCAGGAAGCTGCGACGTGAATGCAAGCGGCACCTATAGTACACCTAGCCGTGTCCGCGATTAGGGTTTTTGGGGATCATTGTTGGGAAAGGCCCATAGTTTTGTAAAGGTGCGACCCTCAGGGCCACCTATATATATGTGTAATTGAAAAGGGAAAAGAGTTAGATAGTCACTGAGTTACACGAACAGTCTAAGTTGATGTCTAAGTCATTTGTATTGCTGTATCTTTTAAGCTGTTAACGATCATTTTGTGCATGTAAGAAGGTCGCGATCTTGCAGGAAGACCGCTTGGCGTAAGGGCCATTGTATGTATCGACCAGTCGCAAGAGGACTGAGAGGGGAATGTAATTGTATGTCTTTGTCATGGTAATATCTGTAGAAGAAGAGAATAGATCTAAGAGAAGGGCTCCCAGCTGTGTGCGT
Source organism: Larix kaempferi (assembly GCA_027924585.1). Taxonomy (NCBI): domain Eukaryota; kingdom Viridiplantae; phylum Streptophyta; class Pinopsida; order Pinales; family Pinaceae; genus Larix; species Larix kaempferi. The sequence goes on along the minus strand of BSBM01000138.1, from coordinate 6,771,075 downwards.
GGAGTTTCCCAGAAAGATCTAAGGCTGCAGCTATGTGCGCAGTGGAATTGTATTATCCCCATCTCAAGATAATATAAAACACAGTTCCTGTGGACGTAGCTTCCCTCCTAGAAGTGAACCACGTAATTCTTATTGTTGTGGTGATGCTTTATGTGATTGCAGTTCTTTGCTTTACTTTCTATGTTTCTATGAATGTTTCACTATCTTTACGAATGATTATGTAAGGTAAATCCTTGAAGCTCCCTTAGAAGTTGTACTTGTGCATTGTCGAAGGAGTCTGTAAGAACACTGTCGCCGCAGCGCTAAAGGAGTGTGTTACTGCGCTGTGGCGCAAGGGCAAAGACGATACATAGTGTATCGGAGGTAACGGGTAAAAGACTTGTGCGCAGGTGCGGAGCTACCGCGCAGCTCGACTGAGAAGAGTGAGTTCCAGCACTGTGGCACTGTGAGACCTGTGAAAGAGTAAGACGCTCTGTTCAGGGGTTATCTCGAAGAAGGGAAGAGAGAAGAATGTAGACTCCACACCACCTAGGTTTACGAAACCTGATTCCTTAGCCCCCCCATAGCCACTTCGGGTGAGACTTCGGGCTGCTGCGTAGCTCGTTGCCGAAAGGGCCAGTGCGCCAAAGGGGTGTTTGTTGCTGCGCATCCTAAAAACACGGGTATGTCCAAAAAGCAGCCAACAAATGGTTCTGTTTCCGGATTTAACCCTATTATTTTGAATTCAATGTGGTGCTAGAATCCTACAGCTAAAGAAATTCAAGAGTGGTTTGATTCAAAGGCTAGAGAGTTCGTTGAATGTGAAAATAGAAGCCCTAGGCTTCAAACAGAGGACTGGTTGTAGAAGCATATTTATACTGAGCTTCATGAAATCTTCTTTGTAACATTTGCACTCGAGTTGCATGATTGGGTATCCAAGCTAGCAGATACTGGACCCACTGTGCATGTTGATCAACCTATCGTTTGGACGCCTGAGCTAGTTAGCATTTTGAAGCGGGTAGATAATCCTGTGTCCCGCGCAGTAGACTTTTGGTTGAACAATCTGCTGGAAGGCTTCATCACCGAGTTTGCAGTAGATACGAGAAAGAGCTTCAGCAAGGCTGAGAGGAGCTTCTTCAAAGCATACAGGGGTAAGTTCTTAAATTCTCTGAACTTGTGGATTAAAATGCTCTTATATGAAAAAGGAAAACTATGCATAGCTTCCGATGAATAGCATAGACAAGTAATGTCCGCAGCTTCTGATAGTGATCTTGAAGTTATTGGTTGCACTTGTAGTGGAAAACGGTATAAAGTAGGCCTCGACCAACATTCTTTTGAGTCTATCCCAAAAGATAGTTGAGCTCGTAGAGCGAGCCATATAGAGAGACAAGGGAGTGCTCATATCCCTTATCACCCTTTTACACCGCAAAAGCCATACGGGGCTCAGCATAACCCCGCAGTAACACCTTCTAGTATCCCACACGGTACTTCTAGTACCTCAGCCCCACCTTTGTTTAACCATCCCGGAGGCAGTGCCACAGCACCTCCACGTCAACCTAGCGCAAGAAGGATGGGTGATGACATGAAGCTACCAACCTTTAGAGGAACAGGGCTAGAAGACCCTGAGCAGCACTGGTTTCTATGTGAATCCATTTGGACGATTAAGAAAATTAATGATGATTTTGTTAAGCTGGTTCAGTTAGCAAACACACTAAGAGAGAGAGCCTTAACCTGGTTTATGAAATACTCAGCAGCATAGAATAGGACACTTGATGATGTAAGAAGTGCTATGATTAAAGAATTCAAGAAACCTAAATCAGAATCACAGTGCATAACAGAACTCAGAGACATAAAATAGTTACCTACAGAGTCAGTATGGGACTTGGAACAGAAGTTCAAAGCCTTGATAGATCAAGTAAGCTTTGAGTTTGCACCGCAGCAACATAAGGAATGGTTCATTGCTGCGCTGCTTCCTCATATTAGACTTCCTCTTATGCAACAGAATCTCACTACTCAAGAACAAGCTCTAGATATGGCTATGAAACTAGAAGCTTCACCAATTACTGGAACAAGAAACGATGTTGCGCAGTTGCAGAACCAAATAGCAAACCTAACTTTGCAAGTGCATGATATTAAGAAAGGAAAGGATGTTAAAGAAGAAATTTGGTGTACAAAGTGTAGAGCACAAGGACATTCAAAGGACCATTGTCCTGTTTTCATAGATTATATTGCAACCGGAGCACCTAACCCTTTACCACAGGCTCAGGGGCCTTGGTGTGAAATCTGTAGAACTAGAGGCCACAGACCACAAGAGTGTCACTTGTTACAGAAATATGTACGAACTCCAAAGAATCTATATTGCCATTTCTGTAAATCAGTAGGCCATGATGAGAACAATTGCAGAGCATATGACCTTATGATAGAAAGAAAACATGATGTTTATAGAGTACAATCAGAACCACAGGGACCCACAGCAGGTCCGCAGTATGACCCAGCTCGCGAAGGCCGAGGACGCGCAGGATTTTTTGGTCGTGGAAGAGGACAGATCACTTGCTATAACTGCGGAGCTCAAGGCCATTATGCAAGGGATTGCCAAAACCCTACAACCACCTACAGATACTGTAAATCTTATGATCATGTCATTGAAGAATGCCCTCAGTTGATGGCCAAGATGCAAGAAAAGAAGCCACAGGTTAACCAGAATATTTAGTTGATTGCAGCAGAAAAAAGAGAACTAGATCCCACAGTTAATATAGTGACGCGCAGTGGTGCAACCACTAGTGCGCTAGAGTCATGAACTGGAAAGCCAGCAACACAATGGGTGTGCTGCGCTAATATTAAACCATCCCCGCTCGACCTATAGAAGCAAAAAGAAGCATTCAAGCAAGCTCAAGAGTATTTCTCAGATCCTCGAGCTTCAAGTTCTATTGCATTACCGCACAATGATATCAGAATGCATGTGGCAAGTCAAGAGAACCTGGTACAAGAGCAGGCTACTACATCTGGAAGGCCTGATGAGGTGGATACACTAGGCAGTGTTCATGCTTTCCTGAGAAGCTGCTTAAAGTTGTTGCGCAATGAAAAAGCGGCTATGGAACTCCAACACTTATTGGATCAGTGTCAACAATCTGCTTCTATGAACACAGCGCAGCGTGCTGTTCATCAGATCAGGAGTCATACTAGAACTGGAAGAGAGATGAGACTCACAGCGCAGATTGGAGCATTTGAAATGGACGAAGTCATTTTGGATTCAGGCTCAGAAGTTAATGTTCTCACCATGCAGACTTGGGAACAGATGGGTAGTCCTCAGCTTATCAGATCTCCTATCCATCTAAGACTAGCAAATCAGCAACGAGTTTCTCCATTGGGTAGATTACCCAATGTACTTATTGATATTGATGGAGTAAGAAGTTCTGCAGACTTTGAAGTAATCAAAATTCTGGATGACAGTAGACCTTACCCAGCACTTTTAGGCATAGACTGGGCATTTGATAATCTGGCTGTCATTAATTTGAAGAAAAGACAGATGACCTTTGAGGATGACCAGATTAGGGTCATTGCACCACTTGATCCCCTTCAATGACCACGGTATATTGAACCCATTCGAGCAGAAGAAGAAGTGCGCCACATGGAAAGTTTGTATCAGATGACTACTAATTATAATGATTATGTCAATCCCACAGTGGATGGCCATATCAGCTGGCGATGCGATAGCTCGTGCGCATCAGATTCAAAAGCAGGACTGGAAAACTGGCAGAATCGCTTACATGAGGTTTCTGCAAGGCATTGCGCCATGATGACTAAATCCATTCGATGGATTGGCACAGAATTGAATAACACTCCAATATTTGATGGTTTAACTGGAGTAAGTGAATTCATACATGCATATGAACAAGAAATCCCAGATGAGCAGCGCATACAAGCATTGGATGTAGCACTGTGCGCTACACCCGCAAGATGGTGGGGTGTGCATAAAGAAAATATCGACACATGGCAAGATTGTCGCAGGTTGATACTGCGCAGATTTCAAGAGACTACAGCAAGAGTTTTGCGCAAATATGATGGACAAAGTGACCCCAGGTCACACGTTGAAGCATGTATTCAACAATGGTCAAATATTCCAGAGGATGAGTGGGTTCACCTATTCATCCACACGTTGGATATAGTTCCAAGGAACTGGTACACTGAAACAAAATTGCGCAGAGGCACTATCACTTGGCCTCTCATGATTGAAAATTTTCAACTCACTTTCAGCTTTGAGTCAGAACATCCAAGCATCGATCAGGATTTAAAGTGTATTAGAAAGAAGATATTTGGACAATGTCCTTTACCAGAGTATTCTCAACCAGATTGGGCTGTCCAGATGGAACATGCCCTGGAATGCTATAATTTCACCACTGGAGAAGAGGATGATGATCCTTGCAACATCAATATTCCAGAGTCAGAAGGGACGCGCAAAGTTGAAGGCCCTCATCTTGATATCCCTGCCATTACAGAACACATCAAGCTCAAGAAGATTAACATTGGTACAAAAGCTGAACCCAAGTTTTCCTCTATAGGAGATTATTGGGATGATGAAACTGTTGGCCATATTGTAGATTTACTACATGAGTACCAGGATATCTTTCCTACCAAGTTTACAGAAATGAAAGGCATCCTAGGAGATTTAGGAGTTATGTGCATACCTTTGAAAGTGGACGCTAAGCCAGTAAAACAACGCCCGTACAGGTTGAACCCACGATATAAAGAAAAGCTCAGAGAAGAAATTGATAAGATGCTCGCAACTGGTATCATTGAGCCAGTAGAGGAAAGTGATTGGATTAGTCCTATGGTGGTACAAGAGAAAAAGACAAAAGGTGAAATAAGAATCTGCGTGGACCTGCGCAAGCTCAACGACGCATCAGCGCATGATCCATTTCCTACACCCTTTACAGACGAAGTGCTTGACAATGTTGGAGGAAAGAGGCTTACTCCTTCACTGATGGCTTTTCAGGATACCATCAGACCAGAATCCATCCAGAGGACCGCCATAAGACCACTTTTGCGACTGAATGGGGCTCATTCCAGTATACGGTAATGCCCTTTTGTCTTAAAAACACTCCTGCTATTTTCTCTAGAGTCGTTGTTGCTGTTTTTAAAGAATTCATTCATAAGTTTCTAGAAGTCTATTTTGATGACTGGACTGTGTTTGGTTTACTAAAGAACCATATAGGGAATCTAAGGATGATGTTAGAAAAATGTAGACAGTATCAGATTTCCCTTAACTTGAAAAAATGTATCTTCTGTGCTCCTTTTGGTATTTTGTTGGGTCACATTGTGTGCAGACAAGGACTCATGATGGATCCTGCGAAGGTTGCCATCATTGCTAACTTGCCTACGCCCAACTCAGTCAAACAATTACGCACTACATTGGGACATACAGGATACTACAGGAAATTTATCAAGGGTTATGCAAAGATCACTGCGCCTATGGAAAGACTGCTGAAAAAGGATTTGAAATTCCAATGGACAGAAGAATGCCAACAGAGCTTGGACACACTTAAAGGAAAGATGGTCACAGCACCTATTCTAGTTTTCCCAGACTGGAGAAAACCCTTTCATGTTCATGTAGATGCTTCTTCCATAGCATTGGGGGTTATACTGACACAACCGGGAGAAGGAGGTATTGACCACCCCATTGCTTACTCTAGAAGAAAGCTGTCTACAGCTGAGAAGAACTACACCACTACAGAAAGATAAGGACTAAGTATGGTGTATGCCTTACAGAAGTTCAGACACGATCTATTGGGTGCTCATTTTAAAATGTATACTGACCATTCTGCTTTGAAGTACTTGGTCAATAAGCCAGTGTTAGGGGGAAGAATTTGCAGATGGCTACTCCTCTTCCACAAGTATGATTTTGAGATTATTGTGAATCCAAGTAGATTGAATGCAGGACCTGACCATTTATCTAGGATAGAGTCAGGGGAGGAACCTACAAATTTGGAGGACAATCTGCCTGATGCGCAGCTGTTTTCTGTTCAAGCAGCAGACGAGTATTATTCCGATATTCTTGAGTTTCTCACTACAGGGCAAATGCCAGTTGAGTTCACAATGCAGCAGAAGAAACAACTTGTTGTCAAAGCCACAGACTTCACTTTGATAGCAGGCCAGCTCTATAAGTTGGGCCCTGATGAAGTCTTGTGCAGATGCATTTTACCACATGAGAAGAATTCCATAATCACAGAAGCGCACTCAGGAACCACAGGAGGCCATTTTGCAGGAAAGCCGACTGCGCAGAAGATCTTAGCTGCAGGTCTTTGGTGGCCAACATTGCACAAGGATACTAAGGAATTCTGCAAGTGCTGCGATGTGTGCCAGCGAACAGGAAAACCTTCAAGAAGAGATGAAATGCCGCTAAGACCCCAGATAACAGTGCGTTCTTTCAATAAGTGGGCCATTGATTTTGTGGGACCTATCAACCCACCAGGAAAGAGAAGCGGCACAAGATACATCATCACAGCTACTGAATACCTCACCAGATGGGCTGAGGCGAAGCCAGTTAAGAATTGCGACACTGTCACCGGCGCGCAGTTCATTTTTGAGAATATTGTCACTAGATTTGGATGTCCACTGATTCTAATGAGTGATCAGGGCACACATTTCCTGAACAAGACTATAGAGGCCCTTACTGAAGAATTCCACATTAGTCACCATAAGAGTACACCCTACCACCCTTAAGCTAATGATATGGTGGAGGCATTCAATAAGATTCTGGAGAATTCCCTGACCAAGATCTGTAATCAACAAAGATATTATTGGGACCTTAGAGTCACAGCTGTGTTATGGGCTTACAGAACCACATGCAAGAAATTAACAGGTCACACACCTTTCAGTTTGGTGTATGGACAAGAAGCAGTCATGCCCATGGAATACATTGTTCCCAGTCTCAGAATTGCTCAAATTATAGAAATGGCAGATACTGATACTATGAGTGAAAGGCTGTCACAATTGGTTGCCTTAGAAGAAGACAGGCTTTTAGCTGGATTCCATCAACAAGTGCAGAAGGCGAGACAGAGGACTTGGCATGACAGGCATATTAAGAATAAAGTCTTTCAGGAAGGAGACTTGGTACTCCTCTATGATAGTAAATTCATCAAGTTTCCAGGCAAGTTTCGTGTACATTGTTTAGGCCCTTTTCAAGTGATGAAGATAACAGAAGGTGGAGCAATTCAGCTTGCAAAGCTTAATGGAGAGTTGCTTCCCACAATGATCAACGGGAGTCGGCTCAAGCTTTATCGCGACGGCCACTCCGCCCTGTCGACCTAATCAGCTGCTAAAGTCATGTGGATGTCCAGTGTAGTTGAAAGAGGCATCGCACTTATCACAGTCTACACGGAAGTCACGAGACATTTTCAGTCTCTGGCTTCCCGCGCAGTTCCTCGAAACATCCACGCAGTCAATAAAGCCTGTTCTTAGCGAGCCTATTTTCGCTCTTGCGGAGTTCCCCGGGCTGTCGAACTTTCGCTCTTGCGGAGTTCCCTGTTGTCGATTTGTCGCTCTTGCGGAGTTCTCCTTGCCGTGGAGCCCTCCATGTGCACAGTTACCCATGCTGAATTTACACGTCGAAAATTTGAATTGCGGTAGTTCTGTAGCCGCGTCTGAGTCTTAATGAAGGATGAGACCACCATCTAATTGTACTTGCTCTGACAGAATTGGCTTGATTTCCCTAAGATTCCCATTTAATTAAGGAACCGAAGGCCTTAGCACATCTCACAAAGGCTGTCAGAGCCCATCCCTCGCATTTAATGCACCACAGAGGCACGGGGGGGGGGGGGGGGGGTTGTCAACTCATCCGCTTAGGTGCCAACGGCTATTAGCGCCACCTGTCCACACCTACTACTGCGCTCAGCTATAAATACCCCTCATTCACATATGCTTTGGTTACTTTCCTTGCTATTGAGTTGTATAGTTGTCCTGTTTGAGAGTCTAAGCCATTGTTTTCAGAGCCGTGTCGTGCAGACTGCTTCCCTCTGTTTTCAAAGTTCGCATCCTATGCTATTCCGCCCTTTTCTGTTCAGTTTTTTTCATGTATACAGGCTCATGTCGGAGAACCTGTCAACTGAAGAATTCATCCGTCACTTCAGACGCAGAGGGTTAGACTTCGGTATGGCTACCCCGACCAAGATTGTCAAGCTTCCGAGTTTCTCTGATCCCAGACAGTCCCCGGGCATAAGGGCATCTCAACGACAGCCCCAACAGCCCTAGCAGTAGCAGCAGCAACCGGAGGTACCCATTCCAGAGCCCTTGGCCACTCTGGTTAACTATATTCCTCCCCGCCCAGATGATGCACCCGAGGTGTGTATTCCCAAGAAAGCCAAGTATTCGATTTCGCTGCCACCAATGGCAAAAATCATGGAAGAAGAAGGATCCCTGCTTGGACATCTCCCGCTGGTTAAGTTTTCTGACTTCAACTTGGGAGATTATAGAACATGTCCTCAGTTCACACCAGATCACTATCTGACGGTGGTCCATAATCTTGTTAAGAAGATTTACGAATTCGTCCCACAGGAATTTGCAGTAAATCTAGAGAAGCCTGGACTGTTGAACCTGTTGAAGGTACCGCACTTCGGGCGTAGCAATGAAGTTAATGCGGTTGTCAAGGTCCTGTTATCCTGTGTTCACGGTGGTTATCTTTGGCTAGGGAGGCCAATTGATCTGAATGTGGACCTGATTCATCGAATTACCGGCCTATCTAAGGTTGGTAAGGACCCCAACATCCATTTCGTTGGTAAAGACAAGGACCAAAAGCTGGCTGCACAGGTGGTGCAGAAATACAAATTGTCGAGAGGAGGTTGGGCTTATGACCTCACTATAGTTGAAGATGAAGCACTCAGATTCACAGGCAGTCTGCTCGCAGGCAGACTTTTAACGAAGTGCCGACCTAAAGAAGTCCCTGGAGCTGTTGTAGAGCTCGCAATTGCAGCTGCGGAGGGAGAGCAGTATAACTGGTGTCTTCTCCTCCTGAATGCATTCTTGGATGACTGTCGAAACGTTCAGGACACCGCCAATCAGTTGTTCCATTTCTCTTGTCTCCTAATCTTGTGTGCCTTTGTCGGGTGGAAGGAACCGCCCAACACTCAGTTTCTTCTACGCCGCTCAGGAGAGGTTACAGGGATGCGCTATGTCAACCTCTGGGATTCTAGTAATCCCGTGAAGCGCAAGATGAACCGCGCCGTGTTCTTCGAGTATTACCATATTCTCAAGGATACCATCCTGGAGATGCCGAGGCTTACTGAGGAAATGGCAGAACTCTATGGAACGAAGTTGGTCTTTTCTGCCAACTTGCATGAAATATATTTTCGCCCTCGCGGAATTCAGTCGGAAGAATGGGCCATAGGGCTCTACCGAATGACTACCCAGGACGTGGAGGACACTGTGAAGTCCTGGCTAGATGAATGGAAGCAGGCCGCTGAAGCTGCTGCCACAATGCCACCCCCTGAGGCACCAGAGAAAGAAAAGGGCAAGGAAAATATCAGGCAAAAGAATGGTGAAGGTCCATCAGGACCGGCTACCAAGAAGCAGAAGCTGTCGCACCCCACAGAAGTGACTAGAGATCCCTATGAGATCCTTGTCGCAAGGCTCAACCAGTACTTGAAGGAGCCATTTCAGGAGCTGCGTGCCTCTCAGGCCAATATTAGAAGTGCTCTGGATCTGCAGCTGGTGGAGTTGAAAGGTCTCGCAGGACGAATTGCACAGACCCATGCGCCAGCATCCTTCTTGTAGGCGCCACAAGCATATACAAGCACCGAGCGGGTTGAAGTACCTACAGAGAGGCACACTGTCGTCCACATCCCGCCTGCAAGCATGACACTCCCAGATCCTCTGGCTACACCTCAGGTAAGCGCGGTTGGCCCTGTTGAAATAAATTTGTCACTAATTCCATTGGAAACTCTACAGTTGGTTCACGAGCAGGCCTCTACTGAGCCGAGAGCTAGGGAGCTCTCCACATTCCATGCCAATCAAAGACTGCAGACGCAGGAAGTAGAGCTAAGGGAAGGCTATAAGGATATCTCTGCACAGCTTGCACTTCATGAAGCGCGAGACACTGGGCTAAGGAATGCCGTCGATGAAATCACCAAGGAGCTGTCGGCCTGCCAGATTCAACCAGACCTTCCTTTAGTTGAGAAAATGCAACACATTGGCAGAAGAGCGAAAGACCTAGAACAGCAAGTAGTTGCTATGGCTGAGGACCATAGAAAGCAGCTCGCCGAGTTGGAAGCTCGTGTTGTAGTGCCTCCCGCAGATGATAAGCAAGAATGACTTGAAGCACTACGCATAGCTTCTACCCAAATGAAGTGCAGAACAGATGAAGCCCATCAGTTAATGATGCAAGCTATGCAGGCTTGGGCTGAGCTCGAGAAGCTCCCTTCTAAAGTTGCCCTTTTGGAACAGGTGAAAGCAGCAGAACAGTCCCTAACTGTTCTGAACGAAGAAGCTAAGCCCTTGGAAGGCTTAGCCAAAATAAGAAAGATGAGTGAAGTCTGCAAAGTCCAGCAAGAACTGCACAGGCTCAGAGACAAAGATGCTACTCTCGCCAACATCATTCAGCCGTTTATGGATGAGTATGCTGAACTTGCTGCCCAAGCAGAGGACAAGGTCAAAGCATTTGTTGAGTCTCAAGAGTTGGTCGATGTCACAGAAGGAGAAGAAGCTACTTCAGACCTGGTGCAGACAGCCACGAAGTGCGTGCAAGACATGGACTCCGCTATTGCGCAGTGGAAGCAAGCCTTCGCTGCGACCCAAGCAAAGTCAGATGCACAAGTAAAATGACCACAAGCTAGTGCAAGTGGCTCGGGGACGAGCCACAAGTAAGTGTTAGGGGCCTGTTGGAGCATAGGCCGCAGCTATGGTAAAGCTGCCAAGTTTTAGGAAAAAGCATTAAGTTTTGAAGGAAAAGTGATAATTTTGAGGAAAAGCACCATTTTTGGGCAGAAATGAACAGTGCGCGGTACAGCGCCAGATGGACGAGCTCACCGCAGATTGCAGGACGGAAATCGCGGAGCTCGCACGCACAAGTCAAAGGAAAGGGTAAATAAGGCAGCCGAGTAGAAAGCTCAACCACCATAGTAAATGAAGCGGCGGAATAGAGGGCCCAGCTGCCCTCATTAAGGCAAAGTACAGGAGTTATGGTTTCTCGGACCAAGGAAGAGCAACGGGCCGAAGCATTAAAGGCAAAGGACAAGGAGCAAAGAACGATGAAGCAGCACCCATACCCGCGATCTACGCCGAAAATTGCGGAGTCTGTAGGAAGTTGCAACGTGACTGCAAGCGGTGCCTACAGTACACCTAGCCGTGTCCGCAGTTAGGGTTTTTGGGGATCACTGTTGGGAAAGGCCCATAGTTTTGTAAAGGTGCGACCCTCAGGGCCACCTATATATATGTGTAATTGAAAAGGGAAAAAAGTTAGATAGTCACTGAGTTACACGGACAGTCTAAGTTGATGTCTGAGTCATTTGTATTGATGTATCTTTTAAGTTGTTAACGATCATTCTGTGCATGTAAGAAGACCGCGATCTTGCAGGAAGACCGCTTGGCGTAAGGGCCATTATATGTATCGACCAGTCGCAAGAGGACTGAGAGGGAAATGTAATTGTATGTCTTTGTCATGGTAATATCTGTAGAAGAAGAGAATAGATCTAAGAGAAGGGATCCCAGCTATGTGCGTGGAGTTTCCCAGAAAGATCTAAGGCTGCAGCTGTGTGCACAGCGGAACTATGTTATCCCCATCTCAAGATAATATAAAACACAGTTCCTGTGGATGTAGCTTCCCTCCTGGAAGTGAACCACGTAATTCTTATTGTTGTGGTGATGCTTTATGTGATTGCAGTTCTTTGCTTTACTGTCTATGTTTCTATGAATGTTTTTCTATCTTTACGAATGATTATGTAAATTAAATCCTTGAAAGCTCCCTTAGAAGTTGTACTTGTGCATTGTCGAAGGAGTCTATAAGAACACTGTCGCCGCAACGCTAAAGGAGTGTGTTACTGCGTTGTGGCACAAGGGCAGAGACTATACATAGTGTATCGAAGATAACAGGTAAAAGACTCGTGCGTAGGTGCGGAGCTACCGTGCAGCTTGGCTGAGAAGAGTGAGTTCCAGCGCTGTGGCGCTGTGAGATCTGTGAAAGAGTAAGACGCTCTGTTCAGGGGTTACCTCGAAGAAGGGAAGAGAGAAGACTGTAGACTCCACACCACCTAGGTTAAGGAAACCTAATTCCTTAGCCCCCCCATAGCCACTTCGGGTGAGACTTCGGGCTGCTGCGTAGCTCATTACCGAAAGGGCCAGTGCGCCAAAGGGGTGTTTGTTGCTGCGCATCCTGAAAACCCGGGTCTATCCAGAAAGCAGCCAGCACTAATCAAGGCTTCAACCATCTTTCATTTAATAAGTTCAAATGATTCTACACATTTTTTTTGTCCATGTAAATTCAACATTTACTTTGAGTAGCTCCTCCAGGGGAAATGTCATATCTGAATAGTGAAAAATGAATTTTCTATAGTACACTCTATGTCCTATAAATATTTTGACTTGTTTAGGGTTCACAGGAGGCTTCATGTTAAGGATGAATTTGATCTTTTCCAAGTCGACCTTGATTCCTTTCTTGCAAATGACATGGCCTAAAATTATTCCAATGGGTGTAGCAGAGATACATTTATTTATATTCAATGATAGTTGGATATGTTTACATCTTTCTAACATCATTAAAAGCCATTGAACATTATCTATTATCATTTTATATATCGTCCATTCATCGAAGTACCAAGCCATGGTTTTATATAATAATTCCTGTAAAAACTTGATCACGATTATGGAAATTACTATAGGTGCATTTTTCAATCCAAAGGGCATAACCTTGTATGTGAATGACCCAAATTCACACACAAATGTAGTCTTATGTTTATATTATTTTTGTATGGGAACTTGATTGTACTCGGAAAAACCATCTATGAAGGAGTAACATTCATGACCGAAAAATTCATTGATGATTTTGTTTTCAAAAGGTGTAGGGAACATATATGTAATATTTACTCTGTTTAATCCTCTGAAGTCGACACAAATCCACATTCTTTATGGGCCATGCTTCTTAGGCTATATGACAATTGGACTAGCCCATTCTGATTAGTCGACTGGATATATGATTCTAGAAGTTAGCATATTTTTTATTTCTTTCTTAACTATATCCTTATATCTATGAGCCTATGATTTATGCGGTCACTTATTAACAGGTTTTGTATCCAGCATAATATCGATCTTCATTTATCCAATTTCTTGCACCAAGCATTTTATATCTTTATAATCTTTGGAAAAGATGTCCTAGTATTCTTTCAAAAGATTCGTTATTTTTGTTGTCTGTTGCTCCAGCCAGTAATCTCCATTTTTTTTTAATTTGGGTCTTTTTTCATTGGATATGTCAACTTCTCTAGTATTGATTTCTCCATCCATCCATTCCATGGATTTTTATTTGTCGATTTTTGTTCACCTTCTTTAAATTTTGTAAATGATGACAGGAAATATTTCTCTCTTAGCTCTCCATATTATTTGTTATTTTATGTTGATACTTTCATAATTGATTTAATTAGGTAGAATATACTAGGATGATCTCTTTTCCATCTGAAACTTTTCCATAAGATATTATCATTTTCAAGGTAAGCAAGTCAAGAGGTGGACATGTTGCTTCTGGTCAGTCATAATATTATTGCAAGTTCGGAGGTGGACATGTTGCTTATGTTCAGTCGTAATATTATTGCAATTCGATTTTGGTCTATGAGTAGATGTAGTCCCAACTGCATCGACTGGTCATTCTATTGGTTTGATATGAATTTCTTGTACAGCTTCTCTAAGACAATCTTCTGCAGGAGTAAATGAAAATTCCTTGATGAATTTTTCTTTAAGTGAATTCCAATTAAATGTATCACCTCATGCTTCCTCAATTTTATACCATTTACTAGGCAAGTCGTCCAATGTACTTGGGAATAGTGTGTCCATTCCCTTTCATCACAGTAACTTAGTCTTTTCCATTCCTTTTTGTAGTAATTAAAATGGCCGACTGGATCTTGATCTTGGGTAAATTTGGAATTTCTACCTGCGTTGTCAACTTCTTTCCTCATAATTGCTCAAAAACGTAATTCGGGGTTTTTGTCCAAGTCTAAATATGGGACTAAGGAGTATCCCACCAATGCATATCTTGACCCGTGAATGTATCAACTAAAATTTGTAGTCATCCTTTCTCTCCGACATTTTTACAGATTTCATCGACATGACTAGATGGAGACTTGTGCTCCTTATACTGAAGCAATGGTAAGTTGGCCGTTTTGTTTATAGCCGGTACCAAAGTTGGATACTCCCTTTCTTTCTTTTCGAATACTTTCAAAATTATAGATATAGAAAAAACATTTTGCACTGCATGTTAGGGAATGGCTTCGATCATCTAGAATTCTCATGATTGAGCTTCACAGTTCTCAATCTAGTAATCGTGTAATTGTAAGTAGTATTTTTTTGTAATTGGCATGGGTGAGCCCAAATGGATCTCTTGATTTTAATTAGTCTCAACAGAGTCTTCGTTATTCTGCATGACTTGATACAGTCGCCTTATATCTATGTCATTTTCATCAAGCTTGGGCCAAGGTCTTTCTTGGGACAAGTATATGGGTACAATGACATTTTTAGATTATCCTTTTAGATTTATTCTATCCTTTTGTAATGATATGTAAGCCTTCATCTTTCTTCCCCACATTCGATCAACTAATGCAGGGAAGGACTTAGAACCTTCTTTTGGATTAATTACTTCAAAATCAACTTGAGTGTCGATACCCATTATTGCAGTATTAACATTATTCCACACTCCTATTGGTTCAATTAAGCTCTACTCAGAAATTTTAAGATTAATACCTGACTTAGACAATTTTGATCAACCTAGTATTTCCCAAGTAGACCTTGTCATTATAGTTTCTTGTGATTTGAATTCAAGGACGACTTGCGAGAAACAATATCCTTTGACTTTGAGGTCAACCAATGGATCGATATAAACATTTTCTTTTTTATTTAGTTGACATAAATTTTATAAATATTATCATTCCTAGGATTACTCCTTACCATGTACATCAAATCAATTAATAGAGTGATGACATATTCTGTTGTTAGAAGTTGCAACAATTCATTAAGAGTTTTATTTCTTGATTCTTGAGTATCTTCCTTAGATGCTAGATATTAAAGAAAATTTGCAGCATTATTAAAAATATCCATGTGTTTATGAGGATTAGGATAATTATTCTCTTTACTATGAATTTTAGTAATGTGTTGGTTGTCGCCTCTAGTTATCGTTCCTTTTCTAGTAATAATGTGCATATTTTTAGAATTTAGTGCTTCATGCTTAGGTACACCAGATGAGAGATTAATGTTCTTCTTATTGATAATATTTTTTAGGGTGATGGGGAAATATTTTAATGAATGATCACCCACCCCACATTTTATACAAAATTTGAGATCTATCTTGTTCTTTCTGGGACAGGCGAGACTCAAATGTTATCCGCTATATCATATGAAACATTGAAACTTCCTTTCACCAAGAGGACGATTACCTTTATTTTTAGTACTATTATATCTTCCATGACCATTGTAATTTCCTTGTCAATTGTAGCCATTATTTTTTTTGTTATTGTTTCTGAAGTCTTGATCATTTTGGTCATTTTGATCAACGATCTGAGCTTGATAGGCCGACTGGTATGTCACATACCCAAGTTCTAAACATTTTATGTTATGCAGAAAACATTATGTTTTATTTTTATTGTAAATTTTTATGACTATTGACCAAGTGGGGTCAAGGGTGACTGTAATTAATTACTTTGAATACTTTATTATAAATAAATAAAAATGGAGACAAACATCCAAAGGAGATTGTTGAATGAGTGTTCACTAACCGACTAGTAGGAATGGACTGGAGTGGAGAGCAAACTGAAAATTGGTAGCATCCTCAACTCACTTCTAACTGTTGCATGGGGAAACTTCCCTACTTTTATGGTCATGTTCCCCAAGAAAGTGGAACTGATTAGGTGGCTCATTTACTGAAATAAGCTGACCAAAAGACCTGGGCATGCTACTTATCTACCCATCGAATTCAGCAGGGGTTGTTCATTCTTACCTTGTGATAATTTATGAGCACAAGAGATTCGATGAGGGGAAGGTTATAAGTGATTGAGTGAGTTAAGACTGCATTCTGAACTAGTGCAGCCACATTGTTGAGTCCAATATTGCTAAAGGCAGGAAGTACCACTGTTTAGTGCTACTGCTGAGTTGCAGAGGAATTTATTCCATTACTCCATACAGCATCTTCATCCTGGTGGTTCAGTGAAAAGGCTTGGGGGTCCTAAGGGAAGTAACTTGGCTGTCTTCAGGAGCAGGTTGGGTGGAACGGGCTCCTTTGGCTATTTGTTTCTTCTTCTACAGTTACCAGGTTCAAATTGTGTTATCTTATTTACTTCTGTCAAGTTAGTAAAATAAATCTGAATGTTTTATGTTATCATTTTTTCAATTAAATCTTAGATATCCTGGACTATTAATGAATATTTTACTTCTGTAATTTATAGTTGTTAGGATAACATGCAATTTGGATGATATAGTTAAATGATTGAATGATTGAATAATAATGCTTCCCTACATTTTTCCACACACTGGTTATAGTACCGTACTCTAGTACAGGGAAGGATAATTAAAATAGATCATAATGATATTGTACAGTGAATAATTTAAAATATTTCTTTTATAAACAGGTCTATATTATTTCAGTACTACAATACTGTCTTCTTTCAGTAGACAGTTCAGAATCTAACTAGGAACCATAAAGTATTTTCATTGTATATGCTTAACAACAAAATCCTTGCTTTTTATTTATAACAGCATATTATTCTAAGTATTTCCTTTCAAATTTATAGCAGATACAGTCATTTGAATCAAATAACTTATATAGAGATTCGTTTAAAATATCAACTCACTATATAAACATTAACAAATTATTTGCATCAAATTGTACAATACAGAGAACATGTCTAAGTTAAACAACAACATAGTACAAGTATTTTATAACAAAAAATACTTAAATGATTGAATAATAATGCTTCCCTGCATTTTTCCACACACTGGTTATAGTACCGTACTCTAGTACAGGGAAGGATAATTAGAATAGATCATAATGATATTGTACAGTGAATAATTTAAAAGATTTCTTTTATAAACAGATCTATATTATTTCAGTACTACAATACTGTCTTCTTTTAGTAGACAGTTCAGAATCTAACTAGGAACCATAAAGTATTTTCATTGTATATGCTTAACAACAAAATCCTTGCTTTTTATTTATAACTGCATATTATTCTAAGTATTTCCTTTCAAACTATAGCAGATACAGTCATTCGAATCAAATAACTTATATAGAGATTCGTTTAAAATATCAACTCACTATATAAACATTAACAAATTATTTGCATCAAATTGTACAATACAGAAAACATGTCTAAGTTAAATAACAACATAGTACAAGTATTTTATAACAAAAATGAAGTTAATACTGTAACAGAGAAATAGTAAATTACATCTATAAACTTTATTATACGTTTTCAACATTAAGACATTTTATCACTATAAGTTTTCATTACGAATTTAAATATATAGTACAGGATAAATAGTATCTACTAAATCTATGTGATTTCCCAGGGTTCAAACCCTAAGCCTAAGCTTCTCTTATCTTTTCAAGTAATTAATTCGTTCGTATACAAAAACAAAGGAGTGTAACACGACCAGGGTTCGAAACCCTTAACAAAACTTTTAAACATAGTAAAGTTTCTCACAGTAGGGTTTACAACCCAACCATTACGGCTTTGTTTGTAAAACAAAACCTAAACATTATAACCCTTCAAAATACAGTGACGGGATCTACCTTAAACATTTATTATAACCATCAGACTTTGCAAATAACATTGAAATGCCAAAATATTACTCTATGCTTGTCAACATTTATTTCTTGCAAAACTGTATTCATACTCATGCTTTTCAAAATAAAAATAATACAAATTATGGTCGAGGGTTCAACCCTCCCTACATTACATAATAAACCAGAATCATTTTTCAAAACCATTCTTCAAGAATTCTTAACAAAAAAACTTAATCATTGCCGAATAAGTATTTCTGGACAGTGGACCAAACATTTCGATTTCGAAACAGTCATTTTATTTTAAACCTCAAAAGAAAATAACATATAGTAACCAAGGCAGTGCATCGTGAAGCCGATGAGAGCTACGAATCAAAGGTTAAGAACCTTAGAAAACAAAAATTCCTTACGACTTAGGTTTTTAGTACAACCAAGTCTGAAACACTTTTGAATCCCAGCAAAACCAAATTTATAAATAAACCAACTCTCATCTAAACAAACAAAAACTTGTATGATGCCAAGATCTTTGCAGTATCATGGATATCCTTCGGGATGTCACCGAGGCTTACCAGGGCCATATCAAAGCTTCCATCCCTGATTCGGGCCAACTGCAAACCTTTGCCGAGGAAGTGCACCTACCCAGAAAAGAAACACGACAACTGGTTAAACTCAAGACTGAGTTTTTAAAACAAAAGAATTTGTTAAACAATCACCGGAACTCAGAAAAAGGAACTATTTACTTCACTTGCAAATAACTGAAGCACGATTGGAGTATCCGGGCTTCATAAACGCATACAGTAATGGTTTAAGATTTCACTATCAACACCCGAAAGGAGCCAAACCCTGTATAAACTACTTATGACGAAGCGTGGTTTGAGTTTTCACCTCCATAAATGCTCCTGGTGACAGTAGAAGGTTTCACATTCGAACCCCCATAAGGGTTGAAACCTGTGTAGAATGCGAAACCTTGAAAACTCCAGTAACCATTACAAATAGCAGGTCACGGTATTGAAACCCTGGGAGGCAAATACAAGTAAGTGTTACAAACCTTGAGAATCAAAGAGCCTGTCAGCCTCCTTCCCCACTCCCACATGCAAAATGAATGCTACAGTATTTGTCTCGGTGAGCATTACATGGTGGAGTTAGGGTTTATCACAAAACTCGAGACTAGCCATGAGATCAACGATGCAGATCGAGCCACAAGGGCATGCCAGCTTTTGGATCACCAAATCCATTTAATTGCATTAAACACAAGAGCTACCAACGTCAAAGTGCTTACCAACGCATAACCCACTACGACGGTATTAGCTTAATGCATTTTCATAGCATAGGTTGTAAGCATAGAGTTAGGGTATGTTTTGTAAATTGTTGCAAGTTATATCATTCCATAGTTAGAACAATAATGTTACGTGCATCTAGTTTATGCATATGGTTCCTTATATAGTTTTAGGCATATAGTTTATGCATATTGAACATGCATATTAACCAAGTCTACATTTTGTAATAAGATCAATCTATTTTACGTGCATGAGACATATTGTAAATATTATGTCTATAGCCTACTAAATGGAAATATATTACCATATATATTCCACAAGTTTGGATAAAATGGAATGTATTATTAATACATTGTATATCTCGATAGTTCGAAATAGAAGTATGTGATGAAAACACAAGTTATTTCTCCATAGATTTGAATAGAGTAGGTTATCCTTTTGTTCTTCAAAATAGATAAAACCAAGCAAATTATACGAATACAAGATATATGGAGATAACCGATCAAATTTACATAAAATACCTGAGTTTGATTTGCAAGGCAGTTAATTTTCTCTACACATTCGTATTTCAACTTTAAAGGCTAAAATTGTACTGCAAGATTAATATGAAATGCAATGATAAACTTCAGTTGGAATTTCTCTGTCTTACATGCATTCTACAAATAGATTTTAGGAGCGTTAGCTATCAATAGCTAAGTAAGCCTTGGGGCGTACACAAGGACTCCTTCATTACAGTGAGACAATCAATTAGTATCTAGAATAAAAAAAATGTATAACATAGAACGAAAGTGACAATATACATGCAAACAATAAAGTATATAATGCAAGCATTTGAAATATTTAACATTCTGATGTTTGTTGTCGATAAATGATGTTACGACTTTTTAAGACACTAGTTAAGTTAACAGTTATTACAACAAGTGTCGTGTTTTCATAAGTAATCTAAACCCTTAGTCACTAACGACAGATTATAGAAGTTGTTGTCGTTAATCTCTTTTTGGATTTTATGTTTAGATGTGTTTTAAGTTAACATTTTAATACTTCCGCATAGCAAACACAAGCAGTTATTGCTACTTGAAAAAATTTAATTTTTAGTGAAATTTGGGGATGTTACATGGTACTTCTGCATCTTCTTCATATTCAACACACATTCTAGAGTAGTGTTTTAATTATCCTGATAGATTCCACACCATTTAGGTTTAGCATTATTTGCATTGTATGGAAAATATGTCATAGAGTGAGGCTTGAATCCTCCGCATATATCAAAGTAGTAACTCATGTGGACAGCTCGATAGTTATCATGTCTTGTTTCATTTGGGAATGTTCTTCTTTCATTTTGAAACTATCGTCGCTCATCATACCAACAATTATATTTAGTGTGGCCCTTTGTTGAGCATGTTGTACACCACATGTATCTATGTTGCAAAGCAAGTTGTTGAAGTGATCTTTGTATGATTTCCAATTTTTCTTCTACTCTTCTATCAACAGGTGCAACTATGAAAACTTTGTTAGAATCAAATTTTTGGGCTTTCTTTAACACATTCTCATATGTCAAGAATTCATATAAGCTCAACAGTGTTCGAATCCTAGGAAGGATCCCCATGATGAACCACTAGATCAATAGATTTTGATTGATTTGTATGATATTTGACTGAGTAAATATTTGAACATTTTATCATGCTCTCGAACTATTTTGATTGGAAATTGTGTGACGTATTTTAACTTCTTAGCACCTAAATGCATGTTGTCTTGATTCTAGAAATATTTTAGAATTTTTTTCTTGATTTTTTTATGGGTTGATTTTCAATGAAATTCATATACCAGGTAACTACTCTTTTACAATGACCACCTGCAAATTGTGCTATCTGTCGATTCTCATCATTAACAAGATTATATTTCCACATGGTTTCACATACAAACCAATGTATTCAAGGTTCTTCGTCCCCATCAGGATGTGTACTAAATTATGAAAAGCCATATTGGAAAGATTTTGATTATTCCCTGGAATGAAATTAGCAGTTTAGTGGTACTTACTATTTTATGTCGAGTTGTGTGCCATGATATTCAAATTTATTCTATTGAGTCTTCGTTCTAAATTTAGACCTCTAACTGAATTCATGCTTCAATCGGTAATGTTGCTAGCGGCGGGGTACCTCCACGTGTTCTGAATAGAATAAATGAAAATTGTTTCTTCCGAATTCATGTGAAAAAGTAATCTAGTCACCATGAAGTGGTCTCCTGGTATCATTCAATCCACAATTCATCCACATTCATCTATTTGATAGCGTATGCTACTTTCACCACCTCCAATTCCCAAGTCACACTCGATGATTTGTCTTACACTTGGACAATAAGTCAAAAGCATCAAGAGTGGATCTATGGAACTCATAACTTCAAGAATTACTAGCTGTGGAACTTTTGGAGTTTCCTCCATCGACTGAGGTCCTTTGAACGGTGTTGGAACCTCATCCTTTCTCTCAACTATTCGACTCTCCCTTGATTCAGGTAAACCTTTTGGCTAATCAACCTTCTCAACCGGTTTCTTCATATTCCTCTTTTTATGAAGTGAAATTAGAATGTTCCTAAGTTCTTCCCATTTTTTCCATCATTTACCCCTTTCAATTTTTTGAATGTCAATTGTCTACTTCTGGTTGGCCATATATTTTTTGTCGATTCGTACTTGAGTTTTCCCTAGATTCATTCCATTTTCATTTTATCGACTAGTATCATCTATTGATTCCTTTCACGTAGTTAGTGTCCCCCCCATTTCCTACCCGAATACTAACAAGAGACGGGTGTGGTTTTAGTAATGATGCTCATTTAATGAGAAAATATTCCCACTCTCTTTCTCGGACGACAAAGCAATCCCATTATTTTTTCCTTTTTCCCCAACATGTGCAACCAGGTTGTAATGGAGGTCAAGGTTCAACTATGTCGCCAACTCCTTTTTTAATTAAAAATTTATATATCAAGTACAAAATCTTACAAAAAATACTATCTTGCTAATCGTTATAAAACCATCTGACATTATCCAATGAAGTTCTTTCTTCTATGGATTTCTCTTCGCATAAATCATCAGTTATCTTCTCAAGTGACTCATGCAAATTTTTTCATCCACCGTTACATATATTTTGCATCAAAATTATTTCATTCTAACCTTCTAGTTTTCTCATGAACTCTATCGAGAAATTTCATTATTTCATGAGGAACAACATCTATAAATCATTCATGTGATTCTATAAATAACTTTTCTCTTTCCTTTGCAAGAGTCAAGCTGTTCCTTCTAGCATAATTTTGAATGTAGTTTGCAATTTTTATATTCCACCACTCTTGGATTTCTTCCTCGCTCACCATTTATGTACGGATGTTCATTTTGTTTCCTGTTTTAGTACTACTAGAAATGAAACCAATGTTATAATATATGGGATTACATTAGGTTACCAATAGTGCATTTTAACAGATGTCATCTATTGTGGGACGAGGGTAGTTGCGGTTCACCTTTGTTGATATCAAAATTCATGAGGCGTGAGTTGGAAGGGTCGACAAAACCAAGTGCATTAAGTACGGCCTTTCGTTGAGTTGGGAAATATTGTATCACCTCTAATGTGGGCATCGTATCGAGTGACTGAGCCAAGTCATACACAATACTGTAATTATGGGTGACATTCATATCGGGGTTATTAGGGGTGTGTCTAAGTGGGATCTTGGGATCCATGGGATCTGTTCACCACTTGGGAATGGTATCTACAAAGACCCCCCAAGGGGATAGGTACGTCTTCCACTTCAAGGGATCCAAGCCTATCATAACCTTTGGATCGAGTATGGAGGTTAACATCTAGCCTGTAGATGTTCTGGAAAGAGTGGTCACTGGAGGGGCGGGGTTCCTACTGCTAAGTAATGAGCCTTTGATTGGAAAACGGTTGCTGTAATACAACGGTTTGAAATTGTGTAGGGTTAGGGACCTAATGGGGATTTACTATTGTCTTATTTTTGGCTTCCACTAACTGTTTGCAGTCAAGGATAATATGAGAATGGTGAGTGTAGCTAGGTTATTCACACTAGCTAATGCAGAAGTACACTTACTAAGGGATATGAGATTCTTAGTAATAGTTCGTGAATGTGATGTGATGCGCATGCAAAAAAAATAGTAGAAAGTAAAAATGCTAAAATTTAATATAATAAAATCAAATCTAAACTAAAATATTCAACACCGATGACTCAAAAAATGCTTTTGTATTATAGTAGAAATGGATTTACAACATGGGTTTACCTCAAAATGGTGAGAATGTATGGGCCCTTGTAGCTGTAGAAGTGATAGTGATCTGGGTATCCAATGTCTCTTTCTCTCCACCGAATGCTCACAGGTAGCCAAAACTTAACTAGAATGGGGAAACACAAGATCAAAGGGAGGCTAGGGTTTTAGTAGGAATTTCAGCAGAGTCTCGGTAGGAAAGAGTGAATGTATGTCAAAATGGGGGCCTTCACCACCATTTTATAGAATTTTTGGGTGGTGGTTTTCTTATCCCATGGTTTCAAGTAGCCACTAGTATTGGCCAGTGGTATTTGATGTTTTCCCTCCTTTTTTTCTTTATTTTGAATATTTTTCCCCTTTTCCTTTTTTTTATATTTTTCTTTTTGGGGATTTTGACTATTTTTGAGGAATTTAATTAATTTCTTGAGGGAAATAATTGTTTTTCCCATTTAATTGGAAAATTAGGGGGTTTTGGTTTATGGATGCCAAATAGTAGGAAAAATGGATGAACGGTTTATGTGACAGGGAGATGAGCTAGGTGAACAATTTCTGGGTGTTAAGAGTGAGTGTAGTGACCATATTCTCTGAAAATGGAGCAGGAGCAATTGTTCCTCGGGTTAGCATTCTTTTTTTTCTTGGGGTGGCTATTTTCCCCTGCATTCTGGTTACCCGGGTGTTGGTTCTACTAGGGAGGGGGATTGTCCCATTGCCCCTACTACTGGTTTTGTTTGTTCTTTCTCTTTTTCTTCCCCTGATTTTGAGGGTTTTAGGGATTTGTCATGTTCCCATTTTGTTAGAACCATGAATTAGATCAAACCCAATGGATCCTAGTGATATATTGGAATTAATTAATTAATGAGGGGCTAAGTTAAGGCATTAATTAATTAGAAGTTGTTGAATTTATTTTCTTAAGTTTATTATGCACTTGAAATAATTATTTTTCATCCATTAAATAATTTTATCTTAAATAAAAGAGGATAATGCTCCACAAGTGCGCCTTAGTGGATGAGGTTGAATTTGGAGATGACTTGCAGAAGAAGTTAGGAGAAAGAATCCAAATCTAGAAAATGAGGAAAAAGGAAAGAAAGTTGGTGCAAATCAGAAAAGTAGCAAAAACTCAGGAAAAGCAGCATAAAGCAGAAAGCAGCACAAAAGCATAAAGCAAGATCAAATCAGAAAAGCATGAAAGTCCAAAAAAGCAGGATAAGTTAGAAAATCCAGAAAAAAGCAGAAAAAGCTAAAGCAGAAAAGGAAAAAGGAGGAAAGCAAAGCAAAAGGGGAAAAGAAGGAAAACTAGATTTTCTTATCCACTCATGAGGGTGCATTAGCCAAGGATACTTGATCCTCGAGTCATCCTCCATATATAAATAAAGGAGTGTGCACTCTATTCAAATATTTTTTCAGTTTGAGTATTGGTTTGAGAGTAATTGTGCCTCGGAGACTTGGGAGATGTGCCCCTAGTCCAAGCTGGGTGATGTGCTCCTGCTTCCTATGAGAGGATGATGGAATTAAGCCATTTTAAATGATTTTATTGTAGGCCATGTATCTAATTCAAGGCTGGTTCGAATTCAGAAGAAGTGTCATGAAGGCTGTGGTTCGAATCTTCAAGCTTCCTGTCGATTTCCAGTGCTAGTTTATTGTGTTGAGAGGATAGGGGTTCTTGTGATATTTTGAGAATCCTCTTGGATTAAATTTAACTAGAATGGGGAAACACAAGATCAAAGGGAGACTAGGGTTTTAGTAGGAATTTCAGCAGAGTCTCGGTAGGAAAGAGTGAATGTATGTCAAAATGGGGGCCTTCACCACCTTTTTATAGAATTTTTGGGTGGTGGTTTTCTTGTCCCATGGTTTCAAGTAGCCACTAGTATTGGCCAGTGGTATTTGATGTTTTCCCTCCTTTTTTTCTTTATTTTGAATATTTTTCCCCTTTTCCTTTTTTTTATATTTTTCTTTTTGGGGATTTTGACTATTTTTGAGGAATTTAATTAATTTCTTGAGGGAAATAATTGTTTTTTCCCATTTAATTGGAAAATTAGGGGGTTTTGGTTTATGGATGCCAAATAGTAGGAAAAATGGATGAACGGTTTATGTGACTAGGGAGATGAGCTAGGTGAACAATTTTTGGGTGTTAAGAGTGAGTGTAGTGACCATATTATCTGAAAATGGAGCAGGAGCAATTTTTCCTCGGGTTAGCATTCTTTTTTTTCTTGGGGCGGCTATTTTCCCCTGCATTCTGGTTACCCGGGTGTTGGTTCTGCTAGGGAGGGGGATTGTCCCATTGCCCCTACTACTGGTTTTGTTTGTTCTTTCCCTTTTTCTTCCCCTGATTTTGAGGGTTTTAGGGATTTGTCATGTTCCCATTTTGTTAGCACCATGAATTAGATCAAACCTAACGGATCCTAGTGATATATTGGAATTAATTAATTAATGAGGGGCTAAGTTAAGGCATTAATTAATTAGAAGTTGTTGAATTTATTTTCTTAAGTTTATTATGCACTTGAAATAATTATTTTTCATCCATTAAATAATTTTATCTTAAATAAAAGAGGATAATGCTCCACAAGTGTGCCTTAGTGGATGAGGTTGAATTTGGAGATGACTTGCAGAAGAAGTTAGGAGAAAGAATCCAAATCTAGAAAATGAGGAAAAAGGAAAGAAAGATGGTGCAAATCAGAAAAGTAGCAAAAACTCAGGAAAAGCAGCATAAAGCAGAAAGCAGCACAAAAGCATAAAGCAAGATCAAATCAGAAAAGCATGAAAGTCCAAAAAAGCAAGATAAGTTAGAAAATCCAGAAAAAAAGCAGAAAAAGCTAGAGCAGAAAAGGAAAAAGGAGGAAAGCAAAGCAAAAAGGGAAAAGAAGGAAAACTAGATTTTATTATCCACTCATGAGGGTGAATTATCCAAGGATACTTGATCCTCGAGTCATCCTCCATATATAAATAAAGGAGTTCGCACCCCATTCAAATATTTTTTCAATTTGAGTATTGGTTTGAGAGTAATTGTGCCTCGGAGACTTGGGAGATGTGCCAGTCCAAGCTGGGTGATGTGCTCCTGCTTCCTATGAGAGGATGATGGAATTAAGCCATTTTAAATTATTTTATTGTAGGTCATGTATCTGATTCAAGGCTTGTTCGAATTCAGAAGAAGTGTCATGAAGTCTGTGGTTCGAATCTTCAAGCTTTTTGTCGATTTCCAGTGCTAGTTTATTGTGTTGAGAGGAGAGGGGTTCTTGTGCTATTTTGAGAATCCTCTTGGATTAAATTTATGTAATTACAGTAATTATGATCCTATTATATCATTCATAAACTTCAATATTGCAAAATTCTGAAATATTCTGATTTTTCTACACCCCTTGTAGATTTGCATAAAATTTGACTAGTTTCCAAAATGCATTTGATAAATGAATGATTCTTGATCCAAATGAATTAATTCTTGTTTCTGTAGTTTTTTAATATGTCATATTAATTATTCCAAGTCTCATATCATAATTTCCTGAGCCTTCATTGACTGTTTGGAAGTCCTGAATTCTAACTAGTTGTGTAACCCTAGTAAGCCATTTTTGTCATATCTTTGTGAGTTAATCAGAAATTTTTATAACTTTATGGAATTAAAAATGACTGTAAATTGATTTTATTTATCCTTCTAAATTCATAATCCTTCACCCATATCTTCCAGACAATGAATAGTGAAGTACTAGTTTGCATATGCTGGGGTGTCCAGGAGCATTGTAGTAGAATTAAGCCTTGCTAATTTCGAACAATCAATAGTCTCAGTTCTTTTTTAAAAGGTATTATCATCTATCACAGTCCTCCTCCCATCTAGAGTGCTTTATTTTTCCTACCTCCAGTAAAACTAGCCCACTGAATCCATTGATTTTAGTTGAGTCTGGTAGGAGATTGAGTTAGTGTATCATCAACCCTAGTTGGTACATTACAGGATTTTTTTTGTTCAACTTCTCAAACTTTTGATTTTTTTGTAAAAAATCAGGTTGAACTAGATTTACCCCCATGTGAGGTGTGGGGGTTTGACCATTAGTACATGGAAACATGTGTCACGTCCCCCATCACCTTGGTGCCCTTGAAAGGGTATGGGAGACAACCATATACATTTTTTTTCAAACAATTATCTCGGTTTTTACAAGCATCTGCAATGGCCTTCGATATGCAATCTGCAATCTACCTTGCCGCAATCCGCAGTCAGAATTCGGAAGTCAGATTTCCCAATTTACCTTTCTGAAGAAATACGATCCTAACTTCCGCATTCCATAGTGCGGGAGTCGGAAATGGGGAATGCCAAATCTCTCGGCAACGAAGAATTACGATCCCAACTTTTGTATTCCACAATGTGGAATTCGGAAATGTGGAGTGCCAAAATGCATGGTCCCGGAGAATTACGATCCCGACTTCCGCATTCCGCAGTGCAGAAGTCAGAAATGCGGAGCGCCAAGATGCCCGGTACCGAAGAATTACAATCCCAAATTCCGCATTTCGCATTGAGGAAGTTGGAATTGTGGAGCACCAAAACACTTGGCACTACAGAAATGCGCCCCCAACTTCTGCATTCCGCAATGCGGATGCAGAAATTCGGGAGATGTCCATGCCATGTCACAGCCAACTTCCCAGCCTGATAACTTCTTCATCCTTAGACCCAATTGGACAATTACGGTACCATTGGAAAGCTCTTGGAGAGAAATATACACTTGTGTGATCCCATAACACATCTGAGGACTCTAACCTTTCCTCATTTCCAATCAAAAATCTTCCCTGAATCCCATCAAAACCTTCTTACCCCACTGCCAAAATCCCTAGAATCACCCTTCCAATGTCCCTTCCTCCATTTGATCACAAAGGGGTGCATGAACACATCAGGGGCGGTGTATAAATCCTTCCCCAACATCATATGATGAAGTACAAACCCTCCACGGATATGTGCAATGCATAGCAACAAACAAAGTGGAATTAAATCTAATGAATGCATCTACCACATACAGGGTTAGCAGCATATTAAGCTCAAACAATTGGTGAAGTGTTCAAACATGGACTCAGCATCATACTCAGGCCTATACATGGTCTTCATACTAGTCAATTTCATGCAATCATTCATTCAAATAACTTGAACATAACAAGCAGACATAACATAGGAAAATTAGCATCAATTAACACCACAGAAAGAACTTATCTTTAAATGGAACTGTCTAAGCAACTGGCTAAGTGAGAGCAACGTTCCACCCAACCATAGGTCTCTATCCAACCTATACTCTTTAATCTAATAGACCACCCCCAAGTTGGTTTGTGTATCCACTCAGGAGGGCTAAATAGGTTCTCTCACAATCAAGGATCCACCCTAATGCTAAGCCAACATACAGTTAGTTTTATTAAGCATGTAAGAGAACATGGAGGATGATGCTAAGCCAGTGAACTCAACCACACAGCTACATGCATCTCAAACTACTCAACAAACATGAAACCCACAATATCTACCTCACACAACACAACGAAGGCCCCCTTCTCTGTTGCACAGTCCCTCGGGGCCCCTTCCCTCTAGTTCTCTTCAGGTTGAGTATAGAAAGGTCCAAACTGTTGCTTTCATGAGACTTTATCCTTCACTAGGTTTATCAAGCAAATCCAACCTCTGTTTAATCTTCTTCTATGTTATTCTAGGTAGAATCTTCTCAGGGTTGCGGCTGACGCTCTACCCCATAGCTCAGTCTTCTTCTATCAGATCCAGGTGTTCTCACGGGTTTTCTAAGTTGTTCACGTTCTGTAATTTCTCCCGGGGGTTTGATCCATTGCTATTCCAATCGATTTAATTCCTACGCAGGGTTTCTATGTGATTTCAGATCTACCCATTCATGCTTACACAGAATCGTGATTTTCTTCCTTCTGCTCCACTATTGGGCTCTGCAATGCATGATAACTTAGGTTGTTGGTCAAGAATGGGATATGGATTAGGGTGAGCGAATTCCCAGGAGGTAGAGAAGCTTAATGGATAAGAAAAAACAGATCCATACCCTTCCATACGAATTTTCAGGGCTTCTCCATAGTCTATCGACCTCATGAACAGGTTTTATCAACCACCTTCTTACAACATAATTAAATGTCAACAAGGGAGTCAAATGGTTTCACAAAATGACATGTGGCAGCATGGGTTCCAATCCCACAACCCCATCACCTCTCCCTAGTGGATACACATGCCCCCCTCTTATTGGTTGCCTCCATAGCTATTTTTCTTGGTATTTTATTGCAATATTTAATATTTACATCATTTACAATACCTCATGGCTTAATAGCACATGGATAATCAGAATGTCAAATACTTTCCTTTTAAATAAAACCTGAGCATCCTCTAGTGGGGCCTTGGCCTTGAGCTCCACACTAGGGAAAACATACATTGAATGTATACAATATTTACATTTAAGCCAATAAAACCTAAGGGTAAAAATGGGGATGTTACAATTCCCTCCCCCTTAGAATAACACTGTCCTCATTGTTCTCAAAACTGAACAAAAATGGGAATGCCTCTCTCATGGAATCCTCCAGCTCCCATGTAGTCTCTTCGGGACTAAGGTGCTTCCATTGCACCTTCACCTGTCCAATGGCTCTATTCCAAAGAAAAGTGACCTTCTTATCGAGGATGCGCATAGGCTCCACTTGGAACTCTCCCTCGGGTTCCACCTATATCACATGCCAATCAATTATGTGATTAGGATCATGTACATATTTCTTAAGCAAAGAGACATGGAAAACATTATGAGCTCTCATGTTAGCAGGAAATGCAATCTTATATGCA
The DNA here is from genome assembly GCA_027924585.1 of Larix kaempferi. Lineage (NCBI taxonomy): Eukaryota > Viridiplantae > Streptophyta > Pinopsida > Pinales > Pinaceae > Larix > Larix kaempferi. The sequence goes on along the minus strand of BSBM01000138.1, from coordinate 6,740,818 downwards.
GCTGCCCCTATCCTCTCAAGGAATTCAAATGGCACACAATATCTTGGTTCCAACTTGGCACAACTCCCCAACTTTAGGGAAATTTTCCTTGCCTTCACTCTTAAGCAAACATGGTCTCCAATATGAAACTCCTTATGCACTCTTTTCAGATCTGCATAACTCTTATGCATGTTCTGTGTTGCCTTCATATTCTTCCTGATTTTAACAATCTCTTTTTCCATCTCCCTGATCATCTATGGTCCAAGCACTACCCTGTTCACTGGAGTGTCCCAATTCATTGGAGTCTTGCATCCTTTTCCATACAATACTTCAAAAGGACTCATCCCTAATGAAGCATGATGTCCATTGTTGTATGCACATTCTACCAAATGTAGGTAGTCTTCCCACTTGGATGGTTTATCCATCACATACATCCTCAACATGTCTTCAAGAATCTGATTCACCCTCTTAGTCTGACCATTTGTTTGACAATGATATGTTGTACTAAAATTCAACTGAGTCCCCAATTCCTGGAATAATTCCTTCCAAAAATTGGATGTGAACTTTGTATCACGATCTGAAATTATTGCCTTGGGAAATCCATGCAATCTCAATATCTCCTTCATGAATATATTTGTTCTGTCATTGGTCTTATGAGTGGACTTGACTAGAATGAAGTGAGCTACCATTTATAGCTTGTCCACCACTACCATGATTGAATCATGCTTCCTAACTGTCATTGGAAAACCTATTGTAAATCCATAGAAATTACTTCCCACTTCCATTCTCGAATGGGCAAAGTCTGCAACAATCCTGTTAGATGTTGATGTTCTTCCTGAACTTGTTGGCACTTTTGACACCTAGCAATGTATTATGCTATGTCTGTCTTCACTCCATGCCAAAAGTACTGCTTTCTTGTTGTTGTTATAGTCTTTTGATATCCTAGGTGTCCAGAATATGGAATTTGATGTATCTCATCCATCACTATCCTATTCAAACCTGCATTATTTGGAATATGTCGTCTAGTACCCTGATAAATGAGAACATCATCTTCACCAAGTTGATATCCTGCACAATTTTCATCCACATTTCCCTGCTGCAATATTTCTTTGATTTGAAGGTAAGCTTCATCACTGGTTTGAGCTTCGAGAGCTCTTGCCTTCAAATTTGATTCACACATACTCACTGCTGCAACATGAAATTTTATGCTAAGAGCATCTGCAGCCTTATTCTCCTTACCTTTGACATGCTTAATTTCAAAATCAAATTCACAAATAAAGTCCATCCATCTAGTTTTCCTAGCATTCATACTTAGCTGGTAAAAAAAATATTTCAAGCTCATGTGGTCTGTCCTGAGCTCAAATGTTCTCGTTAACAGATAATGTCTCCATCTCTTGAGAGCATGAACTATGGCTACTAGTTCTAAATCATGTGTGGCATAGTTATTTTCATGTTCCTTTAACTTCCTTGACTCATACAAAATTACAAATTCTTCTTGCATGATCACTTCACCGAGCCCTTTAATGCAAGCATTTGTGCACACTACAAAATATTTCTTTGGATCTGCAATCTTCAAAATAGGAGCGTTGGTAAGCAATTCCTTTAGCTGCTGAAAGCTTTTCTCACATTTTTCAGACCATACAAACTTGATATTATTCCTCTGCAATGATGTAATTGGATGAGTTATTTTGGAGAACCCTTCAATGAACCTTCTATAATAGCCTGCAAGACCCATAAAATATCTAGCATCTACAACATTCTTTGGAGTAGGCCAATCCATTATGGATGCAATGTTTTCTAGATCCACTATAATTCCTTCTTCTAAGATGACATGACCCAAATATTGTACCTTCTACTGATATAAATCACACTTGCTTATCTTTGCATACAATTGGTGTTCTCTAAGGACTTGCAACACCATTCTTAGATGTTCATTATTCTCTTCTTCATTCTTTTAGTAAACAAGAATGTCATCCAAGAACACAATCACAAACTTATCCAAATACTTGTTGGAGACACTATTCATGAACACATGAATGTAGCATGTGCATTGGTAAGACCAAATGGAACCACTGTGAATTCATAATGGCCATATCTTGTCCTGAAAGTTTTCTTGTGAATGTCTTCTTCCTTAATCCTCACTTGATGGTATCCATACCTCAAGTCAATCTTTGAAAACACTATAGCTTCCTTCATTTGATCAAACAAGTCATCAATTCTTGGCAATGGATACTTATTATTGACTATCACTTTATTGACCTTCCTGTAATCAATACACAACCTTAAAGTCCCATCCTTTTTCTTGAAAAATAACACTGGTTCTCCCCAAGGAGATACACTTGGCCTGATATATTCCTTGTCCATTAATTCTTGCAGATGCATCTTGGATCGGGGATTCTGTGAATGCATCTAAAGAAGGAATTTTCCAATTGGGGATTGACAATCTTCGAGAGTGGAAGGTAGACACAAATACTGAAAATTCAATTCCAAGCTTGCTTAGGATGGATAGTACCAACTGCTCATCCTTCTTTTCAATTCCACATTGTTTTCACTGCATTAACCAAGGACTTGAAATTTGAAAAGAACTGTTGAATGGTTTCGAAAATGTTGGGTTGAAGAGAAACTAATTCATTCTCCAAAACGTGACCTATTAGGTCATCCTACTTACCAAAGAGAGTTTCAAGATTCTGCCAAACCTCCCTTGGTGTTTTCAATCCATCAAGATGGAAGAGCAAATCTCTGGAGATGTGAATAAACATAAAACCAAAAGCCTCATCTAACTTGTTTAGGTACTTTTCTTTCTCAACAGTTTATGGAGGTTCGAACTCCTTGCCCATTGTGACCCTGTACAGACTCTTGTTGCACAACATAATATGCATATCTTCCCTCCAATCCAGATAATTGAAGGGTGTCAGGATTCTTGGTGTCAAAGGAGCATTCAAATTCTCCATCTGTAGTTATTGGAGCGAATGCAAACTACTACTGTTACTAGTGTTGCATTGAAAACTTCTCAAAATCCTATAGAAAAATATCAAAACGGAAATAAAACAACTCTTATGGGCTCTAATACCATGTTAAATTCTGTAACACAATGGATCATTGAGCCTGGGAAAATATCACAATGAAGGAATTATCAAGGAAGAAGAATTGCAGTGAAATCTAGCAAGAATTGAGCAGTAAAATAAAACATGCAAAGAAACTCATATGTGCATCAAAACTAGTTTCATATTCCATTAATATGTATAGTAAAATAATATAGTACAATTGAGAGAATTCGATCATCTAGGAGGAATTCGAATCCATGTCAGTCTAGCATAGGAAATATCACCACTACAGTGCTCCGGAGGTTCCAAACTCAACTGATTGTCAGTGAACTGAAGCTATTGTTAGTTAACTAAGCATGAAGGGTGCATCCGTGAGTTTAGCATGCAAATCATACCAGAGAGGGTTCATTTGATCATAGTCAGTTGCAATCGGAGCTCAAACCCCCCACTAGAGTCATGAACGCAGGTGGACTGAACCATATCAATGAGATAGCTCCTAAACTATATGGAACTGACTCTGCATGGCCTAATTTCATGCATTCAGGGCACATCAGGTGGATAATGTGTCCTAGATGACATCTTCACACCACTAGGGGGTAAACAACATCATCCAATACTAGGAAAAGGGAAATAATACTAAGGTGGACAAAGGTTGGAGTATTAATTATCCTAACACTTGGGGAGCACCAATGTTATTTGTCAAGAAGAAAGATGGGAATTTAAGGCTATGTATTGATTACAGAAAGCTAAATAACGTGACAATCAATAATAAGTACCCATTTCCCATAATTGATGATTTGTTTGATCAAATGAAGGGAGCCAACGTGTTTTCAAATACTAAGTTGAGATCCGGTTATCATCAAGTGAGAATAAAAGAATAAGGCATTCACAAGACAACTTTTTGGACATAGTATAGCCATTATGAGTTCATTGTGGTTCCATTTGGTCTTACCAATGCACCCACCAATTCACGTGTCTCATGAATAACATCTTCAACAAGTATTTGGATAAGATTGTGTTAGTGTTCTTAGATGACATTCTTGTTTACTCAAAGAGTGAAGAAGAGCATGAGGAACACTTAAGAATGGTATTGCAAGTTCTTAGAGAACACAAATCGTACGCCAAGCTAAGCAAGTGTGAATTCCATCAAAGAAGGGTCCAGTATTCGGGTGATCGTATTTCAGAGGAAGGAATTGCAGTGGATCCAGAAAATATTGAAGCCATAATAAATTGGTCTACTCCAAAGAATGCTACATATGTTAGATCTTTTATGGCTCTTGCAAGATATTATAGAAGGTTCATTGAAGGATTCTCCAAGATCGCTCATCCAATTACATCGTTGCAAAGAAAGAATGTAAAGTTTGTATGGTCTGAAAAATGTGAAGAAAGATTTCAACGGTTGAAGTAGTTACTTACTAGTGCCCTTGTTTTGAATATTGCAGATCCAAATATTTTTTTTGTAGTATGTGCGGATGCTTGCATTGAAGGATTTGTGATTTGTTATGAGTCCAGGAAGTTAAAAGAGCATGAAAATAATTATGCAACTCATGATTTAGAGCTAGAATACATAGTACAAGCCCTGAAGATGTAGAGACACTATTTGTTGGGAAGAAGATTCGAGATTAGGACGTATCACATGAGCTTAAATTATTTGTTTGATCAACCAATCTTAAATTCCAGACAAGCTAGATGGATGGAATTTTTGTGTAAGTTTGATTTTGAAATCAAACATGTGAAAAGAAAAGAGAACAAAGTTGCAGATGCTCTTAGCAGAAAATTTCATATAGCAGCCTTGAGTATGTGCAAATCATATTTGAGAATAAGAGTTCTTGAAACCCAAAATAGTGATGAAATTTACCTTCAAATAAAAGATAAATTGCAGCAAGGAAATTTAGATGAAAAGTGTGAAGGATATCAGCTTGGGGAAGATAATCTTCTTGTTTATAAAGCAGGTTATATATTCCAAATTGTGTAGATTTGAAGAAGATAGTGATTGATGAAATTCATCAAACGCCATATTTTGGACATCAAAGATATCAAAAGAAAATAACAGCAGCAATAAAACAATATGTTTGGCATGGTATGAAAAATGATGTAGCAGAATACATTTCCCGATGTCAAATTCCAACAAGTTAAGGCAGTGCATCAACATCCAGCAGGACTGCTACATCCATTGCCCATTCTGGAATGGAAGTGGGAAGTAATTTCTATGGATTTTATAACAATGTTTTAAATGACAACAAGGAAGCATGATTCAATCATGGTTGTGGTGGACAAGTTATCAAAGGCATCTCATATTATTCCAGTCAAGTCCACTCATAAAACAAGTGACATATCAAATATCTTCATGAAAGAGATCTTCAAATTACATGGGTTACCCAAAGCAATAATCTTAGACCGAGATGTAAAGTTCACATCCAATTTTTGGAAAGGTTTATTTTAGGAATTGCGCACTCGGTTGAATTTTAGTACAACGTATCATCCTCAAACAGATGGTCAAACTAAGAGGGTGAATCAAGTTCTTAAGGATATTTTGAGGATGTATGTGATGGATAAGCCATCCAAGTGGGAGGATTACCTACACTTGGTATAATTTGCATACAATAATGGACATCAAGCATCATTGGGAATGAGTCCATTTGAAGCATTGTATGGAAAAGGATGCAAAACTCCACTGAGTTGGGATAGTACAGTAAGCAAAATAGTACTTGGGCCAGAGATGCTCAAAGAAATGGAACAGGAAATTGTTAGGATCAGACATAATTTAAAGGCATCCTAGGATAGACATAAGAGCTACTCGGATTTTTAAAAAATGCACAAGGAATTTAAAGTTGGGGATCATGTTTATTTGAGAGTAAAGCCACAGAAAAGTTCTTTAAAGTTGGAAATTTGTGCCAAGTTGGCACCAAGATATTGTGGGCCATTTGAATCCTTGATAGGATAGGACCATTTACATAGAGGGTTGCATTCCCTAATAACATGAAATCTCATAATGTTTTCATGTTTCTTTGCTTCAGAAGTATGTACATGATCCTAATCACGTAATTGATTGGAATGCGATTCAGGTGGATCCCGAGGGACAGTTCCAAGTGGAACCTATGCACATCCTTGACAAGAAGGTAACATTACTCTGGAACCGAACCATTGGACAGTTATAGGTGCAATGGAAGCACCTTGATCCCGATGAGGCTACCTTGGAGTTGGAGGATGCCATGATAGAGGGATACCCAATTTTGTTCAGTTTTGAGAAAATCAAGGACAATGTTGTTCTAAGGAGGAAGGGAATGTAATACCTCCATTTTGACCCTTGGAATTATTGGCTTGATATGTAAATATTGTAAATATGCGGTGTATAATTCCTAGCATGGATATCAAGGCCAAGGCCCCGCTAGTAAATGTCCAGCTTGTAAGGTAAATTAATTTTATATATTGTGGAGATGTGCCAGTTGGCTATGGAAAAATGTAACAACATGCAAATATTTATAATATAAATAAAATGTCTAAGAGATAGCTATGGAAGCAACTAAAATGAGGAGGTTGTCTTTATCCACTAGGGAGAGGTGAGGGGTGCATGGGGATCCAATCCTTTGTTTCCAAGTGCCATCTTGAGAACCCTTGTGCCATAAATAGTAAGAAACTACCTAAGTGAGATTCCATGTTGTTATTTATTTCTATTGTAAGAAAGCAGCTGAGAAAACAACTCATGAATTTAATGGAGCATGTGTGCATAAACCAGAAATTCGTATGGCTAAGTATGGTCTCATTTTTTGGTACCCATAAGTCAATATTCCTCATGGGAATCCATTTCCTATCATTCCCATTTCATTTTTGGGAAACTGTAGACCAATTCTTAGGAAGCTATGCATTCCCAGCAAGAAAAAATTGTAGAAATCGCAACTTGAGGAACTGCCATGTTTTAGACTATTGAAATCGCTCATAAACTCGTGTTGATCATGAAATCAAGTGGGGGATCCATATACATGACCCCTGGGGTGAATTTGAGAGTGATACAATCTTGAAAATCCATGGGAGAACCCATATTTGGGAACCCGAAAGTTGAATTTCGTGGCTGCAAATTAGCATTGCCAAAAATTAGAAAATCCAGAAGATTGTTGAAGTATCAGAGGGATGAGTGGTTGGAATGGCTTGATAAACCCAGTGTAGGAAAATATCTATGATGGTTTAGAAACTTGGACCTTTCTATGTCCACCCTGAATATCACTAAAGGGAAGGGGCACTTGAGGGACTGTATATCAAAGAGGGGGGCCTTCCTTGTGTTAGGTGTGGTAGGTATTGTAGATGCCAAGGCTGGTTGAGACCAATTAAGATGCATGTATCTCTATGGTTGAGCTAACTAGCTTATCATTCCCCTCCATTGTCTCTCTGCATGCTTGATAAACCCACTTGTTTGCAAGCTTAACATGAGAATGTGTTCCTATGGCTGTGAGTGAGCCCGTATAGTTCCTCCTTAGTGGATACATAGCCCAGCTCGGGGGTGGCCTCTCAACATAAACATAAAGTGTTTGACATAGTGCCTATTGATGGATGGAACATTTCTCTTCCATATCCAATTTCTTTTAAGACTTCAATTAAAATATAAGTGTTTACCTGTAAATTTATTGTCTTGTTGAATGTGCACAAATTATTATTATTATTATTATTATGTGATAAGTATGTTGGCATATGCATGTTGTGTGTGTGGAATGCTTTATTTTCTGATGTGTATTTTTATTATGCATCTACGCACGCATTTAAATGTTTATGAATTTCGCAATATGGTCATGGGAGGGTGAAATTTAGAACCCCTGTAATTCGTTCATGTCCCCATCGTTGGTCGGATTGATGGGTGGGGACATGACACTTTCAGTAAATGGAAAGCGCAGAATTTCCTAGAAAATTAAAGCGATTGAATACCACCTATGAGCAAATTCCATAGCCGACAGTTCAACAATTGCACAAGTCTCACAAAAGATGATAAAACAAAATTCAATATTCCACTAAGAAGAAGTTGGAGTATGTGTAGATTCCGCAAAGTATCAATGCACCAAGGGCGCATTACCCACAAGGGATGGTACATCACAAGTCATAGACACATCAAGATGAAGTGTAAGATTGCGCACATACCATAAGACAATCATACATTAAGAGAGAAAAGGTACACCACCAAGGTGTAAAGTCCCACTAAATTGTGGACCTTGAGGGCACAAGACACATATCAGATGACACATCAATAACGCTGAAGATGACGCATGGCGTATGCATAATCCATGAAGTATGGAAGAAGGGATGCCATGACCAACTTGTGCAGATACAATCCATGCAGAACATGTATAAATAGAGATGCAAGTTGGAACCCCATCTGATGTGCGATGTTGAGAACCCCATCTGATGTGCAATGAAAAAATAACAGCAAGATCCGATAGACGCGTCATGATGCAGATGATATGAGACAAGTGAATTAAACAGAACAAATGAATGATTTTATGCACATGACGTCACATATTATCTGAGAGACTGCAGCACTTAAAAATGGACACATCATAAAGTGCACAGTTCCATCTGTTACTAGTGCTTCATTTCATAATAGAAAATTATCAATTGAAAGCACGGTATCAGTTGATCATTGCATTCACACGGAGCAGAACATTGAGACAATAGAGACATAGATTGCAGTATCATCCCAGCACACAGTACATGAAGTAAGTAATCAACAAAGTATGATTTGAGAAGAATGAGAAGTCAAGTGATGTATGCAGTGCAATGACAAAGTATAGTTTGCATATGAAGGTAGTGCACAACAGAATTGTCATCAGAGGATCTGAAGAAGTGCGCAGAGTTGAAGTTCAGTAAAACAACAACATACATAAGACATCAGGGTGGTCGGATAGAGAAAGGAGATGGAGAGTTGGAGCTTTCTTCCAGGGTTGTTTCCTATAAAACAAAGAATACAGAGGGTTGGTTCCTCCTTCTAGTTGGTGTTGGAGAAACACGGGGAGTAGAATATTCCTTTAGGTCACTGCCTGTAAAACTAGGGGGTTAGTGCCTCCTTCCAGTTGGTGCTAGTAAACACAGGAAGTTGGTGCTTCCTTGAATGTATTATTTCTCACTATAAAGAAGCATTCGGTGGTTTTCTCCCGTTTGGGTTTCGACATAAAAATCATGTGTGTATGTGTTTTTTATGTGTGCATATATGTGTGGATGGTTATTTACTGATGCATAAAAGAACATAAATATTTAGTAAATCCTAATCTATTAAAGAAGGTAAAAACTGTTAATAATTGTGCTAATACTGATTCACCCCCCCTCTTAATATTAAATCAATTCCAACAATTGGTATCAGAGCGGGTGTCTTCAGTAACATATTAACATCTACAAGATAGATCATTGCACATAAATGGATAAGCAGGAAATCCTTTCTACAAATAGAGCACCAAGATTCGACGGCACCAATTACATTTTCTGGAAGGTACGTATGGAATTTTATTTGCAATCATTGGGAGCAGATGTTTGGAAATCTATAGTCAATGGTTATAATGTCCCAACAGTTGTACCAATCAACCTGACACAAAGGAGATTCTATGAAAACAATGCTAGAGCCAGAAATGCTCTACTATGTAGTTTGACAGGTGACGAATTCATCAAGATTATGCATTGTGCATCATCCAAGGAGGTTTGGGACAAACTCAAAGGTATATATGAAGGCAATAAAAAAGTAAAGAAAGAAAAGTTGAAAAACTACTCTGGGTAGTTTGAATCTTTGAGAATGAAAGATGAAGAGAACATCACATCCTACTTCCTAAGAGTAGATAAGATAGTTAATGCTATCAAGAGTCTTGGGGTCAGTCTGTACAAAGAATCAGTTATGTAGAAGATATTGAGAACTTTTCCTCAAATATTTGATGTGAAGGTATCTGTATTAGAGGATCGAGCTAATCTTGAAGGCCTAACAAAGGATGAGCTTCAGAGGATTCTCACTGCATATGAGATGAGATCTGATAAAGAGACTCCCATTAGAAAGGAAGCTACCTTTAAAGCCACAGGAAAGGACATGCATGATCATGACAAAGATTGGTGTGATGAATCAGGATGATGAAAAATCAACTAGAGGAAAAGTATAAAGAGATATCTCATCTAGAATACAACCTAATTGAGATAAAGGGAAAGATACAAGTTCATATTGATCACATCTATGCACAATCAGGAAGTGATTGGACAAGATCTTAAGATGAAGTACAGAACAATTAAAAGACAACACGTCAATACTAAATAGGATTATGAAAGATCAGAGACCACCAGAGGAAAAAATTGTTCTAGGTTATACAAAGACACCTAAGGAGATCTGCGACAGAGAACATTTCTCAAGTCAGGATAAGAATTTCAGGTATGATGGTTCCTTCAGCTATAACTATGTCCGATATACTAATAAAATAAGGATCAATAGGGTGAAGTGCGCAAGATGCAATTTTTTTTCCATATTGCAAAATATTGTCAAACTATGAGATTTTATGCATGCTATTGTTTTGGACACAGATTTATGTACTGTCAAAAAGCAGTAAACTATCCGGATGAAGATTTGTTGCGCAAAGGCTATTACACTCAAAGAGACTTTAGTGGAAAATCTCCAGAGAAGTATCAAAACAGAAGTGCACCCAACAAAGCTTGGTTCTGAAAATCTCCTCAAAAGTGCACTAAATAGGCAGACAATCCAATCGCAACAAGCAATTGCTTCCTCTCTAGATAGTCCCATAAGGACTATGGTAAACCCTTGAGTTCAACATAATGCATCTTAAGGAATTCAAGGGATGTTAGTTAGGAGTGCGATGTTAGTCAGAATGTGTGGTTAAAATGTGTCTAAAGTTAAAATATGTTCATACATGATTGTATGTTAAGCTGATTATTTTACTGAAAGGTAAAATTGCATGCATACATTAAGTGGTTATAGAACAAAGAAGCATCACATTGAGTTCAGTAGAACAAATACAAGCAGAAAATATTTACATAAAGAATCAAATACTGTTGAAAGATAAGAGTCTTCGCAAAATAGATATTTTCATTATTTTAAAATTGGGAATGATTACAAAAATTGCATGAGTTAAAGACTCCATGTCGAGGCCAAGAATGGCATATACAAGAAGAGGCAAAATTGAGAAAATATCGAAGCATTCTCTGGTTGCAATTCGAGGTCGAGTTCAGATTCTGGCCGGTTTGCAAGACGTAACTCCAAATCCACCAGAACCAAGGATGTGCATTTAGAAGCAGGGTACAGAAGAAGAAGCTGCGGGATGGAAGATGATGACAGTTCAACATGATGAGGCTAAATAAATTTGACAATTCATCTAGAATCTACTGTTGTTGACACTCCATATTATTAACCCGACGAGTCAGAAGAATTGGTTGCTCAGAATTTATGTGATTTATATAATACTGAGATTATTTATTAAGAATATGGTTGTCCTACATTTGGTTCTTCCAGGATATAGTGTCCCTTTTTAATAATTTGTAAAAACTAGGAAAAATTGTAATTTTTGGCCAATTCGACCGTTAGACTAGTAATGACTCAACTGCTTCCATATGGCTCCAAATGCTTCTGAATTTTGTCGGAATGAGTTTGGAAGGTATTCAGACATCTAAATGAGGCTGATGGATACTTGGAAACTCTCAAAACACTTCTACAACATTCATTTATAATCATGGAAAAATAGGGAACTTTATTAGTCAAATCGAGGTTCAAAACCCCCAAGGGTACGGGACAAAGATGGATTCCCAAACACTATAAGAACTTCCCAACTTTTAGAAAAAAGACATGGTACTGATAAAGGACTTCAATGTTCTCCCCAATACATCATCAATTAGTTTCTATAGGCTTCTTCAACTCCCATAATCATGGGTTTGTATGCATGTCTTCACATAGTGGGAAATGATAGTAAACTTCACCACTTGTTATGAAATTCGAAATTTAGGTTCCAAGGACTTGTGAAATTTTAATGAAAATTATTCAGGACATTAATGACATTCCATACATAAAAAAATCACAGATATTGACTGATACAAATCAAAATAAATCCTCTTCAAGCTCCAACAACAAGATATAGGGGAAATGGCACCATTTATGCATTGTTTGGTATTTTTACATAAAATATCTTGGATTTTCGATCTAAAAGTCTTATGAATAGTAAATACAGAGTATATATATCATATTACAAATATATTTTTCTTCAAGAGCTATCCCAAAGAGATCATCACCTCACCAAGTGCGCCCCTCCTCAAGGAGCAAGAATATGACAAGAAATGGAAGAACAGTTGTAGAAGCAAGCTAAAGCAGATGTGATCACAAGCTGTCCTATAGCTTCAACCTACAATAAATGACTCCATTTTAGCTCCAAATTAAATTTCTGAATGGCCTCTCCAATTTCCAATTAGGATGTCAATATTTCACCCTCGAAATTGGTGATAAGGCAAGTAGAATAACACTCTACTATCTCTCCTCTCCAAATAAAAAATGTAAAATGATAAAAATCCACTCTCCTTATTTGTTATTGACTTTTATAAACTTCCAAATACCTCCTTATTTTGAATTACATCCATGATATTCATGCCAACTCAAATTAGGAAGAGATTCCAATGTATTCCACTTGTCCCTCCAATTCTAGCCTACTCCTTCACTCAATTCGAATGGGTAACTCTTTGGCTTCCCTAACTCCCTTGTGCGCCCTCTTGGAGGCTATTTTTAGCCCTGAAATGTCATATATGTCATATGTCAGCCATAACGTCTGATTTTGTCATAAGTGTCATAGGAATCTTCATCATTGGTGTCATAAAATCTAGGGAATCTAGCCCAAGTGTCCCACTATCTCCAAAATACCTCTTCCTCTTCCATAGGAGTTACTCTTCCTCTACATTTAGACCTCATTAAGTCATTCCAAGTATTATTCCCTTCCAACTCCCCCAAGAACATTGGACTCCACCTTGGATTCAAATGGGTGAGAGTGGAATGCCATGTGGCATGGGGAATCTAGATTGTGTGGCTCCCACACCACCAATGTGTCTCCATGACCAATTTCCATCTTATTTCCTCATCATAAATGTTTATTTATCCCATTTTAATATATTTATGTCAAGCTAAAGTCCATTTGGGGTTTATTAGTCTCCTTATTCCAAATTTAATGTTTCCACCCCAACCTAGGAAACTAGTAGATTGGTGGAATTTTCTCTTCTTTGAGATTTATTTGAATGGGGACATTACAGTCCTCCCCACCCAAGATTGCTTTCCCTCAAGCAATTCTAAATTAGGATGCTGCAAAATTTTTTCCTCCTCCCATGTGGCATCCTCACTTGGAAAATCTTTCCACTCTACCAAATACTCCCTTCTGGTTCTACTCCTCAATTTCCTTTCTCTTTCCTTCAAAATGTTTTCTAGGATAAGTATGAGTTGTCCTTCATCATCTAATGGAGGGAGGGTTTCTGAAACAGATATTTGCTGAACAATATCCTTCTTAAGGAATGAAACATTAAATACATTGTGGATTTTTCTCCCTTCTGGAAGCTCCAACTCATAAGCCACCTCCCCAACTTTTTGAACTCCAACTCATAAGCCACCTCCCCAACTTTTCGAACTATCTTATATGTACCATAGTATCTTGGTTTGAGATTTTATGATCCTTTCACTTTCAAGGATGTTTTTTATATGGATGTAGCCTCAAATAGGCCAAATCATTCACTAGAAAAGTTCTTTCCACTCTATGTTGATCCACATACTGTTTCTGCTGAGTTTGGGCAACCTGCAAATTGTCTTTTAGGAGTTTCAAAATCTCCTGACTTTCCTCCAGCCAATATTTAGCTTTTGGGGCTCTACTATCACCAATTATGTGCTCACAAAATGTAATTTCTTCATAACCATAAAGTGGTTTCAAAGGATACATGCCAATGGACATATGGAAAGTAGTGTTGTAGCAAAACTCACCCAAATTTAGCCATTTCACCCATGTTTTATGCTGCTCACCAACATAGTTACTCAAGTACCCTTCCTACCATTAATTCACTCTTTTTGTTTGGCCATCAGTTTTAGGATGATATATTTTGCTTGGAGTCAATTGAGTGCCAACCAACTTGAAAATTTCTTTCCAAAAGGCACTCATAAATCTGTTATCTCTATCACTCACAATGTTCTTGGGAAGTCCATGCAATCTGAAAATTTCTCTAAAGAATAGATCAGCCACTTGTGCAGTAGTAAAATATGATGTAACAGGAAATAAATGAGCAAATTTAGTGATTCTATCCACCACAACATAAATGCAAACCTTACCCAAATCCTTGGGCAAACCTGTGATGAAATCCATGGAGACAATTTCCCATTTTTGTTGTGGAATGGGTAATGGTTTCAATAGACTAGAAGGATGTGTATGTTAATATTTGTTTTGATGACATGACTTGCATTCATTCACATATTTTAGAACAACCTCTTTCATCACTTTCCAAAAGAACCTTTCCCTTAGTTGCCTATATGTTTTGAAAAAACCAGGATGGCCTGCTAAAGGATAGTCATGAGCTTCCTTCAAAATATTTTTCTTGAGATTCGAACCATGAACCAAGTATATTCTATCTTTATAGTAGATGATACCATCCAATACCTTGTACCTATCATCACCTTTGACTCCATCTAACACATCACAAGAAAAACTATCTTTGGCATATTCAACTATTAGCATATTTTTCCAATCTTTTGAAATGTCCATAAGATAAAATAATGGTATTCTAGACAATGCATCTTTGACAATATTATTCTTCCCCTTAACATATTCAATGTCAAAATCAAAAGCTTGGACTTTGATTACCCACTTTTGTTGCCTTTAATTGAGGTCCTTTTGTGTGAGAAAATGATTCAAGCTGTTATGATCCGTTTTGACCACAAACTTGTATCCCACCAAGTATTGTCTAAACTTGGCCAAGGAATGCATGATGGATAACATTTCTTTGTCATAAATAGAGTAGAGCTTCTCATGTGTCTGCAAATTTATGCTCTCAAAATCTATGGGGTGTTTATTTTTCTTTAGGACCGCCCCTATCCGTTCTCTCGATACATCACATTCCAAGACAAATGGTTTAGAAAAATCAGGTAATGCAAGTATTGGACAACTACTCATTACCTATTTCATTTTTTGGAAATCCTTCTCGGCCTCTTCATCCCACTTGAAATCATCCTTCTTGTTCAAATCAGTAAGTGGAGCAGTCAATTTAGAGAACCCTTGCAAAATTTTCTATAGTAAGTGCATATTCCAATGAAGCCTCTCAATGCTGTGATGTTTTTGGGTGATGGCCATTAAAGAATAGCTCTTATTTTTTCCAAGTGCACCTTCACTCCATATTTCCCTATGATGTTCCCAAGATATAAAACTTCTTTTAACCCAAATTCACACTTGGACAACTTAGAAAACAAATATTGTTCATGCAAAATTTTCAAGACAACTTCTAGATGGTGCAAGTGTTCCTCCCATGTTTTGTTGTAAATTAGAATGTCATCAAAGAAAACCAAAACAAACTTACGAAGTTGTTTGAAAAATATTTGATTCATGCATGATTGAAATGTGTTTGGAGCATTGGTCAAACCAAAAGGCATGACAAGAAACTCAAAATGGCCATAGTGACATCTGAAAGTTGTTTATGCACATCCTCCTCCTTCATTTGAATTTGATGGTAACCAGATCTAAGATCATTTTTTTAGAAGAATTTTTCTCCATGTAGCTCATCCATGAGCTCATCTATTCTTGGGATGGGATATCTATTTTTTATTGTCTTCTTGTTTAGGGCTCTAAAAGCAATGCACATTCTCAAGGTCCCATCTTTCTTCTTTACCAAAACAACAAAGAAGCATAGGAACTAGAGCTTGGTCTAATGAGTCCCAACTCCAAGAGTTCTTGAATATCCTTTTCAATCTCCTCTCTGAACTTTTTAAGATTTCTAAATGGTGGTATTTGTATAGGTGAAGTGCCTACCTCCAAAACAATGTTGTGCTCAACTCCTCTATCAGGTGGCCTACCAGGATGGAGGTCTCCAAAAAACTTTTCATATTTGTTTAGTATATGCCTTATCTTCTTGGGATGTTCTGAAATATTTATTTTTGGTATGGGTGAAGCGATGTAACATTCATCATCCCATTCAATATCTCCATGCCTCAATATGGACCTCATACTGTGGGAAGTCACTACTTGATTCGAATAGGTGTGCTACCCTCTCACAACCCTTTGTTTTCCTTCTGAATCTTTGAATCTCATTTCAGGAATTTGATAGTTCACTGTATGTTCCCCTATAGACTACATCCATTGCACTCCCAAGACCACATTATTATTAGCAACATCAATCACATAAAATCTATCAGAAAAAGTGTAGTTACCTATGATGAGTTCTAGCATTGGAATCCATGTTTTGCACTCCATAGTGTTGTGACCTGGAATGATGATTGTGAAGCCATCGAATGGTTCAGTAGGTAGCTTCCTCTGCCCCACCATGTCTGCATCAATGAATTTTAGTGTATCTCCTCCATCTGCCAATACCGAGACCCTTTGTCCTTTTACCACTCCCTTGCATCGAATAGTGTGAAAACGAGGCACTGTTGAAAGTACTGCCATGCTCCCTTTGTCAGGTGAAGGATTAGTTTATTCTTGTTTACCTTATTATGTTGTGCCATATCCCTCTTCTTGGTCTGAAATATGTCATTCTTCCTCCATAACCCCTTCATACTCATCATTATCATAAAATACTTCAATGTATTGTGATTTCCCCTTAGCACATTTATGCCCTGGTACCCATGGTTGGAAGCATATGTAACAAAATTTATTTCTTCTGAGTTCTTCCTTGGTTTGTCCCTCTTTCTTATATTTTCCAAATGCATCCCTTTTCCATGGCTTCTTTTCAAATCTAAACTTGGAAGGGAATTTGGGCTTGGGAGGAAACCTTGTCCTAGGTAGAACATTTTGAAGATCTCTTGTGAAGTTCATGGCATCTTTCAATGAAGTAGGTTTGTGGGCCTTAACCAAACCCTTCAAAGGTTCATCCAAGCCTTTAGTAAATAGAAATACTAAACAAACCATAGATATATCAACCACCTTAACTGATAGTTTTTGGAATTCCAACATATACTCAACAGGGGTTCCAACTTGCTTCAATTGGGCCAGTTCTTTGAAAGTCATTTCTGGGTCTTTTTGCTCAAATATTTCCAATACTCTATAAACAAATTATTCATATGTTGTAACATGATCATGTCCCAAGGTTTTAATTCCATGGAACTACCAATCATTTTCTTCTCCTTCGATATGCAAAATAGAAATTTTTAGAGCATCCTCTTCAACCATTGGATTCAGCTGAAAATACACATCTAGTTTTTGTACCCAAGTATTTGCAGAACTTTGAGATGAGCCATCAAAAGTAGGGAGAGGCATTTTACCTATGGAATAATTCAATTCCTTATTCTGAAATGGATTCCTATTACCTTCCCTCATTTTTATTTTGTTTGAGACATTAAAGTATTGATCAAATGGTAGAGTCCTTCTGTAATCTTCACTCAACTTTTGCCATTATGTTATAACTTCTTGTATGTCATAATGAGTGTTAGTTTCTTCTTTGGCCTCAATAAATTTAGGTGTAGTAGGCCTTAATGAAATATGAAATTCATGAGGTCGATTATGAGGTCCTGTCTTTGAGAAAATATTTTCACCCATTGCCTTCTTTTCCTTGAAAGAAGAACTACTGTTGCCTCCTACTGCCACTTTGCTTCCAATTTGACTAGCCAACCATTCGAACCCTTTCATGATCTGTTTTTTCATGTCATCAAATAATGGATTCATGAATTTACTAAATTCCTCTTTATCCTCCATCTCAGAATTTCCTTTTCCATCCTTAGCCATATTCTCAACAGAATACACCTCTTCTCCTTCTTCTTCCACTTCACTAAAAGCACTTTCAGTTTCAGTTTCTAAGGGTGGGGGATGATTTCTTTGGATTCTTGTCTTCATAAATGGTCATCCACATCAGTTTCAAGGACCATGCTCTAATACCACTTGTATTTTCCCTTTTTAATCATTTGTAAAAACTAGACTAGTAATGACTCAACTGCTTCCAAATGGCTCCAAATGCTTCTGAATTGGGTTTGAATGAGTTTGGAATGTATTCATACATCTAAATGAGTCTGATGGATAGTTGGACACTCTCAAAACACTTCTACAACATTAATTTATAATCATGGAAAAATAGGGAACTTTACTAGTCAAATCGAGGTTCAAAACCCCCAAGGGTAGGGGACAAAGATGGCTTCCCAAACACTGTAAGAACTTCCCAAATTTCAGAACAGATACATGGTACTGATAAATTACTTCAATTTTCTCCCCAATACATCATCAATTAGGTTATATAGGGTTCTTCAACTCCCATAAATCAGGGGTTTGTATACATGTCTTCACATAGGGGGAAATGATAGTAAACTTCACCACTTGTTATGATATTCGAAATTTAGGTTCCAAGAACTTGTGCAATGTTAATGAAACATATTCAGTACATTAATGATACTCTATAAATCAACAAAATAACATATATTGACTGATACAAATCAAATAAAGCCTCTTCAAGCTCCAACAACAAGATATAGGGTAAATGGCAGCATTTATGCATTGTTTGGTATTTTTACATAAAATATATTGGATTTTCAATCTGAAAGTATTCTGAGAAGTAAATATAGAGTATATATATCATATTACAAATATATGGGGCTTCAATAGCTATCCCAAAGAGATCATCACCTCACCAAGTGCGCCCCTCCTCAAGGAGCAAGAATATGAAAAGAAATGGAAGAATAGTTGTAGAAGCAAGTTGAAGGAGATGTGATCATGAGATTTCTTGTAGATTAAACCTGCAACAAATGAATCCATTGTAGCTCCAAATTAAATGTATGAATTTCCTCTCCAATTTCCAATTAGGATTGGAATCTTTCACCCTCGAAATTGGTGTTAAGGCAAGTAGAATAATACTCTATTAGCTCTCCTCTCCAAATGCAAAATGTAAAATGATCAAAAGCCACTCTCCTTCTTTGTTATTGACTTTTATAAACTTCCAAATTCCTCCTTATCTTTAATTCCATCCATGATATTCATGCCAACTCAAATTAGGAAGAGATTCCAATGTATGCCACTTGTCCCTCCAATTCTAACCTCCTCCTTCACTCAATTTGAATGTGTGATTATTTGGTTGACCTAACTCCCTTGTGCACCCTCTTGGAGGATATGCTTAGACCTGACATGTCATATATGTCATATTTCACCCATTGGGTCTTATTTT
Organism: Larix kaempferi; assembly: GCA_027924585.1. Lineage (NCBI taxonomy): Eukaryota > Viridiplantae > Streptophyta > Pinopsida > Pinales > Pinaceae > Larix > Larix kaempferi. Next base: position 6,721,475 of record BSBM01000138.1, on the reverse strand, counting down.
GTCATAAGCGTCATAGGCATCTTCATCATTGGTGTCATAGCAGCTAGGGAATCTAGCCCAAGTGTCCCACTAGCTCCAAAATACCTCTTCCTCTTCCATGGGAGTTACTCTTCCTCTACATTTAGACCTCATTGATTCATGCCAAGTATTATTCCCTTCCAAATCCTTCAAGAAAATTGGACTCCACCTTGGATTCGAATGGGTGAGCGTGGAATGCCATGTGGCATGGGGAATCTAGCTTGTGTGGGTCCCACACCACCAATGTGTCCCCATGACCAAGTGCATCTTATTTACTCATCATAAATGTTTATTTAGCCCCTTTTAATATATTTATGTCAATCTAAATTCCATTTGGGGTCTATTACTCTCCTTATTCCAAAATTAATGTTTCCACTTCAACCTAGGAAACTAGTAGATTGGTGGAATTTTCTCTTCTTTGAGATTTATTTGAATGGGGACATTACATAGGAACCCATGTTAGTTCTCAAACACGAAAACTCAGTCTGCTGAGTCTGAACAACAAGATGCGCATTCTCAAGGGAATTGCTTAATCTGTGATAAAAGGAATCCATTGGAAGGAAAAGGAAGAGCCAAAGATCGGATCAAACAACAAATTCAAGATGGAAATACGATAGAGAAATGCAAGGATGCAAGAGGTGATGAACTAGACATTGCACGCAGAGATCTTATAGATTCTATTGAAGGGTGTTCGCGCACATGAAATTAGTTGATGAGATAGGAATTCAATGTCGCACAAAGTCGAAGATGATGGTGGAGTTGCCAAAATTTAATGCTCAACTTAATGATTTTTGGAAACAATACAAAAAGGTGGAAATTTGATTCATTACACCATACGATGAAGAATGTTTCCTCAAAAGATTCAAGTACGAAAGCGACACATCATTGTTTCCACACAAACTGAGTGTCATATCTTCTTTTATGCCGAGTTCGCCGATTAATGAAAAACATGCCATATCTTTGGTTGTCTTGGAAAACGATGCGACAACATTAAATGAAACAAGGCCCTATGACAGCGTAGTAAATGCGATAGGTGAAGCAGTCAAGCACAAGAAATACAATGCAAAATTAGTAAAGGACTGAATTCATCACTGCGTAGTTGGAAAGTAAGGATAATAGCATGATCACTACGCAAGTAATGGTGAAGTATTGTGATAGGAACAAGATATCAAGGGGGAGTTATCCCTGGACACAGTCGTGATGAACACCAGTGCAAAACAATCAAGAAGAACCCATATAGGGAAAAATAATGTCACCTCTTTATCATTGATGTCAAAGGGGGAGAAATTCATGAATATAAGGCATGAAATGCACATAAGCAAGACAAAATGAAAGGATAGATGCATGAAGGTGTTATATACATAATGATAGAAGCGATCCATGAAGTCAGCAACACATCATGAATGGGGGAGAATTGCAGATAGCTAAAAGGAACAGCGTGAAGACTTAGCATATATGAAAGAGCATGAAGCCTTAGCAAACGTGAAAGAGTAGAAAATGTGAAAGAGCGTGAAGATGAATGAACATATGTTCTGCACCAATGTAACATAAATCATAATGGTTCACGCAGAGAATTGGTAGTAGCAGTACTAACAACAGAAAATGCAGTAGCCAAAATCCCAATGAACTCAAGGGGAGCATATACACAGGGGGATCACTGCAACAAATTATAGATGAAGCATACTATTCAAAGAAGATCAGGTACAACTTCATAAGGTGTTGAAATCAATGCCAAAGGGAGAGATTGTTTAGAATCGATTGTCATTGATGTCAACTAAGGATGATGTCAGGTGTTTGACTGTCAACTAATGTCAAAGAGTATGTCAACTAATTCAGTCTGAGTCATTGATATCAACTGAAGTCAAAGTGGCTGCAGTATTCCTGCATAAGTATGAAGAAGTATATGGAAGCCACTTTGACATAGTATATGTGCAAGATAAAGAAGAACATGAATACCAGAAGTATATGCACAAATAATGAAGGTGACATGCATGTATGCAACTTTGGAATATATCTAGAAGTGCATTCATTCTTAAGATGTGTGTCAAGGATACATCATACATCATGCAAATCCAGTTCAATAAAGAACACAAGCAATGTATCCTATAGCATGTGGTCCTTGTGCATAAATCAAGTCACCAAGTCATACATTCACATGGTAGCAGCCAAGGAGTTGGTTGGACAATGGTAGAAGTGCTCAAGCAACCAATGAGTTGGTTGAACAAATGGTACATGTACGTAAGCAAGCCTGAGAGTTGCTTGGTTAAAGGTTGGAAGTGCGCAAGCAGTTAATGGTTGGACAATCTTGAAAGTGTTCAAGTATATCCAATCAGAAGATTCTTTCAGTACATGGAATGCGCACAAGTTCCTAGAAAGGTAAATCGGTTGAATACCATCTATGAGAAAATTCCACATTCAACGGTTCAACAAGTGTGCAAGTCCCACAAAACATGGCAAGGAAAAAGTCAATATTCCACTAAGAAGAAGTTGGAGTATGCGCAGATTCCGCAAAGTATCAATGCATCAAGGGCGCATTACCCACAAGGGATGGTACAACACAAGTCATAGACACATCAATATGAAGTGTAAGATTGCACTCATACCATAAGGAAATAATACATTAAGAGAGAAAAGGTACACCACCAAGGTGTAAAGTACCACTAAGTTGTGGACCTTGAGGGTGCAAGACACATATCAGATGACACATCAATAACGCAGAAGATGACGCATGGCATATGCATAATCCGTGAAGTATGGAAGAAGGGATGCCACTACCAAATTGTGAAGATACAATCCATGTAGGACATGTATAAATAGAGATGCAAGTTGGAAATTGAAGGTAATATTGATGGAAATAGCATAAGAGCTTCGAGTGCAAGTTTCAGTTTGATTTTTGGGGAATCAAGGGGATCGTGGAAAGAACATAATAATCTAACAAAGAGACCAATGCGCACATGCAGCAGAATGAGGTTTTTATAGTGTACAGAATGATGCGACAGATCTGTGATAGATGCGCGAGTATTGAAAGGAAGAAATATTGAAGTATGTACAAGTGATTGATGTTTCGAAGGACAGTATTACAATCAACACGCCGATAGTTACAGATGTTGTAGAGATAGAAGAACAAAGATAGAACTGAATTTGATCAAATATTGCATATATGTCTAGTTGATGCATATAATCAGAAGTGAAAGTGTACAATGTTGAGAACCCCATCTGATGCGCAACAACAGAACAACAGCGGGATCCGATAGATGCATCATGATGCAGATGATCTAAGACAAGTGCGTTAAACAGAACAAATGAATCATTTGATGCACAGGACATCATGGATTATCTAAGAGACTGCAACACTTAAATAGAATGGACACATCATAAAGTGCGCAGTTCCATCTGTTACTAGTGCTTCATTTCAGAACAACAAACTATCAATTGAAAGCATAGTATCAATTGATCATTGCAGTCACACAGGTCAGAACGTTGAGACAATAGAGAAACAGAATGCAGTATCAATTGAGCACACATTACATGAAGTAAGTCATCAGTAGAAGTATGATTTGATAAGAATGATAAGTGAAGTTATGTATGCAGTGCAGTGACAGAGTATAACCTGCATACGAAGGTAGTGCACAAAAGAATTGTCATCAGAGGATATGAAGAAGTGCACAGAGTTGAATTCTAGTAAGACAACAACATACATGATACATCAGGGCACTCGGACGGGGAAAGGATATAGGGATTTGAAGCTTCCTTCAGGTTGGTTCTTGAAAAACAAAGAAGACATGGGGTCGGTTCCTCCTTCCAGTTGGTGCTGGAGAAACACAGGGAGCGGAAGCCTACTTCAAGTCGATTCCTTTTAAACCAAGGAGTTGGTGCCTCCTTCTAGTTGGTGATGGTAAACATAGAAATTTGGTGCTTCCTTGAATGTATTATTTCTCACTATAAAGAAGCATTCTGTGGTTTTCTCCCATTTGGGGTTCCACATAAAAATCTTGTGTGTTATGTGTTGTTTATGTGGTGCATATATGTGTGGATGGTTATTTACTGATGCATGACATAACATAAATATTTAGTAAAGACTAATCTATTAAAGAAGGTAAAAACTGCTAATAACTGCGTTAATACTGATTCACCCCCCTGTCTAAGTATTAAATCGATTCCAACAACTCCTTGCATGGTTTAAAAAATAGAGTCCTTTTGAGTGAATTTATCCAACTATTGAAAGATAAATATTATAGTCATCACCACCTCTTATAAAGTGATAAACCCCAAGTCTCACCTGGAAACCATTTCCCACTATCCAAGCAAGCCACCAATTGAAAGCAGAGAATGAGTCAAGTAGACCACTCTGGATGTTGGATACAAAACAACTATTTTTATTCTCCTTTCTAATCCACTCACTAACTGTCAAATTTCTTATATAGTTTTCCTTTAAGACTTCACTCCAAATACCACAACCCACAATGCCCCTCCATAAACTCTTCATCATTAAGGCGTTGTTGAACCAGAAAACATTCTTAATACCCCACCCTCTGAAATCCTTTGGAATCAATATATTATCCCAATCCACAAGATGATTACCAGTCCTAGACTTGGTACCAAACCATAAGAAATTGAAAAGTTTTCGTCGAATAAGATTTAAGATAAATAGAAGGACTTTGGCCATAGAGAGACAAAACACCAGAATATTTGATAGGATTGAGTTAATCAGCGTCAACCTACCTCCCAAAGTGAGCCATCTATCGCACCAATTATTGATCATTTTGTATACCTTCTTCACCAACCACAACCAATCCTCACATAGGTAACAATTTGGCTTCATAAAACACCCAAGGTACTTGAACCCCGATTCAAGCTCCTATAGGGAAAAGGTGAGAAAATACTTAATCTAATTCAAGACCTCCACTTCAGTATTACACCAATGAAATCTCAACTTAGGGTAGTTGATCTCCATGCCTGGCACAAAACAAAAGGCATTAGTAATTTATATAAGTTTCCATAAGTAGTACATGAGCTTTCAGTTTTAGCCAACAACATATCAAGTGACTAGGGGGAGTTCGAGCCAGTTCCAAACATGGGGCAACTGACTAGAATGATTTAGGCCTACAATCCAACTCACCAAAGGCAATTTTTGTCACCAACTCAGAGCCGAGACACTAAACATATAGGGATGCGGTCCAAACACAGAGGTAGTAAAAAGGGAAGTCCTCAATATCAGAAAGCCAAGTAAGACAAGTCAAGGTTTAAGGCCAAATAAGGAAATTCATGGATGGATGGAGTCAAGTGATGGCGGAGCCTAAGATAGCAAACAAATGGTGTCAAGGAAGACCATATCTATGCAAGGTAGTCATCCGGTGAGTTTTTTCAAACAACCTAAATGTGAAAGTAAAATGTTCATTTTATAATTTATCATCAAGATAGTTCATTTTACAAAGTTTGCCACATCATGAATTATATACCAAGCCAGCGGTGTGAACATGACTAAAACAAAAAGATAATAATCCATAGTCAATGATCAGGAATCCATAGGTCATACAACATCATCATAAGAATAATCATCATATACCATATGAAACACTGTTGCAATACATCTCTAGGTACTTAACTGAAACTGTATGGAATAAAGGGTCACATCGGTCATCAAATCTGAACTCTCAAGGCTCAACCTTGACACAAGGTCTAACATAAGTCTGAATAATACACTGCTCTGATCATGAGTGATCTCAAAATATAAAGTCATCATAGGCAAGCTCTGAAAAATCTAAGCTTTGGAATGTGCAAAGATCTGCTAAGCAAGAATAGTAGCCCTGCTACTATGGTGTGATAACAGTAACACACCCCATGATCCATTGACTAGCATCATAACTCAAACTAACATTAAGGAGGAGAAACCTCATAAAGGACCAATCAACCTTGTCATAAGATTTCACAACTTATCCATATTGACCACCATAGCATTTATCTACTTTGACTTGATGGAATGGATCGTCTCGTATGCAACTCCAACAGTGTCAAAAATCTGGCAATGGTGCATAAACCCAAACTAATCCTTAGAGATGCCCCCAGATAGCTCTGGCTTCAACCTGTTAGCAATCACTTTTTCTATAATCTTATAAAGGAGATTGCATAGAGAAATTGGTCAAAAATCATTAAATGAGACAGGATTTGTGTAGTTCCTACAAGATTCCCAAAGATGTGTCTTTATGAAATAGCTTAAGTCTTCATAACTTTTTGAAAAGATTATTTTTTTAAAATATTCTGAATTGTTCTCAACTTTTTCAAAATTCAAAATTTAGAAAATAAGCTTTGGATTTAGAAGCAAGATTATTTTGAATTACTAAGGTTAAGGTAGAAATTACTTATGGAGAATACTTTGACAAAACATTCAAAAGTTGAAACAAGTATCCCTTATGCAAAGGATCATCAAATTCGAACTACATGGAGCATTAAAAAAATCAATTAAATTGAATCATGGGCAATACCTCCAATCAATCATCTTCTCAAGGATGTAACTTCCCCATATCATCTCCAATTGGTGAACAAATTTTTGAGGTGCATAAATGAGGGAACATGATTTCAAACAAATTATTTCATGCTTAGCTTCATAACGAACTTTGTCTCTATTATAACTTATGAATTTTCTACTTTTCACTAGAAGGGGTCCCTTGACTAAGTGTTTTCAAACTTGCAAACCTTGAAATTGGATTCTTACAATCGCATTGAGTTCAAAAATCCCAAAATACCTATAATAACCTCTTTCCAACCATCAAAAATTCATTTTGGTAGAGACCAAAATTTGTGATTTAAGGAATTTTTAAGGAGAATCTTTACCTTGTTCAGAATGATTCTGTCTCTATGAATTCAATATGTCAACTTGTTCAATATATGTATTATATTGGATTTTAATATGATAACTTAAACTTGCATGATTCATCAACAAAGGAAACATTTTAATATGCAAACAAAATCTGTTGAGATTTGGAGTAGTCAATACCCAACACTTGGAGTATAGTCTCTTTGTGTTGTCTTTCACTAATTTCAGAGAGGTGTGTGTGAAGTTGTTCTTTGGAAGCTATAAGTTTGTAGTTGAACTCTATGTTTTCCTCATTAGTTCTCAAGAGATTTATGTGAATATTTTGGAGATTAGTAGTTATGAAGATTGACAATTCCATTCAAAGTTTGTTTGTGCATCATCATGGACAAGTTGATGTTTTTACTTTGGTCATACTTTCATGGTTCCTTGATGTCCATCTTTGAAATTTATTTGGGATCTAATTGTTGATGGTGTTGTTCATTATTCCTCTGTGTAGTTTTCCCTTTATGAAAGTGAAGCTCATGTATAATTGCAACTTATTGGGGTTGTATGAATGTTGCATTAAGGAGGAATGAAGGAATGGAGGAATGTGAATTTAATTTCATCTTCATGTATGTATGTGTGTTCCCCAAATCAACACTAAGGGGGAATGCTATAAAATTTGATAATGTTTTCTATTAAGCACATTCGTGGATGTACCTAGTGTCATCATGATTGCATGTGTAACAGTGAATATCATCATTCATTAAATCAATTTTGAGGTCTAAAATGAGCCTCCTAAGGAAATAATAAAATAAGAGTTAAAATTAAAAAAATTAGAGTTATAAATGTTTTAATGAAAGGAAAAAAGAACTACTTTTTTCTATCACATTTTCAACTTTTCTCCTTGTAGGTTTACTCAAATTTTGAGTGTGGGCACTGATTGGATACATAATTTAACTCCACATCCAACAATTACCCAACCGGCATACTTTTGACAAAGCCTTGATAAGAAAAATAGTTGAAAGACATATAAAAAAAGTATCTCCTTCAACAAAATACATTTTTTAAAATATATTTTAAGGTTTTTCCTATTTTGGATTTGTCAAAAATATGCTTGGTGGGTACTAGTTGGATGTGGACATTAATTCCCCATCCAACGAGTTCTCACACTCAAAATTTGAGTAAACCTACAAGGAGATAAGTTGAAAATGCAATAGAAAAAAGGTAATTTTTTCCTTTTCCCTCCAAAACTTTTTACCCATATGGTTGACATCATCATCTTGAATCCTGTTGGTTCTTATAAAGTTAATTTTGATAGTACATGTTTTGTTTAGAGGCCCATTTTTTACCTCAAAATTCTTCTAACGAATGAATGTACATGTAATGAGGCATCACTATATGCAGCATTTTATATGACTTGTGTTACTTAAAACAAGTGGTTATGTGGCTCCTTGTGCCATAATATGGGTTTGGTAGGTTAATTTATTTTATCCCATAATCATTATGTGGAGATGTCTTCTCGCTGAAGTCTCAACATATTGAAGATCTCATGAGGTATTTACTCACCCACTTGAATCCATTGATGGATCATCGTGTGCTTAATGCTTTAAGAGACTTGGAAGCTTATTGTAATAAGGTTTCACAATCAATATAAGCAATATTTATTAGAGTGGATGTTTCATTTACACAATGTGGAGGTTTTACCACTATAATCTTGGTTCTCTCGTATATTATTTTCTCTTGAGTTGTTTATATTAATGGTGTGTGCCCATAGGTGATTAGATAACTCATGCTCTTTATTTTCTAATAGATAAATAGTGTGGCTTTCTTGTTTTCTTTTGGTCTTTGTTTTGCTCTTTATTTTTTATTTATTTTTGTTTGTTCAATTTTAGTATTAGAATAGGATTCTTGCATCTTTTTGGGCTTTTTGCTAATTGTTTTTGTTAATTGCTTGTTATTTTTTCATAGTTAGATTTAAATGATATATTAGGAAATAAGAGCCTTCATTGTTATTATTTGAAAAACATAAGAATTTTCATAAAGCATATCATCTTTGAGTTTAATGACCCAATGTCTTAATCTGTTTGAGAATGTGAGAACATACATACAATTTCAAAAACAAATAGTCATCTATGCATGCTAATTTTCCACAATTGCATGCCAATGATTTTCATCAAGAATTAGACTTGAGAATATGAACAACTATCATGATTCATTGAAATCACAACATGAAAGTACTTAAGGTATTTATGCTTCTAATAATTGTTCATTATTTTTTTAAATTATATGTTGACTGGTGGTGATTGCTTTTTTCTCTTGTAAATCATCTTTTGGAAAATTTCTCCTTTACATGATTATAAAGTCAATATTGGTAATAGTCAAATCCCGCTAGCACGGTTGGTTTTGACAGGCCTCATTGTGCATGGCGACCCAAGTTCGAATCGACCCACAAGGTAGTTGGGAGGAGGCACTTAAAAACCCATCCATATTAAGGGTTGGTGTGGCCCAGGTTGGGTGCAATGCCTAGGTGATTTTGATGACTTAGATGCTCCTGGGTCGCGGTTTATAGAAAACAAAAAAAATCACAGACAAACTAGTAAACAAAAAAATTCAATATTGCTTCCCATTCCTTTCTCTCCTCATGTTCCTAAATAAAAGAGAAATTATTTATAGATATTCAAATATATTCCATTCTTTGGTTATTTGCTAGTATGAAATGGTCCTTAAACCAAAATATTTTTACTCACCCTCACCCAAGTTGCGTGATATTCGTGATGTATCTCATTATTCTTTCCTATCACATGGGTGTACTTAGAATATTCGACTTGCCTTGGAAGGCATTTCCCCACTAGTGTGAATAATTTTGTTCCCAAATTTTACATAGGTACAACATGATCTTATTAACAATAACAATTATCAACAATTAGAGTCACTTGTAAAGTTGTCTCCTCGTGTCCTTCTCTGCAACAAGGTTGTGTGTTTTGATCAGTTTATGGGAGCACCCCTAGTTGTGCTGATTTAGTGATGATGGTTATAGAGCGTCAATTTGTAGGCTCATGTCACCATAGTTTATTGATTATGCGATGTCGATACATCAAACTAGGCATTTGATATTGCGTATGATCACTCTTTAGGCAAATATTATCTCCTTTCAGCTTGATTTTATGGCTTTACTTCCTACATTATTATGAGATACTTCTAGTCTCTAGATTATCGATTTCACACTCATGTTGAAGAGTGGCATTTTAGGGAGAAATGATTGACCTTTCATTAGAAACAAAGTTTGCTTTCCCATTTTTTACATTAACACATTTCACTTATTATTCTAATTGATGTTGAGGTAAATTTCACGCTTATTATTATGAGGTACTTCTTGCTCTAGATTATCAATTGTATATTCTCATCTGGAAGAGTGGCTTATCAGGACCATTGGTTCAACTTTTATTAGACATGAAGTTTGTTTGCCCATTTTGACAAGAATTCATTGTAGTTATGATTCTAATTAATGTTTAGGTAAATTTCACACTTTTGAGATAGACAATTATTGTTATGAGATACTTCTTGCTCTAGATTACAATTATTATTATGAAATAATTCTTGTTATAGATTATTGATTGCGCATTCTCTTTTTTGAAGGGTGGCCTATCAAGACTCAATAATTTAATTATATTAAAAACAAGGATTGTTTATTCATTTTTAACATTAATCATTTTCACTTATAATTTAATTAATATTGAGATAAATTTTATAGTATACTTTAAATACCTCCAAATCATTTCGTGCTTCCATGTTAAATAGCATTTCAAGAACAATTCAATTAGAATTAAAATTTGGTCATTTGATCTTTTGAAATTTAAGCTACTAGGTACACATTCATTGTCCAATCCTGCATAGAAATTTAATAGTTTGAGGCATGGACCAAACCAACTTAAAGACAATGTATCATGACTTTACTCATTATTTCCTGACATATTTTTTAGTCATTTGATCTTTTGAAATTTAAGCTACTAGGTACACATTCATTGTCCAAGCCTACATAGAAATTTACTAGTTTGAGGCATGGACCAAATCAACTTAAAGACAATGTATCATGACTTTACTCATCCTTGACATATTTTCACTTGTTGGTTTCGTGGTCCATTTTGACCTTTAGATAGAAAAAGGTTTGATATTAAAAAAAAAGTGTCCTTCCTAGCCTCATTATCATAAAGTATCATTGCATTCAACAAGTTTTCAAGAATATGACCCCATATCCATTAATATTAAACATGACATATTTGTAGACATTGAAAAGTATCCTTCCCAAGTGGTTCCATTTTAGTATCATTAAGTTTTTCGAGAATATGAATCCATGGAAAATATCAATGTGATGGTGACATGGCATCACTTTAGAGATTGAAAATGAAATGTCCACCAACCTATTAGCATCAGTACTACATTGACACCCTCATTGTGTAGTACATTCAAATATCACCTATATACTAACACTCAGTCTCATTGTGTAGTACATTCAAATATCCACCTATGGACATAAGAGTACTACAATGACACTCTCACTTTGTAGTACATTCAAATATATTCTCAATGACATATCATTATTCATAGGTTCAATTCCAATTCTTGGTCAATAAGTTGTGAGCCCAAAACCACCACGTTCTCCGAAATATTTAATGAAGCAAAAGGGGTGTGGATTAATTTAATCTAAAAATTGTCTTGTTCCCACCCCAAGATGTGGAGTACCCTAGCCAAGGAGTTATGAGTACATCAACTGAACACGAAAGTCAATGGTTGATGGGTGGACACTATAAAGTTAATGGAGGATTTAATGATCATTCAAATTTCATTAGATTGTGGGGTCCTTCATGGACTTTACTCAACGTATCTCATACTTGGAGCTTATTCATGCAGAACTTTTTATCAAAAGTTCTCACATAATAACAAATAAATACATTATATTCATTTGTTATTACCATTATGCAAGTTCGTATCAAAGAACATGCCGTGGATATAGCTCATAATAGGGTAACCAAGTCTGCTATAGCGGAACATTCTAACAATATCACTTATCTCATTTGTATGGAGGAGGCTAAACTAATAGCGAAAGAAGAACACTACATTAAACAAAAAGTAAGAGAAGCCATAGAGATTGGTAAATATAGCCACACACTAAATAGAGATGATGGTTGGAAGCTAAGTAACTCGTGGATGCCCATCCTAAGTCGGATAAAACACAAAGATACTTCAAGTTAATTCCAGTGGGAGAAAAAAATAAATGTGCTTCATCAAGTGAGCCGACCTCATATCTATCTATTGTTTTTGTCCACCAAGTTCTGTATTTAATATATGGCATAGTTACTTTTCATTCTCATCCCAATCATAAACATTAAGATCACGTGCCCTGAGGATGGACTCACTTTCATGCAATCCGAAACGTCGGTTTTCATAAACTTCACACAGGTTTCCAGCTCTATACACATTATATTTAACTTATTTTTAATTATTAATTTATATTTTTATTAGTTTTTATTTTTTGAAAATATATTAATTTTTTTTAATTTAGAGTTAATTAAATGGTTATAAATTAAATGCAAGATTTTTTTTCTAAATTTTTTAAAATTAAATTTTATAATTAAGTTTGATGATTTACTTTGTTTATCATCTATGAATTATGTATAAAAAAAATTTAAAAATATATATAAAGTTAAAAACTCTAAACTTCTTTATTTATTTAAATATAGAATTTATATGTTTTTATAATGTGTACAGTCAATACTCCAAACTTCTACTCTCTTGTTATGACATGTAACTAATAGAGTGTTAAGGGTTGAGGTTTTGATTATTAATTATTAATTATTAATTATTAATTATTAATTATTATTTTTATTAATTTTTCATTTTTTGAAAATATATTAATATTTTAAAAAAATTAGAGTTAATTTAAATGGTTATAAATTAAATGGATGATTTTTTTTTAGATTTTTTAAAGTTAAATTTTATAATAAAGATTGATGGTTTACTTTGTTTACCATCTATAAATTATGAAAAAGTATAAAAAAAAATTTAAAAATATATAAAGTTAAAAACTTTAAACTTCTTTAATTATTTAATTATTTAATTATGAATTTATATGTTTTTATAATGTCCAGAGTGATTACTCTAAATCTCTACTTAATGGCACCCAAATTATGCAATTTCCATAGCTAATATACGTGATTCTAAGATTTTTTAAATATTTTCAACCCAAATACGAACAAAACTATATAGAATCATAAAAGGTTGAAAACGTAGAATATTTAGACTACACCATATATACTAGGTGTAGTTAAAATGTTTTATAATTTTGATTATTTTTTTGGTCATTTTTCTAGTCATTTTTGTCTGAAGATCTAGTTGGAATTGTTGGAATCGTAAATATAAATTATTGGGATTGCATAATCTAGACTCCTCAAGGTTATTTGAGTGCACTAGAATGATTTATGCAATCAAATATGAAATTTGAACAATGCAAAATGATGATTTGACCAAAAAAATTATCATCGAATTCCAACGACAATGATTGAAAAAGCAAAATATGTAGAATGTTTAAGCAACTCCTATATACAATTTATTAAAAATATTTGTTATTAAAAAAGTAAAATATTCTATTTTTTTTCAAAAAATAAAAGGAAAGGAAATTATATTGATTGAAATAATTAATAAGCCCACGGGGTGTAGAATAGACAATGAATGGGTGTATTTTTAAAGCATTCCTTTCGTAAGATCACTAGTTCGAAACTTCGTGGGTACGAGCTTTACAACAACAACAAAAGATTAAAATAATTAATAAGAAGAAGAAGAAAAAGTATGTCAATGAAGAAACTATAATTTAACACATAAAAAGAAGGTGAAAAGGGGGTTAATGATTGAAAAAATTAATAATGATGTTTCTATTTTTCTCGATAATCAGTGTGTAAAAGTTGTTGGGTGATCGACACGTTTCAATTGGAGTCTCCACTCCTCATTAGTATCCATTAAAAACTCAATGAAGAACTAATAATAAGAAGAAGAAAAAGTAAATCAATGAAGAAACTATAATTTAACATATAAAAGGAAGGTAGAAAAGGGGGTTAATGTTTTATAAAAGAGTTAATAAAAAAAATTAAAGTAATGATTGTGTAGAAAAAGAAACTTAAATGAAAAAAGAAAATATATAAAAGTAATGAATGCACATAAATGACAATCTAATTAAATAATCAAGTAATTGTGGAGGAAATAGTGAAAAGGATAATTAAAAGAAGGGAGGAGTAATGCAGATTAAATATGAAGATGAGAAATTTATGCAAGAAAATATAAGTATAATAAAATATGACTAATCAATTGAAAGGAAGAATGTCCATTGGATGTAGTTGGGTTGGTTGGGGGAAATGATTGTTACCCTCCTCACCTAGGTACAATTCTTGTAAGTAACATGATGCTCTTTTTGAGCCCCTATGTATTGACTATGTAATGGTTTGACTAGACATGTGACTCTAGCCATACCTTGATTCTCCAGAATAGAAGGTGTTAGCGTATTTCCTGGTGGATGTAGCCCTTGAAAAAATAGGTGAACCACCCTTGAAAAAAAATTGAAAGGAAGAATGAGGATAAATTAAAAAATGAAAAGATGATAAATGAGGAACAATAGGAAGGGAATTGGTTCATTAAGAGGGTAAGAGTGAAAGGATCAGGAGATAAACCTAGATATATAATAATCATCACACATTAGAAGAAAGAGGAGAGAGTAAACTCGAAAGAATGTGCATGGTTCCAAGGGGAAAAATATTAGAATGAGGAAAAGGGTCTATACACCCAATTAATGGATAATGGATTTCTAGGAATGGTTGAGTTTATAACCATTCCCTCAATTAAAAATGTTAGGATGTTTTTTTTCAAAGGATTCCCTAATGATACACGACAAGTAATAAGGTGTTGATGCTATGATTTTGATTTGGTCAAAGTGAATTAGGTGTTTAGACTTATGAGAATGTTTTGTGATAACTAACTTGGTAAGGTAGTTGCAGATTGTGTTAGCTATATGTTATTTAAGATGGGTTTTTATGGACCTACCAGTTTGGAAAATGTAGTGCTTGCCACAAGAACAAGGAATTTGGCAAACTCTCAGGCCAAGCATTGGGTTAATTTGATCTTTAACGCTTCTAAATAGTTATTTTAGCGTTTTATGGGGTTTGGAAAAAGTTTTGATGTTCTTTTTGGATAATGTCTTGGATATGTGGTCTGTGAAGCCATGGATATAGGGGAGGGAAATAAGGTCTTGGCAAGGACTTGTGGAAGGAGGTGTTTTTGTATTTTGAGTTGAGGGTTGAGTGAAAGGATTTGTTAATTTGGAAGATAGAATAGCCATTGCCTAGGAGGTATTTGGTAAGGTGGGATCTTTCTTTCTCAAGGAGATGGAGAGTAGCGATTTGAATCACTCGAGTAACCAAGGTGTTGATAATGACATATTTTTGGGCTAGGTGGTGGTGGAAATTAGCATGAAGGTATCTATTTGTATGATTCTTTTTACAATAAATTTGGTGGGTAAGGGTACCATTTGGTTAATGGTAGATGATAATATCCAAGAATCGAAGAGATTTGTTCTTTTGGGTTGAGTGAAATAATTTGTTAATTTGGGAGATAGAATAGCCATGTTGGCTATGAGGGATTTGGTAAGGTGACCTCTTTCTTTCTCAAGGAGATGGGGAGTAGATATTTGAGTGGCTCGAGTAACCAAGGTTCTGAGAATGATAGATTAATGGGCTAGTGGTGGGGATATTGGAATGAAGTTATATATATATATATATATATATATAGATATAGATATAGATATATGAATTTTTCAACGATAAATATGGTGGGTAAGGGTACCATAACAACAAAGATGTCATCAACAATTTGAAACCAACATTTGGGTTTTTTATGGAAATTGTTTAAAGCTACGGCTTCAAAATGTTCCATAAAAATATTGACTACCACTGGACACAAGGATGAACCCATAGATGCGCCTTCCATTTTTTCATATAATTTTCCTTTGAAGGTGAAGAAAGTTAAGGTGAGGTAGATTCCAATGAGGCTCACAGTTTCATGGTCGAGAAGCATAGAAATGATCTCAAGTGCTTCTCGCATGGGGATTTTTGTTAATAAGAAGATGACATCAAAGCTAACCATAATGTCTTGCTCATATAAATTTAATTTTTTTGTTGAAATTTATAAAAGGTGAATATTTTTAGGATGAGGAAGAGATCAAACTTGTTGAAAACTTGAATTAGATCTTTAACCTTCAATGGTAATTGTAACCGCACTCAAAAATCCTCTATGAATCTCATTATTGTAATTTGGGAATTCATTTAGAGAGATTGAAACTTGTGGAGTCATAATGCATAAATCCAATCAATACCTTAGAGTGATTTTGGACTTCAACATTTGTTTTTTATAGTTGTATGTAAGTTTGTGTTTTCTTGTTGGTATATTCATGCATGTAATTTTAGTTTTATTTATGCATGTAATTTTACCTTTATTTTACACATGGATGTGGTTTTTTGCATTGACTTTCTCATTCTCTTACCAATATTTTCATTCTATTTTTTTTCACACCAAAAACATACAACTTGTTATTCCATGGAATCAAAGTTGCTACCAGCAATACATCAACAAAAGACTAGAGAAAAAGTCTTCAACTGTCCTAATACAACAAAATTATCCAAGTCTAGCACCATCAAACTTCACATCATTCTTAACAAAAATAATACCTAGTTCTGGATTCCACTTGACTGACCAAAAGAAACTGTAGGACCTCCCTATACTAAAAGAAACAAGAAAAAATACAAGCTATCTCGCATAGTTTCTTTTCAATTATCAACAACTAGAAACATAGACTAGACATCATCAAACAATACACAGAGAACCAGAGTCATGCAGCTCTCGAACTATGAACTCTTCAAAATAAAGTCTACCATCCATATCGCCAACGACCAGCTTGAACAGCCGATCAGCTTCTGCATTAAACTCCCTGTAAATATTCTTAAAAGAGATATAAGTAAAAGTAGAAATCAGGGTTTTAACCCTGATCATCCAATGTTCCAGAACCAAGGAGTGAAAAGTAGAGTCTCCTCTTTCCCATTATATTATCACCTTATAATCTCCCCCAATATGAATATTTGAATAGTGATTCTTCCTAGCAAACTAGAGTAATCCCCACAATGATAATAGCTCATCCCTCATATTAGAGCCAAATCCAACACCCATCTAAAATTTATACACATGAGTATCACTTTCCTAAAATAGCATTCCCTCCCCACACATCCTTTTCTGTTCAGCCCCATCAAAAAAACCAATAGCCAGGCTATCTTCAAACACAAAATAATTGATCCTCCTGGGAATATCTAAAACTTTTACCCTTCCAAACTCAGTCCAAGAAGTCGCAACTTTTATGCAAATCTGAAACACAAAAACGTTACTGATCTAGAAAATATACTGATTTCTAGATTTCCAAACTTCCCACATCATGATGAAAGAAAATAAATATAGACTCTTCTTATTTTTAATCCATCATTTTAAATTACCCTCTAGACAGTGATAGCCCCAACAATCACCAAAATGATAACACTTACTCAGATCTGACCAAACATCTCTGAAGAAATAACAATTCCCAAAAATGTGTTCCACTGACTCTTGCTCACTTCTGCAAAGAAAACAAATTCCAATCCTTATCATAGCTCTTATAAGGACAGAATCCCATGTAATAATTTTTATATTTAAGCACAGCCAAGAGAAACATTTTATTTTTAAAGGAATCTTTCCACGCCATAGAATCGAAGACCACCAACTGGACCTGTCCTCCAAAGAATATTATGTCATCAGCTTATATGCCAACTTAGAAGTAACCTCGCCACTTCCCTCATTAAAGTTCCAAACCAATTTATCATTTGTATTAGTTAGATCCCAGCTAATTTTCCAACAAAAGTATCCCATTCGATTGCCAAAGGATCTGAAAAATTTAAATCTCCAAAGAGAATCCAATAAGAGTCCCCCAAGGTCTGACCACGAAAAATCTGTTTTAGAAGAAAAATATTTATCTTATGAAGTTCAACTATAAGCCATGGAGATAGCTTATAATTGTCACCCAAACCAATAACCAGATCAAATCCTAGAAAGATATGAATACCCCTTCCTACCGACCAGCTTATAGACCTATTGGTAGTTGGCAAAGCCTGAATCATACTTTTCTAGATAAAAGAGGCATTATGTGTTAATTTTACTCGATCTGTAAACCACTGATCCATAGCACATAATTTGAAATACTTCACCTTCACCACTTTTCCCCATAATCCCTCATCAAAGAGAGATATCCATAGACTCTTAGCACAAAGAGACTGATTGAACCAGGAGAGATTCTTAATCCCCCAACTGCGAATAATATTTGGTCTAGAAATACTTTCCCAAGAGGTAAGATGATATTTTGTAATATTCAATTTTCCATCCTAGAGAAAATGGAAAAACAACTTTCTGATTGAAGCAAAGACAGTATCCGGAATAATATATAAAGAGAACCAATAAACAAGGATATTGTGAAGAACCACATTCACCAAAACAATTCTACCCCCTGCAAACAACCATCTTAATGACCAATAACTAATGCGCCTCTTAATTTTCTTTATAATCCATATCCAATCACATTTTTTATAACCACTTGGATTCAGGAAAAAACCAAGATATTTAAACCCACCTTGAAGATCAAACATCTGATAAGGAAAGAGTGAAGCAATATGACTACAAACATCTGGGTCATCACATAAATAAACAAAGCTTGATTTGTGTGCACTAACAACCATACCTAAAGCATCACAAAAGGTTTTGATAATAGAAAGAAAATGTTTCCATTCATAGAGTGTGTCTGTACCAAAAAGTAGAACATTGTCCACAAAAAGAAGGTGTGTGATTGATAAATTTCTTTCCAAGATAACACCTTTGGTTCTCCCTTCTGTTTTATCCTTATTAATCAGGAGACTCAAAACTTCAATGACCAAAATAAACAGATAAGGTGACAGTGGACAGACTTGTCTTAGCCTTCTTGTACCATTGAAAAAAGAGGTAGGGGAACCATTAATCAAAATTGAGAATCTAGAAGAAGAAATGCATGCCATTATCCAATTGGTTACTTCCAAAGAAAGTCCAGTCTGAAGCAAAATGAATCTCAAAAAAGACCAGTCCACCATGTCATAGGCCTTTATAAGTTCCATTTTAAAAATGACAGCATTTAACTTATTTTTTTCACAAAATGTAAACTTTCCTGTGTTAATCCCACCGCATCCAGGATCTGTTTATTTGGAAGAAAACGAAACTATTTCTCAGAAATAAAATTTCCCAAAAAAGATTTATCCTTTTTGAAATAATTTTAGTGATGATGTTGTACATAAGATTGCATAGTGAAATCATCCTGAAATCATTAAAATTATATGGCCTGTCCTTTTTTGGAATAAGAGCAATATAGGTCTCATTCACCTTACCTGGAAGTTGACCCATCCTTCTTGATTCATCAATAGCCTCTGTCAATGTTGGGCCTAGTATTTTGGAAGTTTCATTTTTTGAAGAAATGAATTAGTGTGGATGAAGACAAAGTGGAATTAGTTCGACGCAAGGGTCAACTTCGACGAAGCGGCTAGGAAATGAGGAAAATGGTCATGTTGATCGCGTCAAAGGTTGGAAGTTGAGTTAGTTAGAATTGGTCCACATTGTAATAATGAGTCAGTTAGGAATTTAGTGGGTTAGTGGGAGTGGGGAAATCTTAGTGCGCCCTATAAATATGTATTAAGAAGGCATTTTTTGGGTTAATGTTCGAAGTATAGTTTATTGCTATGTAATAGAGATATCCGATGCATATGTTGAAGACATTTTTGGAGAAGACAAGTCGCTAATATGCAGGTTGTGTGTGCAGATCCATTGTATGACATGAATAAATCTGTAAGTTCTACCTGAAGTTATTATTTGGCTGCGACTCTAATAAAATACAATCACTTTTGTGGTTTTTCCCAGATGGGTTTCCACGTTAAAACATGGTGTATTTATAGGTGTTAATGTTTTGTGATGTGATATGTGTCCTTTATTCTATTGAATAAATATCAAATACATGATGGGATTAGTTGTATGGAATATGGATGTGAATGCATTAATATAACTAAGAAATGGAACCTGTTGATGTTATGAACTTGCCAAAGCTATGGTTTGTCATTGTGTTGTAAAAAAGTATAATTATGAATGTAATGGTTGTCGAATTTTCCCCTTTTGTGCTACATGAATTTTGGTTCGTACAATCCCCATAGATACTTCAGGTGAGACTTCATCTGCTATGCAGGTGTTTCTGAAAGGGATTTAATCCCTTTCGGGCCGGTGTCTTTGGATTGTGGAATTTGTTGGTGGATGTTGAGTGTTGAACCCTGGTCGAAGTAAAAGTACACCAACAAATTGTTCCACTGTCGGGACTAGGACTTTGATGTGAAGGGGAATGTTGTGGCATCAGACTAAGCCGAAGATACAAGATTTGGTGGACCTGCAACTGGAAGAATTTGCAAGAAAGCATAACAGACACCCTCAACTCAATAATGAAGAATAGTTAGATAAGTATGTTTTTACTGATATTCATGAAGTATTCTTTGGCGAGTTCCTGGTGATATTGCATGAATGGTTAGAAAGGTTCACTAAACAGAAGACAAATTTACAAGGAGGTGAACCTAGGTATTGGACAACTGAGTGATACAACAATTGAAGGGTGTGAACAATAGAATATCTAGCGCAGTAGATTTCTAGCTAGACAGTGTGTTGCAGGGGTATCTTACTGAATTTTTTGTTGACACTATCAAGTCATATAGTGTAGTATAACGTGAGTTATTTGAAGGTCTGTGTGGTAAGTACCTCAAATAGTTGAGCTTGTCGATCAAAAAGCTTCTTTGTGAAAAAGTTGTAATGCGAATGGAATCTGACGAGTAGAGAAATTGTGCATGGTGGGTATGGGTATCAGATGGACAACAGTCTAGATGGAATTAATGGGATGAGATGATATGATAAGTGGAGATGAAATTGAATCAGAGAAAGAGCGTGGATTTCTGTGGAGTGGAAGAGATTTTCGATAGAACAAGAGGAGGAGAACTGCGACAAAGAAGAGGGGTTGCGGTGCGACTGAAAAGAGAAACTACGAATCAGTGCCACATCTTGACGAGGATTCTAGTCTCGAAGAGGTTGATTAACAACTTATTCCTGAGTAAGGAGGAGGCTCCAAAGGACCGTTCCAGACCCAAGGTTGTGGCATACCCATGACCCCACATACATCTCTGGAAACCGAGGTAAGACCTAATATTTCTTCGCATTTTATTCCATCTAGTCAGAGTAGTGTTACTAATCCAAAGAGTACTTCGCTGAGTGGGAAGGCTCAAAGTAGTGGTCCATTAATAGTAAATTAATCAAATCCCCAGAGGTCTAGAATGGTCAGGGAAGACATGAAGTTACATATTTTTAATGGGAATGGGTCAGATGATCTGGAACAACACTGGTTTTTATGCAACGTTGTATGTACTGTGAAGCAAGTCCAGGACGACAACGTCAATTTGGTGCAATTGATCATGACTTTCTAAGGTCATGCCTGAGACCGGTTTATTATTTTTTCTAAAGTTACTTGTAATCCTACTGCGAATACCTTGGCAGAATTCAAGCAAGGACTAGAGATTGAATTTAAGAAGTCGAATTCTGAATCTCAATTTATTACGGAATTGAAGGAAATTTATAAAGCATTGAATGAGTCTATCTGGGACTTCGACCAGCGCATCAAAACGTTGATGGCTCATACAATATTCCCAATGAATGGTTTATTGTTGCATTGTTTCCCCACATAAGAATTCCACTTATGCAACAGAATATACCGACACATACAGAGGCCTTGGAACTGGTTATGAAGTTAGAAGCATCACCTATCAGGGAGACTGGCATTGGTATGGCTCAAATTCAGTCACAATTAACAAACTTGTCTATTCAAATTCAGCATATTAAGAAGGGAAAAGAAAAGCGTGAAGATGTTTGGTGCACTAGATGTAAAGAAGATGGACATTCTAAAGATCAGTGTACAACATTTCATGACTACCTTAATGCTTGAAATCCGAGTCCAATAAGTCATGTTGTATGGTGTTGAATCTGTCATACCAAGGGACATCGACCAAAAGAATGATACTTGCTACAAAATATGGTAAGTGTTCCTCAGAAATTATGGTGCAAGTTCTATAGCTCTGTTGGGCATGACGAAAAGCACTACCGAGCATACCATTTTCTCACTGAACGAACTGCAGACACATTTCTTATGAAAGGAGAAGGTTTAGATGAAAGACCCGAAGCACAATTTAATCAACATCGAGGAGGATTCAGAGACCGTGGACGAGGAGGATTTGTATGAGGTAGAGGAAATCTCATATGTTACAATTTCGTTACTCTTGGACATTACGCTAGAGATTGTCCCCATCCTACTACATCGTTTACATATTGCAGAGTGTTGGACCATACCATTGAATACTATCCACAACTTATATCCAAGTGGAAAGAAAAATAGAATTAGAATCAAAATCAAAATCAAAATGTGCAAAATATTTCGATAGAACCGCGACCAGGTCAGCATACTCTCGCTGTTGTCACCAGGGGTGGTGCTGCGATGGGTGGAGATATGAACAATAACAATAATATAAGGAATCCAAGAGTAATACCGGTAGCTCAAAATACATCGTAGTTTGATGTCCAGAAAGAGAAAAGTATATTCTTTGAAGCTAGGGATGAATTTATGAAGGGTGCATCAACATCTTCCCCACTACCTTCCCATGAAGAATGAATTGTGTACGACATGCCACCTCACTTCGACAAGTCTATGCCAAAGAATAATTTTGGAAAATTAAGTGCCCTTAATACATTTCTCATAATTTGTTTAGATTTGGTTAAAAATGAGGATGCTTTAAGAGAATTGCATAAATTACTTGGATAATATGAATAATAAGTGTGTTCCGAAAGGGTTGTTAATCATGTCTAGAGAAGACATAAAATTGGATGAGAACTACAACTTAATGCACAAATTGGTTACTATGACATGGATTTTCTCATTTTAGATATGGGTTCAAATGTAAACATCTTGACTAAGAAAACGTGGGATAACATGGGTAAGTTGAAGTTAGTCTGTTCACATATCCATCTACACTTAGCTAATCAGTAGAAAGTAATAACATTTGGGAGAATGGTTGGGTTTCCTGTCAAAGTAGAAGGGATACACACATATGCATATTTTAAAATGATAAAGATTGTCGATGACACCAATCTATATCTTGCACTACTGGGGATTGATTAGTCCATTCAGAATTAGACTTTCATAAACTTCAAAAATGTTGGATTCTTACAATATTAGTGGTGGACCAGAAGATGGTGACCCAAGGAATGTCCATATCCTAGAAAGTGAAGGAAGTTGTGATGTGAAGGGATCAAATATATCATCAGATAAGTTTCTAAATCCATTGAAAATCAAAAAGGTAAATATTGGCTCTATTGAAAATCCAAAGTTTGAAAACATAGGTGATTATTGGGATGATGAAACTGTGGGAAAAAATACTGACTCATTGCATGAGTTCCAAGATCTGTTTCCTAATAAATTTTCAAAAATGAAAGGTATAGCTGGTGATCTGGGTGAAATGAAGATTCCTCTGAAACCAAGTTCTAAGCCTATGAAGCAGGGACGGTAAGACGAAATCCGTGGTATAAAGAGAAGGTGAGAGCAGAGCTCGACAAAATGCTTGATGCTAGAATTATTGAACATGTAGAAGAATCATAATGGATCAGTCCTATGGTGGTCAAAAACAAGAAGACTGGAGATATCAAAATATGTGTCGACTTGTGGAAGTTGAACGACACATGAGAATATTTGGAGGAATAAAAAATATCAACCCATCAATCATTCTCAGAACATTATTATGGAGGAAAAGACAACTACACTCTAGTTGAGAGTGAACCTGGAGATTTTGTGGAGGAACGCACCATCACCACTCCATCTCATGAAGAAATAGAGGTGTCACAAAGTTATTACAACCATTCTAATTTTTTCATTCACCAAATTCCTTTGTATCATCTTGATAGGGAAGCCACCTCCGGTGAGAAGGTTGGCAAAAAATATCCTTCCAGTGTTGAGATCCAAATTTTTGAGAAGGTTGAATTTTTAGAAGAGATTTTGCATAAATCTCAAGAGTTGCATGAGCACACATGTGATCAAATGTGTGTGGCTAATAGTGCACATGACATTGCGGATCAGCATCATGTCCGAGGTAAACATATGGAGCCTTCATATTTACAAGTGCTTGAAGAAAGCATTGAATTGATGGATGACTGATAGGCACTAGTTTCACTCCAAAGAGATTATGAGCCTCTTTCATGTAAGGAAAACTTAGCCCTAAAGAATATGGTTGATTACATCCCATTTGGGTCACTAAGCAAATAATCATATTCATCATTGAATTGGATGGATAGCTACCTCACCAAGATGGAGACCCAAGATTGTGCAAGACTAGATGACATTGGTAAGAGTTATTTTTGCATTAGTGATGGATCTATAATTGCATTTAAGTTTGTTATGTTCAATGAGAAGCATCCAAGGCATCTATGGATGCAATATGATTCTTTCCATACATTTATATTCATACCTTGGAGGAAAAATTACATTGCAGAGGAGGATTTATCTCCTGGCATGATATTCATAGTGAAGCATGATGACATTGTGAGGGCTCATGAGGGCCTAGTGACCATTCAAGGCACAAGTATGGACTACTTACATCAAATTGAGGTCATATGGAAGTCACTAGAACAACATGAGAAGGTTCTTGAATACCTTCCACTAGGTAGACCTCCTGACAAGGTGAAGAAGCATAAGGATTAATTGAGGATGGATGTACAATCCATCAGTATCTTTCATTACAAGCATTTGAAAAGGTTCAAGGAAGAAGACATGTGGAGGCTAGTATTCAAGTACCATTGTGAGAACATTGAGTTCCTATTCATGCTCATTGGCTTGAATTATACACCTACTACATTTCAGCCTTGCATGTACACCATGGTATATGGAAAATTTTGTAAGTATGCTTCCCAATTTTCTAATGATATTTTTTTTGCAGCGAGGTTTGGAAAGAATGCTTGGATATTGTGCTAACCCTTATGGCAGAATTATATTTCCATGAAAATGGGTCCAAGTATGTGAGGGAAGGGATTGAGATCATGAATCTTAATCATATGGATGTGCAAGTTAGTACCAACTTGCCTGATGGGATGATTTGGGATACTCATGGTGGATAAAGTTCAATAAACAACACAAGAGGCTTCTTTAGCTTCTCACAAGTAAGCATTAAGGAAGAAGTGTCTTGCTAGATAGGAGAGGCCTAAATGATGATTCAAGAGATGATGGGAGTGAGAGTTGGTTGCCTCATACCTACACTACCAAGTTCCACTCACCCATTCGGCCTACAATGGGGTGTCACCAAAGAAGGAATAGAAGACAATTTGATGGAGATTGGGAACACCAATGCTTTTGAAAGAAGAAGGTTGCATCCATATGAGAAGCATGGCATCATGGCATCCATCATGCATGTTATGGACTGGTTCAAATTAGTTTTAAAGAAGAACGGATGGGTGGTCAAATATGATCACAAAGGCAGGATGCATTACATGACACCAATGAAGCTTAAGGATTGGAAACCAAGGTTTGTAAGTGAAGTCCAATATTATAAATCTGATCATGAATGCAAGAATATAGTAGTTTAGGTTCTTCTTTATTCATGGGAAGGATTATTTGTTCTGGAATATCATTTAGTAGCAAAGAATCACAAAGGCAGATTTGCATATGAGTTGTTGAATGGTTGGGTTCAAGAAGAACAGTTTGACATTATGGGGGAAGCCATCTTTTGGGTGCCAAATTATTTTTTTATGGAATGGTTTATGGGGGATTCCCATAATTTGTTCCTAACTAAGAACTTCCTTAAATGGGGAGTTACATTGCATGCTTGGAAAGAATTTACATTGTTTGAGTGTGAAGTTGGAGGAATAAAGAAATTGTATCTTAATATCATGCTTGAGAAAGGTGAAGTTGATGTCTACATGGAGAGGATTCACACCACCCTTATTAGTTCCATCCCCAAATATGTGCACAAGATATTGCATATCCATGAGAAGGATTATCCACACCATAACAAGGATATGCTAGCCCCTATGTGTGCATTGGTTGAATGGAGATTTGAGGGTGATATTGAACTCAATGAATGGAAGCAACAATGGTTTGCATGTGACTCGATGGATGGGATGACTCATCAAGAAACACATATGGCATTCATCCACTTTAAATACCCTATCCACTTAGTGCTTGATTCAATCTTAAAGAAGGATATTTTGGGACTTGTTCATGTTCCACTCTTAGTTAGTCACCATGATTGTTTGGAGACTCACATGAGGGTGAGTAAGAAGTTTCCATGGAGGATATCCAAAGAATATGTATTGGACCATACAAAGGAGTGCAGCATATGCCAACACCATGTGATGGAGTATACTTTCTTGGTTGGCTATAGTGATCGGCAGCATCAGTTTGGTGGCAGTGTACAAGTTCTCAACCCCATGTTTTTTCATTTCTTGAGGACAAGAATTCTTGGGATGGGAGGACTGTCATGTCCCCTCATTGATGATCATCAGATTGAGTTCCTAACCCAATCAATCCCTTGGTTTGAGGATAAAATATCATTTACTTGGGATTAATTTTGAAAGTTCAAGCAATTAATTAATTAATTAATTAGGAGGTGTTGAATTTATTTTCTTAAAGTTGATATGCACTTGGTGAAAATTATTTTTCATTAAATAGTTATTTTTATTTTGGAATAAATTGGATAATGATCCACAAGAGTGCCTTAGAGGATAAGGTTGACTAAGAGGTAACTTGCAAGACAAGAAAAGATAAAGTAGTCAAAGCAAGGAAAGTAGGAAAATGAGAAGAAAGAAAAATAAAGCAACAAAGCTCGGGAAAAGCAGAATAAAGAATAAAATCAAGACAAAAGAAGGACAAAGCAGAAAAGTAGGACAAAAGTAGAAAAGCACGACAAAGTAAGAAAAGCGGGAAAAAGCATAAAAGCAAGAAAAAGCAGGATAAAGCAGAAAAGAAGGGTAAGGCAAAAAAGCAGGGAAAAAGCAAGAAAAAGTAGAAAAACAGGTTAAGGTAGAAAAGCAGGAAAAAGAAGGATAAAAAAGAAAAGGAAGGATAAAGAAAAAGAAAAAGAAAAAGCAAAAGCAAAAGCAAAAGAGAAAGACAATGCAGAAAGCAGAAAGAAAAGCATAAAGCAAGGCAAAAGCTAAAGGAGAAAGAAAGGAAAAACCTAAAGCAAAAAGCAAAGAAACTTTATCCACTCCATGAGGGTGCCTTAGCCTATATTAATTTCTCAACAATTAACATCTTTTGTCATTTTGAGTATTGGTATGAGAGCAATTTTTCCTCGGAGACTTGGGAGATGTACCCCTAGTCCAAGATGGCAGATGTTCCCCTGATTCTTGTGAGAGTATGATGGTATTCAGACATTATAATTGAGTTTATTTTTAGGTCCTGTAGTTGATCAAGTCTAGTTTGAAGTTCATAATAAGCAACATTCAGTCTATGGTTTGAATCTCCAAGCTTCCTGTGGATTTACAAAGCTAGATTGTTGTGTAGAAGAGGAGAGGAGTTTTTGTAATGTTTTTAGAAGCATATTGGATCTTATATGATGTAATTACATTCAATTTAAACCTATTATATCAGTCATGTCATTTAATGTTGATGTATTTGTAACTTCGGAATGTATTTCGCTTGTATATTTTATATTTTCATTATACTTCTGATGGAAAGGTTTCATTCCTTTGATCGAGAAGGCTATCATTATGTTTGAGTGGGTTATTAGACTCCCCTAGTGGGGTCGGCTCAGAGTTAAGTTGTAATGGGTTATTAGAATCTCCTAGGAGAAGTCAGCATAGTTAGGGTAAAAGGAAAGTGAAGTAAAGTATAAATAGAGAGTGTGACTCTCTCATTTGATCATTCACTCACTCACTCATTCGCATAAGTGAGAAAGACACAAATTCTCACAAGTGGAGGAGGAGGAAGCTGCTGGATACCATCTTCTTGTTTTTGGGTTTTGTATTATTGCTCATTCTATCTATGAGGAATTTGCGGGCTTTTATCCTTTATGGTTTCCCTGGTGAAATGCTTTGTGTCTCTTGTCTCTTATGTTTGATATGTTGTGCATGTTGTTCTCTCAAATAAGATCCTAGATCATATTGAATTAAATGATAAAAATTGTTAACACCCAAAAAGTGCTCACTAGCTCATTCCCTTATTCACATGACCCATTTGTCCACGTTTCCACCATTTGAGCCTCTAAAGCCATCAAAATGTCACTATAAAGACCACAATACACCATTTTCCCCCTCAAAATACATAAAAAACCCTCAAAAAGGGTCCAAAATTCCCAAAAATATTAAAAGGGAATAAAAATATTCAAAAAAGGAAAAAGAGGGAAAAAGAGACCTAAACCATGTTGGTTAATACCATTGGTTTCCTTAAAACCATAGTGGTATTCCCCATCACAAAAAACTATAAAAAGGTGATAGGGGCTCCTCACTTTTCATCTACATTTCATCATATCCTTATGCTGCCAAATTCCTTTTGAGAGCCATTGCCTCCCATTTCGAGTTTGAAAATCCCCATTGAAGCTTTGGTGAAGAAGAGACCATTGGATATTGGAGCTTCTCAACCTTGGAGTTGCTCAACACCCATCATCCTCACCATTTGAGGTAATACAAAATCAAATATTTTTCAAGTTATTGTTCTTCCATAGATCTTATTGCTTATGTTTTGAAATCTAGTTTTTTATTTATTTACACATGCTTATGTTAAATCAGATTATATTAGTTTATTCGTAGTTGTTTTTGTTTTATATTGAAACTGCTATTACAAGTTAATAGGTGCATCCTTGCACATGCTTGGTTGAAAAAACAAGCAACAAAAATCTAACATGGTATCAGAGCTAACCTGAGAAGAAGACACTGTGCAGCTGCGGAAGCTAGGGCTTCTTAATTTTTGGGTCTCTTTCCACATATCATCAAATTCAGGAGGTTAGGCTAACTCTCATAAGGAAGGTGCATCTTTCTTTCGAAACAGAATTTGATTCCGAGCATTTTCAGTTTTTGGCCTGTCACTACTGTGGGAAATTAGGGATTTTGATAGAAGTAGAATTTTGGAGTGCTCTCAGCATAGGATTGTTCTCCTCAGAAAAATCAAAATTTAGAGACCAAGATCAAACTTTTTGGTTGGGTGAATCTCCTGGAAATTCAAACCCTAATTTTACTTTTGGACCAAAAAAAACAGAAAACCAGAATTTGACAGAAATTGCAGATCCGAAATTCGCAAATCACTTTTGAGGGGTCAATTTTTGGAGTTTTCAAAATCTAAGCACACCAGCTTGCTCGCCTCAGCCAATTGCATCTTCTTGTCCAAACAGAAGTTTGAAATTCCAAGTTTGGATTTTTAGGGTTTCTCTGTCAAACCCTAGCCAACTCCAAATCCAGTTTCAGCAAATCAAATGGTAAGATCTAAATATTTTATTTCCATTTGCGTTTTTCATTAAGATGTATCCACATGAAGGGGCTGATAACTTATGAGCATGGAAGTATAGGATTGGGTTAATCCTAGAATAGAATGAATTGGACACCTACATAAGTGAAGAGGTTCCAGTTCCAGAGGGAGATGAGGCTAAGGCCTTACATAAGAAGAACTTGGTCAAGGCCAAGAGGATCATTGCAGATTCTATCAAGGACCATCTCATACCAAATGTATCATCTCTAAAGACACCCAAGAAAATGTTTGATTCCTTGACCAAGCTATTTGAAAGAAAGAATATAAATTGGAATATGACATTGCAGAACCAATTGAAGAATGTAAATATTCAAAATGTCGAGACCATGCAGTCCTAATTTTCAAGGGTCTCCTAGATAAAAGAACAACTTGAAGCCATGGGAGAAGATATAGAGAATGGAAAAGTAGTGATGACCACCTTGAATGGTCTCCCTAGGTCATGGGATTCCTTCATTCAAGGAATTTTTTCTAGAAAGAAGCTCATCACGTTCAGTAGGTTGTGGGAGGAATGCTCACAAGAAGAAGCTCGAATTGTAGCTCAAGAAGAGAAGATGGGTAGTGAATACCAAGCTCTCACACTACACACCAGGAAGAATAAAAACAAGAGGGATCATCCTCATCACAATAAGGGTAAACACCATCACCAGAATCAGAGGGATAATTACAGATCCCGAAGAGATATATCCACCATTCGATGCTATACTTGTGATGAGATGAGACACTATTCCATAGCCCAGGAACAAAAACCGCTCCCACAAGAAGAATAACAACAAAAGAATACATCATGCTCACACTGCAGAGGATGATGAACCTCCAAGGAAGAGAGCCAGAGAAGAAAGTGAAGATTCTTCAAGCAATGAAGAGTATGTTTTGATTTATGCTCTCACAGGAACTGTTACACATGGAAGCAATGATTGGCTTATAGATAGTGGGGCTTCCAAGCATATGACTGGATTCAAGGAATCCTTTACGAATCTATCTGAACATGATTCACCCCACAAAGTGAAACTTGGTTATGACTACCAGTATCCTATAAAAGTAAGTGGTGAAGCCTCTTATAAGCTAGACTCTGGAAATTCTATGAAGTTGAAAGATGTCTTGTTTGTACCAGGACTAAAGAAGAACCTTCTCTCCATATCTGCATTGGATACAAAAGGTATGAGGGTTGCATTTGTAGATGGCCAAGTTCGTATGTGGCCTAAAGGAAAGACTATAGATGATGCAGTAGTGATTGGAGAGAAAGAGAAAGGATTATACAAACTGAAGGGCCTACCAGAACAAGCCTTGGTCTATGAATCAATGGAGCCAAGTGAATTATGGCATAGAAGGCTTGCACATGTGCATTATAGAGCACTACCTCTTGCAAGCAAAGTTGTTGAAGGTCTTCCAGATATCCAGGAAAATCATGAAGGCATTTGCAAAGGATGTGCGAAAGGAAAGAACACAAAGAAGACATTTCCAAGTAGCGAAAACAAGGCAAAAGGAATCTTGGAAATCATCCACTCTAATGTATGCAGTCCGATGTCATCCAGTTCTTTAATTGGGTATGTCTTTATGTTTCTTTCATTGATGATCTTTCTAGGAAGACATGGATATATTTCTTGAAGATCAAAGATGAAATATTCAGTAAGTTCAAGGAATTCAAAGCCTTGATAGAGAACCACACAGAGAAGAAAATCAAGATTTTTCGGTCAGACAATGGCAGAGAGTTCACATCAGAAGACTTCAAGAAATTATGCATAGATTCATGGATTAAGATGGAGATGACCACTCCATATAATCCACAACAGAATGGAGTTGCAGAAAGGAAGAATAGAACAATTATGGAAGCAGCAAGGACGATGCTTCATGACCAGGATCTTCCTATGTATCTATGGGAAGAAGCTGCAAGGACAGCTGTGTATTTACAGAATCGTACTCCACATAGAGTACTTGACAACAAGACGCTAGAAGAAGCTTTCTCCAGCGAGAAACCAAAGGTCAGCCATCTCAGAATATTTTGTTTCCCAGTGTACATACACATTCTGAAAGAGAAGAGGATGAAATTAGATCCTTCAGGAAAGAAGGGTATATTCGTGGGATATAGTGAAAGCTCGAAGGCTTACATAACATACTTCCCAGGATTCAAGAAGATCAACATTAGCAGGAATGTAACATTTGATGAAGACTCAGCATACAACAAATCCAAAAAGCTACTTGTTGAAGACATTGAAGAACTAGAAGCACCCAAGATACGAGATACAACAATGAATGAAGTAAATCCATAAGAAGACCGTGAGATAGAAGATCCACAGGAACCTGTAGATCCACCCCGTGAGAAGAATTATCAGAAGAGGAAACCAGCATGGGTACGAGAAGCAATACAAGATGTAGAGAGATATGGCTCCAGAAGGAATGCACATAGAAAGCAAGAGACCAAGGCCATACACCAATTATGTAGCCCTGCTGTGTGACATCATTAACAAAGAACCTCCCAACTATGAGGAAACAACTGAGAAGAAGGAATGGAAGGATGCCATGATCGAGGAGTACCACTCGATCATGAAGAATGATGTATGGGATGTGGTCCCGAGACCAGAAGGGAAGTTTGTGGTGACTTCCAAGTGGATCTACAAGATCAAGCATACTGTAGATGGAAGCATAGAGAAATACAAGGCAATATTTGTGGCATGTGGCTTCTCCCAGAAGTAAGGGATAGACTATGAGGAGACATTTGCACCTGTAGCCAGAGACACTTCCAGCAGATCAGTACTTGCTCTGGCTGCAGTAATGAAGTGGAAGATACACCAAATGGATGTCAAGACAACATTCTTGAAAGGTGTAGTGGAAGAGGAAATGTATGTGGAGCAACCACTTGGGTTTGAGACACATGACAGAGAGACTCATGTGTGCAAACTGAAGAAAGCCTTGTACAGTTTGAAACAAGCACCCATGACATGGTACGAAAGGATTGATAGCTTCGTCACTAGTTTGGGCTTTACCAAGAGTAAATTGGATTCCAAACTTTACTACAAGGTTGAGGAAGGAAACCCAGTGATACTCGTACTATATGTATATGACTTGTTTGTGACAAGTGAGGATGGGTTGATTGCTGACACGAAGAGGAAGCTTGCTGTCGAGTTCGAGATGAAGGACTTGGGTATGATGCACTATTTTCTAGTCATGAAGGTGTGGCAGAGTGTGGATGGAATCTTCCTTGGACAAGGGAAGTATGCAGTATAGATCCTGAAGAGGTTTGCGATGATGGACTGTAAGGCCATGGCCACACCTATGGCATCGAACCCGAAGCTATTGTGTGATGCTTCATCAGAGTCAGTTGATACCATGATGTATCATCAGATGATTGGGTCTTTGATGTACCTGATGAATATGAGACCATATATTTTCTTTGCTGTGAACACATTGAGCTAATTCCTGATAGATTCAAGACATGTTCACTTGATTGCTGCAAAGCATATTCTGAGGTACCTGAAGGGTATGGTGGATTATGGGCTCAAGTATGATGCAAATCAGAAGATTAACCTAGAGGGTTATGTTGATTCGGATTGGGAAGGCAATGCCATTGATAAGAAGAGCACTTCGGGGTGCTGCTTCAGTGTGGGATCAGGTGTGTTCTCTTGGTTTAGCAGGAAGCAGTCCTGCGTGGCACTGAGTACAACCAAAGCAGAGTATGTCGCAGCTTGTTCAACTAGTTGTGAGGCAGTATGGCTAAGGAAGCTAGTGTCTAATTTTTTTATCTCTAGTTGGACTCGACTTGTATATATTGCAACAACCGAATTTATGTAAAGTTTTCTGAGAACCCGGTGTTCCATGAAAATTCGAAGCACATTGAGATCAAGTATCACTATATCAGGGATATGGTGCAGAGAGGATCAGTGAAGCTCTAGTATCTTGCGACGAACGAGCAGATAGTCGATGTGTTGACCAAGCCACTAGCCAAAGTGAAGTTTGAGTACTTCAGAGAGAAGATTGGTGTACTTCAGATCGAGGTTCCTTCCAAGGGGAAGTGATGAGTCCAGAAGACGTAGATGCACATGGGACATTCTCGCATAGTGGTAGGAAAGT
Organism: Larix kaempferi; assembly: GCA_027924585.1. NCBI lineage: Eukaryota > Viridiplantae > Streptophyta > Pinopsida > Pinales > Pinaceae > Larix > Larix kaempferi. The sequence goes on along the minus strand of BSBM01000138.1, from coordinate 6,687,888 downwards.
ACTCCTATGCTAGTAGATGTAAGGGTCGATCCATTCTCACATAGTGGTAGGAAATTCCTCCTATGGTGTAGATGTAAGGGCTGATCCATTCTCACATGGTGGTAGGAAATTCCTCCCATGGTGTAGATGTAAGGGCTAGGGCCAGTCCGGCATGGTGGTAGGAAATTCCACCCATGGCCATTGACTTAAGTGTCGAAGCCTTTCCCGAATGGTGGTAGGAAAGTCCTCCCATGTCAGTTGATGTAAGTGTTGTGTCTCACATGCTAGTAGGAAAGTCCTCGCATGTTGGTAGACTGGGTCTCGTATGGTGGTATGAAAATCCTCCCATACTGGAGACATTGTGATGTGCATCTGGGTTGTGCTCCATTGACGATGAGATGATCTGAAGATGATGAGATAACAGTAGGGTACACAGGTTTTGCAGAGGCATATAATCAATCCTGGGATGCTCCTTCAGGTTTTGCAGTGGCATATAATCAGTCCTGGGAGATCTTGCAGGTTTTGCAAAGGCATATAATGAGTTCTGAGATGTACCTACTTGATGGCTTGCTCACGGAGATGATGAATACCTACGTGGAGGTTGGGCCTACATCCATCATGAAAAAGGGCTGGCTCTGTAGAAATTCCTATGATGAGTAGATTGGAGACTGATGGTCGAGATAGTAGCAGCAATGACGATCTTGATCCATCTTTGATGATGATCCAGTGATGAAGACTTGTGCTGATGAATTGTGTCAAGAGAATATCTTCCTAGTTAAGAGGGAGTGTTGATGTATTTGTAACTTCGGAATGTATTTCACTTGTATATTTTATATTGGCATTATACTTCCGATGAAGAGGTTACATTCCTCCAATAGGGAAGGCTATCATTATATTTGAGTGGGTTATTAGACTCCCCTAGTGGGGTCGTCCCAGAGTTAAGTTGTAATGGGTTATTAGACTCTCCTAAGAGAAGTTGGCCCAGTTAGGGTAAAAGGCAAGTGAAGTAAAGTATAAATAGAGGGTGTGACTTTCTCATTTGATCATTCACTCACTCACTCATTCTCATAAGTGAGAGAGAGACAAGTTCACACAAGTGGACGAGGAGGAAGCTGTTGGAGACCGTCTTCTTGTTTTGGGGTTTTGTATTATTGCTTATTCTATCTTTGAGGAAGTTGTGGGGTTTGCTCCTCTATGGTTTCCCCAATGAAATGATTTGTGTCACTTGTCTCTTATGTTTGATATGATGTGCATGTTGTTCTCTTAGATAAGATCTTAGATCATATTGAATTAAATGATAAAAATCTAGCATTTAATATTACAGAAGTCTAAATTATTCTGAGATTTCTCCACCCCTTCTAGATTTGCATGGAAATTGACTAGTTTTCATACTATCTTGAATAAATGAATGAGCATAGATCCGAATGAGTTGATTTCTATTCCTGATGTTAATTAAGATGTTAATTTACCCAATACATGTATAATATAATAAATTTGTGAGCCTTATTTACCTGTTTGGGAGTAACTTCCTAAATTTTACTAGTTGTGCAATCCTGAAATGCAATTTTGCTTGTATCTTTGTGAATATTTCTAAGGAATTCCTCAAACTTGATGGAGTGAAATATGAATGTGTATTGACTGATATTTAATTTTTATTAGCCTCCCTGATTCAGAAACCTTCATCCATATCTTCCATTCATTGTATAGTGAAAGTATTAGTTTGCATATGTTGGCGTGCCCAGGAGCATTGTAGTATATTTCATCCTTGCTGACTTAGAACCATCAATGGTCCCAATGATTTGTGAAAATTTAATTGCATCTATCAAATTCTTCCTTCCATCTAGAGTGTTCATCTTTCCAATATCCAGTCAAACTAGTCTTTGAATTCATTATTTTTAGCTGAGTCTGGTAGGAGTTAGAGTTAGTGTATCATCAGCCCTAGTTGGTACATTACAGTGGTATCATAGCACTTTCCTTGGCTTATCCTGTGGAAATTAAATATCATATGAATAAATATCTCAAAAATACCTCCAAGTTGCATCTATAGAACTAGATATAGTCATGGAAGATGAATACTTTGAGTTATACGAGGAAGAATAAATCATTTAAATTGATGGAGTCCTACCAAGAGATGAGGATGGTTACATTTGTGAATATATATATAGTAAATACAAATGGGATGAACCATCGATGGCTAATTCTAAAATTGATTTAGCAAAAGTGATATCTGCATGTGAAAACTTGCGCCACCACTACCAGGAGTATCTAGCCTTGGGAGAAGAGATTTGTAAATCCATTTCCTTCAAAGATTATTTTTATTGTAGATTTGGATTCGAACCCAAGGATGTAGATGAGGATTCTTTTGAGAGCGGAAAACCATCCATGGAGGAAAACAAATTGATACTACCCCAAGCAAAGAAGAAGAAAGAGGAATAGTAAGTGAAGCCTCATCGGATGCCATTGTTTCTAGCATGAAGAGACTTTTCAAATTCTCTTCAAACAAAGTATCCAATAATATTGATTCTAAGGTTACCAAGGAGCAAGATTCATTAGCTAGCTTGAAGGAGCAAATGCATAGTAATAATCAACCATCAAAGGAGAGGAGCAGAAATATTCCAGGAGAATAGCCATGTGGTTCCTCTCATGAATGAATTGACTAAGAAAAAGAAGACTTCAAGCTAAGGAACAAAGGAAAATATGATTTTTGTAGCAGAAATTCCTCCTTGCATCAAATATCCCACTGAATTAATCACAAAAGAGTTTGAGGAACACCCTAAGAGGGTAGGCCAAGCCACCATGTAAGAGCTTGTTCACAGTACTGAGATTGAATCCAATCATGAACACCCAAGCTTCTTTGTTGGTGAGTTTGAGATCCCTACAAGGAATATGTAAGATGAGATTGGTAGAGTAAAAACCACTTGTGGAGCAGATTTGGATGAAGAGAAAAGATAAACCCTTCAAGCATTCTCAGAACATTATTATGGAGGAAAAGACAACTACACTCTAGTTGAGAGTGAACCTAGAGATTTGGTGGAGGATCGCACCATCACCACTCCATCTCATGAAGAGATAGAGGTGTCACAAAGGTATTACAACCATTCTAATTTTTTCATTCACCAAATTCCTTTGTATCATCTTGATAGGTAAACCACCTCCAATGAGAAGGTTGACAGAAAATATCCTTCCAGTGTTGAGATCCAAATTTTTGAGAAGGTTGAATTTTTAGAAGAGAGTTTGCATAACTCTCAAGAGATGCATGAGCACACATGTGATCAGATGTGTGTGGATAATAGTGCACATGAAATTGTGGAGCAACATCATGTCCGAGGTAAACATAGGGATTCTTTAGATTTACAAGTGCTTGAAGAAAGCACTGACTTGCATGATGATTGATAGGAACATGTTTCACTCTAGAGAGATTATGAGCCTCTTTCATGTAAGGGATACTTAGCCCTAACGAATATGGATGAGTACATCCCATTTTGGTCACCAAGCAAATAATCATATCCATCATTGAATGGGATGGATAGCTACCTTACCAATATGGAGACCCAAGATTGTGCAAGACTAGCTGACATTGGTAAGAGTTATTTTTGCATTAGTGATGGATCTACTATTCCATTTAAGTTTGTTATGTTCAATGAGAAACATCCAAGGCATCTATGGATGAAATATGATTCTTTCTATACATTTCCTTCATACCTTCGAGGAAAAATTACATAGAAGAGGAGGATTTATCTCCTGGCATGCCATATTCATAGTGAAGCATGATGACATTGTGAGGGCTATTGAGGGCCTCGCCACCATTCAAGGCACAAGTAGGGACTACTTAAATCAAATTGAGGTAAGATGGAAGTCACTAGAACAACATGAGAACGTTCTTTAATACCTTCCACTAGGTAGACCACCTGAAAAGGTGAAGAAGCATAAGGATGAATTGAGGATGGATGTACAATCCATCAGTATTTTCATTACAAGCATTTGAAAAGGTTAAAGGAAGAAGACATGTGGAGTCTAGTATTCAAGTACCATTGTGGTAACATTGAGTTCCTATTCATGCTCATTGGCTTGAATTATACACCTACTACATTTCAGCCTTGCATGTACACCATGGTAGATGAACAAATTTGTAAGTATGTTTCCCAATTTTCTAATGATATGTTTGTTTGCAGCAAGGTTTGGAAAGAATGCTTGGATATTGTGCTAACCCTTATGGAAGAATTATCCTTCCATGCAAATGGATCCAAGTATGTGAGGGAAGGGATTAAGATCATGAATCTTAATCATATGGATGTGAAATTTAGTACCAACTTGCCTGATGGGATGATTTGGGATACTCATGGTGGACCAAGTTCAAGAAGCAACACAAGAGGATTCTTTAGCTTCTCACTAGTAATCATTAAGGAAGAAGTTTCTTGCTACATAGGAGAGGCTGAAATGATGATTCAAGAGATGATGGGAGTGATGTTTGGTTTCCTCATACCTACACTACCAAGTTCTACTCACCCATTCGGACTACAATGGGGTGTCACCAAAGAAGGCATACAAGACAATTTGATGGAGATTGGGAACACCAATACTTTTGAAAGAAGAAGGTTGCAACCATATGAGAAGCATGACATCATGGAATCCATCATGCATGTTATGGACTAGTTCAAATCAATTTTAAAGAATAACGGATGGGTGGTCAAATCTAATCACAAAGGCAAGATGCATTACATGACACCAATGAAGCTTAAGGATTGGAAACCAAGTTTGGTAAGTGAAGTCCAAGATTATTAATCTGATCATGAATGAAAGAATATAGTAGTAGAGGTTCTTCATTGTTCATGGGAAGGATTTTTTGTTCTAGAAGATCATTTAGTATCAAAGAATCACAAAGGAAGATTTGCAGATGAGCTGTTAAATGGTTGGGTTCAAGAAGAACAGTTTGACATTATGGGGGAAGGCATCTGTTGGGTGCCAAAATCATTTTTTTATGGAAGGTTTTATGGGGGGTTCCCATGATTTTTTCCTAATTAAGAACTTCTTTAAATGGGGAGTTACATTGCATGCTTGGAAATAATTTACATTGTTTGAGTGTGAAGTTGGAGGAATAAAGAAAATGTATATTAATATAATGCTTGAGAAAGGTGAATATGATTCCTACATGGAGAGGATTCACACCACCCTTATTCGTTCCATACCCAAATATGTGCACAAGATATTGCAGCTCCATGAAAAGAATTATCCACACCATAACAAGGATATGCTAGCCCCTATGTGTGCATTGGTTGATTGCATATTTGAGGGTGATATTGAACTCAATGAATGTCAGCAACAATGGTTTTCATGTGACTCGATGGATGGGATGATTAATGAAGAAACACATATGACATTCATCCACTTTAAATACCCTATCCAGTTAGTTCCAGAGTAAATATTAAAGAAGGATATTTTGGGAGTTGTTGATCTTCCACTCTTAGTTAGTCACCATGATTATTTGGAGAATCACATGAGGGTGAGTAAGAGGTTTCCATGGAGGAGATCCAAAGAATATGTATTGGATCATACAGAGGAGTGCAGCATATGCCAACACCATGTGATGGAGTATACTTTCTTGGTTGGCTATAGTGATCGGCAATAGCAGTTTGGTGGCAGTGTACAAGTTTCTCAACCCCATGTTTTTTCATTGCTTGAGGACAAGCAATATTGGGATGGGAGGATTGTCATGTCCCCTCATTGATGATCATTGGATTGATTTCCTAACCCCACAAATCCCTTGGGTTGAGGAGAAAATATCATTTACTTGGGGTTAATTTTGAAATTTCAAGCAATTAATTAATTAATTAGGAGGTGTTGAATTTATTTTCTTAAAGTTGATATGAACTTGGTGAAAAGTATTTTTCATTAAATAGCTATTTTTATTTTGGAATAAAGTGGATAATTCTCCAAAAGAGTGCCTTAGAGGGTAAGGTTGACTAAGAGGTAACTAGCAAGACAAGAAAAGATAAAGCAGTCAAAGCAAGGAAAGTAGGAAAAGGAGAAGAAAGCAAAATAAAGCAGTAATGCCCAAGAAAAGCATAATAAAGCATAAAATCAGGATAAAATCGGGACAAAGCAGAAAAGTAGGACAAAAGCAGAAAAGCGGGACAAAGGCAGAAAAACGGGAAAAAGCAGAAAAGCAAGAAAAAACTGGACAAAGCAGTAAAGCAGGGTAAGACAGAAAAGCAGGGAAAAAGTAGGACAAAGAAGAAAAGGAAGTTAAGGTAGAAAAGCAGGAAACGAAGGATAGAAAAGAAAAATTAGGATAAAGCAAAATCAAAATCAAAAGCAGAAAGCAAGGAAAAAGCTAAAGCAGAAAGCAAGGAAACACCTAAAGAAGAAGGCAAAGAAACCTTATCCACTCCATGAGGGCGCCTTAGCCTATATTATAAATAATGATTACAACTCCATTTCACATCTTTTGTCGGTTTGAGTATTGCTATGAGAGCAATTTTTCCTCAGAGACTTGGGAGATGTGCCCTTGGTCGAAGCTAGGAGATGTGCCCCTGCTTCCTGTGAGAGGATGATGGTATTCATAAATTATCATTGATTTTATTTGAAGGTCATGTATCTGATCTATTCTGCTTTGAATTTCAGAAGAAGCATCATCCATTCTACGGTTCGAATCGCCAAGCTTCCTGTGGATTTCCAGATCTAGATTGTTGTGTAGAAGTGGAGAGGAGTTTTTGTAATGTTTTGAGAATCCTATTGGCTCCTATATGATTTAATTACAGTAAAATTAAACCTATTATATCATTTATGTCATTTGATATTACAGAAGTCTGAATTATTCTGAGATTTCTCCACCCCTCCTAGATTTGCATGGAAATTGACTAGTTTTCAAACTATCTTGAATAAATGAATGAGCATAGATCCAAATGAGTTTATTTATGTTCATGATGTTAATTAATATGTTAATTGACCCAATACATGTCTTATATAATAAATTTGTGAGCCTTCTTTACCTGTTTGGGAGTTCCTTAATTTGACTAGTTGTGCAATCCTGAAATGCAATTTTGCTTGTATCTGTGTGAATATTTCTCAGAAAATCCTCAAAATTTATGGAGATACATATGAATCTTTATTAACTTATATTTAATTTTTATTATCCTCCCTGAGTCAAAATCCTTCATCCATAGCTTCCAGTCATTGTATAGTGAAAGTACTAGTTTGCATATGTTAGGGTGCCTAGGAGCATTGTAGTAGATTTCAGCCATGATGAATTCGAACCATAAATGGTCCCAGTGATTTTTTCAAAGGTAATTTCAGCTATCAAATTCTTCCTTCCATATAGAGTGTTCATCTTGCCAATCTCTAGTAAAACTAGTCTTTGAATTCATTGTTTTTAGCTGAGTCTGGTGGGAGTTAGAGTTAGTGTATCATCATCCCTAGTTGGTAAATTACATGCAAATATTGCTATATTTATTGACCTCCATCCACCTACTATAGTTCGACAGTTGAGAACAAACCTGGGTCATACATGATATTACAGGAAGTTTATTAAAGGCAATGCCTAGATAACAGCGTTGATGGAGAAGCTGCTAAAAAATGATGCAAAATTTATGTTTAATGAAGAATGCCAACAGAGTCTTGATACACTGAAGAAAATATGGTTACAGCACCTATCTTAGTATTTCATGGCTGGGAGAAAGAATTTTATGTCCATGTTGATGTGTCACATGTCGCTTTAGGGGCGGTCCTTGGTCAACTAGGTGAGGGGTCCATCGACTACCCTATTGCATTTTCCAGCAGAAAATTGTCCACTGCAAAACGAAATTACCCTATGAATGAAAGAGAGGTACTTTCTATGGTTTATGCATTACAAAAATTTAGACATTATTTACTAGGAGGACATTTTAAGATGTTTATTGACCACTTTGCATTGAAGTACATGGTCAATAAGCCGGTGTTAGTGGGGAATATTTGTCGGTGGTTTCTATTGTTTCAAGAATATGATTTTGAAATTATAGTTAATCCGGGGAGGTTGAATGCAGGTCCTGACCATCTGTCGAGGTTGGAAACATGAGAAGAACCAACTAGCTTAGAAGACAACCTCCTCGATGCACAACTCTTTTCAGTAAGTATGGTTGATGACTACTTTCAGGATATCGTGATATTATTATCTACGGGAATTCCACCAAAAGGATACACGACCACACAGGAGAATCATTTAGTATTCAAGTCCATGGATTATCAATTGATTGTCGGTCAGTTGTATAATTTCGGACCCGATGAAGTATTGTGTCGTTGTTTTGTGGAGCACGAGCGACCAATCATATTGGTTGAGGCTCACGAAGGGGTCATAGGAGGCCATTATGCAGGAAGAGATATAGTGTGGAAGATATTAAGAGCGGGATTATGGTGGCCGACCCTTCACAAAGATGCGAAAGAATACTGCCAAAAATGCGACGTGTGTTAGAGAATAGGGAAGCCTTCAAGAAGAGACGAAATGCCTTTAGTACCTCAGATTACATTGCAAGCATTCGAAAAGTGGGATGTTGATTTAGTGGGACCTATTAACCCAATAGGAAAAAGGACAAGAGTAATATATATTATAAATGCGACATATTATCTTACACGTTGGGCTGAAGAAGCGCTAGTTTGGGATTGTATTGCTGCAAAGATTTTATTTAAGAATGTCATTACCAAGTTTAAATGTCCGCGCATTATACTAAGCGGACAAGGTACACATTTTGTTAATAAGACCATCAAATATCTTACTAAATAATTCCAAGTTCATCATCACAAAAGTACCCCATATCACCTGCGGAAAAATGGAACTGTCGAAGCATTCAATAAAATTCTGGAACATGCACTCACTAAAGTATGTAATGTGAACCATGGCGACTGGGATTTAAGAATCCCTGCCATATTATGGGATTATAGAACAACATGTAAATGGTTTACAAGCCGAATCCATTTCAATTTGGTGTACGGACAGGAGGTTGTGATGCCATGGATTATATTGTCCTCAGTCTAAGGATTGCGGATTTTACAGGTATGTCTGATACTGGTGCTATTGAGGAAAGATTAGCACAATTAATTCAATTAGAGGAAGATCGTTTTGTCACGGGTTTTCATCAGCAGGTGTAGAAAGATCGAGAAAAGGAATGGCATGATCACCACATCACTAAGAGACATTTCTAAGGAGTAGAATTATGCAGCAACCGTATCCAATTGCGGAGTTAACCGTGTCCAGGTAAGGAGTTAAGAGTCGAATCCGACTTTCATATTGGATGATAAATAGAAATAATATATAAGATGATGATTATAAATTACAATAAGATGGCCTTTATAGGGCTTGAGGAAGCATAGTGAAGGGTTACGCCCTTTCACTAGTAACCTAATAAACTATTAATTTATAATTAATAATATTAATTAAATATTCACAGCATTGCCTTCCCCTTAGGAAATCTTTGTCCTCAAAGCTGAGTTTTCTCATGATGTCTTTTATTCTGGCTCTATGTCGCACTGATGACTTGAGAGATGCGATTTTGATTACGACCATTGCCTCCTTTTGATTATTTTGTCTTGGTATTTGCATTAAGTATGAACTTGGTGAAGTTTTGTTTACTCTTTTTCTACTTGTGTGATTGCTTCTTTTAACTATGTTTGTCGCCAATTGAACATGCTCAACATGCATTACGACCTTAACTATTGTCGTGTGGTTATTCCCAACACATATTATGTCAGTTCCCTTGAACTAGCTCTTTATGCTTATAATGCTCATAAGAACATCGGCTTGTCTCTTATCACAGTCTTGGTGAGGATCATCTTTCTTCTTGTAAAATATTTTGTTGTCATTTTCTTCATTACTAGGGTATGTTATATCTTTGTCTTGCACAATGTCTTGATTGTTACTATTACTCTCATGGGAGATGACATAATAGTCTACTATATCTTCATCTTTTACATTAGCTTGGATGGTTTCTTCTACATGATTTTCACATCCATCTTCATTTTCTTTAAACGTTTCATCCGTAGATTTCTTTATTTCATCTATATCCTTAAGTATTTTCTCAAGGAGATTTATGAATTCGTCACTCTCACTATAAGATGCCATGGATGCATGGATGTTTGTAGAGGGCTATTTTGGCCTTTTAAGGTGAAATTTTGAATAATAATATATTAATTAATTAATATTATTATTATTATATATATAATTTTTTTATAATATTATTATTTTTAACAATATTAAAAATAAAAATTATTATTATTATTAATATTTGAAATTTTGAAATATTATAATGTAATATTATAATATTATAATTTTTTGTCTGTGTGGAATTAGGGTTTATGGCGTGGAGGTGTGGTGTGATGGGAGTGTGCCAGGGTTTGACGTGGAGAGTAGCAAATGCAGTGAGCGGAATATTAGTGAGGGTGTAGGCCGTAGAGGGGAGCGTTGGATGCCCAGAAGGAGCGTGGAGGAAATGGTGGGTAGGCAGTGGTGTGAGCATTGAGTTGAAGGTTGAATGCACAGAGATGGAATAAGGCAGAGTGGTGGAGGGTGCAATCCGAGAGAAGATTTCGGGGGGCGTGAACGAAGTGCTGGGAGAATGGAGGTGATGAGTGAAAGGAGAGGAGGCGTGGCCAGGAAGGGGGGCACGTAGCAAGTGGGAAGGAGATAAGGACACGGCATGGAGTGGATGGGAGTGTGGGGATTGCGACAGAGGTGTGAAGTGGTGGCCCAGAGCGGATGGCGATTGGAGGAGACAGGAAGCGAGTAGTAGGAGGGAGTGGAGAGTGGGAGGGGTGTGGGAGTGGCAGAGAGGATGCAGATGGGACGCGGGGAGAATGTGGAGGGGCGTGGGAGCAGGAGGAGAGAGCCGAGGTGGGAGGTGTCGTGGTGGAAGGAGAGAGAGCGGAGCGAAGGTGGGAGGGTGAAGTAGGTGGGATAAGGGCGCGTATGTGGAAGGGTGTGGTGGTAGGGAGTGGGGTGTTAGCGCAAGCGCCGAATGGAATGGACTGGGTGCTGGTGCGAGGGAGAAGAAGGGAGAACGTGGAAGAGCGTAAGCAATGGGAAGACTGCGTGGAATGGATGTAGATGGGAAGGGTGGTACATGGAAGGAATGAGTGAGGGGATGAGGGGAGAGCTGCCAAGGAGGAGCGAGAGGAATGAACCGAGTGTTGAGAACAAAGAGCCGAATCCGAGCTCTGAAGGGAGGAGCGAAAGATCTGATACCAAATGCAGCAACCGTATCCTGTTGCAGAGTTAACCGTGTCCGGTTAAGGAGTTAAGAGTCGAATCCCACTTTCATATTGGATGATAAATAGAAATAATATATAAGATCATGATTATAAATTACAATAAGATGGCCTTTATAGGGCTTGAGGAAGCATAGTGAAGGGTTATTCCCTTTCACTAGTAACCTAATAAACTATTAATTTATAATTAATAATATTAAATAAGTATTCACAGCAACTTAGTTCTTCTCTACGACAACAAATTCATCAAACACCCTGGTAAGCTATGGATGCACTGGTTAGGACCATATGTTTTAAATTTTATTACAGAAGGAGGAGAAGTACATTTACAAACACTAGATGGTCAAATCCTTCAAGGATTTGTGAATGGGATTCGGTTGAATCCCTATAGGGACAGTCGTGGTGTGTCGAAGTGAAAATAATTTATTGCAAGTTTGTACATAGAAAAATAAAAAAATTGGAAACCCGAAGTTTTCTTTATGTTGTAGTTGTTTGTGTCATATATTAGTTGTGTTGATGTACAGTTATGTCAAATCTTTACGGAAACCCCAAGTTTCCATTGTGTCAAATATATCTTATATCGAGTACTCCAGTCAAATTCCAAAGATGTCGGTTGGAAACCCCAAATTCCTGGAATGTCGAAGCAGCTCTAATTGTCGAAGTTGGTAATTTGTCGAAGTGAGTCTGTCAAAGCGATTTTCCTGTTTCCTGGAAACCCCAACATGCTAATCAAACTTGCATCTCTGAAAATTTTGTGATAGTAGAAAGGAGTCCGTCTTAGCATACAATGCTCAGGGATCCTGCTTGATCCCATACAAGGACTTCCTCAATATGCACACTAATGAAGGATCATCAATGTATGCTTCATGTTACTTGATCTAAATCTCCTCCTCTAGATATCCATGAATAAAAGCACTCTTCACATCCATGTGATGCACTTCCCAGTGCTTGGGTGCAGCAAGATCAAAAACAAGACGGATGGATTCCATCTTTGCAAGAGGAGTGAAGGTCTCTAAATAGTCAACCCCTTGAACTTGTGAGAAACCTTTAGCAACCAAGAAATCCTTGTACTTGCTTGTGACTCCATCTGATCCCATATTTGTTTTATATACCCACTTACATTGAAAAAGCTTCCTTCCGTGAGGAAGAGAAAGAATCTCCCAAGTCTCATTCCTTTGAAGAGATTGGTACTCTTTATCCATAGCTGATATCCATCTTGGATCTTGGGAGGCCTCAAAGAAAGTTTTTGGATCTGATCCAATCATAAGAAAACATCTGTAAAAAATAAAGGGATCTGTATGAGAGAGTGCAAACCTTGCATTTTGAAACTCAGATCTAGTTCTTCTTGGATATTGTGGATCTCCAACAAGATCACCTGCATATTCAAGGGTCTTGGCAGCCCATCTTAGAAGAGGAGATGGATCTTCAGGTTCTAGATATTCACGTTCTTGTGGATATGGATCTAGCATTCACTTATCTTCACTTTCTGAGTCAAAATATGAACTTTCATGAGAGGATGATTCACTATCTTGTTCAATATGTTGTGGTGGAGTAGTTGGAAAGTTGTCTTCCTCGACATGGTGGGAATCATGCAATGGCCACTCCTCAAACTGGACACTTCTCTCAAGAAATGTATGCATGGTAGATAGATCTAGCATTTTGTAGGCCTTTGCATTATGTGCATAACCAACCAGCATGCACTCTTTTCCTTGTGTCTCTAGGGCTCTCCTCTTCTTGAAAGGAATCCTTGCCCAAGATTTGGATACAAAGACTCTCAGATGAGACACATATAGCTTGTATCCCATCCATGATTCGAAAGGAATTTTTCCTTGTAGGCCTTTGTGAGGAACTCTATTTTGTAGGTATGCAGCACATTTGACAGCTTCTTCCCAAAGTCTAGGAGCCAATGCTTTAGACTCAAGCATGCAAGTTTCCATTTCTTTCAAAGTTTTGTTCTTTCTCTCTACTACACTATTCTATTGTGGTGTGTAAGGAACAGTGTGTTTCATATCAATACCTTCATCTGCACAAAATAATTGAAACCCATTCTTCACATATTCTCCTCCATTGTCAATATGAAGGACCTTGATCTTCTTATTAGTGAACGTTTCTACAGAAGCTTTAAAAAAATTGAAGTATTCAAATACTTATGAATTCAAATTCAGAAAATATACCCAACTGAATCTTGAATAATCATCTATGAATGTTAAGATGTAGCTTGCATTATTCAAAGATAGTTGAGGAAGAGGTCCTGATATGTCACTGTGAATCAACTCAAGAGGAGATGAGGCTCTCTTTGCCTTTCCTTTTTCAAACTTGTGCTCTGGATGCTTACCAATCAAGCAACCTTGACAGGTTCCTTTAGCAAATATGATGTTTGGAAGCCGTTCAACAATTTTCTGATTGTATAATTCTTGAAAATATTTGTATTTGAGGTGCCCAAACATATCATGCCAAAGTTTTCTCACTCCATTTTCATGAGTAATAAGTGCACTTTGTTTGGATTAAGGAAAGAAATGAGAGAACTCATAGAGTTTAGAATGGTGATCTGCAATTCCTTGTGCAATGATCTTCCCAGAAGAGATATATTGGATTTCAACCACATTAGGGGTAAAAATTACTTTCTTTGGAACTCTTGTATGGGTCATTTGATCAACTGGAAGGAGGTTAGCTTCCAAGGTAGGCACATAGAGCACATCATTGAAGTATCAATGATCTAGATTGATCCTTCCAAACCCTTCTAAGGAAACTTCAGAATCATCTCCCATTAGGATAGAATTCCCAACAGTGGGTTCGAATTCAGAGAATAGATCCTTAGAAGCATCCATGTGTCTTGATGCTCCATAATCTATGATGAAGGAGGATTCATTCGAAGTGCCAGCCATGAGTGCATGAAACCTCTCTTTGTCCTATGATTTAGGATCAACTTCTTTTCTTCTAGCATTTGCAGGTACTGGAATATTATTTTTCTCTAGAAGCTGGGCCATGAGATCAACGGTATTCTTCATGCAAGCACTTTCTGGATGAAAACCTTTGTTATAGTATGGACATTTGGTCTTTTCTTTTTGGCTTTGCTTGCCTCTCTTTGGATTCGAGGTCTCTTTTGATTGTTTGGGAGTCTCCTTTTACTTCTTCTCATAAGGTTTATTTTCCTTACCATTCGCATTCTATCCTTCTCCTGCAGCAAGAGCTTGATCTCTCTTTGGTTTTATTACTCCCATCTACACCAATTTGTCCTACTCCTTTGTGAGAGAGAGGATGAATGCATCTAGAGTGTGAATTTTCTAGTTTGGGATGGAAATATTTTATGTTTGGAACGTGGATACAAAAACATAATAGTCTAATCCCAATTTTGAAATAATAGCAAGAATTAGTTGCTTGTCTTCTCTCTCAATTCCACATAGTTTTAGCTGCACAACCAAGTTCTTGAATCTTGTGAATAAATATGTGATGGATTAGAAACTGTTGGGGCTCAGTGAGATCAACTCATTTTCCAATTAATTTCCTCTCAAACAATCATGTTTCCCAAATAAGGATTCGATATTTGTCCAAACATCCTTGGTATTTTTCATACCAGAGAGATGAAAGAGTATATCTTTGGAAATGTTGAGGCATAGCAATCCAACTGCTTCATCAAGTTTGTTTAGATACTTGGCCATTTCTGTAGCACCATTTGGTTCGACCTTAGTGCCCTGTAACACTCTGTAGAGACCTCTGCTGAGCATGAAGATCTGTATTTGTCCCTTCCATTCACAGAAGTTGAAGGGAGTGAGATTGGGAATCAAGGTTAGATCCATAGTACTGACTAAATGTGCTGGTGATGATGGAATAACCTACAAAAAAATGGAAATTTATCTAGAGGATTGTTACAGAATATATTGAACACTAATTTAGGACAGTAGGAACTTTTATCCAGATCCTTCACACTTGTATAGACCTCAAAGGATTTCTCCAATGAATTCAATGCAATGGCACTAGGATTTGCTGTGGAAATCCAGAGGCTTCTGGTGCACTACTGAAAAACAGTTGTTGAATAAACTGCTGCTACTATTGCAACTATTGCAACTATTGCAACTATTGCAACTCAAAAATATCTCACAAGCTCTGATACCATGTTAAATTCCATAGGGATAGATCACTGAGCTGAACAAACCTCACAATTTCAAAATGTAATTACTGAGAAGAATTAGACAAGAACATGGATCAATTCACTCATAAAACTGGAAACATGTATGGAAAAATGTTTTTGATACATTAATTCGTTGTAATATGGAAATCAAATAATGTTACAATATAATGAATTTGATACACCTGGAAGGATTCGAATTCACCTCAAGTCTAGGCTTAATTTGCATTGGAACCATCTCCTGATAAGGTTTAGTGGCCACCGATGATGAATAATTAGTAAAATGGAGTAGGACTGGGCATAATTTAATCATGTGGGCACCAAAATAGGGAAGGATACTCCAATGGGGTGCATAACAAGTTTTTATTGGTCAAGGAGGGCACTCCTACACTCAGTAGCAGTCAAACTAGGAGCTACAGTCAGCTAACTGAGCAATCAAGGGGACAAGGCTCCCTAAATCATGGAACTGATTATGTCGTCTCCTAAATATGTGCATGATGGCACATTGGAACTCCAGTGATGGAAATAATGTGCTATGATTGTATAGGAGGGCTAATGATGGCCAAAAACAAGCTCCATGGGGGCCAAAATAGGGACTAGGTGCTAGGAGACTCAATTGTTGATGCATGGATGCATGGAGTGTTGCATGGAATGCATGCCTGCATGCAAAGCATGCATTACCAAAATAATATGGTGAGATTATTCCAACAATATGCACTACATTTCAAGTTATGACATGCATAGAGAAATAATAGCTAATGTCACAACCTGATAGGTTCAACCCTATGGAAAAATAATGGGAATAATGGTAGTTTAACAAATTCACTTTTATATATGATAAAACCTATCCCTATATTTAAGAGGTCAAAATTACATACCATAGTTGGATGTCGCCGATACTCTAGGTTTCATCCTACACAAATGGCTAAAACTAGCTCCAAAAAAAACTATTAGTAACCCAAAAAACATAGAAAAATGCATATAAAAGAGTTTGTATTTTTTCCTTTTTAGCACACATTGTATTTTTGGATCTTCATCTCTCTCATATAGAGGGATATTCCCAGAGGTATTGTGCAACATATTTTTTGGATTGATAAAACTCACTACAATTAGTGGAGGAGGTGGTTGATTATTGTTAGGAAAATCCAGGTGGGTCAACTAAGTCAACTGTGATTGATGAGTTGTCTAAGTTGGATATTTAACTGTTGCATTTTGACTTGAATTTTTTTTTCTTCTTACGACTACTTTTCGATGCTCAAGGTCATCTTCCTAACAATACTTATCTTTATACTTTATGAATTTGTTTGTTTTCAATCATTCCTCTTTGATGCACCTCTCACTTTATGGTATTTTATTTTCTTTAGATACTAAATTGTTGTGTTCATATTCTAATTCATCTAGTTAATGTGGTTGAATTATTCAGGTGTTGGTTGTGAGAAAAATGGTCCAACTATGGGCAATTATTCCTTCCCTTGTGGGTTGAAGGCAAGGAAACAAGTTAAGAGTGTGGTTAGGAAGTCCAATAAACAATGTTGAAGCTATTAAAGAAATTCAAACACATATAATGACTACTTGGAAGATAAAACTTGCATAAATGAAATAAAAACATAACAAGGATATGAGCTTCAAACAACTATTTATGTCCAATGGAAAATCTTGAATACAATGGTGTCATTGAGGTGAATGTTATTTTCAAATGGTAGACAACACTCCCTTTAGTAGGGTCCTGTGATATCTCTCAAATTTCTTGCTAACTAACTTGGAATGGTGAAGGGAACAGACTTGCTTCCTGAGGAAGAATCGAAGTCAGATTGGAATGCCAATTGATGGTGAGAATGAGGATGAAATATTATTCTCTCAAATTGATTCTTGCAGCATAACATTTCTCTTGATTTCTCCTTATGAAATGCATGCTCACGGCTTCCTTTTATAGACCCAATAGTGGTCCACAAATAACTAGTTCTTCGTGTGAATGATCCTTCTCATGAAGTGGCTTCAAGTTACAAGTAGGGGGCTATTGAATGCCCAAGCATATGAAGGACACCAACTTGAATTTATTGGAGCCAAGATGTGGTTACGAAGCTTTAAATGTGTCATGGAAGTTAATTCTCTATGTGCTGGTACATATCCACACATGTTTCAAGGGATTTTATGAGTGATATCATGCAAGTTTCCTTTGACAAACCCAAGTGGGTGGCCCAAAGTGTGCATTCTTCATTTATTGCTTTGTTTCACATGTTGATTTTGTTGAAGAAGAAGTCTTATGAGTTGCATGTTACATGTCAATGATGTCTTCCTATAATAATCCATGAAATGTTGCATGTGTGTGAATTTTAGGTGATAATAGATATTATGACTACTTGGAAAATATCCCAAGTCTATGCAATTCTTGCCTCCCTTGCAGGTTGAAGGAAAGGAAATAGGTTAAGAGTGTGATTAGTAATTCCAATAAACATTGTTGAAGCTATTAATAAATAAAAACACATATAATGACTACCCAGAAGATAAAACTTGCATACATGACATAAAAACACAATAAGGAGATGAGCCTCAACCAATTGTTTATCCATGGAAAATCTTGAGTACAATGTTGTCACCGAGGACAATGTTTTGTGAAAGTTTGGAATGCACACCGATCACAGCTCTAGGCTCTGATACATGTGACAGAACAAACATAGATATAGATCTAGATTCAATAACAACTTCACTTAGAATATTTCAAGAGATAGCATAAAAATGAGAAAGAATATTGAGACAAAACTAGAGAAATTCACTCTTGTTATTTATTTCCATTATGAATTGTTGAGCAAAAGCTAGTACAATATATCGATGCTCTCAAGAGAAAAAATTGAGAGGCTTAGTGGAAATTTGAGTAGATCACAATAATGAGGCTTAGATTGGACCAATTCACCCATCAATGACATGATGCCAAGTGTAACTCATAGATTGGGCCATAATGAGGTTCAATGAAAATAGATGGACCATGAGGAGTGTTAACACCCAAAAAGTGCTCACTAGCTCATTTCCCTATTCACATGACCCATTTGTCCACTTTTTCACCATCTGAGCCTCTAAAACCAACAAAAGGTCACCAAAAGACCTGAGTACACCCATTTTCCCACTAAAAAAGATTATTTTTTCCTAAAAAGCATAAAAAACCCTCAAAAAGGGTCCAAATTCCCAAAAATATTAAAAAGGGAATAAAAATATTAATTTTATTCAAAAAAGGAAAAAGGAGGGAAAATTACCTAAACCATGTTGGTCAATACCATTTGGTTTCCACAAAACCACAAATGGTATTCCCCACCACCAAAACCTATAAAAAGGTGGTAGGGGCTCCTCATTTCACATCCATCCATTATCTCATCCTCATGCTGCCGAAATCTCCCTTGAGTATTTTGGCCATTGTTAGCAACCTTGGAGAAGGAGACCTCTTGGAGCTTGGAGCTACTTATCTTGGGAGTTGCTCTACATCAACCTTCACCATTGAAGGTATTACTATTGCAAGCATTAGCTTGCCCCATTTTTAAATACAAATTTATTCTTTCACATTTTCTTGTTCTTGTTTTTAAAAATATTTCCATTATTTGCTTATATTCTTGCATAGATCCATGATTAGTTTTGTTTAGATTAGTTTCTTGTTTAATTCTATTTGAAACTGCTGCTACTAGTTAGCAGGTGCCCATAGCATTAAGCCTGATTGCAAAACCGGGCCAACAAGGAGGTTATGCTAGTCAAAATAGTGTGAAAGGTACCATTATGAGGGTGGATTAGGTGGTTTAGGATTGAGTGGAAGTTAGGTGGCCAAGAGGTGACCAATATAGCCAAGAAAGGGTCAAAATGACTAGATACAATGCATGGGCGCCTATGGTCAAAGACAGCTTCCTAAAACAAGGGCATCAAGGCTCCTTAGTTCAAGGAGTGGTAATAAATGATGTAGGTGTCCATTAATAAGGAACCCAACATCTAGTTTGACTAGATTGTGTCCCATATTTGGTGGATAAGTCATCATTTAATCCTAACTAACTTCTAAAAATCCTAGAATAAGAAAATAGGCACACTTGTGGAAAAACTTGGCATTTATGGTAAACCACTAGTCTAATATGTTGACAAACTCCCTAGACTAGGCACTATGAATCCAAAACACACTAGGTAGAACAACATGAAGGTACATGGCATGAATATGATGGCAATATTGTTCTAACAGCCCCCCTTAAGCCAAAATGGTAGTGAGCATGAGAAATAGGGCCCAGAAACAAAGGCTTATGGTCACCCTTTACAATTTATTCATCCATGTAAGTGAGGAAAGAGGAAAAACCACATGGGGAAAATCCTCCCTCTAAAATATACATGAAAGACACCAAAATAAACTACTCCAAAGCACAAGTAGGTGTGAACATGTTCGTATGTCTGTAGGAACCTTCTTTTTGGGAAGAAGAGGAATGTGCTCAACTAGATCATGTGCATGTACAGCTGCATGATGGAAACTGAAGCCATGTAGAACAACTGAGTAACACTGGTAGTAGAGTGAATGCATGTGCTATTTAGACTTGAAATTCAAACTAGCCAAGGTTCCAGGTCCAAAAGAGACTTGATATGCTTGAGAATAAGTGACCCCAAGTGAATCATAAGGCTCTTGAAGAATCAACATCAAGCCAAGAGAGTTGTAATCAGCTCCAAGAAAGTGGAACAAGAGTCCCAAGTTTTCCAATGTGATGGCTAAGGCTTCTCCATCTTCAAATGAACTTGAAGAAATTCTGCTAGTCATGGTGTAGGAATATATAGGAAGCAAAAGAGTGTGAAGCAATGATATATATTCACTTGACTTCCAATATTCTACTTGATCATATTTCGAACCAATACACTCATATGAAGAAAGAACCTCTTCTAGAGAAGGATCACTATGATCACCAATCAACAAACCATATTCAACATTCATAATAGAAGACATAGAAGAGAAATAAGTGGAATGGAGAGACATCTCTTATTCTTCTTCAATTTGAACAACTTCTTGAGAAATGCATGAGGCTGAGACCTTTGGAGGGAGAACACATGAGGAGGTTCCCATTTGATTGATCTCCATATAGCTAATATCTTCTTTCTGCATGCCAAGATCTTTATCTATATTTCTCCAAATCTCAAATGGGTACTCAACAGAATCAATGAGATAATGCATTCTAGGAGGTATATCCAAACACATAGTTCCATATGCTCTATCACAATCATTGATGCATTCACACTTCTCTTCATAAGACTCTGGCTCGCTCACAGCACCAATGGACACATCAAAGAGACATTTTCTCTTGAGATATGCACACATATTTTCTTTCCACTCTGAATAGTTTAATGGAGAGAGGAGAGGAACAACTTTCGAATCCATATGGAAGTTGTTGTAGGAACCTGCAAAAAACACTCAAGAAAAGGATATGGAAATTGCTTTGAATCAACCTGGCTCTGATACCATGTGAAAGTTTGGAATGCACACCAATCACAGCTCTAGGATCTGATACATGTGACAGAACAAACATATATATAGATCTAGATTCAATAACAAGTTCACTTAGAATATTTGAAGAGATAGCAGAAATATGAGAATAAGAATATTGAGACAAAACTAGAGAAATTCACTCTAGAGATTTATTTCCATTATGCATTGTTGAGAAAAAGCTAGTACAATATAGAGATGCTCTCAAGAGACAAAATTGAGAGGCTTAGTGGAAAGTTGAGTAGCTCACAATAATGAGGCTTAGATTGGACCAATTCACCCATCAATGACATGATGCCAAGTGTAACTCATAGACTGGGCCATAATGAGGTTCAATGAACATAGATTGACCATGAGGAGGCCAGGATAGTCAAAATAGTGTGAAAGGTACCATTATGAGGGTGGATTAGGTGGTTTAGGATTGAGTGGAAGTTAGGTGGCCAAGGAATCGCAAAAATAGCCAAGAAAGGGTCAAAATGACTAGATATAGTACATGGGTGCCTATGGTCAAAGACAACTCCTTAAAACAGGGGAATCAAGGCGCCTTAGTTCAAGGAGTGCTAATAAATGTTGGATGTAGCCATTAACAGGGAACCCAACAACTAGTTTGACTATATTTTGGCCCATATTTGGTGGATAAGTCATCATTTAACCCTAAATAACTTCTAGCAACCCCAAAATAAGTAAATAGGAACACTTGTGGAAAAACTTGGTATTTATGTTAAACCACTAGTCTAATATGTGGACAAACTCCCTAGACTAGGCACTATGAAGCCAAACCACACTAGGTAGAACAACATGAAGGTCTGTGGCATGAATATGATGGTGATATTGTTCTAACATGTTTCGTGAAAATGGTAGCCAACACTCCCTTTGGGAGGGCCCTTTTATCTCTCTCAAATTTCTTGCTAACTAACTTGGAATGATGAAGGGAAGAGACTTACTTATTAAGGAACATGT
Organism: Larix kaempferi; assembly: GCA_027924585.1. Taxonomy (NCBI): domain Eukaryota; kingdom Viridiplantae; phylum Streptophyta; class Pinopsida; order Pinales; family Pinaceae; genus Larix; species Larix kaempferi. Next base: position 6,666,109 of record BSBM01000138.1, on the reverse strand, counting down.
TAAGTGAGATTTTAGTGTCAATTGATGGTGAGAATTAGGCTGAAATATGATTCTCTAAAATTCATTCTTGCAGCAAGACTTTTCTATTGATTTCTCCTTATGAAATGCATGCCCGTGGATTCCTTTGATAGGCCAAATGGAGGTCGACTAACTAGTTCTTCATGTGAATGCCCCTTCTCATGATGTGGCTTCATGGTAAAAGTATGGGGCTATTGAATGCAAAAGCATGTGAATGAATCCAATTCGAATTCCTTGGAGCTAAAATATGGTTACAAATCTTTGAATGTGTCATGGAAGTTAATTCTCTATGCGTTGATACATCCACAAAGGGTTTTGAGGGATTTTATGTGTGATATCATGCAGTTTTCCTTTGACAAACCCAAGCGGTTGGACCAAAGTGTGAATCCTTCATTTATTGTTTTTTAATGTTCATTTTGTTGAAGAAGAAGTATCATGAGATACATGTTATATGTAAATTATTTCTTCCTATAATAATCCTTGAAATGTCATGTGTGTGTGAAATTTAGGGTATAACAGATATAATGACTACTTGGAAAATGGCCCAAGTGTGGGAAATTCTTCTCTCCCTTGCAAGTTGCAGGCAAGGAAACAAATTAAGAGTATGGTTAGTAAGTCCAATAAATAATGTTGAAGTTATTAAAGAAATAACAACACATATAATGACTACTTGGAAGAAAAAACTTGCATAAATGACATAAAAAAACGAGGATATGAGCTTCAACCAATTATTTATGTCCAATGGAAAATATTGAATACAATTGTATCATCGAGGAGAATTTTGCTTGCAAATGGTATCCAACACTCCCTTTGGGAGAGTCCTAATTTGAACTCTCTCAAAATTCTTGCTAACTAATTTGGAATGATGAAGGGAAAAGACTTGCTTCTTGAGGAAGAAGCTAATTGAGTTTGGAATGACAATTGATGTTGAGAATTAGGAAGAAAGATAATTCTCTCTAACTAATTCTTGATGTGAATTCTCCTTCTCATAAAGTGGCTTCAAGGTACAAATATTTGGGATATTCAACTCCCAATCATGTGAAGGAAGACAATTCAAATTCCTTGGATCCAAAATGTCGTTACAAAGCTTTGAATGTGCCATGGATGTTAATGTTCTGCATGCTAGTACATTCATGCGGATTTTGAGGGATTTTCCATCCGATATCACACAAGTTTCCTTTGACAAAGCCATGTGGTTGGCCAAAGTGTGAAATATTCATTTATTTGTTTGTTTTGCATGTTGCTTTTTCTAACAAATAAGTCATATGTGTTGCATAGTATATGTCAAGGATGTCTTCCTATTACAATCACTCAAATGTCACATGTACGCAAATTTTAGGTGATAATAAATTCCCCCTTATGTGTGAGGATAGGAGGGACCCATATAGCCAAAATAGGTCATTGTGTATTTCCCCCATTTTGATATTCCATTATTGTAATAGCAAGCGAACAATGGTTGAGAGTGAAAAGGTATCATGTGGGGAAGTGTTGGTGATTCTAATGAAGCGCTAAACTGATAGATTACACATAAATAATGGTTTTATACAAACGATTCATACATTCTTATGCTCATGGTAATTATGTCGAAGTAAATTATAATAGAAGAGACCAAGGGGTATAATCTTTGAACTCCTATGGTAGGGCCAAGATTGGACTTGGTCTCTATTTAAGTAGATGCACTTGGTGTACTGATGGGGTGGAAATGAGATCCAAAAGTTGTATGGATTCTCTACATAGTAACCCGATGGAGGTTGTGAATTGTTGGTGATGTTGAACAACCCACTGTAGTGGGGGCCTGAATAATGATGAAGGTTCCAGCTGGGAAACTTAGAGTATCATATTTTGTTAAAGTATTCATTCATAGCTGAGAATGTTGGAACCTTTGGAATGTATGACTCCCACTACTACGAGAAAGGATTTGATGTTGAGAATAGGGGAGAATATTGACAAAAATATCAATGATGATTCTCTCTGCTCAATTTGAGGTGAAACCTTTTTTATGGAGGGGTAACCAAGGTATAATTATTGATACCGTAAATCTTGGAGTGAGTGTTGAAGTTGATGAGAATTGAGGAAAATGGAAAGATATGTATCTTGATAATGAGGACAAATAACATATTGTAACTCATTTGTATGATGATAGACTAAGATGAAAAAATATAGAAAGTGTGAGGCTCATGATTCACTTAATCGAAGTATGAATGGGTAATTGATTTTACGGAAACCTTCAACTAGTGGTGCAACTTGACTCGGGGTGAGAAAGGGTTGATGGGTTGAACAGACTGTAAATTGGAATCAAGTGGTAATGTCAAACTGGGATGAGTAAAATGGATCATGTAACAGGGTGAAAATGAACATAATAAAGTTGTTGATATATGGTAAAAAAGAGATACATGGTAACTATGTTGATTAAGGGAAACCAGGGATGTTGCTACTGAAAGAATAATGAATGGTAAATGAAATTGGTCCCTCATTTTAAGAGTGTTAAGGAATATATTTTTAAAAATGAATAAAAGAATCATGGGACTCATAAAAAATGAGAGTATAGGTTCCCAATGAGTAGATATCATGCATAGCATTCCTGGTGGATGGTCGGGTGTCAATGGTGTTATAATCAGTTAGCATGGCCATGTGGTGGGTCTTCTCAAGGGTTGATGAGATGGAGGTGAATGTAAATGATTGTTGGGGCCAAGGTCGCAGCTATAGTAAAAGCTGCGAATTTTGGGAAAAAGCACGAGTATGGAAGGAAAGTGCTAATTTTGGGACAAGCACTAAGTTTTGGGTAAGAAGGAGACGGTGCGCAGTACGGTGCCAGATGGATGATCTCAGCGCAGATCACGGACCGGAAATTGCGGAGCTCGCGCGCACGTCATCGAAGAATGAAGGTGGCTCAGCTACCATAATCAATAAGGCGAAGGACGATCGCCCATACCCACAATCTGCGCCGGAATTCATGGAGCCTGCAGGAAGCGGCGACGTGACTGCAAGCGGCGCCTACAGTACACCTAGCCATGTGCGTGGTTAGGGTTTTTGGGAATCACTGTTGGGAAAGGCCCACAGTTTTGTAAAGGTGTGACCGTCATGGCCACCTATATATATGAATAATTGTAATGGGTAGACGGTTGGAGAGTTAGAGAGAGTTAGATGTTAGACTGTTAGATAGCCAGTCTAAAGGATAGATCATGTGTTGATTATCCTTCACTGTATTTTCTACCCAGTGTGTAGAACTAGAGAGGAAATCGGATAGCCGAGGAGCTAATCCCTTAGTTGCCAGACAGTCTGAGTCGACGTCTGTGCCTTTGTAATATCCATAGAGAGGAGACTAGATTGAGAGAAGGGCTCCCAGCTGTGTGCGTGGAGTTTCCTGGATAGATCTAAGGCTGCAGCTGTGTGCGCAGCATATTGTATAACTCTATCATTTTCTGGTTAATATAACACTCCCGTGGACGTGGTTTTCCTAGGGGAGATGAGCTTCACATATATCTTCTTGTTATAATGTTTGCGTGAATAATAACTGTTTAAGATCATTACCTGTGTGTACATCTTTTGCATCATCTTTGCGACTGTTTGAGTGAGTGTAGGAAGGTCCTTTATTGTTATAATCGCCAAGTATAGAAGTAGTGGTGGAACGCTGTCGCTGCAACGACCGAGCTTCGCGTGACTGCGATGAGTGCGCAGGACGAGGAGGTATTTTAGCGCATCGACGCAAGGAATAGGCGCCTTCCGCACCCGGAGGACGAGACTGCGCAGTGGGTCTGCAGGAAGGAAGGCATCCGCGCAGTGGCGTCGCGAGGCCTGCGGGAAAGTCCGACCGCCGATATAAGAGGAAGAAGGAGATATATAGAACAATCTCAGCGTCACCACGGTTAAGGAAAGCTGATTCCTTAACCCCCCATAGCCACTTCGGGTGAGACCTCGAGCTGCCGCGCAGCTCGTTGCCGAGAGGGCCAGTGCGCCAAGGGGTTTTGTTGCTGCGCTTCATTAAAACCCGGGTCTTCCCAGTAAAGCAGCCAACAAATGGTTCCGTTGCCTTGCGACTTGCTGTTGTGAGACTTGTTATTTTGGCGACGCGCGAGATTGAGGAGCCAACAAATGGTTCCGTTGCCTTGCGACTTGCTGTTGTGAGACTTGTTATCTTGGCGACGCGCGAGATTGAGGAGCCAACAAATGGTTCCGTTGCCTTATGACTTTTTGATCACATTACTTCCATGGCTTTGAACCCTGTTGATTGAGCCAACAAATGATTCCTTTGCCTTGCGACTTGTTGCTGTAAGACTTACTAGTTACGCGACATCTGAGATTGTTGCTGAAGACAACATAAGGTTCTGTTACACTGAGACTTGCTCAGTTAACAAATGTGTTACTGGAATCCTACAGCTAAAGAAATTGGAGATTGGTTTGATTTAAAGGCTAAAGAGTTCGCTGAACAAGAAAATAGAAGCCTTACGTTTCAAACAGAAGACTGGTTACAGAAGTATATTTATGCTGACCTTTACGAAATTTTCTTTGTTACGTTTGCATTGGAGTTACACGCTTGGATAGCCAAGTTAGCAGATTCTAGACCTACGCTGCATGTTGATCGACCCGTCACATGGACGCCTGAGCTAGTCAGTATTGTGAAGCGGATCGACAATTCTGTTTCCCGCGCAGTAGACTTTTGGTTGAATAGTCTACTGGAAGGTTTCATTACCGAATTTGCAGTCGATACAAGAAAGAGTTTCATTGAAGCTGAGAGGAGTTTCTTCCAAGTACACAGAGGTAAGTTCTTAAATTCTCTGAACTTATGGATTAAAATGCTTCTGTATGAAAAAGGAAAGCTATGTATTGCTTCTGATGAATAGCATAGACAAGTAATGTCCGTAGATTCTGATAGTGATCCTGAAGTTATTGGTTGCACTCGTAGTGGAAAACGATATAAAGCAGGCCTTGACCAATATTCTTTTGAGTCTAGCCCAGACGATAGCCAAGTCCCTAGAGCAAGCCATATAGAAAGACAAGGGAGTGCTCATATCCCTTATTACCCCTTTACACCCCAAAAACCAGACGGAGCTCAGTATAATCCTACAGTAACACCTTCTAGTAGCCCAGACGGTACTTCTAGTACCTCTGTACCACCTTTGTTTAACCATCCTGGAGGCAAGTACCTCCACCTCAAACCCGCGCAAGAAGGATGGGTGATGACATGAAGCTACCAACTTTTAGAGGAACAGGGATAGAAGACCCTGAGCAGCACTGGTTCTTATGTGAAGCCATCTGGACAATTAAGCAAATTAATGACGATGCTGTTAAACTGGTTCAGTTAGCAACCACACTAAGAGAAAGAGCCTTGACTTGGTTCATGAAATACTCAGCAGCACAGAATAGGACGCTTGCTGAGGTAAGAAATGCTATGATTCGGGAATTTAAGAAACCTAAATCAGAATCACAGTGTATAACAGAGCTCAAAGACATCAAACAGTTACCTACAGAATCAGTATGGGACTTTGACCAGAAGTTCAAAGCCTTGATAGATCAAGTAAGCTTCGAGTTTGCACCACAGCAACATAAAGAATGGTTCATTGCTGCGCTGCTCCCACACATTAGACTTCCTCTTATGCAACAGAATCTCAATACTCAGGAACAAGCTCTAGAGATGGCTATGAAACTAGAAGCTTCGCCAATTGCAGGAACAAGCAACGATGTTGCGCATTTACAGAACCAATTAGCAAACTTAACCTTGCAAGTGCATGATATTAAGAAAGGCAAGGAGATTAAGGAAGAAATTTGGTGTACAAAATGTAAAGCCCAAGGTCATTCAAAGGACCATTGTCCCGTTTTCATAGACTATATTGCAACTGGAGCACCTAATCCTTTACCACAGGCACAAGGGCCTTGGTGTGAAATCTGTAGAACTAGAGGTCATAGACCACAAGAATGTCACTTACTCCAGAAATATGTGCAAACCCCAAAGAATCTATATTGTAATTTCTGTAAATCAGTAGGTCATGATGAGAACAATTGTAGAGCATATGATCTTATGATAGAAAGAAAGCATGATGTTTATAGGGTACAAGCAGAGACACAAGGACCCACAGCAGGTCCACCTTATGACCAAACTCGGGACGCCCGAGCAGCAAATTACAGAGGACGCGGACGCACAACAAATTTTGGTCGCGAAAGAGGACAGATCACTTGTTATAATTGCGGAACACAAGGTCATTTTGCTAGGGATTGCCAAAATCCTACAACCCTCTGCAGGTATTGTAAATCTTCTGACCATATCATTGAAGAATGCCCTCAGTTACAGGCTAAGATGCAAGCAAAGACACCACAGGTCAATCAGAATATCCAGTTGATTGGAGCAGAAAAAAGAGAACCAGACCCTACAATTAATATAGTGACACGCAGTGGAGCAACCACTGGTGCGCAAGAGATGGGAACGGGAAAGCAAGCGACGCAATGGGTGCGCCACGCTAACATTAAACCAGCCCCACTTAACCTACAGAAGCAAAAAGAAGCATTTAAGCAAGCTCAAGAGTATTTCTCAGATCCGAGAGCTTCAAGTTCTGCCGCAATTCCGCAGAACATTAGTAGATCGCAAGTGCTAAGACAAGACAACCTGGTACAAGAACAGGCCACTACAGCTGGAAGGCCTGATGATGATGATGATGAGGAGCATGCACTAGGCAGTGTTCAAGCATTCCTGCGACAATGTTTAAAACTGTTGCGCAATGAAAAAGCAACTCTAGAACTCCAACACCTGTTGGATCAGTGCCAACACTCTGCTTCGACGAACACACCGCAGTGTGCTGTTCACCAGATCAGGAGTCACATTAGAACTGGAAAAGAGATGAGGCTCACAGCGCAGATTGGAGCATTTGAAATGGATGAAGTCATGTTAGATTTGGGCTCCGAAGCCAATGTTCTCACTATGCAGACATGGGAACAGATGGGAAGCCCTCAGCTTACAAGATCCCCTATCCAGCTAAGACTCGCAAATCAGCAACGAGTCTCTCCATTGGGCAGATTACCCAATGTACCTATTGATATTGAAGGAGTAAGAAGCTCTGCAGATTTTGAAGTAATGAAAATTATGGATGATAGTAGACCATACCCAGCGCTGTTAGGAATAGGCTGGGCATTTGATAATTTGGCTGTTATTAACCTGAAGAAAAGACAGATGACCTTTGAGGATGACCAGATCAGGGTCATCGCACCTCTTGATCCTATTCAAGGACCAAGATATATAGAACCCATTCGCGCAGAAGAGGAAGCGCGCCACATGGAAAGTTTGTACCAGATGACCACTAACCACAGTGACTATGTCAACCCCACAGCAGACGGCCATATCAGCTGGCGATGTGATAGCTCGTGCACATCAGACTCAGATGCAGGATTGGAAAACTGGCAGAATCGTCTACATGAGGTTTCTGCAAGACGTTGCGCCATGATAACTAAATCCTTTCGATGGATTGGCACAGAATTAACTGACACTCCAACTTTTGATGGTCTAACCGAAGTAACTAAATTCATACAGGAATATGAACAAAAGCTTCCAGAACCGCAGCGCATACAGGCACTGGATGTAGCATTGCGCGCTACACCCGCAAGATGGTGGATTGCGCATAAGGAGAATATTCATACATGGAAAGACTGTCGCAGATTGATACTGCGCAGATTTCAGGACACCACAACCGAAGCGCTACGCAAATATGAAGGACAGAGTGACCCCAGGTCACACATTGAAGCATGTATTCAGCAATGGTCAGATATTCCGGAAGATGAATGGGTTCACCAATTCATCCACACATTGGATACAATTCCAAGGAATTGGTATACTGAAACAGAATTGCGCAGAGGCACTCTTACTTGGGCTCTTATGATAGAAATCTTTCAAATTACCTTCAGCTTTGAGTCAGAACATCCAAGCATTGATCAGGCTTTGAAGTGTATTAGAAAGAAGGTATTTGAACACTATCCAGTAACAGAATATTCCCAACCAGATTGGGCTGTCCAGATAGAACATGCCCTGGAATGTTATAACTTCACCGCTGAAGATGAGGAGGACGATCCTCGCAACATCAATATCCCAGAATCAGAAGGGACGCGCAATATTGAAGGTCCTGAGCTTGATATTCCTGCCATCACAGAACACGTCAAGCTCAAGAAAGTTAACATTGGCACAGAAGCTGACCCAAAGTTTGCTTCTATAGGAGATTATTGGGATGATGAAACTGTTGCGCATGTTTCAGATTTATTACGTGACTACCAGGATATCTTTCCTACCAAGTTCACAGAAATGAAAGGCATCCTAGGAGACTTAGGAGTGATGCGCATACCTCTGAAACCAGATGCCAAGCCAGTAAAGCAGTTCCCATACAGGTTGAACCCGTGCTACAAAGAAAAAGTCAAAGAAGAAATTGATAAGATGCTTGCAGCAGGTATTATTGAGCCAGTAGAGGAAAGCGATTGGATAAGTCCTATGGTGGTCCAAGAAAAGAAAACGAAAGGTGAAATAAGAATTTGTGTCGACTTGCGCAAACTCAATGATGCATCAGCGCACGATCCATTTCCCACTCCTTTCACAGATGAAGTACTTGATAATGTTGGAGGACAAGAGGCTTACTCCTTCACTGATGGTTTCTCGGGATATCATCAGATCAGAATCCATCCGGACGACCGCCACAAGACTACTTTTGCAACTGAATGGGGCTCATTCCAGTATACGGTAATGCCCTTTGGTCTTAAAAATGCACCTGCTATCTTCTCTAGAGTTGTTGTTGCTGTTTTTAAAGAATTTATCCACAAGTTTTTAGAAGTCTATTTTGATGACTGGACTGTATTTGGTTTACTAAAGAACCATATTGCGAATCTGCGCATGATGCTAGAAAAATGTAGACAGCATCAGATTTCCCTTAACTTGAAAAAATGTATATTTTGTGCGCCCTTTAGTATTTTGTTGGGACATATTGTATGCAGACAAGGACTTCTGATGGATCCTGCGAAGGTTTCCATCATTGCTAATTTACCGGCGCCCAACTCAGTTAAGCAATTGCGCACTACATTGGGACATACAGGATACTACAGAAAATTCATCAAAGGATATGCAAGGATCACAGCACCTATGGAAAGATTGCTGAAGAAGGATTCGAAGTTCCACTGGACAGAAGAATGCCAACAGAGCTTGGACACACTTAAAGAAAAGATGATCACAGCGCCTATTCTAGTTTTCCCGGACTGGAGAAAACCTTTTCATGTTCATGTTGATGCTTCTTCCATAGCATTAGGAATCGTGCTTACACAGTCTGGAGAAGGAAGTATTGACCACCCAATTGCTTACTCCAGCAGAAAGCTATCTACAGCTGAGAAGAATTACACCACTACAGAAAGGGAAGGATTAGCTATGGTGTATGCCCTACAGAAATTCAGACACTACCTGTTAGGAGCTCACTTTAAAATGTATACTGACCATTCTGCTCTAAAATATTTGGTCAATAAACCAGTTTTAGGAGGAAGAATTTGCAGATGGCTACTGCTCTTTCAAGAGTATGATTTTGAGGTTATTGTAAAGCCAGGCAGATTGAATGCAGGGCCTGACCATCTATCCAGAATAGAGTCAGGAGAGGAACCTACGAGTCTGGAGGACAATCTGCCTGACGCACAGTTGTTTTCTATCCAAGCAGCAGACGAATATTATTCTGATATTCTTGAGTTTCTCATTACCGGACAAGCGCCGGCTGAGCTTACAATCCAGCAGAAAAAGCAACTTGTTGTTAGAGCCGCAGACTTCACTTTGATAGCAGGCCAGCTTTATAAGTTGGGCCCTGACGAAATTTTGCGCAGATGTATCTTACCACATGAAAAGAGCTCTATCATCGCAGAAGCGCATTCAGGTACCGCAGGAGGCCATTTCGCAGGAAAGCCGACTGCGCAAAAGATATTAGCCGCAGGTCTTTGGTGGCCGACATTGCACAAGGACACTAAGGAATTCTGTAAATGTTGCGATGTGTGCCAGCGCACAGGAAAACCCTCAAGGAGAGATGAAATGCCGCTAAGACCCCAGATCACGCTGCGTGCTTTTGATAAATGGGCCATTGACTTTGTAGGACCTATTAACCCACCAGGAAAAAGAACTAGCGCAAGATATATCATTACAGCTACTGAATACCTCACCAGATGGGCTGAGGCGAAGCCAGTTAAGAACTGCGACGCTGCTACTGCCGCGCAGTTCATTTTCGAGAACATTATCACTAGGTTTGGATGCCCAGTGATCCTCATGAGTGATCAAGGTACACATTTCCTCAATGAGACTATAGAGGCCCTTACTGAAGAATTTCAAATTAATCACCATAAGAGTACACCCTACCATCCTCAAGCTAATGGTACGGTGGAAGCATTCAATAAGATCCTTGAGAATGCCCTGACGAAAATCTGTAATCAACAAAGAGATGATTGGGACCTTAGAGTCACAGCTGTATTATGGGCTTACAGAACCACTTGCAAGAAACTAACAGGTCACACACCTTTCAGCTTGGTGTATGGACAAGAAGCAGTTATGCCCAGGGAATACATTGTTCCCAGTCTCCGAATTGCGCAAATTACAGAAATGGCAGATCCTGATACTATGAATGAAAGACTTTCGCAACTGCTTGCCTTAGAAGAAGATAGAATTTTGGCCGGATTTCATCAACAGGTACAGAAGGCAAGATAGAAAGCTTGGCATGACAGGCACATTAAGCATAAGCACTTTGAAGAAGGAGACTTGGTACTCCTTTATGATAGTAAATTCATCAAGTTTCCAGGCAAGTTTCGCGTGCATTGGTTAGGCCCTTTTCAGGTAATAAAAATAATAGACGGAGGCGCAGTTCAGCTTGCGAAGCTGGATGGAGAATTCCTACCTACAATGATAAACGGGAGTCGGCTTAAGCTTTATTGCGACGGCCACTCTGCCCTGTCGACATAATATATTGATCAGGAGTGCAGATGTCCGGTGTAGTTGAAAGAGACATCGCATTCAGTCTACACGGAAGCTGCGACACACCCTCAGTTTCCAGCTTCCTGCGCAGTTCCTTGAAATATCCGCGCATCCTGAATAAAAATTGCTTGAAGAGAGCTTATCGGTGCGCTCTGGCGAAGTTTTGTTTTTGGACCGTTGAACTATCGCTCTTGCGGAGTTCCCTTTGATAAATTGCCGCTTGAAAAAGTTTTGTTGTGGACCCATGGAGGCACAGTTTCCTAAGTTGAAATGACCCGCCGGAAATTTTGAATTACAGCAGTTATGTAGCCGCGTTTGAATAAATGAAGGATAAGGCCGCTATTTAAGTCTAGCCGTTCTGACGGATTCGGCTTAATCTCCGAAAGATTTTCATTTAACTCAGGCGCCGAAAGCATTAGCTTCTCCCGGAAGGCTGTCAGAACCCGTCAATCACACTAAATGCACCGCTACGGCAAGGAGGATAGCGTGTTGTCAACTCATCTGTATCCGCCTATAGCTACGTTACCCAACTTGGTCGCATTTACTATCCCCGCTGGCTATAAATACCTCACACTTGTATCATTTTCAGGTTACTGTCTCAAGTTGCATAGTTGTGTTTGAAGATCTAAATTATTGTTTTCAGAGCCGAGTGTGCAGAGTATTTTCCCTTATTTTCAGCGTCCATACCCTACGCAGGTCCGCCATTTGCTATTCAGAGTTTTGTTATTTACATTGGTTCACGACGGAGAATTTATCGACTGAAGAAGTTGTTCGTCAATTTCTACGCCGAGGCTTAGATTTTGGCATGGCCACTCCGGTGACGGCTTCGACCTACGTACACCCTGGTGCTACTGATCCCAGAACATCTCCAGGCACAAGAGCATCTCAGCAGCAGCCGGAGGAACCTGTTCCAGAGCCACTCGCGTCTATGGTGAACTATATTCCGTCGCGTCCAGATGATGCGCCGGATGTACAGATTCCGAAGAATGCAAAGTATCCAATTCCGCTACCGCCACTACCGGCTAGTGTGCGGGTAGAAGGCCAACTATTGGGAAACATTCCATTGGTTAAATTCTCTGATTTTAACCTTGGAGACTATAAGACATATCCTCAGTTCCAGTTGGACCGATATCTGGATATAGTGCATAATCCCACCAGAAAAGTTGACAAGTTTATCCCGAAGGGATTTGCAGCAAATCTTGAGCGCCCTGGACTCTTGAATTTGTTGAAGCTACCGCACTTTGGGCGTAGCAATGAAGTGAACGCAGTCGTTAAAACACTGCTATCCTGCGTTCATGGAGGTTACCTTTGGCTCGGGAGGCCAATTGATCTAAATGTTGATTTGATACACCGTATCACCGGTCTATCTAAGGTTGGTAAGGATCCCAATATCCATTTTGTGGGAAAGGAAAAGGACCGAAAATTGGCTGCAAAGCTGGTCCAGAAATATAACTTGACAAGAGGAGGTCGGGCTTATGACCTCACGACAGTAGAAGATGAGGCCCTTCGCTTCACAGGAAGTCTGCTTGCAGGCAGACTTCTCACAAAGTGCCGACCAAAAGAAGTTACTGGAGCTGTCGTGGAGCTCGCTATCGCAGCTGCGGAGGGAGAACAGTACAACTGGTCTCTCTTCCTGCTGAATTCTTTTTTGGCTGATTGCCTAAATGTGCAGGACAATGCAGCCCAATCATTCCATTTTTCGTGGCTTCTAATTTTATGCGCTCTCGTCGGGTGGAAGGAGCCCCCGAATACTCAGTTCCTTCCGCGCCGCGCAGGAGAGGTTGCCGGCATGCGCTACATCAACCTCTGGGATTCCCCTAATCCCGCGAAGCGCAAGATGAATCGCGCTGTCTTTTGTGAGTACTACTATCTCCTCCGAGATACCATACAAGATATGCCAAGGATGAGCGAGGAGACAGCCACATTGTATGAAGGGAAGTTGGCTTTTACTGCCGACATCCATCAACTTTACCTTCGGCCTTGCGACATTCCAGGTGACTGGGCGCTAGGTCTTTACAGGATGACCACAGAAGATGTCGAAGAAACCATTAAGTCGTGGTCGGATGAATGGAGAGCAGCCGCCGACATCGCACCTGCGATGCCACCCGCCGCTGCGCAAGAGAAGGATAAGGGAAAGGAAGCCCCTGAGCAAAGAAGCGATGAAGGCTCAACAGAACCAGCCACCAAGAAGCAGAAAGTGTCGCATCCCACTGAGGCCATTCCCTCGGAGATCGACAAATACTTGAAAGAGCAATTTCGTGAGATGAGGAACACGCATGCTCACATCCGAAGTGCTCTAGACTTACAGTTTGTAGAATTGAAAGGTCTCGCAGGAAGGATTGCGCAGACCCATGCGCCAGCATCTACTTCGCAGGCGCCACAAGAAATTCCAACTGATGAGCGAGTTGAAGAACTCACAGAAAGGCACATTGTCGTGCATATTCCGCCTACCAGCATGACACTTCCAGATCCTCTAGCTGAACTACAGGTAAGCACAGTTGGACCTGTAGAAATTAATTTGTCTATAATTCCTATAGAGACTCTACAACTTGTACAGGAGAAAGTTTCTCTTGAGTTGAGAGCTAGAGAGCTCTCTACTTTCCAGGCAAACCAACGACTGCAATCGCAGGAGATAGAGCTGAAAGAAAGTCATAAGAATATCTCTGCGAAGCTTGCACTCTATGAGGCGCAAGACACCGGCATCAGAAACGCAATAGAAGAGATTGCCCAGGAACTGCCGGCTTGCGAGATTCAACCAGACCTCCCTCTGGTTGCAAAAGTTCAAATTATTGGCGAAAGGGCGAAAACCCTGGAGCAAGAAATAGTTGCTATGGCAGAAGGCCATAGAACCCAGATTGCTGAGCTAGAAGCTCGCGTTGCTGCGCATCTTACGGATGATGCGCAGGTACAATTTGAAGCACTGAGCAGAGCTTCCACACGGATGAAAGATCGAGTACAGGAAGCCAAGAACCTGATGAACCAGGCTATGGAAGCTTGGACAGAGCTTGTGAACCTCCCTTTTAAAGTGGGACTGTCAGAACAGGTGCAAGCTGCAGAACAGTCTCTCACTGTTCTCAATGAAGAAGCTAAGGCCCTAACAGGCCTACCAAAAATGAAGAAAATGGGCGAAGTGCGCAAAATGCAGCAGCAACTACACAAGCTCAGAACCGAAGATGAGAAGCTCACCAACAGCATTCAGCCATTCATGGATGAGTATGCTGAAATCGTTGGCCAGGTTGAGACAAAAATCAAAGAGATTCCCGAGTCTCAGGAGATCATTGATACACTCACTAAAGACGAAGCGACCGCAGAAACGGTGCAAACAGCTGATGAGTGTATTGAGGAATTGGACTCCGCTATTGCGAAGTGGCAGAAAACATTCGCGGATATTCAAGCAAAAGCAGATGCGCAAATCAAACGACCACGCGCTAGTGCGAGTGGCTCGAGGGCGAGCCACAAGTGAGTGTTGGGGGCCTGTTGGGGCCAAGGTCGCAGCTATAGTAAAAGCTGCGAATTTTGGGAAAAAGCACGAGTATGGAAGGAAAGTGCTAATTTTGGGACAAGCACTAAGTTTTGGGTAAGAAGGAGACGGTGCGCAGTACGGTGCCAGATGGATGATCTCAGCGCAGATCACGGACCGGAAATTGCGGAGCTCGCGCGCACGTCATCGAAGAATGAAGGTGGCTCAGCTACCATAATAAATAAGGCGATGGAGTAGAGGGCTCAGCTACCCTCATTTAAAGGCTCGGTACAGAAGTTATGGTTGCTCGGATCAAGGAGGAGCAACGGACCAGAGCATTGAAGGCGAAGGACGATCGCCCATACCCACAATCTGCGCCGAAATTCATGGAGCCTGCAGGAAGCGGCGACGTGACTGCAAGCGGCGCCTACAGTACACCTAGCCATGTGCGTGGTTAGGGTTTTTGGGAATCACTGTTGGGAAAGGCCCACAGTTTTGTAAAGGTGTGACCGTCATGGCCACCTATATATATGAATAATTGTAATGGGTATACGGTTGGAGAGTTAGAGAGAGTTAGATGTTAGACTGTTAGATAGCCAGTCTAAAGGATAGATCATGTGTTGATTATCCTTCACTGTATTTTCTACCCAGTGTGTAGAACTAGAGAGGAAATCGGATAGCCGAGGAGCTAATCCCTGAGTTGCCAGACAGTCTGAGTCGACGTCTGTGCCTTTGTAATCTCCATAGAGAGGAGACTAGATTGAGAGAAGGGCTCCCAGCTGTGTGCGTGGAGTTTCCTGGAAAGATCTAAGGCTGCAGCTGTGTGCGCAGCATATTGTATAACTCTATCATTTTCTGGTTAATATAACACTCCCGTGGACTTGGTTTTCCTCGGGGAGATGAGCTTCACATATATCTTCTTGTTATAATGTTTGCGTGAATAATAACTGTTTAAGATCATTACCTGTGTGTACATCTTTTGCATCATCTTTGCGACTGTTTGAGTGAGTGTAGGAAGGTCCTTTATTGTTATAATCGCCAAGTATAGAAGTAGTGGTGGAACGCTGTCGCTGCAGCGACCGAGCTTCGCGTGACTGCGATGAGTGCGCAGGACGAGGAGGTATTTTAGCGCATCGACGCAAGGAATAGGCGCCTTCCGCACCCGGAGGACGAGACTGCGCAGTGGGTCTGCAGGAAGGAAGGCATCCGCGCAGTGGCGTCGCGAGGCCTGCGGGAAAGTCTGACCGCCGATATAAGAGGAAGAAGGAGATATATAGAACAATCTCAGCGTCACCACGGTTAAGGAAAGCTGATTCCTTAACCCCCCATAGCCACTTCGGGTGAGACCTCGAGCTGCCGCGCAGCTCGTTGCTGAGAGGGCCAGTGCGCCAAGGGGTTTTGTTGCTGCGCTTCATTAAAACCCGGGTCTGCCCAGTAAAGCAGCCAACAATGATATACTAATAATAGTGGGGATGAGAGGTCATTCATGAATCATAACTATAATGTGTGAGGAAATCCTAGGTGGTGGTCAACAAGATACATCAAGGATGAGATATGTGGCATCCTTGATGAGATGTTGAATGAATTCCTTGGTCTTAGGGTGAAGTGGCATGGGTGCCTTGATACAAGGGGTTGTAATGGAGCACACACCCATGGTGGGAGAATGATATTCCTCAGAAAAGGAATCATATAATGGAGGATGTGATGTGAATTGTTGAGGAAAGAGAACCTTATATAATCAGATATATGCAATGTATATGAAGTTGATATGATGCATATATGCCATGTTTAAGGAGATATACCTGATAAAGAGGTACTGGGTTGATGAGTGGTAAATTGAAGTTTTCCAACCATAATACTGCACACTTGAAACAAATATGTAATATCCCTCCAAAGAAAAGTACTTGGATTCACCTTGTTTCGACTCTAGGGGTGTAGTCTACAACTGATTCCAAACACATCCAAATGCTTTAGAATTTGGGGATGAATGTATTTATGGGGAATAGGACGCATTAACACATCTATCAGACACCCAAACAACTGATATACGCATTCATGGTCTGCAATTTGCAAGGAAAGAATTTTTGGGACAAGAATAGTCAATTTGAGTAGTGGAAATCCCCCCTAGGTATTCCATTAATTTCTCTTCCAAAAATTGTAGGCACCTCACTAATTATTGGTATGATACTTGGATCTTTTAGGGTACATTAATTACAACATATTTGCATCATTATATTTGGTTTTAGGGTCGAATATGTATCCCAATGAACATCTTCTAGAGTCTAGAATTTGGGGTGAAAATGGTGGACAAGGAGTCTCAAACTTAGTCATAAACCATAGTAACACTTTAGGGTTATGAAAATATAATTTGGGACATCAAATTAAATTCATATACATCGCATTACATGAATAAATATCTCAGAAAACTCTGATATAAAACAGGTACAACATCATCCCAAAATTACTATGAAAATGTTATGAGGAACATGGCTCGAATTTCATCTTTGATTGGAAATATCACTTGAAGTACATGGTATTTCGAGATGTGGCTCTCATGATATGAATATTATAGATATATGCAGAAACTAAAATTTCCATGAAGTCCAAATAACAATTCTCCAACAACTATATGCAACAAGAAGTGTGCCCTTGCTCATTTACATGACATTGAGAGAAAGATAGTAGAATAGGCATAGAGAAGAATGAGAGAAGATGAACTCGAACTCAGTTGGGGTTTGAACCTACATCAAAGCATATCCATGAATCTATGTTGAGAGGTATGAATGTCCTCTCCATAAATCAACTTGAATGGGAATATTTCACCCTCGAAATTGGTTCTAAGGCAAGGAGGATGAACATCCACCGTGCAAGGACAAGTTATGATATTCAATTGTGTCAAATGAGAAATGGCCAAAATCTGGTGTCCTTTATTCTTGTATTTTATTAACCTCCCAAGGCCTCCATGGCTTGAATTCCCTCCAAGAACCTCATCCCAACTCTAATTAGGGAGAGATTCCCATGAATGCCACTTGTCCAACACTTTCTAGCCTTCCTCTTCCATCAATTTGAATGGGGGGGATCTTGGATTCCACAAATCCCCTTGTCCACCCTCTTGGAGGCTATTTTTAGCCCTGACATTTCATATAGGTTATATGTCAGCAATCAGGTCTGATCTTTGTCATAAGTTTCATAGAATCTCCATCATTGTTGTCATAGAGGTTAGGGAATCTAGCTCCAAGTGTCACAATACTTCTAAGATTCCTCTTCCTCTTCCATGGGAGTTATTCTTCCACTCTAATTCGACCATCCTAGATTCATTCCATGAATAATGCCTCTCCAACTGCCCCAAGAACATTAGAATCCACCTTGGATTTGAATGGGTGAGAATAGGATGCCATGTGGCATGGAGAATCTTTTTTTGTGTAGGTCCCACACCTATGCACCCTCATGACCAAGTGCCACCTTATTTTATTATTATCATTATTTATTTAGCCCCTTTAATGTATATTTTTCACTCTAATGTCAATTCAGGGTATAATATCTCCCTTATTCAAAGTCTAAATGTTTCCACCCCAGCCTAGGGAACTAGTAGATTGGTGTAAATTTCCCTTCATGTGATTTATTTGGATGGGGACATTACAGTCCTCCCCACCCAAGATTTCTTGTCCTCAAGCAATTCCAAATTGGGATGCTGCAAAAAAATTTCCTCTTCCCATGTGGCATCCTCACTTGGAAAATCTTGCCATTGTACCAAATATTCTCTTATGGTTTTGCTCCTCAATTTTCTTTCTCTTGTTTTCAAAAAAATTTCTAGAATGAGTATGAGTTTTCCTTCATCATCTAATGGAGGAAGTGTTTCTGAAATAGAAATTTGCTGACCAATAGCCTTCTTAAGGCATGAAACATGAAACACATTATGGATTTTTCTACCTTCCGGAAGTTCTATCTCATAAGCTACTTCCCCAACCTTTTGAATTATCTTATATGGACCATAAAACCTTGGTTTAAGCTTTTCTGATCCTTTCCCTTTTAAGTTGGTTTTCTTATATGGTTGAAGCCTCAAATAAACCAAATCATTCACTTTAAAAGTTCTATCTTTCCTATGTTGATCCACATACTATTTTTGTTGATTTTTGGAAACCTCCAAATTGCCTTTTCAAAACTTCAAAATATTTTGACTTTCTTCAACCCAATATTTAGCTTTTGGAGCTCTACTATCACAAAAAATGTGATCAACAAAGGTGAGTGCTTCATAACCATAAAGTGCTTTGAAAGTAGACATGCCAATGGACATATGGAAAATAGTATTGTAGCAAAACTCACCCAAATGTAGCTATTTAACCCATGCTTTTTGCTGCTCACCAACATAGTTTCTCAAGTACCCCTCCAACCATTGGTTCACCCTTTATGTTTGGCCATCATTTTTAGGATGATATATTGTGCTAGGATTCAATTGAGTTCCCACCAATTTGAAGAGATCTTGCCAAAAAGAACTCATAAATCTGCTATCCCTGTCACTTACAATGTTTTTGGGAAGTCCATGCAATATGAAAATATCTCTAAAGAATAGCTTAGCTACTTGTGCAGCAGTAAAAGATGATGTAATAGAAAATAAATGATAAAATTTGGTGAGTCTATCCACCACAACATAAATACAATCCTTACCAAAGGCCTTGGGAAAACCTATGATGAAATCCATGGAGATGCTTTCCCACTTTTGTTCTGTAATAGGAAATGGTTGTAAGAGACCAGCAAGATGGGTGTGTTCAACTTTTTTTTGATGGCATATCTTGCATTCATTCACATACTTTAAAACATCTTCCTTCAACCCTTTCCAAGAGAAACTTTGTCTTAGCTTCCTATATGTTTTAAAGAAACTAGGATGGCATGCTAAGGGAGAATCATGAGCTTCCTTCAAGATATTGTGCTTTAAAATTGAACCATGAACTAAGTATATTTGGTATTTATAGTAGATTAGGCCATTCAATATCTTGTACCTATCATCTCCCTTGACCCCATCTAAAAATTCACAAGCAAATCTATCTTTGGCATACTCTACTATTAGCACATCTTTCCAATCTTTTGAAATGTCCATAAGGGAAAATGAAGGTCTCTTAGACAATGCATCTACTACAATATTATTCTTCCCTTTTACATATTCAATGTAAAAATCAAAATCTTGAACCTTACTTACCCATTTTCGTTTCCTTTCATTGAGATCGTTTTGTGTAAGGAAATGCTTTAAACTGTTATGGTCAATTTTGACCACAAACTTGTTCCCCACCAGATATTGTCTAAACTTGTCCAAGGCATGCATGATGCCTAACATTTCCTTGTAATATATGGATTATAGCTTCTCATGTGGCTGCAATTTTCTTCTCTCAAAATCTATGGGGTGTTTATTTTTCTTTAGGACCGCCCCTATGCCTTCCCCTGATGCATCACATTCCAAAACAAATGGTTTAGAAAAATATGGGAATGCAAGTACTGGAAAACTACTCATTACCTCTTTCATTCTTTGGAAATCATTTTCTTCCTCTTCATCCCATTTGAAAGCATCCTTCTTGGTCAAATCAGTAAGGGGAGCAGTCAGTTTGGAAAACCCCTTCACAAAATTCCTATAGTAAGTGCAGATCCCAATAAAGCCCCTTAACTCAGTGATGTTCTTGGGTGATGGCCATTAAAGGATAGCCTTTATTTTCTCCAAGTGCACCTTTACCCCATCTTTCCCAATGATGTGCCCAATATACAAAAAAAAATTCAACCCAAACTCACACTTGGACAATTTAGCAAACAAGGACTGTTCATGCAATATCTTCAATACAACTTCTAAATGATGCAGGTGTTCCTCCCATGTCTTACTGTAAATCAAAATACCATCAAAGAAAACAAAAATAAACTTATGAAGCTGCTTGCAAAATATTTTTCTCATGCATGATTGGAAGGTTGTTAGAGCATTGGTCAAACCAAAAGGCATGACAAGAAATTGGAAGTGGCCATAGTGACATCTGAAAGCATTTTTATGCACATCTTCTTCCTTCATCTGAATCTAATGGTAACCAAATCTAAGATCAATTTTGTAAAATAAATTTGATCCGAATATATCATCCATGAGCTCATCTATTTAAGGGATGGGATATCTATTCTTTATTGTATTTTTGGTTAAGACCCTAAAATCAATGCAAATTCTTAAGGTTCTATCCTTTTTCTTCACCAAGACAATTGAAGAAGCATAGGGACTTGAGCTTGGTCTGACAATTCCAATAGTTCTTGAATAGCCTTCTCAATCTCATCTCTGAACCTTTTTGGGTTTCTATATGGGGGTATTTGGATAGGTGAAGTACCTACCTCCAAAACAATGGTATGCCTAACTCCTCTTTCAAGTGGCCTTCCAGAGGGAAGGTATCCAAAAACCCTTTTATACTTGTGTAGTAGCTTCCTTATCTCCCTTGGATGTTCTGCAATCTTTATGTTTGGTTTGGGGGAAGTGATTAAACATTTTGCAGCCCATTCAATGTCCCCATGTCTCAATATGGACCTCATACTATGGGAAGACACCACTTGGTTAGGATAGGTGTGCATCCCTCTCACTAACATTTGTTTTCCTTCCGAATCTTTGAACTTCATTTCAGGTATTTGGTATTTCATTGTATGATATCCTATAGAGTACAACTATTGTACTCCCAAAACCACATTTATATTAGCAACATTCACCACATAAAAGCTATCAGAAAATGTGTAATTTCCTATGGTAAGTTGTAGCTTTGGAATCCATGTGTTGCATTCCATAGAATTGTTAGCTGGAATGATGACTGTGAACCCTTCGAATGCTTCAATAGGTAAATTTATCCTCTCCACCAAGGATGCATCAATGAAGTTATGCGTTGCTCCTCTCCTCTCCACCGAAACTTTTTCCCTTGTACCACTCCTTTGCATCGGATTGTGTGAAAACGAGGCACTCCTGAAAGCACTTCCATTCTCCCTTTTTCAGGTGATAGATGATATTCTTCTGTTGTGTCATATCCCTCTTCTTGATATGAAATTTGTTCTTCTTCGTCCATGTCCCCTTCCTCATCAGAAAATACTTCAATGGAATTGTGCTTTCCCCTTAGCACATTTATGCCCTAGTACCTATGGTTAATCACATGTGTAACATAGTTTCTTTCTTCTGAGTTCTTCCTTGATTGGTCCTTCTTTCTTTTCCTTCTCAAATGAATCTTTTTCCATGGTCTCTTGTAAAATATGAACTTGGAAGGAAAATTGGGCTTGGGAGGATACCTTGTCTTGGGTATCACATTTTACAGATCTCGTTCCAGATTCATGGCGTCTTTTAATGAAGTAGGTTTGTAATATTTAATTAAAACTTTCAAATTTTAATCCAATCCTTCAGTAAATATCAATACCAATCTAACCATAGATACATCATCCACCATAACTGATAGTTTTTGGAATTCCAACATGTACTCCTCAGGGGTTCCAGTTTGCTTCAATTGTGCTAGTTCCTTGAAAGGCATTTCAGGGTCTTTTTTCTCAAATATTTCCATTAACATGTTAAAAAACTCTTCATGTGATTTGACTTGATCATGTCCCAAGTTTTTAAGTCCATGGAACCACCAATTATTTGTTTCTCCCTCAAGATGCAGAATAGCCATTTTTAAAGCATCCTCTTCAACCATTGGATTCAGCTGAAAATATACATCTAAATTTTGTACCCAAGTATTTTCAGAACTTTGGGATGAGCCATCAAAGGTGGGAAGGGACATTTTACCTATGGCATAATTCAATTCTTTATTTTGAAAAGGATTTATGTTACCTCCTCTCATTTTGATCTTGTTTGAGACAGTAAAGAAGTGCTCAAATGGTAAGGTACTCCTACAATCTTCACTCAACTGTTTCCATTCTTCTAGAAATTCATGCATTCCATATTGGATGTTAGGATCCTCTTTGGGCTCAATAAAATTGGGTGTGGTATCTCTTGTTGACCTCTGGAATTCATTGGGTCGTTTGTGAGGGCCTGTCTTTGAGAAAATGTTTTCACCAAATGCCTTATTTTCCTCGAACTGAGAACTATTGTTTCCTCCTACTGCTAACTTGATTCCAATTTGACTAGCCATCAATTTGAACCCTTTCATTATATTCCTTGTCATGTCATCAAAAAATGGTTTCATGAATTTCCTAAACTCATCTTTCTCCTCCATCTCTGAGGTTCATTTCTCATCCTTAGTCATAGTTTCAACAGAGTGCACCTCTTCTCCTACTTCTTCCTCTTCACCAAAGGTACTTTCAGTTTCGGTTTATAAGGGTGGGGGATGAATTCTTTCCCTCATAAATGGTCACTCAAAGGAGGTTCAAGGACCATGCTCTGATACCGCTGTAATATCCCTCCAATGAAAAGTACTTGGATTCACCTTGTTTCGACTCTAGGGGTGTAGTTTACAACTGATTCCAAACACCTCCAAATGATATTGAATTTGGGGAGGAATGTCTTGATGGGGAATAGGAAACATTAACACATCTATCAGACACCCAAACAACTGATATACCCATCCATGGTCTTCAATTTTCAAGGAAAGAAGTTTCAGGACAAGACTAGTCAATTTGAGTAGTGGAAATCCTCCCTAGGTCTTCCATTGATTGATATTCCAAACACTGTACAACCCTCACTAATTATTGGTATGATACTTGTATCTATTAGGGTAATTTAATGACAACATATTTACAGCATTATATTTGGTTTTAGGGATGAGTAGGTATCCCAATGAACAACAGCTTCTAGAGTCTAGAATTTGGGGTCAAAATGGTGGACAAGGAGTCTCGAATTTAGTCATAAACCATAGCAAAATTGTAGGGGTATGAAAACATAATTTGGGACATCAAAGTAACTTAATATGCGGCTCATGAAATGAATAAATATCTCATAAAACTCTGATATTAAAAAGGTACAACATCATCCCAAAATTACTATGAAAATTCTATAAGGAACATGGCTTGAATTTCATCTTTGATTGGAAATATCACTTGAAGTACATGGTATTTTGAGATGTGGCTCTCATGATATGAATGTTGTAGATATATGCAGTAACTAACATGTTCATGAAGTTGAAATAACAATTCTCCCACAAATATATGCAACAAGAAGTGTGCCCTTTCACATTTACATGACACTGAGAGAAAGATAGTAGAATAGGCATAGAGAAGAATGAGAGAAGATGAACTCGAACTCAGTTGGGGTTTGAAAATGCATCAAAGCATCTCCATGAAGCTCTGCTGAGAGGTATGAATTTCCTCTCCATCAACCAAATTGGATGGGAATCTTGCACCCTCGAAATTGGTTCTAAGGCAGGGAGGATTGTAATGTCCCCATTCAAATAAGTGCATAGTAAGACAATCCCATCAATCCTACTAGTTTCCTAGGTTGGATGGGCACATGTGGGATGGTAATAAGGAAGCTAATAAATTATATTTATACATTAGAAGGGTTCAAGTGGCAAGTGGTTTTGGAGACATATGGAGGTGGTGGGACCCACACTAGCTTGATTTTTCAATGACACATGGAAGCTCTCTCTTTCCAATTCGAATTCATGGGAAGGTGAACACTCTTGGGTGATTTGGTAAGTCATAAAACATGGCATTGAGCATCTTAGGTCGAAATGGGATGGAATAGTAACCTCCATGGGAGAGGAAGAGTCAAATTGGAGACTAGTGGACACTTGGGCTAGATTCCCTAGTTTTATGACAACAATAATGAAGCATCTATGACATTTATGACAAAATTCAGACCTGACTTCTTACACCTGACCAGTATGACATGTCATCCCCAAAAATAGGCTCAAGGAAGGTGCTCATGGAGTTGGGGGAAGCTAAAGAGACTCAAATTCGAATTTGGGAGAAGATGGAAGGTTGGAACTGGGAGACAAGTGGCAAATGAGGAATATTTTCTAAATGGAAATTTATTGAATCTATTGAGAGGATTCCAACCCCTTTAAGGCTAATGTTGGTTATAAAATGTAGAAATCAAGTATGAGAATTCCTTTTGATTATTTGAGAAAAATTGCATTTGTGAAGAGAGAACTAGTGGATGACTAGTTTCTTGCCTTATCCAATTTCGAGGGTGAAAGATTCCCATCCAAGTTGGTGTTTGGAGAGGCCACTCAGGTCTTTCATGGTGATTTAATGGAGTTTTATTTTCAGGTAGAAGATACAGGAATTTTCATGGTTTGTTTTAGTGCATCACTTCTCTCCACCATTTCCAATTTTGAAGGCATATTCGGGCTCCTTGAGGGATTGTGCTTTGGGTGAGATCTTGCACTCATTGGGAGAGCTTCATATGATATTTTTATGATTGTAATAGCTTCATATCCTCTGTTCTTCATATTCATAAACTATCAGGTCGAAATACCCATTGACTATATGCAAAATTATTGATCAATGAGCAAACAATGTCCATTTCCCCAATGCTTTGATGTATGACACTATAAGTTTGATTATTTCGAATGGATGGATGATTATATGATATATTTGTGATTCATATACTTCCATGGATATATTCTACAAGTTTCATGTACTGTACTTGAGCATTTGAAGCATTTTTACTCAATTTGTTTGTATTGAGAGGTGAAATAGTGCCATTTCCCCAAGGGTCGAATTGGGGGTTTTTACTGTTGAATGTGAGAGAGTTAGAATAGTAGTAAAAATAAATTAATGGTGCATATGAGACCTTAATCACATACTTAACACATTACATACCTCCTTTCATAAATTCATGGGAGTTTGGAGGCATTTGGAAGGCCATTTGCAGTGTTACCCCGGGGGGATTTGATGCACAAATTACTAGTCAAAATTACATATATTGATTAGAATACAAATCAAGTTTGAAGCAGTATTTGGAGGGCCATAAAACATCCCTGAACCTAATATTCAAGTCAAAATACCATTCATACACTCCTACAGAATATTTGGGAGCATTTGGGTTGATTTGGAGGTCAAAACAGTAAAACTAGTCAAAGGTCGAAATTGGGGAAAAAAGTGGAAAAATTGGCATTTTAATAAAATTTTGAAAAAGGGTCATTACAAGTGGTATCAGAGCATGGTCTTGGAACCTAATGGTATTAACAAGAATCCAAACAAATAAACCACCACCCTTTGAATTAGTAGTTGAACAAGTTTTGGTTTAAGAAGAGATAGTAGCAGAAAAATAGTTTTTTTCTAAAACAATGGGTAGAGAGGAGGAAAAATTAAGACATAAGGAGGAATTTATTGAAGCCTTAAAACCATGTTTTGAAGGAATTACCATGTTTATTCTAGATATGAATAAACAAATGATGAAAAGTTTCGAATTGTTGGGTAGCCAACTTTCAGGCAAAGGGATGATAGGAGATAATAGTGGTTCACACTCAGGGGAAAAGATGAAAGGGAATGAGCATATTTTCTCAAGTACAGGACCTCATAATAGACCTGATGAATTTCAAAGAACACAAAGGCATACTGCACCTAAATTTCTCACACCCAAAGAAGAGCCAAATCTTGAATTGGATTACAAGAAACTAATAAATGATTGGAATGATTTGAATGAAGAGTGTAAAAGAGGTGTACCACTTAGTGACTACATTGATGCTATGCAAAAGATTAAAAGGAAGGGAGACAAATGGAGTCCATTCCAAAAGAAATAATTGAATAGTGCTATTGGAAAAATGTTACTTCCTACTTTTGATGGTTCTTCTCAAAATTCTGCTAACACTTGGGTGCAAAAATTGGATGTATATTTTCAGCTGAATCCTATGTTGGAAGAGGATGCATTAAAAATGGCCATTTTGCATTTGGAAGGAGATGCCAATGAATGGTGGTTTCATGGGATGAAAACCTTGGTTCATAATCAGGTTAAAACATATGGAGAATTTGTTGACAGGGTACTAGAAAGATTTGAACAAAAAGATCCAGAATTGCCTTTCAAAGAACTAGCTCAATTGAAGCAAACTGGGTCCCCTACCGAATATATGTTGGACTTTCAAAAATTATCAGTCAAGGTGGCTAATGTATCTATGGGAAGATTAGTATTGTTTTTCACTGAAGTTTTGGCTAAACCCTTAAGAGGTTTGGTCAAATCCCACAAGCCAACTACATTAAAAGATGCAATGAGCTTGACTAGGGATCTCCAAAATGTGCTTCCTAGAATGAGATTTCCTCCTAAGCCTAGCTACAAATTTGAAAAGAAACCTTGGAAAATGGATGAATATGATAAGAAACCTTGGAAAAGGGATGAATATGATAAGAAACCTTGGAAAAGAGATTCATTTGAGAGGAATAAAAAAGAGGAACTAAATAGGGATGAACTTAGAAAAAATAAATTGTTCTTCACATGCTTCCAACCATGGACACCGGGGCACAAATGTACCAAAGGAAAGGCTCAATACATAGAAGTATTTTCTGATAATGAGGGGTATGATGGGGGCATGGATGAAGATGGACATGTTTCAGATCAAGAAGAGGCATATGAGATAGCAGTAGAAGAGGAAATACAAGAAGAAAATCAACCTTCACCGGACAAAGCAAGAATGGCAGTGCTTTCAGTAGTACCTCGCTATCATACTATTCGATTCAAAGGTGTGGTACAAGGAAAAAGAAATTCAGTTTTGGTAAATGAAGGAGCCACTCATAACTTCATTGATGCAAATATGGTAGAGAAAAGAAACATACCTATTGAACCTTTTTATGGATTCACAATTGTCATTCCCGCTCACAACACAATGCAATGCAAAACATGGGTTCCAAAGCTGCAAGTCACCGTAGGTAACTATATTTTTGTTGATAGTTTTTATGTGGTTGATGTTGTTGATACTAATGTGGTTTTGGGAGTGCAATGGTTGTATTCAATAGGAGAGCATACAATAAATTATCAAATTCCCGAAATGAAATTCCAAGATTCAAAAGGAGTACAAAGAATTGTGAGAGGGCAACACACTTATCCAAATCAAGTAGTAACTTGCAATAGTATGAGATCTATATTGAGGCATGGGGATATAAAATGGGATACTAAATGTCATATTACATCTCCCAAGCCAACTATAAATATTTTCAAACACTTAAAGGAGATAAAGAGACTTTTGCAAAAATATGAAAAGGTTTTTAGAGACCTTCCACATGGCAGGCCACCGGATAGAGGGGTTGAGCACAGTATTATTTTGGAGGAGGGTACTTCACCCATTCCGATACCACCTTATAGACATCCTAAAAAGTGTAGAGATGATATTTAAAAAGCTATCCAAGAAATCCTAGAGTTGGGACTCATTAGACCAAGCTCTAGCCCTTATGCTTCTTCAGTAGTGCTAGTGAAGAAAAAAGATGGAACATTGAGAATGTGCATAGATTTTAGAGCCTTGAACAAAATGACTATCAAGAATAGGTATCCTATTCCTAAGATTGATGAGCTCATGGATAAGCTACATGGAGCCAAATACTTCTCAAAAATTGACCTTAGATCAGGGTATCACCAAATTCGAATGAAAGATGAAGATGTGCAAAAGACCGCTTTTCGATGTCATTTTGGCCACTTTGAATTTCTTGTCATGCCTTTTGGGTTAACTAATACTCCAGACACCTTTCAAGCATGTATGAATAGGATATTTTGCAAGCAACTAAGAAGGTTTGTTTTGGTTTTCTTTGATGATATTCTCATTTACAGTAAAACATGGGAAGAGCATTTGCAGCAGTTAGAGATTGTGTTGAAAATCTTGCAAGAAGAGTCCTTATTTGCTAAGTTATCAAAATGTGAGTTTGGGATGAAAGAACTACTGTATCTTGGGCACATTATTGGGCAAGAAGGAGTGAAGGTACACATGGAAAAAATCAGGGCTATCTTGGAATGGCCATCACCAAAAAATATTACCGAATTGAGAGGCTTTATTGGCATATGCACCTACTACAGAAAATTTGTGAAAGGGTTCTCCAAGTTGACTTCTCCACTCACTGATTTGACTAAGAAGGATGCTTTCAAGTGGGATGAAGAGGCTAAAAAGGCCTTCCAAAAAATGAAAGAGGTAATGATTAGTTGTCCCATACTTGCACTTCCTGATTTTACTAAACCTTTTGTTGTGGAATGTGATGCTTCAGGTGGAGGAATAGGGGCTGTCCTAAAGCAGGGCCAACACCCCATAGCCTTTGAGAGCAGAAAGTTGTAGCCTCATGAAAAAATTTACTCCATCTATGATAAAGAAATTCTGGCCATTATGCATGCATTGGCCAAATTCAGACAATACTTGGTGGGCAACAAGTTTGTGGTGAAAACTGACCACAATAATCTAAGACACTTTCTCACCCAAAAAGATCTAAATGAAAGGCAAGAAAAGTGGGTAAGAAATATTCAAGCTTATGATTTTGATATTGAATATGTCAAAGGAAAGAATAATATAGTAGCAGATGCTTTGTCAAGAAGGCGTTCTTTTTCTCTCATGGATATTGCTAATGATTGGAAAAACATGCTACTAGTTGAATATGCCAAAGACAAATTTTCTTCTGATGTGTTGGATGGAATCAAAGGGGATGATAATTATAGGATTTTGAATGGGCTGATATATTATAAGGGAAGAATTTATTTTGTTCATAACTCCAACCTCAAGTACCGAATTTTGCAAGAAGCACATGATTCCCCACTAGTGGGCCATCAGGGGGATCTTCAAAACTTATAGACAGTTGAGGCAAAGATTTTTTTGGAAGGGGATGAAGGAAGATGTTCAGAAGTATGTGAATGAATGTAAAGCATGTCAACAAAACAAATCAGAACTTACATGTCCATCCGGCCTATTACAACCATTGCCCATTCCCGAGCAAAAATGGGACAGTATTTCCATGGATTTCATCACCGGATTGCCTAAATCCTTGGGTAAGGATTGCATCTATGTGGTAGTTGATAGGTTGACAAAATTTGCTCATTTCTTTGTTGTTACATCATATTTTAGTGCTGCACAAGTGGCTAATATTTTTTTCAAAGAAATCTTCAGATTGCATGGGCTCCCCAAGAGCATTGTCAGTGATAGAGATAGTAGATTCATGGGTGCTTTTTGGCAAGAACTTTTTAGATTGGTAGGCACTCAATTGACTCCAAGTACCAGCTATCATCCACAAACTGATGGACAAACAGAGAGGGTAAACCAATGGTTGGAAGGATACCTAAGAAACTATGTGGGAGGGTAGCAAAAATCATGGGAAAAATGGCTACACTTGGGTGAGTTTTGCTACAACACCACTTATCATATGTCAATAGGAATGTCTCGTTTCAAAGAATTACGTGGTTATGATGCACTTACATTTGCTGACATTATATTTGGAGATAGTAGAGCCCCAAAGACTAAAGATTGGGTGGAAGAGAGCCAAGAAATTTTAAAGCTCTTGAAAGACAATTTGCAGGTTGCTCAAAATCAGCAAAAACAATATGCTGATAGGCATAGAGAAGAAAGAACCTTTCAAGTCAATGATTTAGTATATTTAAGGTTGCATCCTTATAAACAAACATCTCTCAAAAAGAATTAAGGTAGTGTGGAAGGTACTATGGGCCATAAAAGGTAGTGCGGAAGGTTGGAGAAGTAGTATATGAACTAGAACTTCCAGAAGGGAGTAAAATCCACAATGTATTTCATGTTTCTTGTCTCAAGAAAGCTCTTGGTCAGCAAATCATCACTTCAGAAATACTTCCTCCTTTGGATGATGAAGGTCAGCTTACACTTGTTCTAGAAAAGATTTTGAAGACACGGGAAAGAAGGTTGAGGAGTAGAATCATCAAAGAATATTTAGTGCAATGGAAGGACTTACCAAATGAAGATGCCACATGGGAAGAGGAGAAGATTTTGAAGCATCCAAATCTGAAACTGCTTGAGGACAATCAATATTGGGTGGGGAGGACTGTAATGTCCCCATTCAAATAAGTGCATAGTAATACAATCCCATCAATCCTACTAGTTTCCTAGGTTGGATGGGCACATGTGGGATGGTAATAAGGAAGCTAATAAATGATATTTATACATTAGAAGAGTTCAATAATTTAATAAATATGGTGAATAAATAAATTCAAGATAAATTCTAAGTGGCAAGTGGTTTTGGAGACATATGGAGGTGGTGGGACCCACACTAGCTTGATTTTTCAATGACACATGGCATCTCTCTCTTGCCAATTCGAATTCATGGGAAGGTGAAAACTCTTGGGTGAGTTGGTAATTCATAACACATGGCATTGAGCATCTTAGGTCGAAATGGGATGGAATAGTAACCTCCATGGGAGAGGAAGAGTCAAATTGGAGACTAGTGGACACTTGGGCTAGATTCCCTAGTTTTATGACAACAATAATGAAGCATATATGACATTTATGACAAAATTCAGACCTGAATTCTTACACCTGACAATTATGACATGTCAACCCCAAAAATAGGCTCAATGAAGGTGCTCATGGAGTTGGGGGAAGCTAAAGAGACTCAAATTCGAATTTGGGAGAAGATGGAAGGGTTGGAACTGGGAGACAAGTGGCAAATGAGGAATATTTTCTAAATGGAAATTTATTGAATATATTGAGAGGATTTCAACCCCTTTAAGGCTAATGTTGGTTATAAAATGTAGAAATCAAGTATGAGAATGGCTTTTGATTATTTGAGAAAAATTGCATTTGTGAAGAGAGAACTAGTGGATGACTAGTTTCTTGCCTTAGCCAATTTCGAGGGTGAAATATTCCCATCCAAGTTGGTGTTTGGAGAGGAAACTCAGGTCTTTAATGGTTCTTTAATGTAGTTTTATTTGTAGGTAGCATCTACAAGAAGTTTAATGGTTTGGTTTAGTGCAGCACTTTCTCTTCACCGTTTCCAATTTTGAAGGCATATTCAGGCTCCTTGAGGGATTGCGCTTTGGGTGAGATCTTGCACTCATTGGGAGAGCTTCATATGATATTTTTGTGATTATAATAGCTTCATATCCTCTGTTATTCATATTCAGAAACTCTCAGGTCAAAATACCCATTGACTGTATGCAAAATTATTGATCAATGAGCAAACAATGTCCATTTCCCCAATGCTTTGATGTATGACACTATAAGGTTGATTATTTCGAATGGATGGATGATTATCTAATATATTTGTGATTCATATACTTCCATGGATATATTCTACAAGTTTCATGTACTTTACCTGAGCATTTGAAGCATTGTTACTCAGTTTGTTTGTATTGAGAGGTGAAATAGTGCCATTTTCCCAAGGGTCGAATTGGGGGTTTTTGCTGTTGAATGTGAGAGAGTTAGAACAATAGTAAAAATTAATTAATTGTGCATATGAGACCTTAATCACATACTTAACACATTACATACCTTTTTTCATAAATTCGTGGGAGTTTGGAGGCATTTGGAAGGCCATTTGCAGTGTTACCCCGGGGGGATTTGATGCACAAATTACTAGTCAAAATTACATATATTGATCAGAATAAAAATCAAGTTTGAAGCAGTATTTGGAGGGCCATAAAACATCCCTGAACCTAATATTCAAGTCTAAATACCATTCATACACTCCTACAGAATATTTGGGAGCATTTGGGTTTATTTGGAGGTCAAAATAGTAAAACTAGTCAAAGGTCGAAATTGGGGAAAAAGTGGAAAAATTGGCATTTTAATAAAATTTTGAAAAAGGGTCATTACAAGGATGAACATCCACCATGTAAGGACAAACTATTCTCTCCAATTGTGTCAAATGAGAAATGATCAAAATCTGGTCTCCTTATTTCTTATTGTCTTTTATTAACCTCCCAAGGCCTCCATGGCTCTAATTTCCTCCAAGATCTTCATCGCAACTCAAAATAGGGAGATATTCCCATGAATGCCACTTGTCCGATACTTTCTAGCCTTCCTATTCCATCAATTCAAATGGGTGGAATCTTGGCTGCCATAACTCCCCTTGTGCGCCCTCTTGGAGGATATTTTTATCCCTAACATGTCATATAGGTCATATGTCAGGAATAAGGTCTGATCTTTGTCATAAGTGTCATAGAATATTCATCATTGTTGTCATAGAGGTTAGGGAATCTAGATCCAAGTGTCACAATACTTCTAAGATCCTCTTCCTCTTCCATGGGAGTTATTATTCTAGTCTAATTCGACCATCCTAGATTCATGCAATGAATAATTCCTCTCCAACTCCCCCAAGAACGTTAGACTCCACCTTGGATTCGAATGGGTGAGAATAGGATGCCATGTGGCTTGGAGAATCTTTCCTTTTGTGGGTCCCACGCCACCTATGCACCCTCATGACCAAGTGCCACCTTATTTTATTCTTATTATTATTTATTTAGCCCCTTTAATGTATATTTGTCAATCTAATGTCCATTTGGGGTCTAATAGCTCCCTTATTCCGAGTCTAAATGTTTCCACCCCAACCTAGGGAACTAGTAGATTGGTGGAAATTTCCCTTCATGTGATTTATTTGAATGGGGACATTACAAAATACCATGGAATCATAGTGTATATGATAAAAAATTCAATGATGCAAACAATATAAAAAATGGAAAATCGTACCTAAGGAAATGGTCAAAAAATGGGGTCTAGATGAAGTTCCATGGGAATGAAACAAATGGTACAATGATGAAGAGCTCACGATCCAATCAAGATGGTGGTTATGGTGTGTTGAATGGAGCTATAGATCTCCTAAATGGGATAGTTGAATTTTGGGTCAAATGGTTATAAATAGGGGTAGGGACCACATTTCAAAAATCATTTTTACTGTTCAAGTTACGAATGCAAAACCTACTTTCATTGATTCTAGGTGTTTGGACCTACAGTTTTCCAATCTGCAATCTGCAAGTTCTAGATAAGCCACCATCACCTTCATGTTATTTCCATTAGTTTATTTTTTTCTCAGGGATCGTGGGTGGTTGTACAGAATCCTACAAGGGTTTTCCATGTGACCATGCAGATTTCAAAGGTTTTCCCATGTAGAACAGCGTGGAAAATCCCGCTATAAACGTTCACCATGCAGGATATGGGATAATGTCTCCACATGATGAAATTGCATGATAATCATGTGAATAGACGCATTGTTGTGCGATTGGGTTGTCAATCTCCCTTGCAGGAAATCTGTGTGACATTCTATTGGAGAGTATCGCACCCTCCGTATGAATTAAGTGTTGGGGGACACACTATTTATCTGTGTGATATTTATTGACAATTGTCGTATGGTAATGTGGCATGATGGTGACATTCCTGATCGACTAATCAAGCGGGATTTGGTCGAACAACTTGCGTGACAGTAATCGTTTTTGGGTTTTATACCGACATAGGTATGTCGTGCGAGTTGTATGTTTTGTGGGTCATGCAGTCGCATGACAATTTGGAAAAAATTCATGCAATTATGATTTTGTTCATTTTTTAAAGATAGATGAATTAAGTTTGAGGTACTAACTTATCTCTTGCTTGGTTGGTTTTGCAGGGTACTAAGATGGCTATTGAGTCGTGTGAGTACCACTTTAGTGCCTTGCAAGATGAGATAGCTTGATAGACTCAAGTTCGGTAGAACTTTGAGAATAAAGATTGTTGAAGTTTTAGGACTGCCCCATGCTGAGGTCAAGTGAACAGCTCCCACCGGAGTTAACTGGTTTAAGAGTCCCCAATTTGACTATTTAGTTGTGGACAACAAGAGGATCACTCCCGACCATTTTGATATTTACTTTCTAATTAGTTTGTTGATCCAAGGGATTCGAGAGGAGACCCATCTATTTCTGAGAGTTTAGTGGACCCTTCATTAAGGAAATTTTGAAGTAAAAAATGGGCCTTAAAAAAAATATACTATCAAAATAAACTTTAAAAGAACTAATCACATTCTAGAGGATGACATCACCCCTTATGGTTGAAGTGGCATTGATTGAGTTAAAGATAATTATTTGTTAAATTCTAAATGATGGATAAAAACCTATAGTTAAATACATCTTTATCGTAAATTAAGTACTCATGCTAAAAAAAGTACTCATAAATTACTTTTGAAAATAATATAAATATACTGATATACTAAAAGAATATACTTTATATTTCAAATTTCAAAATAAACTCAAAATCAAAATCAATAGTCACTTTTTCATAAACAATAAAGTAAATTTATAAATACATAATATTCATTGCCTCATTAATACATGGAAACTCTTTTCAAAACTCAAAAAGTGGATACTTAATATTCATTATTTTAAAAATATGTGGGTCTTGAATTTCCCCGTATTATGGGTGACCAAATTATTTTATAAGCATCAACGTATTATATAAGCATTTATATAATGGTTATATAACACATGATTAGGTACTTAAGATAAGATAATATAAATCAACCAAATAGTTATATTAACCGATATAATTAATTATCAAGTATGTTATATATAATATATTAAATAATTTGTAGTTATATTGGTTGGTGTAATATAAATTAAATGTATATTATGGTTATTGAAATTATGTTATAAGTATTAAATATTTAAATATAAATTAGATTTATATGAATGTGTGATTGGTTTTTATTTTTAATAAATATAAGTTATATTTATATAATGAATATATATTTTTAAGCAACTAATTATTAACGACAATTTATTTATATAAGTTTAATTTATGTTCAAAATTCAAAATTATGAATATGTATTTTTATAAAGATATTTTAAATATTAAACAAATGAATTAAATTCAAAAAATAAAATCTAATATACTATATTTTCTTTTATAAGTACTTCAATTTTTTTGTCACCAAGAAAAACAATTGTAACTTGTTATTCAAAGTTTTAATCAAATTTACTTACACTTGTTCATATATGCATCCTCATCTCAAATCTTATCAATACTACATTTCATCACAAACAAACATAGACTCTCAGAGCTACCCTCTAATGTTCAAAAAACTACATGTTCTTCCTTTTACAGACTGATAATATAAGCTAGATACCACTATGCACTTCCAGCAAATATTCAAAGGTGTCAATATGCATAGCTTTCAATATTACAAAATTTTGATCAAAATCTAATATAAACCTGTCTCAAGGAAAGAGCAACATTTTTAGCAACACTCAGATCTGTAAATTGCCACTATACAGGTAACAAGATTCTTTGTTCCTCGTAGAATTCAAAAAGTATCTGACCTTCCTCCAATCCCACAGCCTTTTTGGAAATCTTATCAGCTTCAGAGTTGTATTGACGATAAATACGAATGATAAAAATAAAATTGAAAAGTCCTTTCAAACCTTCAATGCTCTGTTTCCAATGGTCCAACTGATTAACTTGAAGATTAGAATTTATTGCAACCCAATCCACAATAACTCTAGAGTCACCAACCACCTGTAAACAAACATTGTTTGTTTTTAGAGAAAAAAATAAAAATAAAAATCCCAAATTGTCGCAATCTCAACCCTGATGTTTGTGCCTTCTCCACATCCCATCCAAAGAAGAAATTTTTTAGAATAGTTTAATTTGATGGACATTCAAGCTCCACATTCTCCATTCTGTGATGCACCGTAAAAAAAACCAATAGGATAATCATCATAAAATATTGGAACAGGAGATAATTTGATCAACCTTTCAACAGAGTCTTTGTAAAATTCTCTGTATGCTCCAATAATTTTAGAAATCACCAAATTGTTGTTTACCTTTTCGTTGTCAAATATAATTATGTTCATGTGCCTCCAAATTCCCCATATAACAAAGAGAGGTATCCTTTTATGACTGAAGCAATCTGTAGTTCATTGTTGAAAACGTGCTTCAAAGGATATATTTGACCAACAATAAGGAATCTGAAGGCTCTTTATGGACTCCATCCAAATTTGTTGAGAAAACCTACAGGAAACAAACACATGATCAACATATTCCTCATTTTGGTTGCACAAATAACATAAATTTGGACCAATACCTCCTCTTCTAATAATATTGTCCCCATTCATAATCTTATTATCCAAAACTAACCAACAAAAAAATTAATTTTTAAAGGATCCTGCCACTTCCATAACAACTAAAACCACCATTTTCCTCTATTTCCACAGAAGTAGAGATAATAGCTTCATATGCTAATTTTGCTGAGATTTGACTTTGTATCATTATTCAGGACGAAATTAGTTGATCCTCCCTTTCAAAGAGTCTAATCCCATAGTGGAAAACACCTTTAATATAATGGTTCCATTCTAATGCAAAATACCCTATAAACCTAGATCTTCAACCAAATACCAATATTGTGTGTCTTACTAGCCTACCTCAACTATCCGTACATGAGTTAATAATCTAAAACCAGATTGTTTCAGGAAATATACTAAACTAGAAGAAAGTTTGTAAAAGTATTCACATCCAATGATAGGATCTTCACCTAGTCTGACTTGCTGACCATTACCAACATTCCATGCCATCCGTTTTTCAAGAAAAGGAATAGTATCAACCAATCATTTCCAACCTTTTGAAACATTTTCCACCTTCTTATGAGGAACTCTAAACCAATCCCAAAATAATTTTTTCCTTAAATACTTTGCTTGAACAATCTCACTCGACAAACATTTTCCCATTAAACCGCTCCATAAGATTGTCATGGCCAGGGCCTTTCCAAATAAGAAAATGTATTTGATTCCCCATCCAACTAACTTTTTTGGCAAAGCAATTTTATCCCATTTGACAAGATGAATATGTTCTTTAATTTTTTTTCTTGTCCACAATAAGCTAAACATTTTTTTTCTAATCTTATTCAAGATACACTTTGGAATTTTGGCTAAAGATAGCCAATATACAATAATATTTTCCGAAACTGATTTTACAAGTATTAATCTACCTCCAAGGGATAGCCATCTGTAGCACCAGTTTTAAGTCCTCTTTTCAACTTTATTTAACAGTTGAATCTAATCCTTCTTCAAATAAAAGTTAGGTTTAAGAAAGTATCCAAGGTATTTAAATCCAAAATCTATAGGTTCCATTTTCAAGGGGAACACGGCCTTAATCTCCTGCAACACCTCTTCATCAATCACATTAAATAATAAACTAGACTTTTGATATATAATCTCCATTCCAGATGCCTCACAAAATACCTTAATTGAATCATGTTAATCCCTCCATTCCTCAACAGATCCATTTCCAAGGAGAAGAAAATCATCAACAAACAATAAATGAGTGATGAAATGCATTGAAGTTATTTTGACTCGTGTTAATCTACCTTATTTTCTTGCTTTCTCTATAAGTTTGCTTAAACCTTCTATTACAATCAAGAAAACACAAAGGTGACAAAGGACAACCCTGTCTGAGTCCTCTATAACTCTTGAAAAACTTTGTAGGGAGTTCCATTGATTAGTACAACAAAGTTGAAAAAGTTACACACCCCATATTCCAATTTATAACTTCCATATTGAGGCCAATCTAGTGAAGGACTAACCTTAAGAAGGTCTAATTAACCTTGTCATATGATTTGAAAATATCCATTTTTAAAATTGAAGCCTTCAACCTCTTGACCTTGATCGAATGTAAGCTTTCTTGGGCCATATACACTACATCGAAAAAATTTCTATTGAATAAAAAACCAAATTGTTCTTTACAAATAACTCTAGCCAAATATGCTTTTATTTTATTCGCAATTGCTTTCGTAATTATTTTATAGGCCAAGTTACAAAGGGAAATGAGACAAAATACATTGAAATATTCAGGATAGGAGGATTTAGGAATAACAACAATGAAGGTAGCATTAAGTGCCCCTGAAATAGATCGATTGATCCTTGACTCTTCTACCATATTCACTAAATCATTCCCAACAATGTCAAATAACTGAAGAAAAAACTCTACAATTCACTCATCACGGCCTCGGCTTTTGTATTTGGAAAAGTGATTTAGAATATTTTCAATTTCCTTTAGAGTGACAGGAGCACTTAAACACTAAGCTTATTCAAGAGAGAACAAATAAATATAACATTTAGTACTTCAATTTGCA
Organism: Larix kaempferi; assembly: GCA_027924585.1. Classification (NCBI taxonomy): domain Eukaryota; kingdom Viridiplantae; phylum Streptophyta; class Pinopsida; order Pinales; family Pinaceae; genus Larix; species Larix kaempferi. Next base: position 6,627,743 of record BSBM01000138.1, on the reverse strand, counting down.
AACTTAGGCAGTTTATTTCAGACTCCTTAAAAAGAGTCTCAAAGTGACCAACGATAGCTTCCTCCAAACCTTTCTGAGAAGAAATAATTTCTCCATTATGTCCCTTTAGTACCTAGATCAAATTCATGATTCTTCTTTAATCAGAAAACTAATGAAAAAAATTTGTATTTTTGTCTCCTTGAGCCAACCAAAAATCACAACTTTTGAGTCTTTGGGACTCTTCTTCCAGCTTCAAAATTCTTGCTTTCATAGCTTCCAAAGAGCCCAACACATATGTATCCAAGGCATAAAAATCCCCAGAAGTATTATATAGATATATCACATCAATTTCTTCCTCAATATTTATAATCTCAACTTTCAAATAATACTTTTTTTGTTTCTCCCATTGAATAATCTCACTCTTCAAAGCCTTCAACTTAAAAACCAATTGTTGCATAGCTTAACCAACCACCTCATGAGAGAGATAACCATTTATTTCAAACTAAAGTGGAAAATTATTATAAGTACTTTACTTTATACGTACATCATGAGTACTTTACTTTATAAGTGCATTCATTATATGATATTTAAAAGTAATTTATGTACTCAAAAGTACTTATATTTCTAGTCACGTCAAATAGGATTTTTTTATTCATTTTATTTGTAGGCATCTTTTCAATTAACTTAACTATAGTTACATTGATTTTAGAGTAAGATATGAGTTGTAAATATATCTTCTCCACAAAATTCCCAATCTCTTAGGAGGCCCATTTTAGACCTCAAAATTCCCCTAATGGATCAGTTGGTCACCTAGTACTGTGGGGAGGAACCCTTCAACAAAGAAGGATGGGCGAATCCTTCTTGCATCTATACAGGATCTGATGATACGAGCAATGGGGACAATAGTGCTTAGTGTGTTGAAGTCTACTTCTATCCATCATATTTCTAGGGGACAACTTCTCCCTGTGGAGAAGGTCTAGGGTGACAAGCTTGACGTCACCTAGGCACATGTCACATACCCACCCATCCATCCAAGGCAAGGGAGGGAACATGATGCCAATCTCTGGGGATTTCACATAATCTCAACCAATTCATTAGAATCATATGAATAAATCATTTGTGTGCAGATGTAAAACAAATCAATTATGCACAGCGGAATTAAACTATCCACACACATTACTCATGCATACAACATATCAGCAATCATCAAATTAATACAGTGCAGAAGTAAATACATAGACAAAAAAACACTTATCTCCATTTTGCAATTGCCCCGAACAACTAGCTATGTCGCTGCAACGTTCCACCCAACCATAGGTCTCTGCCCATCCTATATTCTTTCAGCACTCAGAGACCACCCCCGAGCTGGGCATGATTTCTACAAGGAAAAGGGAACATTCCAGCTCATTCACATCCAATTACTCAATTCATCTCAGCCAAGCCAGTCCACAGCTGGGTTTATCAGGCTACATCTGAACCCTGGATGCTTACTCTCAAGCTCAAGCCAAAGCAATGGATACCCATAACCCATACCCCAACATATTCATTTCTCACACAACAAGCACAAACATTGGGCATGGATACACATTTCCAACAATGGAATTCACAAACAAGATGGCCATAGATTTTCCCCAAATCGTGGCTCACCCAAAACGAACTGTGGAAAGGAAAATGCATCCACAGGGAGGAAAAACGTTTTCCTCCCCAACTCTCTAAGCATTTAATAGCAAAAACGGTCTCTATGGAACCCCAGTTCCATTTCCCTTCTTCCCCACTGATATACAACACAAAAACACCCTTCTCAATTAGGAGAATGAAGGAAAACACAACAAACATGGCTGGAAAACGCCCAAGTAGCTCTAAACTCGTGAGGGAGCAAGACTGATCATGGATAATGGCTTGGGGGAGAAATTCATGGCTTTTTTTCTTGCCCAAGAAGCAAAACACGATTTCCCATGTAGGGTGGCTTGCCCATACTCGAATTTGGACAACCATACCTCTCATTCCCCAAGGAATTAACTACCTCAACCAACTCTTGGGAGAAATCAATGATTGGGTACAAAGTCAACATGGGTAGTTGAGGGTTTGATGGGTTCTCTCATTGACACTTGGCTTGACTTGATTGGCTCCAAGGGTTTGAATGTTTTCCCTCCCAATTCCTTGTAAAATCATGGCCCCATCTCTTTGTTGCATTGCATAGCTAGTTGTGGGTATTTTTATTAAAATGCATATTACATGATGTTTGAATTTCCAATGTGCCTTGCTAGCACGCAAACCATATGCATCAATAAATCAATGGCGAGGCCTTGGCCTTAAGCTTCTCACCATGATTTTTATAACAATATTGCATCATTTACATTTCAATGCGATAGGGTCAAGGTGGGGATGTGACATACCCCTCCCCTTGGAATAACACCGTCCTCGGTGTTCCCAACACTTAGGAATGTACACCTACTTTACACACACCTCAGAATTCACACAATGGTGGCAGGTCTGCCCTACATTTCATCTCTTTACTTTGAACTTTCAGGATCAAGTCCTTTGGCTTTCTCAAGCTGCTCCTGCTGGCTTTGATCTTCCATCTTTGCAGATGGGCATTGCTCCACAGCAATCCCTTCCTTTTATTCACCTTCCAGCTGGTCTACAAGTCTGGAATTTCATGGATGCCATCTTTCTTGCTGTCCTGGCAACTATCTGAGGAAGATCTTTAGCCAAAACAAATACCTTTTGGTCTGCTTCCAAGATCAATGTGCACAACTGGTTCTCACTTTGCTCACTAGCAACACTTGGTTGGTAACAGCTGCAACCAATGGCTCTCAATGTCTCACTTGTGAGACTTATCATGGAAATTCTTGTTAGGACAAGCATAGCACAATAATAAAATTAGTCAATTATTTTCCCAATTGACATGGAACGTCCATGCTTTAATTATGCAACTTCCACATGAACTCATTCATGTTCATCCTTTCATAGGAAAATAACTATTTCAGCATTCACCATTTAATTCAAGCAATTAAACATAATCTAATTTCATCCACGACATGCACTCAACAATCTCTTGTTTCTAAGATGCATCAGTCAAAAGGAAAGAGAAGAGTAAGAGTTTCCCCTCTTAGTCTTGTTCCAGTCCGGAGCCACACCATCACTGTGGTTTCATGCTCCTTAGCCTCTTTCACTTCAGTGTGAATGCTTGACTTGCCCTTTCTTGGCTATGACACATAGTGTCTAAGGTCTGTCTGAGGATTTTCATCTAGGGAACTCTTCCCCACTGTTGCTTACAGAACCTTTGGCCGCTAGGACCTACACATGTCCACTAGCACCATATTTCATTACTGCTCATATTGAGCTCTCTTTAGGACGGTCACATGTCCACATGCATCCTCCAGATGCTTTCATAGTCCTTTCTTCCAGCAATACCTACACTCAAACATTGAATCAATTCACAGGTTTAGTGTGTTTTCATAGGGTTTATCTCTAGACAAGAGTTTAAGAAATCATAATCAAATCATATACACACGTGTATTCATAATAAATAAGCAAGAAGCTGCAAGATAACCAAATACTTATCTGTATTGGATGTCTTCACTTTATTCCATAGGCTCCTTCTTTGCTTTACAAGCATTGGATTTCCCGTGGATACAATAACGAATGTTGGGCCAGCACACAGGCTACTCCACAACCATTCGAATAGGCAATGCCAAGCCAGTACGCTGACTGGGTTTTATCAAGGAATGTTTGGCCAGCATGTCGGTTTCTCCACAACATCAAGTGGTTAATGTTCCCACCAATTATTTTATGAATTTATCGAGCATCAGTTGCTCTCTGGATTTACCAAGAATTTTATAGTGCACAACCAGTTACTCTCTGGTTTTATCAAGAATTTATAGTGTACAACCAGTTACTCTTTGGCTTTTTCAGGGTCCTTACTTCCTGCAATGGCCAAGGTTTCCAACAAAGAAACAACAGTGTATTAGCTTGGTTGTCATAAAACTTATACCTGAAATATTCATTATTCCAACAAGCAATAAATGAAAACGAATACTTATTTGTATTGTGCATTTTCCTTGCTACTCCACAGGTTTCCTTCTCTGCTTTACAAGCCTTGGATCACCTGTGGGGTGGATGCTTGACAAGCACACATGCTACTCCACAACATCATCCGAATAGGCAATGCCAAGCCAGTACGTTGACTGGGTTTATCAGGCATCCTTAAAATCAATATGCTAATCCAGTATGCCGACTCGATTTATTAAGCATTTCAAAAATCAGTATACTAAGCCAGTACGCCGACTGGGTTTATCAAGCATTTCAAAAATCAGTATGCTAAGCCAGTACGCCGACTGGGCTTATCAAGCATTTCAAAAATCAGTATGCTAAGCTAGTACGCCAACTGGCTTTATCAAGCATACAACAACCATTTCCAAGCTAGTTCTCCAACTAGGTTTGTCAGGAAATAACACCCTTCACCAATACCTCCATAACATGCAAATAACCAATGCCAAGCCAGTACACCGACTGGGTTTGTCAGGCATCCATTTAACAACATGCCAAGCCACTACACCGACTGGGTTTATCAGGCATACAACAACCATTATCAACATAATATGATTACGCGGCTCCTTCTTTTATGCAAACCAGTGGTTCCCTCCAGGAACTCCATAAGTGACTCACTTGACTGCAGACTAGCATGGCCCCACAATACCCACTCACACTACACAAGGATGATACCCCTTTTCTGCAACACAGCTCCTCGGGTCTATCCATCTCTTATAGTATCCTTCAGTGTGAGCGTAGAAAGGTTACCACTTCCCATACAATCCTCTTGAGCACCCTTTCTTCACTTTGCCTCTTAACGTGCAACACCAAATTGCATTTGTGTAAGCTGGTAGCACAAGAAGGATAAGCAAGCTCATCAGTATTGTTGCTCTAAAATTGTAATAACATTTCATATCATTCACTATGAAGTATTGAAACACCAGGAATGCGTCCATTCCCTTATGGTGTAGTCAATATTGAAAACCCTAACATAACCCATCACCCGAAAGGTATGCATCCCTTTCCGATGTGAGCCATGTAGGCCTTAGTCATACTCAAGCAGTCTGGAATAATAATGAAATAATAAAGCATGATCTACATATTAAATCTAATAACCAGACATGTATATTCTTAGTTAGGGTTACTGAATACTCATTCGTTTCACGGATGTATCTTTCCTTCATTTGCAAAAAATGGGGGCTCCCTTCTCTGATTCAACAGTCCTTCGGTTTGCCACCCCAATCTTTTCACGTTTCATAACCCGCACATGCCTTCTTGGCATAGTTTTATTGTCTCTCCCACATGCTTTACCAACATGTAGTTCGGTTGAGACATCATCATCATCATTTACAATGGTGTTTCACCTGAAACCCATTTCCAAAGCATGGGGTCCTTCCCATCTAGTTTGGCTTCTGCAAGCCATCACACATGGTCTTCCTTTGGCTTCTGTACGTGGTAGATCCCATTCTTTACTATGGACTTATCCTCATTGCCATACGGAAGATTTTTCTACCTGAAACTGAAACTCTAATCAGCCAAACGCGTTGTGAGTATCTATGCATATAATCCTTTCATTTCCACAACAGTCACTGAAGTGATCTCAGAATTATAACATTCAATAATTCAAACACCTTCAGCTGTTAACATTTAAATTGAAATGAAATATATATATATCACAACCATGCATTCACACAATGCATCTCAACATGTGCACACGCACATATGCATGCACATTCACAACATTTACATAATATTTTAATGTGCACTCACTCAATGCATAACCCCTCAATACAACCTTGCATTAATCCATGAATACTAGGCATTTCAACATATTATGGCCTAACCATGCTTATCTCATATGGCATACACTACCACAACATGACTATAAGTCTTTACTTTCTTTGGTTGTTAAACTCACAACCAATGGCATGAGGTAATTTTCATATGAATGCATTGAAGTTTATAAGAACTATAGGGTGCAAGACTCCTTGCCTTTACTTACCTGCACCTCACCATACTTGGTAGGATTATATTCACATTCAGCACTCAGTACCATATGCAAACCAAATCAACATAGTTTAAACATAGTGGAAGGGATCTTACCAATCCTCCTTCAACCTTCATGCAATTATGCAGAAATAACCATTACCTGCATGGCTGTCATTAACATTGCTTGATGTTGCCTGATCAGTTGGCCTCTTACCAAGGCTACACGGTCCTTTTTCCAACCTCATGATCACAGATTTGTTGCACCATCCTTTTGGTCATATGCAACAACATCATCCACATCCTTAGCCATGCTTCGGTTTTCTTTGGTCCTACAACCAATGCGAACACAACTATTTATTAGCAACCATAATCATTATTTCTAAGTGGCTCTTTGCATATGTAAAACCTCACTATTTTACCAATATGCAATATCATATATATATATGTGTGTGTGTGTGTGTGTGTGTGTGTGTGTGTGCACAAACATTTTCACATGTACTGTGCAATGTCTACTAGTATTCTAGCTAGTACATATTCACTTCATCTATCTATCCTCTTGCGTTTTCAATCATGCTTCTATGGTCTTATTTGTACAACCATTATCAACAACATTACTGGTGATCAACCATAGGCACTACCATTAATGGGCTATTGCATGTGTAACTTTCACTACCTTTACTCATATGCAACAACATGCAATGATTCTTTAATCATGCCCACTAATTTATTTTTAATCTGCCATTCTCTTGCATTCCTAGCATTCCTAGCATCCCTACGCCAAAATTTTCCAGTATATGAAACTCAGGAAATATAAATACAATAGAAAGAGAGGAGTTAAGGAATTATCCCTTTTCAATTCCTCAGTGTAGCATGGAATTTCCTCTTCCATATCATAGTTGATCCAATTTCATGGGCTCTCTATCCTACACACTAGCAGTTATTAGCTATGATTTTCTCTCAAAGTAGAAATTTACTATATTTATGCACGTTTATAACATCCATTCTTGATACCTTCCAAGCATGCAATTATTAAGTTTAAAAAAAATAGCTTAGGGTGAGAGATTTCCCTTTCATCCTCCATAATGGATATTACTACCAATTACCCGTGCTGAGAATTTCACACCCCCTTTATACAATTCCTGCTTCCCATTCCAAGCATAGAGAATGCATCTCACACTTTCAACGACTGTCTCCGGGGGACGACGGGGGTCAAGGGGGCTTGCCCCCTTGTGGCCTGCAAGGCGGGTCGAGGGCAGCGCCCTCATTTTTTTTTATTTTTTTTTTGTAAATTCTTCAATTTCGCGCAATCTGGCGCATGAGTTCAAAGCAATTTTTCTCTTTCGGGCACCTGAAAGCTTCACTGAAAAACTGTTGTATTTTCTCTGTTTCGGCGGACTCCATCATTCTCTTCCACCCCTTTGTGGACAAACTTTCCCATCTCTTCCGCCGTTGCGGAGAAACTCGCCCATCTCTTCCGCCATTGCGGATGAACTTTCCCATCTCTTCCGCCGTTGCGGATGAACTTTCCCATCTCTTCCACCGTTGCGGAGCAACTCGCCCATCTCTTCCGCCGTTGCGGACGAACTTTCCCGTCTCTTCTGCCGTTGTGGAGCAACTCGCCCATCTCTTTCGCCGTTGCAGACGAACTTACCCATCTCTTCCGTCGTTGCGGAGCAACTCGCCCATCTCTTCCGCCGTTGCGGACGAACTCACGAGTTCTTTCCGCCGTAACACTTAGAAAAATTTTGAGATTTTTTTCGGACCAACTCATCGAGTCCTTCCATCGTTGCGGACCAACTCGTTGGGTTCTTCCGCCGTTGCGAACAAACTTGCCGAGTTCTTCTGCTTGAAAACTCAGCTTTTCCTTCCACCATTGCGGTGGAACTGGCCAATTCCTTCCGACACTGCACCGGAAACTCACCAACTTTTTTCTACATTTCATTTGCAGAGCAACTGGCCAAGTTTTGCCGACAACTTCGGAGCAACTCAGCGAGATTCCCCGAAACACATCGGTTCAACTCCACGAGACTCGCCGAATTAGTTAGGCAAAACACTTAGAAAAATTTTGAAAAATTTTGAAATTTTGAAACTTTTCTTAAAGGTCTATGCTAGGCAGGAAGCATACTTACCTCTGCAAGCTGTGATAGGTAGCCCATGAAGGCCCAATGCTGCAACCAGTAGCTCTGATACCATTATGTCACATACCCACCCATCCATCCAAGGCAAGGGAGGGAACATGATGCCAATCTCTGGGGATTTCACATAATATCAGCCAATTCATTAGAATCATATGAATAAATCATTTGTGTGTAGATGTAAAACAAATGAATTATGCACAGCGGAATCAAACTATCCACACACATTATTCATGCATACAACATATCAGCAATCATCAAATTAATACAGTGCAGAAGTAAATACATAGACAGAAAAACACTTATCTCCATTTTGCAATTGCCCCGAACAACTAGCTATGTCGCTGCAACGTTCCACCCAACCATAGGTCTCTGCCCAACCTGTATTCTTTCAGCAATTAGAGACCACTCCCGAGCTGGGCATGATTTCTACAAGGAAAAGGGAACATTCCAGCTCATTCACATCCAATTACTCAATTCATCTCAGCCAAGCCAGTCCACAACTGGGTTTATCAGGCTACATTTGAACCCTGGATGCTTACTCTCAAGCTCAAGCCAAAGCAATGGATACCCATAACCCATACCCCAACATATTCATTTCTCACACAACAAGCACAAACATTGGGCATGGATACACATTTCCAACAATGGAATTCACAAACAAGATGGCCATAGATTTTCCTCAAATCGTGGCTCACCCAAAACGAACTGTGGGAAGGGAAATGCATTCACAGGGAGGAAAAACGTTTTCTCCCCAACTCTCTAAGCATTTAATATCAAAAACGGTCTCTATGGAACCTGTATCTAGGGTTTTACCCCTAGCTTGTGCAAATGAGCACCTACTAAGGAGAATGGACTCCTTAGTAGCAGTTCAGTAAATGTAAATTATTTAAGCTAAAACAGAAATGAAAAAACTACTCTAAACATTGCATGAAACATAAACAACAAATTTAAATAATGGCTTTTTATATTGATATTACCTTCAATGTGAAGGTTTGATGAAGCTCTTTGCAATGTCCAAGAGGATGCTCCAAGCTCCAATGTGCTCCTTCTCTTTCTCCAATGGTGGGAATGGGCCAAAGGTAGCTCTCAAGGTGAAAGTAGTTCAATGGTGAACTAGGGTTTCGAGAGAGATTTTGGCAGAGTAAGGGTGCTTGTGATTGTGGATATGGAATAAGGGATCTCCATCACCTATTTATAGTTTTTTGGTGGTGGAGTGCTGACCCATGGTTTTGGGTAACACATGGTTTTGGGCAGCTGTATAGGGTTTTTTCCTCCTTTTCCTCATTATTTTATATTTTTTATTCCCTTTTTAGGGAATTTTTGCTATTTTTGGAGGAAAAGGGGGTTTTTTTGCCTTTTTGAGGCTATTTTGGTGGTTTTGTGGCCTTTTGGAGGCATTTTAGGCCTTTTGGAGGCTTTTTAATGGGATTTTTTAGGATTTTAAGGGAAATATGGTAGGAAAATGGACAAATGAGCCATATAATGTGGTAGATGAGGTAGTGAGCACTTTTTGAGTGTTAACAGATTGCCCCCTGATGTGCGAGGGCAGGAGCTCATCGTATGGCCGATGGACATCATAAGTCATGAATGGTTTGCCTGGGTGTGGAGAAAAGAGAAGAAACAAACTGAAGCCCGGAACAACGATCCCGAACAACTGCAAGAACTAAAAGTACATAACCTCAATAATGGATGAGGAATCATCTGATCATATGGACGAGGCGGGCATACCCATGCTCGTATCAGGATATAACATAACAATAACAATGGGGTCCATAAAATGGGGACCTGAAATATACATGACCTCAAATACTGACTGAGGAATAATCTCAATATATGGACAAGGCGGGCATACCCATGCTCGTATCAAGATACATAAACATAACTGTGAGGCCCGAAAAAAAGGGGGACCTATAAGATACATGACCACTGTGTACATCATAAGAGTCCAGAGGGGACACAAATCTGGGACATGCTGCTGAGTTGATCATGTGTGAACTGACTAAATGGTGCACTGGAACAATCAACAGTGCTACTGAGTGTGGTACCAAAGGAACTGATGAGTTGCTGGATCATAGTGACTGGGGTCATACTCTCCATGGTACACTGGACTGGAACTGAAATGGGTACTCAAGGAAGCATATAGCTGGATGGCTTCCGAATACAATCGCCAACGCAGCCCGGACAACCACGGGAACATATAACTGGGTGTTCCGAAGTGACTCACCAATGGGCTAGAGTCGAGGGAAATCCGGGGTCTTCGACTGAAAACTGATGGGATATAATCCTACGCAATCCTCAACGATGCGATCAAGGTGCTGAAGTCGAGCATGTGAGGAACAACCACTCGGAGAGGCAATGATGATTCCTCTCAGAATGATCCGTAGGCACTTACCACAGATGGTGATAAGTCCAAGGCGTAGGGACCTCTGGGCCTATCCTCTGGAATAGAGGAGTTGTCGTTGACAGAGGGAGACCTGCAACTATCAAGGCAATGATGTTTCCTTGACAGGAGCACGAGGTGAAGAACCGAAATGTAATAGTACTGATGGTAGGACTGACAAACTGTGGAGGGACAACTGGGCAAGTAGAGTGGGTGGACTCAAACTTCCTTTGTTCAGAGTATGATAATGGGAATGATCTGGCAGCATATGAAACTGACTGAGGGGAAAAGGGATCATAGCTGTAATGGATCTGAGAGGATAACTGGGCTGAGGGAGACTCAAGCTGGTATAACATGGCAGGAGACTGCAGAATACTCTGAACAAAGGCGACCTAATTGGGGGTGCTGCCGAGATGATCGATCATAGTGCCAGGAGGCACGGGAGGGTACTTCTTCATGGGTTAAGGAACTAGAAGAAGTTTGTGTAAAATGATACCGTCGTGTGGATTTTACGAGCCCAGGACAGTTCATGCTTGTGGTTGCTTTCAATTTTAAGGAGTCTGAAAGCGATAAGAAGACTCTGAAATGATGGAATGGTACTGTCGTGTGGATTTTACGAGCCCAGGACAGTTCATGCTCGTGGTTGCTTTCAAGTTTAGAGAGTCTGAAAGCAAATAAGAAGACTCCAGGGGGTTGCTTTTTCGTAGATTTAGTCTCCAAGGCCCAAAGAAGCATAAAAGGATGCAATGAAGAACTCTTCTAGCCGGTGTGACTAGAGTATTCCTTTTTCGTAATTAGTCTACCAGGTCCGGAAAAGTGTTAAACTTATACCAGATAGACGCCCTTTCAGGTACTTTAACGAGCATGAAAGGAAGCAAGATTGCTCGGCGATCTTTTCATTCTTTTAGGAGTCAAAAAAGAGCTTAACGGAAACTCCCTAAGTGCCTTTTTCGTAAAGGACTTGTCCGGCCCGAAAAAGGAATAAAATTATACCGAACAATAGGAATGGCCAAGCAAGGAGGAAGTGTTCAATCAAGGACCAGTAATGATGACCAAGAACGAGGGTAGTGGGGAACACTGGTGGGCCTCCTTGCGGGGTAGATGAAATGGTGGCAAAATAACGAAACATTTGCAGTATGACAGGAGTGAATGGCTCATGTAAAAATGTGGAACAATCCGATAGCAGCCGATGTGGCACGCAAACCGAGGCAGCAAGGTGTCGGGATACAATGTTGAAATTGTACCAAGTGAGAGCGAGAAATTATCTCAAGCATCATCACGAGCTCGGAAAAATGAATCCGGCGATATAAAGGATGTTAAAAATGGGTAACGGCCAATGTGGCATGCACACCGAGGCGACGAGGACGTTTTGGAAAAATACCCGAAAGATCGGGGGGTGAGAGCGAGAAATGATCTCAAGCATCATCACCAGCTCGAAAAAATGAATCCGATGATATAAAACATGTGAAAAATGGAGAACGGCCGATGTGGCACGCAAACCGAGGCGACTAGAGGCATCTGAAAAATGGGCAAAAAATGACGGGACAAAAATAATGCAACGAGGTGACCATCATGACGGTCTCGTCATGCTGATTCCAATGGTGGAAACGGTTCGTAAAAACAAAAACAACAAGAAAATACACTGTACAACGCAGACCAATGAGGTCGCGAGTTTCTTTTATGGGTAAAAGCGCTTGAGATACAACCCATTACGGGGGTTGCGCAAAGGACGGCCTTCGAAGTCAGCTAAGATGTACGCCCCCTTGCCGAGGCAGGTCTGCACAATGTAAGGGCCATGCCACATGGATTCAAACTTCCCTTTACCGGTTTTGTCATGGGCTTGGTCGTAGGTGAGGACGAGGTCCCCTTCGTGGAAAGTTCGAGGGTGAACATGTTTGTCATAACCAGTTTTGGAGTGGTTTTTGGCAGCTTCGATGTTCTGGAGACTGGCACGACGGTCTTCATCTGCTTGTTCGAGTTGCAGCAAATGCTGCTCGATGGGGGAGGTGTCAGGGAGAAGCTCAACAGCGATCTGTAAGGCAGTAATCTGACACTCGATGGGGAGGACAGACTCGACACCGTGAACTAGATGAAAAGGTGTAAAACCAGTGGCGGTCTTGGTGGATGTGCGGTAATCCCACAAGGCAGGGAACAACATGTGGTGCCAATTGGACTTATGCTTGTCAACCGTTCGTTGGAGGATAGTTTTTAGGATTTTATTGATGGCCTCTACTTGGCCATTTCCTTGGGGGTAGTAAGCAGAGGAAAATTGGTGCTCATATTTAAGGAGGGTGGATAACTCACGCCAGACGGCATATTCGAAGTGTGAACCATGGTCAGAGACTAACTGCTTAGGAACCCCGAATCGAGCGATGACATGGTTGAAAAAGAAGCGGGCAGCAGTGTCGGCGGTACAATTGAAGGTAGGCATGGCTTCCGCCCATTTGGTGAAGTAATCAACAGCGACAACAATATATTTGTGGCCGTTGGCAGACTGGGGTCTACATTCCATGAATTCTATGGCCCACTTACAAAAGGGACCAACGGTGACGACTGGGTGTAACGGAGCAGGAGGTGTCCGGGCCTTGGGGGAAAAAAGTTGGCAATTATGGCAGTGTTTGACCGTAGTGATGCAGTCGGTGAAAAGTGTGGGCCAGAAGTATCCGGTGCGGACGACCTTTTGGGCGGTGGCCATCCCTGAGAAATGGCCTCCGCAGGCACCGCTATGACAGTCATTAAGGACGAGTTCCGTTTCCTCATGTGTAAGGCAACGACGAAGAATTGTGTCAACCCCACGCCGGTAAAGGACATCACCTAAGAGGAGATATCGAGAGGGCTGGTGACGGATGCGACGGCGTCCATTACGGGTAACTTTGGGTTTGAACTTCTGCGTGCGCAGGTATAACAAGATATCACCGTACCATGGGTCATCGGACGAGATAGTGAACAGGTAATTGTCGGGTAACTCATTGGAGATTGGTTTGTCCGGGAGAAGGGAAGGGAGATCAGTAATGAGCTGGGCCAGCGCAAGGGCTTTAGTGCTCTTAGGTGTTTTGAAGGTAAGGTCATATTCTTGGAGGATAATGACCCATTTAGCAACACGACCTTGCAGTAGCCGCCGGTTTAAAAGATATACCATGGGGTTAGAGTCGGTGACGACTGTGGTATGACTCATTAAGATATAGTGTCGCAATTTTTGGACGGAAAAGACCACTGCGAGGGCAAGTCTCTCCTCATATGGGTAACGTAGGGGTGGACCAGACAGGGTCTGGCTGACGTAGTAAATGACGTGCTCCTGGTGAGAAGCGTCTTCTTTAACCAAGACTCCAGATACGGCATGCTCGGATGCCGACACGTAAAGGATGAAGTCTTGGGTGAAATCCGGAGGGGAAATCAGAGGAGCTTGTGTGAGAGCCTTCTTGAGAGCTTCGAATGCAGCTTCTGCTTGCTCATCCCAGACGAAGGGTATGTGGGTACGGAGTAGGCGCAAGAAACCGTGAACGGTGGTGGCGTAATCAGGAACGAAGCGCCGAAGGAAGTTGGATCACCCCTGCAGACTTTGGAGCTGCCGGAGCATGCGAGGAGGGGGAAGGTCTAAGATAGCTTGGACTTTTAGAGGGTCAACAGTAATTCCTTTCTGGGAAACAATGAAACCCAACAATCGGCCTGTCGGAACGCAAAAGACACACTTGTGTGGGTTCAAGTGGATTTGGTATTTGCGACAACGCAGAAAAACTTACCGAAGGTCGTTAAGGTGGTCTGATCGTTTCCGGGAACGAGCTGTAAGGTCATCAAGGTAGACTAACAAGATATGGACCAAGTCGTGAAAGCAATAGGTCATGGCCCGCTGGAAAGTGGCACCAGCATTTTTGAGGCCGAAAGGCATGACGCGATAGGCAAAGGTGCCCCATGGGGTAGTAAAGGCAGTTTTGTACTGGTCTTCCTTACGGATCTGAATCTGGTTGTATCCGGAAAAACCATCCATGAAGGAGAGGACTTCATGCCCCGCACACGCATCGATGAGCTGGTCAATAAATGGCGTGGGGAAATTGTCCTTGGGACAAGCACGGTTTAAGTCACAGAAGTCAGTGCATACTCAGATAGTGCCTTGTTTTTTGTTAACGGGAACGGGGTTTGAAACCCAGGTGGTATAGGCAATAGGATAAATGAACCCTGCCTTACGCAGTTTCTCAATCTCGGCCTTGACAGCGGGGAGCTTTGAGGGATGAATGGGGCGCTGTTTCTGACGAACGGGGGGTACATCAGGCCATGTGTCAATGTGGTGCTCTATAATGGCGGGGTCAAGACCAGGCATTTCGGTATAGGACCAGGCAAAGACATCACGGAATTCTCTGAAAAGGTTTATGTAGTCCTCAATCTCTTGTTTACTGCAGAATGCTCCTAAAGTGATGAGTTCAGGGGCACGTCCTGGGGCAGCGATATCAACTTGGATGACAGGTGAGATGTTGGCCATGTTACCTTCCTCGAAGGCATCAGGAGCAGGAATAGGGTCCTTGAACCAGTCGACCTTGGTGGGGAGGAAGTCTTTGGATTCAACTGTGAATTGGTTAGCTGTGCTAGAGGAGGATTCTTCTGGGATAAAATAGGAACGATGATGCATATCATCCCAGGGATAATCCGGGGCGGTAAGGGCCTCAAGAATCTCCTCATCAGTACGGAAAGTTTGCGTTGTCAAATCGGTTGACAAGGGGGTAGTGGTTGAAGAGATCATATAGATGATATTAACCTCTCCAGAAGGTGGAGAGACCGGGGGGTAAATCCCCTCAATGGTGGGTGGTGCTGTCTCAAGATCCAGATTGTTCATCTCATAAAGAGCCGCTCTGTAATCCGGGAGATCGGGACAATGATGTGAATAATGCCTGTAAATACCGCATATGGCGCAGGAGTGGTTGGTACGTAGGGACTTATCTTTAGGCTTGGGAGTGGGATTTAGTTCGACCGTTGGGATGTTAGGGTCATCGTCGAGCATCTGCATGTGCTTCTGCAATGCTGGTAACTGTGGGCATTGGTGGGTCGCATGGCCCAACTCGTCACACAGCGAGCATTTGGGAGGAGCACGAAATACTGGAGGGTTTTTTACTGTCTTTGGAGGTGGTACAGCAGTGTAAGGTTGTGGACCTCTGCCCCCAGTGGGTTTGGGAGTAGGAGGGGGAGTCGTGGAGGATGAAGGGGTAGAGACACCGGGAGGTGGCTGAGTGGTAGTAGCCATGGGTTGCACCGGTTGGAGGACGACATCTGGTGTCGGCGGGCGAACGGGAGGCGAAAGATACCATACAGGTAATCCCAAGGTTAACCCAGGGAGACTAAGGGTAGCCATGACCGGGGCGCTTACTACTCCCGACGGAGGAACTAGGAAGGGGATCGTATGGATAGGTGTAACACCAATGTGGCTAGGTACCAATGGTGGTTTTGGCAACAAGGGTGGTTGATTATTAGTTGGTAGGTTATCATGGGATAAGGTACATAAGTCAGACACTTCAGGCGTAGATGACGGGGGAGGAATGGATTGAAAGGTGGAGGTCATCGGCGCGTCTGAGTAGACTCCAGGCCTTGTAGAGGAAACAAACAAGGTGGTGGCACGAGAAACAGGTTGTTCAACCATGGGGAGAACATTTTCAGGTGCCGCAGGAGCACTGGGATCATAGTAGGTGAGCTGGTCAACCTTAACCATGCGTCCCTCATGGGGGAACATCATGGTGCGAAAGACGGAAGAGGAAACCGCCCGCATGGCATACATGTAGATGCGGCCAAGTAAAAGGTTATAATCCAATTGGGCATTGATTACCTCAATGTCAATGAGTACAGTTTTGCCACCTAACTGGACGGGGACATTGGCTAGGAGGCCTTGGGGCTGAGCCGAACGACCATCGTAGGCGCGTAATGCAGTGGTGGACTGCTGGAGAGGAGGGGATCCTAGCTTCTGCCATACGAATGTAGACATAACGCATGTGGAGGCACCCTCATCGATGATGCACCGGTGGATGACAAGATTCCTAACGGAGACGGTAACTTGGAATGCTAAGCTGGAAGGTAGGCGTGGTTCAGACTGGTCTAAATCAAATGCCATCAAATTCGAATCATTTGGGTCAATCCCCCCAATGGCGGAGAGTAAAGTCTTGCGCTGAGAAGGGCAGGTCTTCAAGACTTCTAACGCAGACATGGCTGCGGGAGATTGGGCTAGGTCATCTACAATGCTGTAGTTTGACGCAGCGCGCGCATTTGGGTTATTGTTGAGACGGCGAAGTGGGAAACGAGGGGCTTTTGCAGCGCCATCTATGGGAGGCGGAGGTATACGTAACGCCTGATCGGTGGGATGAGCGTTAGTAGGTTTATCTGTGGGAGGGGCTTAAGAGGTGGAGCCATATTGGTTCGGACGGGTCTGGAGGTTGACGTCAGCAGATGACATCATTAGCAAGTGATGGGTACCTGAGTCAAACATGGGTTGATCAGGAGCAGCGTAGGTGATCTGTTGTTGTTGGGGCGCGTTGGCTTGAGGGGGAGCCAACGGCTGAGTGTTCCCTACGCCTTGGGTCGGTAAGGGGTTTTGCAGCACCAAAGGGGGTTGTTGAGGTTGGGGGGGGGTTGGGCGGTGCTTGGGGAGCCGCATGCCCTTGGCGATGGGCCTCGTCAACCCAGAGTTGCCGAGCTCGCTCTAAGTGTGGGAAAGCATGTGTGTAATGTCCATAGACCCCGCAAATAGAACAAGGGTGGTTCGTTCGCAAATTGGGGTTTTTAGCCTGCTTGGGCGGGCGATCAGGGTTTTGATTAGCGGGGGCCGCATTGTTGTTGTCGGGGGGATTAGCCGGTTGACCAGCTTGGTCGGCAGGTTGGTTGTTCCCACGATTACGGCCTTTTCCGCGGTTCTGTTGGCCCTGGTTTCGTTGGTTATTCTGGTTTTGCTGCGGGTTCTGTTGGGCGTAAACTTGCCCTTGGGCAGCAGGTGGATTCTGAGGTTGCGCAGGTGCGGGAGCAGGCTGCGGTGGATGGTATGCAGGTTGAGGCTGAGCAGGTGCAGCAACTTGAGGGGGTTGCTGATATGGCTGCGGAGCTGGTTGTGGGTTTGCCGCAGGGGCTGCCTGTGGCGGATAATAAGCAGGTTGGGCTTGTTAAGGCGCAGGAGCTGGGGCAGCCTGCTGGTGGTAGTAAGGCTGAGGTGTGACTGGGGGGGCATAAGTGGGAGTCGCATGACCGAAGCATTGAGGAGGACATGAGGGTCCATGGTGGTGGTGATGTGTCATGGGAGCATAGGATTTGGTTGCTCCAGACTGTGAGGTGGCCCGCGAAAGGTCGGGAGTAGGGGTAGGACATGTTATGGAAAATGGTTGGGGATGCGAAGAAACACGGCCAATGATACCGTCTGCAGTGTGGGATGCCCCCGGCGCATCATGCTGGGAGGACTCACCGCGAGGGGCGTCAGGTATAATGGTATAAAGGTAACCCGACTGGGCGTAAATGAGGTCGAACTGTTGAGCCTTAAGGATGGCCTCTTCCTCAGACTGGGGTCTTTCTGATGCCACATCCTTAGCAATAACAGGGAGAAGGGATTTGAGGAACCAATCTAGGAAAATACGATCGTCTAGTTTGATCTTGCATAAGCTACGGCGTCGACGCCACTCATGGATGTGGTCCGTGATATGGGTAGCCGTGTTTTGCCTACAAGATAGAAGGATCTCAATGCCTGCGTCATAGCGTACAGGCAACTGAAAGAACTGCAGAAAGGTCGAGGCAAGGGAAGCAAAGGTGGCATGGGTCCCATGAGGTTGCTCGATATACCACTTGGTTGCAAAGCCAGTGAAGGTGCGCTGTAAGAGACGGAGGTGAACAGAGTCATCCACGATGGAGTTAGAGGAACACCATAGGTGGAAAGACATGATATGGTTTTGTGGGTCCTCACTGGCCTTACCCTCGAACTTAGGGATATCAGAGGGGAGCTTGGTAGGCATATGAGGCCACGTAGGGTCGTGTCGAATAGGATCGTTGGTCAATCTGGCCAGGTCAGGTAGGTTGAGGCTAGCCATGAATGGCAAACTGGAAGAAGGATGTGACACAGTAGTGGGTTGGACCAAGTTGGGGCCAGTGCCCCCAAGTGGAGGGACAAGATTTGGGGTGGTGCCCCCAAGTGGGGGAACTGAGGTAGTGGAGGATGGTCCAGCACCACCATGGGTAGTGTGAGCCACTGATGTAGTGGGGATAGGTATTCCCGCTGCGGGGATAGGTATTCCCGCTGCGGGAATAGGTACCGTGAGGGGAACGGTAGATGGGGGCCCCATGGAGGGCATACCCAAAATAGGTGTAGTAACTGGTGTAGTGGTGGATGTGCCACCAATGGTCCCTATAACAAACGGAGTGGAAGTCGTGCCAGCCATGGGGCTAGTAGGGGCAGTATAAATAGGGTTCTCAGACTCTTCGTCAGAATCGGAGGTAAAGTAAGGGGCGTCACTATCTGGTGACGGAGTCCTACGTCGCTGACGAGTGGAGTCAAGTGACAAGGCTCTAGACCTGTGATGAATGGTATCAATAGATGATGATCGGAATCTATGACGGGTGGTGTCAAGAGAACCGTGCTGTGGGGGCTCGCCCCTGAGGCGCCGAGAATGTCTCGGGGACTCAATGGTGACAGATGGTGTCAAATCTCTGTGGGTTGAGGTGAGTAAAAAACAGCTCAAAAACCCTAATGCAACCGAGTGTGCAGAAGGAGAGCTAAAAAGCAAGGCACTCAGGCCAACAACCAACTCAAAACACCCACTGCAGCAGCTGTGCTACAATAGGTGGAGTAACAACAAAGATGGTCAGAATACCAACAAGCAGCAGGTTTCCTAGAAACATAAAATGGTGGACTCACTAGACCAAAGGGAGGTAAAGGAGCATGCAAACACCTAGCTAAAAGTATTCTGACTCAACTAAACATATCCTCTGCAAGGTGATGAAATCCAAGTCAGACAATATGAGTAGAAAAGCCAAGTGGCTATGATATCCCCCTACCGGGAGGGACACCGGGTAGTCAATCCTAGAAGAATGGCAACTAAGATACCCCATTCATGACACGTCCAGAAAGGTGAATCTGTCGTTTAGTTCGTTGATCGCAATACCCCTATACAGGGATATCCCGCGAACCGCGAAAGGTAGCCCTTCGGTTACTGAATGGAGTGCGGTATTCCACTCAGGCCTCCGGAACCAGTCTCCCGACTTCAACCCTCCTAAGGGAGAGGCCCTCTGATAAACTGGTCGTGACCGTGCCAAAAAGTACTAGGGGATTTTGGTTCCCTATTTGGACAACAACTATGTCTCAAGTGAAAGTGACCGAGGGGTGTTATTGGAAGCCTATCCCCTCGACCCTACCTAACTACAATGATTCTTTTGTGTTCCCCAAGTGGGGTTAGAATGTTGGTTCAGTTAGGTACTTTTTAAGGCTCACTTGAATTATGTGACAGAGTGTGTGCGCGTGAGGTGATGAACCCAAAAATAGAAGTGCCACAAGGGGGGCAACTTCCAACTATCAATAAGACTGAAATTGAAAGTTTAACTTGCAAAATTTTCTGAATTAAAAATATTGAAATTTTAAAAGAATTCTGTAAAGGGAACAGAAATTATGTTGCAGAAAGGCTGTAAGGAAGTGAGGCTGCAGGTGGGACAGAGGGCTGTTCAGATGCAGAAAATATTGCAGCAAAAGGGGCTGGGCTCAAAACAGGAAAAATGCAGAAAACAGACCGCGAGTCTATGGCGAATCGGAACAGGCAGACCGCGGGTTTGAGGAAAATAGACGCGGTCAGGTCGCGGCTTTCGGGTCAATAGACGCAGTCGGGACGCAGGAAATAGGGAAAAAGACGTAGTCGGGTCGCGGCAAAAGGGCTAACAGACGCAGTCGGGACGCCGGAAAGAGGCTGAAAGCCGCAGTCGGGACGCGGGAAAATGGCCGACAGGCGTTGTCAGATCGCGGCAAACAGGCTGATTAGCCGCGGTCGGATCGCAGGTAACAGACTTGAATCCACCGGCAGAGCGTCGGAAACAGTCTGAGAGCCGCGGTCGGGTCGCAGGTAAAGGCCTAAAAGGCGCGGTCGGGACGCGACTGCAGAGGGAAAAGACGCGGTGTGCGGCGGCCGAAAGGGACAGCCGAAAGTGAAAAAATTTTAAAACGGAAACCAGAAATTCAAAATCTAGGGGAGTCGCCAAAACTGTAGCTAGGTTTTTACCCCTAGCTTGTGCAAATGAGCACCTACTAAGGAGAATGGACTCCTTAGTAGCAGTTCAATAAATGTAAATTATTTAAGCTAAAACAGAAATGAAAAAACTACTCTAAACATTGCATGAAACATAAACAACAAATTTAAATAATGGCTTTTTATATTGATATTACCTTCAATGTGAAGGTTTGATGAAGCTCTTTGCAATGTCCAAGAGGATGCTCCAAGCTCCAATGAGCTCCTTCTCTTTCTCCAATGGTGGGAATGGGCCAAAGGTAGCTCTCAAGGTGAAAGTAGTTCAATGGTGAACTAGGGTTTCGAGAGAGATTTTGGCAGAGTAAGGGTGCTTGTGATTGTGGATATGGAATAAGGGATCTCCATCACCTATTTATAGTTTTTTGGTGGTGGAGTGCTGACCCATGGTTTTGGGTAACACATGGTTTTGGGCAGCTGTATAGGGTTTTTTCCTCCTTTTCCTCATTATTTTATATTTTTTATTCCCTTTTTAGGGGATTTTTGCTATTTTTGGAGGAAAAGGGGGTTTTTTAGCCTTTTTGAGGCTATTTTGGTGGTTTTGTGGCCTTTTGGAGGCATTTTAGGCCTTTTGGAGGCTTTTTAATGGGACTTTTTAGGATTTTAAAGGAAATATGGTAGGAAAATGGACAAATGAGCCATATAATGTGGTAGATGAGGTAGTGAGCACTTTTTGAGTGTTAACAGAACCCCAGTTCCATTCCCCTTCTTCCCCACTGGTATACAACACAAAAACGCCCTTCTCAACTGGGAGAATGAAGGAAAACACAACAAACATGGCTGGAAAACGCCCAGGTAGCTCTAAACTCGTGAGGGAGCAAGATTGATCATGGATAATGGCTTGGGTGAGAAATTCATGGATTTTTTTCTTGCCCAAGAAGCAAAACGTGATTTCCCATGTAGGGTGGCTTTCCCATACTCGAATTTGGAAAACCATACCTCTCATTCCCCAAGGCATTAACTACCTCAACCAACTCTTGGGAGAAATAAATGATTGGGTACAAAGTCAACATGGGTAGTTGAGGGTTTGTTGGGTTCTCTCATTGACACCTGGCTTGACTTGATTGGCTCCAAGGGTTTGAATGTTTTCCCTCCCAATTCCTTGTAAAATCATGCCCCCATCTCTTTGTTGCATTGCATAGCTAGTTGTGGGTATTTTTATTAAAATGCATATTACATGATGTTTGAATTTCCAATGTGCCTTGCTAGCACGCAAACCATATGCATCAATAAATCGATGGCGAGGCCTTGGCCTTGAGCTCCTCACCATGATTAGTATAACAATATTGCATCATTTACATTTCAATGCGATAGGGTCAAGGTGGGGATGTGACAACACATATGTTGGTTGTCAACATATGTGTTCAATTATCGAGGTTTTTCCTGGAGCATCATGGGTAGTTTTCTTATGGCTTGATCATATGCTCTTTTTTCTTCAAGCGGTTCTCATCACTATGGTTTCCCATAGTTGTACCTATTTGAGGGTTGAAGGAGCCTCGTATGGTTTTCTAGGGCATAATAACGCCTCATGTTGGTGACATTCGAGTGGTACAAGTGTTCTCACTGAACCATTTATCCATTTGGAGATAGAGGAGAGGACCAGTGAAGAAATACCCCTAGCAAGGTGTTTATTTTTTAGGAGATTGATATCTCTCTCATCATGTTATTGGTGATTGGTGAGGACCCATGGGTGAATAACTCGTTATATCATAACATGTTCATACTTTAGCTTTTGTGGTTTTCATGCATGCTTCGGCTATCATACATATGTGAGATACTAATTGTTTGATGTTGTTTCATGGGTACAAAAATGGGACTTATTCCTCCTCTAGCTAGAGTTTCTCCAGAAGCCGTAGTGATAGATCATGGTCGAGATTGACATAGACAAATATGACAAGAGAAGGAATTCCCTCGGGATAAGGAATAAGGTAGAGGTTTCGATGGGGGTGACCCCAATATTACGTATGTCGAGCTTGAGCGATGTTTTGCAGTCACCATTGAGGGCATCGACAAGCGGGTATGGGTTGACTTGGATGACTATCTAGTGGCTGCATGCCTCCATATGCCTGAGGGTGTGAACCCTTAGTGGCCTATGCTATTGTAGTGAGCATGTGTGTTTGTACAGAGTCATCGTATGAAGGTTCCCCAAGGGGAAGCAACGGTAGAAGGTCCTACAAGAGCAAGAGAAGGACCCCCTCATGAAGTAGCGGTCCCATCAATAATCTTGTCACCATCACTCTCTGCAATGATGGCTCCATAAAAAAGAGAGATACCCCTATTTTTTATAGATCCTCCCTTTTCTGGGGAGGGAGGTGTGTAGATATGTATGGGTCATGGGCCACATTTATGTATGGAATTATGAGCCCCATTTTGTATATATATTTTGATGGTTACCTATGGGAGGCAGTTTATTTATGTACCCTCATAAGGTTTTTTTATGCAAACTATGAGGTGAATGTTGTACATGACATTATATATATACACACACCTTTTTTCTGTTGGTTTTCCATATTGATGTTTCAAATGTATGAAAATGATGGTTTGTTTATGTATTTTCATTTACACATATTTGATGTTTTATGACATAAATTAATGATAAAAACACAAACTTCATTTCCTTTAATGCATAATGCACTAATCAATATAATAAATGTCAATCCAAAACTTCATTTTAGATGTGATCAACAAAGGTATTAGAACTTATAGAGATACATATGAATGTGATGATTTGAAATGTCGAGCCAAATTTTGTACTCAGAGGTACTTTTGGAAGAGGCATGTACCACTAATGTGGAATACATTATTGAATTGCGTGACAAGAAGTTAAGACTATATATGGAGGTGAAGATAGAAGATGCAAAAAGGGACTGCATCAACTAATAATCCAATGATGACATCATACTCAACTTCGTTATTAGTGGATTAATCACGACATGCGCCACCCATGTGGAAAAGCATATGTCTCAGGGCTTAAATGGCCGAAGCAGCTAAGGCGATATTCTTTGACAACAACTTGCATTGTCAACAAAGCCAACATAATAGTCTATACTTGAAGTCATCTACAAAGAAAAGAAGAATGGTGTTCGAGAAATAATGAGTCTGGAAATGGTAAAAAGGATAAACTAAAATAAAAACAAAAATCTACGATGTGTTTGGAAAATGAATGTGCGGGTTAGAGGTGGAATTTATTCAAGTACAACCCATTGATGGGGTTGTCTAGAATACCTCCTTCTCAGAAACCTAGCACATATGCGCCTTTGGAAAGGAAATATTTGATGATATATGGTCCATTCCAAAGCGGGATGAACTTCCCGATTCCTAATTTAGTGTCATTTTTTGTGTTAAAAATGAGGATAAGATCACCTTCGTTGAATATGCGAGGGTGAACTTGGAAATCATAATGGGATTTGGAACATGCCTTCATGGCTTGATTTTGTTGTAATGATATGTGATGTTCTTTGTCGAGACGTTCCAAAGTGAATAGAAATTTCTCAGTCAGGGAGTAGTTCAACGAAGGATTGGAGGGTGGGAATCTCACACTCGATGAATAAAATTAGATTGATGGCATAAACAAGATGAAAATGAGTGAATCCCATGGCAGTTTTAACTGAATTTCTACATGCCTAGAGTGCAGAGAAAATCATATGATTCCAATTTGTCTTGTTCTTGCTAACTATTCATTGATCCATGGTCTTGAGGACTTTGTTGATAACCTCAACCTGGTCGTTTTCTTGGTAAGGAGGGGGTGGAAAACTCATTGGTAAATCCCAGCGAGAAAGACAATTTCAAGAGGTCTCAGAGAATCCACAGTATCCATGTTTTGCAATCGACGTTTCGAATCCATAACAGGATTCATCCTCAGGACGAATTCGTCCTGAGGATGAATCCTGTTATGGATTCGAAACGTCGATTGCAAAACATGGATACTGTGGATTCTCCAAGACCTCCTGAAATCAACAACCACAGAAATATTGCTACAGAAAGAAAGACAATTCCTAGAAAATATCATTTCTGAAATGAGTTCCATTAATAGAGATCAATTGTTTAGGTATGTCATAATGTGTGATGTCATGATTGAAAAAGTATCTAGCCACTAGTACAAAATGGGTGATTAATGACTAAAAATGGGTGATAAATGACTAAATTTTGTCATGTGACCGTTGGTCATAAATTAGCAGTCACCTATCACCCAACCAAATTGGTCATTTATCACTTGGTCATAATTCGCTTGAATTTCTTCATGATTTGATCATATATTTAGTCATTTATTTGGTCATAAATTGTTGCTATTTGGTCGTTTATTTAGTCATTAAGTGTTTCTATTTGGTTATTTATTTGGTCATTAATTATCGTTGTTTGATAGTACATTTAGTCGTTTATTTAGTCATTGATATTTTTTAACTGGCCATTTATTTAGTCATTGATTGTTGTTAATTGGTCATTTATTTAGTTATTGATTGTTGTTAACTAGTCATTTATTTAGTCATTGATTTTTGTTAACTGGTCATTTAATTAATCATTAATTTATGTAGATAGGGCACGAAGGAATCAAACCACCAACCTCCTACATGTAAGGCATGTGCTCTTCCATTGAGATAGCACCCTTAAATGGAATCAAAGTTCACATTGAATTAAATAGAATTAAATTTCACACTAAATAAAAAAAAACCATCTGAAACAATTAAATCCAATGCCTGCAAGATTCATTAAAAGAAATCCAATGCATGTAAATCAACCAAAAAAAGAATGTTACAAAAATGATAATAAGACAAAACTTACAAATTATTATTTCAAAATTATATCCACGCTCACCTCACATTTATCGATCTTAGTTGGTGGTAGAAAATGGGGTGAAGTGAATATTGGCTTCATAGCATCATAAAAACGAAACTTTGGAAGTTGCATCTCAAAATGAAAGAGTTACTGCAAGGGTTCAAATAAACACAACTTTGACATGTATAAAAATTATAGTAAGGGCTACTTCACACAATAGAAATATTACGATGAATTTTATTCGTTTCGAATAGGATATCTGATAAAGGTTGAAGATGAATTTTAATTTTATTCATTTTGCACAAGATATTCGATTAAGGTTGACTCAATATAATAGCCTGCGAGGGGTTACACTATATATTTGATATTTTGCATGTTTGAAGTACTTTATCTTGGTACAGTTAAAACATGTTAAAGATGGATTGTCCATGCCAGATTTAAAAAAATAAGCATCATTTCCTTCTATTCAATGTCAAAATGGAACAATAATGTTTACTCGCACAACAAAACTAAGTAAAAGGGTGATGGTTATTTTAGAGCATTTTAAGAAATACTCCATAGATGGTTAAAACAAGAAAGAATGGCCATCTAATACCATTGATTTAGGATATCGATCCCCTAACAAATATAGACAATAATTCACAAATAAATTGTTAGAACAAGAAATAATGACCATCTAATCCAACTAATTGAGGATATCAATCCCATAGAAAAATAGACAACAATTCACAAATAAAGCATCAAAAAATGCATCTTTATTGAAACAACATATCATCAAAATGCATTGGGAAGAGGAACAAGCCATGCAAACAAACGTGTAACCACTTCCATAACGTAGCTAGTAAATTTGTTTAGGTACAAAACATTGGCAGAAAAAATATAATGCATGAGAAGCATGTTATTTGTTTGCTTGGAATGTCCATCGATATATCCAGGTAATATCCAAGTATTCATTATTGGAAAAATAGGGTAGGATGAATCAAGTGCTAGTGAAAAGCAAAACCGAGTTTCTATCTGGGAGATTGAGCCTGTTGCCACTCCATTTTTTATTTTCCCTCCACCTTTTTCAGACCCAAGCGCCCATGACAGCCAAGAATGTTGGGTAAAACTCTTCCTCTTTAATTGACCTTTAACTCTCTAGATAGAAAATTTGAGAGCATCATTTAGAAAATCATCATTCATGGTCCTTTTGTCACTAATGTTATATGTTGTATCCTCAAATATTGTTGTGGTGTTTTCTGTTGTTCCCTGGTTTCTTCAATGTACTTGTTTGTATCTAATTGAAGCCAAGAGCATGCTAATTTGTTTTCCATCTCTATTCCATATGAGTTAGTATGTCCAATGCACATGGTCTTTGAATGCACATGGTCTTTGAGAAAACCTGAAAATTTATTATATTTTTTTTGCTTGTGCTCATTTAGCTAGTATTTCAAACTTAAGCTAAGATATTTAGGTGAGAAAACATGTAAGTTCCATTTATGTCTTTCTAATTCTTTTTGCTTGTGCTCATTTAGCTAGTATTTGAAACTTAAGCTGAGAAATTTAGGTGGTTACCCACTGAAGTGCTTGTGTATATTGCTTTTTAGATTGTAACTCTATATTTGAATAGAATTTGTGTGTCTGTTTGAATAACAGCATCAAGAACTCTTCAAGGAGTGGTGTTCGGGATGATCGCAATATCCATATTAAGTTATTTCGAACCTATATCACGATTCATCATGAGGACAAATAAGTCAAGCTAAGGAGAAGCAGATTTCGACCTATTAATATTTGCATTCAAAAGAAAACAAAAAACCTATGATGTCAACTATAATGAAATCAAAGTTTTATAATGAATAAATCATATATATAATTTTTATATAAACTATCTAATTTATTTTATAAACTATATAATAATTCTCTCAACCTAATATCAAATTCTAAAATCTAATATTTAATTCTAATTCTTTATTAATAATTCTAATTCTTTACTAATAAATTCTATAATAATAGAAATAATTATTTTAATATCTAAACTTAACCTAAAAATAATGTAACTTATTAATAAGTAATAAGCTATAAAACCTAGGAATCGTGGAAAGTACACTTTAACAAAAACAAAAATAATTACCTCAATTTTCTTAAAATCATAAACTCTATACTCACCATGAAACTAATTATGCTAACTTATAAATCTATAAACTATCCTACAAACCTGAACTATTTCTATTTTATTTTATTTTTATTTTACTAACCTATTATCAAACCCTAAATTTAGAACCAACCTATTTTCATTATTATTATATTATATTTTGTCCTGCAGATTTACCACTAAAATAACCTTCAAACTTAGAAATTTTATGAAGAATCAGTGAAATTGTAAATATGATTCAAATCTTAAAGTGGGGAAGGGCTAAAGTTTAAAATAATGGATACGGTTTCCGAAGATCCATGGATCCTTCGCCCTTTTCCAGTAATGACCCAATCTATAGCAACGAGAGTTTATTCCTTTTTTGAAGGAAGGAAGAGCATGCCTTAGTTGCCTTTTTGTATCCTCCCACCAAATTCACAGTGAATGGAAGAGGATCTGGGTAGCCCAGCCCCATCATAATCATCATTTGTGTGCAGGTCTAAAAGGTTAACTCTCAAAGAAATTGCCAATTTAAGTATTCTGCATAACTTCTTTATGCTCGAAGGCTCGACCTTCAACACATCATCTGTCGATTACGTAGTTGTTATTAGTTTTTATTTTCTACTTCTTATAAACACCTCGTCTCAAAGGTTATTCTGCTAATAATTTAGGGATGAAATCTCGCAAGCATCTAGATTATTTTCATCCTTTATTCAATGATTTTTACTTGTATTCTCTACAACAAGCAGTTGGAGGATCTTATCAAGCTTGGGTTGGTTTCTTTCCTGTTGTATGAATTGAGAGCGCCATTGGATACTGTTAACTAGTTGTTTGAATTACATTGATAATGATGCACTTTGATTTTTAACAAGTAGGACTTGGCCAGACGGAGCAAAATTTACAGAAAAGTGCTCAATTCCAATTATTTGTGGGGCAGTAATAGTTGAAAGGCACAGTTGTGCAGTAGCAAACAAAGCCAAACCCTGTGAAGGCTATTATAAGACTTCTTTTCAAGCATTGATTTGTTTCCAATTTGTGTCTCTGCCATGAAATAGCATTGGGTTCCACTTTTGAAAGGCTTCTTGCTTCATTAACGTAATTGGTAAAAAATTATTATTTTTAGCAATTCTCAATTTCTTTTGTAATGAAGATGTCTCACTTTTGAAATTTCACAACATCATAGATGGTGGGAGGTAATAGATGACATGATGTAAAGAGTGTAGTTAGATTCGACTGCTGACAAATGAAAGTGCCAAAGATGATGGATTTACAAGAATATGAGTGGTCTTACTACAATAAATAAAGGTCTAATAAACAGGCATGATAACTAAGAAGAAATATAGTTGTTTTGTCATAATGAAAATAAATATAGTTCTCTATAAATGGGTGCGTTAGCCTAGGATAAATTGCCGACAGAACCCCCATTTTTGGGCGATAGAATCCAGTGTGAATCCATAAACTAAAAAACCTAAAATCTTGCATGGATAAACAAATGGCCCCTTGTCTAAAAGAACCCTACATCCCCACAAAAAAAAAATACAAAAAATTGATAAAGAGCATATACACAAAGGGCATATTGATTGCCTTCTCATTATTAAACACACATATATATAGTTTCACATAACACCAAAACCACTCGCTAATACTATGGGCCAGTGTATACCATGGGTCGACTGATGACCTAGTCAACAACTAACTTAAGACCATTGACTAAACTAACTAACCAACTTAGGACCATTGAGATTACAACTCTTAACACACCCCCTTAATCTCAAGTGGGATGGTGTGGTTAGCACTATCAATGTTTAAGTGTTGTGCCTGCTGGTCTATGTCTCAACTAGGTATACATTTCATTCAAATAAACTTAAGCTTTACTTTCTTCCTTGATGTGTACTTGGATTGCTTCTTCTTTGTCTTCTTGAACTTGATGCTAAGTGGTGTTCTTTAGCATCTTTTTTGTTTTCTGCATAATAAACAATGTTATTGCTCTTCATTGGTCCTGAAACATAGTGCAAGACTTCTTCTTCTTCTTATGTTTCAACATATTGTATGTTACTATCCATTGTACCTGCACACTCAAAATTTTGTCAAAAAGAAGATTAATATATCTCAGCTCTTCTTGGAGAGCATTCATATATTCCTCTTCTTTTGTTTCACTGAGTTTCAACTCTTCTTGGAGAGCATTCACTTCTTTGTGTTCCTCATCTCCTTGTTCTTCATCTTCCTCATCTTTTGTTTCAATGGCAGCTACATCATCATTCTCATTAACTATTGCAGCTTGTACACAATGTGCTTCCTTCACTGCTTCCTAAAAAATTGTGGGCTGACACGGAAACAAAGCATGCTCATACTGATCTTGTGACCTTAACAAATCCCTAATTTTTAATGACCATAAATCATAATTGTCGCCATCAAAGGTTTTCCATGCACCTATTGAAATTAGCGGATTTCTTACCTCTTCGATTTCTTCTGGTAGCTCCTCTAGCACCATCTTCGATCTTCTTGGTTTTCTTCAATATCAGTGGTCCTTGAGACTTCAGATCTTCTCGGAAACTGAATAGAAACTCCAGATCTTCTCCACCCTTTTATACACAGGTTTTTCTTGGATCGATCTCTGCAAGACTCGATCTTGTGCAATCAAGGCTGGAACGTTGTCCAATATTTTGGCTCAGCGTCAGCAATACCTTCTCTTCAAGACCGGATCTGAACAATGCTCATACTTGCCATGGCTTATGACAACTCTTAAACTGGTCGGCGCAGCTTTCAGAATTCATAATTCTTTCCGTTCAGCATTGGACCTGAGTTCGGCTTCATGTTCAGGCTTGCCATGGATTATGAAAACTACTAAACTGACCGTCGCATACTTCTAACTGACACAAGGCGCCGACAGAGTGCGCCGGACAAAATTTATCTAAGTAAAGGCAGATCGTCGCACTTTCCCTTCTAGCAAGGTGAGACAGTGTCGCAGTTTGTCTTCAGGTAGGGTGAGACACTGTCGCAGTCTGTCTTCAGGTAAGATGTGACACCGTCGCAGTTTTCCTTCAAGCAGGGTGAGACATCGCAGTTTTCCTTCAGGGAGGGTGCGACAGCCTCTTTTCAGAGGTTGGCCCGTGTGTTCCATCTCCATCCCGTGCTGCAACTTTCAGTCGTGTGTGTGTGCTCTCCAGCTTCTGAAAAGGCTTACCCAAAAATCAAGATCGAAGGATCAGGCTATCAACTCTAATACCATGATAAAGTTTTCAATACACAAAACATAAAGAGCAGAAACACAAAGGGCATATTGATTGCCTTCTCATTATTAAACACACATATATATAGTTTCACATAACACCAAAACCACTGGCTAATACTATGGGCCAGTGTATACCATGGGTCCACTAATGGCCTAGTCAACAACTAACTTATGACCATTGACTCAACTAGCTAACCAACTTAGGACCATTGAGATTACAACTCTTAACAAAAATGCGTAGTTCCGATCTAAAACTTGGTTGTCCTTTAGAGTTTTAGGGAGAAACTTTTCCCTTAACATACATGTAGAAGGATGTTATATCAAAGGCGTGGGGTTCTTAGTGAAAGATGCAAGTGGAATGAATTATAAAGAGCATTCCTGCCTTTTGAAAAAAAAATACAAAAACAACAATGGTACACAGAAACCCTAGAAATTGATCAAAGTTTACATACCTTTGTGATCAGGCATTTTGACGTTTACATACCTTTGTGATCAGGCATTTTGATTTAGTGGATGGAATTTAATCTAAGCGATATTTTGGCATGTTGCTAGTGGAATGATTGTTGTCACAATGAAACCTACAAAGAAATCAATTGTGAACTGTAAGAATTGCTCAACCTGAAAAAACTAAAAAGCGTAAAGATATAGATCATTTAAAAGGATGTAGATCGCATATTGTTTCAATGGCCATAGATTGTAGATCATAGATCGTTTCAATAAATGTGAACCCTAGCCAAAAATCATTTCAATGGATGTAGAGCATTTTATCAATGGGTTGCAGATCACATTATTAATGGGATGTAGATCATATCGTTTCAATGGATCGTAGATAGTAGACTAAGATGGGCCACGGATCATATTAATCAATGGGCCGCAGATCGCATTATATTATCCACGGGCTGCACGGATGGATCGTAGACTATTTCAATGATAGGTCACTCGCCTTCACCCGCCACAGATAGAGATCACCCATCACAGAGATAGATATGTCACAGGCTAGAGATCACTCGCTTCAGATGCCCTAACTCTGTTTACTGCAGAGATCATTGGCTTCAGATTCCCTAACTCTTTTTTCCGCAGATATCACTTGCTTCAATTGGCCATAGATCACTCGTTTCAATTGGTCGTAGATTTGTTAAGCACTCGTTTCAATTTCTCTACACATTTGTTGCAATTTGGATATCACTTGCTTCAGATGCCCTAACTCTATTTTGACACATATATCACTAGCTTCAATTGGCCGCAAGCCCCACTACAAAACAAATGATGTATTTACAGCCAACAACGGTCCCAAAGTTACTATTTTTTTAGGGAATGATCCTTGGTTGAATCGTAGAGTGACGGTGATGGGCAGGCCGAGTTGCGGAGTAGTGCGGAGCAGTGGAGCTAAACACTCAGAGTTGCAGTGCTCTTCTCTAGAGACATTTTGGAGCGAATGGTTTACCCCCAAACTTGTTTTATTTTTTTAATATTCCCTTCATTAGGTCGGCCACAGGGAGAAGGCTCCTATTGTAACCAATTTTAGATTTGAGTTAATTTATTTTGTTTTAATTAAAATTATTTTATTTTATGTATTTAAATTTAAATTTAATTTTAAATTAAAGTTTAAAAGAAACATTACCACAAAAGCTTTCATTTAATTTATTTTGATTTTTAATTTAATAATTTTATATTGAATTTATTATTTGTTTTTATTTAAATTTAAAATTATTTATCTAAACAATATTTAAACTTAATATATATATATATATATATATATATATATATATTAATTACTCGGATAAACTCGCAAGGTATCGATATTGCATACCATCTCATCAAATTAACCATTGTCGAAAGGGATTTATTTCAGCGCTACAAGTCATTTTGTTATTCAAGAGTTATGAAAGTCAAACTTGGTGATGTGTGGCTCTCATGAAAACTTTTGTGTGAAAATTATGACAAAATTTTGAGATATAAATGTAATTCTTGCCTAGTGTGATGACCCCATCAAGTTGACAACTAGTAGCCTCAAAATCGATTAATAATAATATTTCATCTAAATAGAAAACAAAGATTAAAAAATGATATGAAAAATTGAACAAATGTTTGACATTGACTGAAATCTTATAATAAAGTTAAAACTATGTTACCTCATCAATTTCATTATCAAGCAACTTTGCAATAGTTGTACAACAAAAAAGAATTGTCAGTATTTACCATCCCAAGGTTCCCATTATAATGAACAGAGAAACACAACTACTTGGATTTAGTAACTACATAAATTGAAGGGATGATTATTTTTGTTATTAAAATAGGAGACATTGGCGTTTTCGTAACCAAGTGTACCAAGGGGAAACTTTTTAACTTTTTGTGCATAGGCATGATGACGACACTTATGGGCAGGTGCCAATGACAATTTATTGGTGGACACATAATTTATAGATTTCATTGTCAAGACCAAATGACTTTAACTTGTCGAAACTTTGACCAATTAGTGAGAGGATCAAACAAACTCGAAATTTGGAAAACGAAATATGAGCATGATCAGTGAGATGAGTTGAACTCAAGGATACCAAAATGGAGACATGAAAATGCATAATGTGAAAAATGGCAAGCTGCCAACTCGAATTGACCATGACATGACAACATATGAAATATAACTTGATGAATGTGTCGAAGAGGTCAAACAACGACTCAAACGATGAAATTGACTATGCATGGGAAGAGCACATTGCTCTAGAGATGATGGTACATATGGAATGATCTTGCGGAAAAGTTCAATAGGTTCTCTTCTAGCATCATGTTTTGACACTTTAGAACATGTCGATGTTGAGCATCAACACACTTCACAAAACACAAATATATAAGGAAGGATTTTCTTATTATCATTATAACATCTTATTACAATATTGGTACATCAAATAAATCTTGTCATATTTTTTATCCCATGACTAAATTAGTCATATTTTTTATCCCGTGACTAAATTAGTCATTTTTAGTTGTAATCACTTGAAATTGCTCAAATTTGGTCATGTTTCACTTAAAAACACTATGTTGACCAACGTTTTTGGTGTTTTAGTCATTTATTTCGCATCGTGACCAATTTTTTTGGTCACCTGGTCATTTATCACGCATTTTTCTACTAGTGAGCAATAGTGGCTCTAGTGTTGTTGAAGGTGGGAATTTCCTTAAACCACTTGGTGAAGTAATCAACAAAAATGATGATATACATGTAGGAATTGGCATATGTGAGCCATCATTCCATGACGTCAATTCCTCATTTCTAGAATGGACAAGTGGTGATGACAAGGTGCAAAGGAGTCGAAGGAGATATAGTTTTGTTACAAAATATTTGATAGCTTTGACATTGTTTGACAATGTGAATACAATCTTTGAAGAGTGATGGCCAAATTAAATGTAGCCAAGGTGGAGGATTTTTTGGGTGGTATCCAACGAAACAAGTGGTTGTCGTATGCACCACTATGGAAATCACTAAGGACATGCTCATCCTCATCATGAGATAAGCACCATCGTAAGAAGGTGTTGGAGCCTCATCGATAGAGAATGTCTCCAATGAGGGGCTTAGTGATGGATACGACAACAATTACCTTGTGAAATGGGACAAGTGAATTTCTATGTGTGGATATATGTTAGTTATATGTGTCCATGCTAGGGGCCTTTAGTGGATAGTATGAACAAATGTTCATCTAGAAACTGATCGTTTAAAAGGGATCTCGCTGCAACAATTGGAAGATCAATTCTAAAATCAGCAAGGGCCGAGGCTTTTTTACTTTTTTGTGTCACAAACTCAAGGTAGAATTACTAAAGAATAATGACCAATCTAGTGAACTTACCATTGATAAGTCACTAACCCGGTATATATTGCATGGGATTTGAGTTGGTGATTATCGTTGTCTTGTGTAGCATGATGTAGTGACGTATTTTTTGGACTAAGAGGATTATATCCAAGGCCAATTTAACATCATGGATATAATTGAGTGGTGGTCCATATAGTGTTTTATTGATGTAGTAAATGACATGCTCACAATGATCCTCACATGTTTGGACTAAGATGCATGCAACCAAGATATAAAGGATAAAATATTGGTAAAAAATTGGTGGCGAAACCAAAGGAGCAAAGGTAAGTGCATTTTTAGAACGTTGAAGGACTTGTGTACTCAATTATCCCATTCAAAAGGAATGTCCTTTTGAAGGAGACATAGGAATACCTACACTTCCATAGTGTAACCAGGGACGAAACGACAAAGAAAATTGCCTTTGCCTTGGATGCTCTGCAACTGGCATCATGTCTTTAGTGGGGGTGGTTCAATAATGGTGTGAACCTTCATGGAATAAACAGTGATCCCTTATTGGGAGACAATGGACCTGAGTAAATTTCCTACTATGACCAAAAAATGCATTTGATGGGGTTCAAGCATATGGTGTATTGTCGACATCGCAAAAACATGTTGCAAAGGTCGTTGAGATGGTCAGCTCATTTTTTGGACTTGGTCATAAGGTCATTGAGGTAGACCAAGATTATTCATGCTAGGTCATTAAACACATAGGACATAATACTCTAGAATGTGTCTCTAATGTTCTTGATTCCAAACTACGTAACATGATAAGAGAAAGTGTCCCATGGCATAGTAAAATTCATTTTGTACTAATTCTACTAGTGGATTTGTATCTAATTGTATAAATAAAATCCATCCATAAAGGATAGGACTTCATGTCTGTTGTACCTAGCATTATGCATCAAATTGTGTATGGAGCCCTCCTTCTAGCGCCATTTTTTGAGGCCTCAGGTGTGCAGGGTAAGTGAAAGGTGCTGGAATGGGTTCCAAGGCTCCCAACAGAGGGGGAAAACCTAGACTAAAAGGCTTCAAAAGATCATATGCAAGGATAGTTCTATCCCCATCCTATTTGGTATAGTAATCTCCCACGGATATTCGGCCTCCACTGACACTCTATGAGTTGGTGAGTTTTGATCCTAGGGATCAGTTTTCCTTTGAAGAAAAACAAAGTGTGAAAAATCTATAAACACAAATCTACTTAAAAAATCTAAACTAAGTTAGATCTACTCTAAGAAAGTGTCTTGAGATAAGTGCAGGTCGGCTTGATATGGAAATAGATAAGCACATTCATCAATTAAACTGAAATGTGAAAGAGATCAATGACTTAACTGCTCAAGTTACAATTTAATCAATTAAAATTAACCAATGGTAAATTGAGGGTTTTATGCATTCAAGATTTCACCTGTAACTAATATATTAATTGAAAAATTAACATCAATTATAATTTTTTGAAGAAACCATTTGCAGAAATCAATAAAAATTTTAATTGAATAAACTCTCTTAAAACTTCATGAACACATAGATCATTAGCAGAGATAAACCAGAACTATAGATCATTGTGCTTAATAAATTGCAAAAGATTTAAACAACATTACATAAGCAATCTGGAGTAAAATCAACATTCATCAAATAAACTTGATCAATAGACAAAAGAAAATATGGGAATAACTTTACTGTATTTAATGTCAGTCTGTAAAAAATTACAAGCTTGTATCAAAACAAGGAATCTCCAGTCTCTCCTGCTGATTTTCTCCTCCAAATTCCATCATCCCTCTCTATGAGAGATCACCTCTTTAAATAAGAGTTCACAAAATGATACAAAGAGTAAATTCCCCCAAACCGGGATTACAAAATCAAAACTAAACTAATGGCCTAGGAAAACTTGCCATTTGTCACAAATCTCTAACAACTCATCCACATTCGGATAGTTAGCTGACTCAAGCCCCAACTGGGAATTACATACAAATGTTTCCATTTCATTTTTAGCTAACTTATGCCAAATACAGATGAAAATGTGTATTTTTCTTTCCATGGCAACTGGCTTCCTAATTAATCGATCCACATCATCAATCTTAACCTCCTCAATGTGTTGAATTATCTGCTTGGCTTCCTTGCACCTACGTTTGACTTGCTCAACCATCAACTTAGGTGGGAAAGCATCTTCAATGAGCTCCAAAGCTGAGAAGTGTATCAATTCCATGATGTTATCTGATGCATACCATCGCCTGCTACACATAGCCTGTGCTTTCTTAAGAATGTCTTCAACTAATTCATTAAGATCAAGCCAAGTATTCAATGCAGCTCTGATTTTCTTGAACTAAAAACTGTTAAGAATGGGGATGTCTTCTGGTATGTTCTTGATATACCTCTTCCACTCACCAATGTTTTGACTTTCCTGAGAAGCTTGTATCCTTTTGGCTTTCTGCTCTTCAAGGTCACCATACATCTTACCAAAGGTCATATGAGTTTCCCTAATCTCATCCAGGGTGTAAAATAGATTCTCCAGTAATTTATGATGCTCTTCATTGACCTGAAGGGCCAAATGCTTAAATTCCTCGGGTGAGAACTTAGAGAAACCAGAAGAGGCTGCACTTGCAGTTGCATCCTCACATTGCTTTTCTAGGATAGTTATCCTCTATGTATTTGCAGAATTCTCAACTTGTACATTATGAAGTTCATCCTGAAGAGAGATATTGCTTCGCTCCAAATCCTCTAACTTATCTCCCCATATCTTCTTGAGATCAACAGCATATATCTCATGTTCTTCCTTGGTCTTTACTAACTCTTCTTCAAGCCATGCAATCATTCCTTGGTAAGATCAATTTTCTATGTAGGTTTGTTCCAAATTTTGCACAAATTGTTAAGCCTTTGTAGCGGTTAGTTAAAAAGGATGTGCAGTTTAGCTGGTCACAGGAACAGAAGTATGCATTTGTCGAAATTCGAAGGGCCATTGCAGAAGCTCCTGCTCTCATGTCTCCAGATTTCAACAAGGATTTCATCCTATATAATTTTTCTACTGATTTTTCTTATGCAGCTGTCTTAACGGAGAAGCATGATAATGATGTTGAGATTCCAATTTCGTTCATGAGCTCAACTTTTAAGGGAGCAGAACTTAACTACTCCCAAATTGACAAGTAGGCTTATGCAGTTTACAAGTCTGTGAAACATTATAGGCCTTACTTATTAAAGTCTCGAACGAAGGTGATTGTGCCATACACAGCGATCGGAAATGTGCTAGTCCAGAAAGAACTAGGCAAGAAAATAGCCCATTGGATGACATCTTTGCAGGAATATGACCTGGACATCAGGCCAACGAAGATTGTAAAAGGGCAAGGTTTGTTCCTACTTACTGCCCAGTCGAATGATCCAGTTCAATAGAAAACTAAATGGGATCAAGAGGAAAATGTTCCTATAGGTTTGTTAATGCCATAGATACTCCAACATCTAACTGGTATGATCATCTCAAGTTTTTTTTAAACCATGGGTTTGCTCCTGAAACCCTTGACTTCAAAAAACGTAGATATTTAAGATTAAAGTTTGCTCCTTATCAATTTATTAATGGATTTTTGTTTAGAAAAAATTATGATGGATTTTTCCTTAGATGTTTGGAGAAATATGAGACTGGTGACATTCTTTTTCAATTTCATGCAGAACCTGTTGGAGGCCATTTTTCAGGTGAAATCACAGCACACAAGATTCTCAGAGCTAGATATTATTGGCCTAATCTATTTAAGGATGCCTATGCTCATGTTAGAAGGTGTGAACCATGTCAAAAGTGTGCAGGGAAATTCAAAAAACTTGCTTTTCCTCTGCAGCCAGTAACAATTCAGTTTCCATTTCAGCAATGGGGATTGGATTTTGTTGGACCAATTAATCCTACCTCCTCCCTTCAACATAGGTATATCCTTATAGAAACTGACTACTTTACCAGATGTGTAGAGGCAGTCCCCCTTAGGCAATGTAACACAAACCAAGTAATGTCTTTCCTTGATAGCTAGATAGTTACAAGGTTTGGTGCTCCTGAGTATCTTGTCTTTGACAATGCATCCTACTTTTCCTAAATTGATTTGACACAGTATGCCCTTGAAAAAGGGATCAAACTAAAATTTTCTTCCAATTATTATCCACAGGGTAATGGGCTTGTTGAATCTTCTAACAAGAAATTGATAAATATTTTGAAGAAGACAGTATCCTCTCATCACAAAGATTGGCACACACAGCTTTATAATGCTCTTTGGGAAGATCGAATTACCCAAAAGGAAACTATTGGAAACTCTCCCTATTGTCTGGTTTATGGCAAGGAAACCATCCTACCATCTAACCTTACCATTCCCTCATTACAACTAGCCCAATCCGTTCAAGAAGATGATTCCTCTCCTCTTCAGCAGAGAATTGATACCTTGCTTAAGTTGGAGGAAGACAGGGAAATGGCTAAAAATAAATTATATCATCATCAGCAGATGGTTCTATGAGAAATCCTCTTCTGACAGGGAATTTTCAATAGGATATTTGGTATTGAGATGGGATAAGCAACATAAGGATAAAAATTATTATACCAAGTTTCAGCGCCTTTGGCTAGGACCTTTCATTGTTACAGAAAAGATTGGTCCTAGTACTATTCGATTACAGACATTGGAAGGGGTCATTGACACCTATCCAGTGAATGTTTCTCTACTCAACAAGTATTTTGTCTGAACAATTTGATGCACTTTGTACATAAGTTTGGTGTGTTTTTCATTTTCTTTGTTTTGATTGGTTTTCTTTTATTGGTTTTCCTTTAATAAACTCTATACATTTGGTAATGGTTGATGGTCAGCTTGTCTCTAGGATAATCTGAACTGAAGTTTTGGAATGCTCTATCAATATTGGCTTTTCTCAACCTATGTCAG
Source organism: Larix kaempferi (assembly GCA_027924585.1). NCBI lineage: Eukaryota > Viridiplantae > Streptophyta > Pinopsida > Pinales > Pinaceae > Larix > Larix kaempferi. The sequence continues at coordinate 6,588,144 of BSBM01000138.1, read as the reverse complement.
AATTTGTTTTACAAATAATAGAGATTCATTAATTACAGAACTTTGATTGATACCTTTCCACCTTGGTCATTATCCTATACATGCTTTATTTGTTTAATTGAGGTTGTGGAAAGTGAATGGATCCAATCACAGTCACCTTGATACAAGGTTGACCTCAAACAGTGTATATTGCCAAAAGAACTATTTGTATATAATAAAACAGTTAATAAATCAAGGTGATTTATGATTTGGATATCCATAGTAGTTTTAAGCTTACCCCCAAGTTCATCTAAAAGTTGTCTTCCTATGATTACATATTGGCGAAAGGTTCCTGTTATTTCTTAAATATCCTTATCATATTTGCATCATCTTTAAATTGATCATGGATGGGAGTATATCAATATTATGTTTAATCTTCTTATTGATTGTCCTTTTATAAACATTTTCTAAAAATTTAGGTTGAAAATCTGTTGGATGACATACTTTCCTTGACTGAAGTTTTGTTTGCAGAGATAACTGGTTCTTCCCAGCCAGTCGCCATTTGTTGTAGGTACAACAGATCCCATGCTTCATTTGATCATGGGAGCCCCAATTTTTGTAAATACAAAGGTATTTGGGTAAGTTCTTTTTATCAAAACGAGATTCTTAAACCTTGTTTGTATGATCTAGTACCTTTGCTTCTGGTTTGTGTAATTACCATTTTTCCGTTGAAAAATTTCTGAGTTTTTGGTTGTTTTCTTCATTTGTGGAAAGCCTTGAATTCTTTCAAAATGTTATTTTCTTCCCGCAAACCCGAAACCCGAAAACACAAAAACCCGAAATCCCGCAATTGCAGATTGCGGGAATTGATTGTTCTCTCTTTTCGAATTTTGTTATCCCACAACCCAAAATTACGGATTGCGAGAAGACTTCGTTAATATTTTGGGGGAAATTTTGATTCCGCAACCTGAAACCCACTATTGCGGATTTCGGATTATGGAAAGTTGTTATTTTAATAAATCGCATTGTGCGTTCCTGCAACCCGCAACCCGCAATTGCGGATTTCGGGATGCGAAAAATGTTATTTTAGTTTTAAAAGATTGTTTTGCTTCCAAAACCCGCAATTGCAGATTGCGGGTTGCGGAAACGCTTTTTCCGTTTTTTTGCAATTTGTAATCCCGCAACCCACAAATTACGGATTGTGGATTGCGGGAATCTTGAATAAAGTTGAAAATGAGATCTATGACCCGATCCCACATCCCGTAAGGGTTAATATCTCAGCCGCTCATTTCTTTTAATCCTATGGTTTAGATTTGACCAGACAAAAATTGATAATTATACGATTTTTCCTATTTTTCTTTGTCATTTTCATTGTCGGAATTTACTATGCTACATGGATTTTACTGTGGATTTCTTACCATGGGTCATTCTTATGAATTTTCATTTATTTTCAGGTTGGTTTGTTGTCATTTTCGCATTTGCTATTTACGGTTTTGTTGTTTATGGTTTAGTTTTGATTTTTGTTTTATTTATTTTTTAGAATTTCCAGGCTTTGCCAAAATGTCACGGAACACTCGGTCTAAGACAATTCACAGGGATTTGTTGACTAAAGACCCGAATTTTGGTATCTTCTCAGATACCAGTGAGAGGGTTACTGAAACTTATCAAATGGACTGGTCCAAAATCTATTCAATCTTTGATAATGATGACCTTTCGGATATTAAAGAAGACCGACATGCATATGAAAAGATTAGGGCTTCTCAATTGCATGCCATTGCTGCTCAGCCCGCTATCCTACCTTACACAAACCCAGTTAAATGGATAGTGGACAGTGCTAACCCTAAAGACCGGTCATTTAATGATAGTACAGGGTCACAATTGACAAATTTCTGCCCTGAAGTCTTTATCAGAGCTGTTGCTCTTAAGCTGATTGTGTAAACCCTTAGTCCTAAATTCATACAATCCTCTAAAACGAGGTACAATTCGATGAGATGTTGAAATCATGGATGATTAAACCTGGTAGTTTTGTGCCAAAGGCTGATAACCTCTACCCGATTTCCTGGTTTAGGGAGCCTTATTCTTTATTGGCAGCCATACTCTGCAGGCTCTTTGGCCTTCCAAATTGTTCAGTCTTCAAAGCTGAATGGGCTCCAATAGCTCATCATGTTTTAACAACGGGAGAATCCTTCCCCTATGCGTCTATCCTATCATCAGAACTTAAAACAACTATCCAAGACTATCAAAAGGCACCTTCCCTGAGAAATCCACACTTCTTCTTTTCATCCTTCATTATTGATGTCTTTTGCTTAGAGTTCCAATATCCTAACTTGGGATGGAATTGGACCCCTTCAGATCCACCAGTTCATATCTATCACTCAACATTATGGGAGAGCAATTTTGTGCCACTACTTTATGACATTTGTGACCATTTCATGGGCACTATTTATTTCAAGATATTCAAACAAGAGGCTCCTACCTTTTCAGCTGATGCCAAGGCCTTCATCAATACAATTGGTGATTGGTATGTATATGAGCCCTATTCATATATCAGAGTCTAGCGAAGTGATATTGTTCATCTTCTGCCTAGAATAGTGCCTAATAGATTGGTCATTCAAGAAGTATCTTATCAGACTGTTACTGATGGTGTTTACAGAAAACTCACTGGTCCCAAAAAGAAAGGATGGCCTAAATTTTCTTTGAACCTTGGGCCATTAGTCATCCCAACCTCAAATTGGGCTGCAGTGCTTGGTGACCAGGTGGCTCCTTTAAAGTTGGGTTTTTCTCCCAAAAGGAAGCATGATCCTAAGAAATTCCTTGATGCACATTTTAAACAATATCATATGAAGATGGATTATGTCCATGAATAACTTCCAAATGACTCTGTGTTCGGGTACACAAGGTACTACCAAAGGACCGAACACCAAGAGCAACCACTTCACACAAACAAATCACAGATCAACACACCGATGTTTTGACGTGGTTTAAACCCTCTTGAGGGAAACACTCCACGGCCCCGGCCAAATAGCTTCTACGGGACAATTTATTATGCAAAGAAAGAAAGTTACAAATGAGTTTCTCATAATCGATCAACTAAACAATGACCCTCCATGCTCTTTAAATAGAGATAATGGACCAATCGGGTGTTAAGCCACGGATCAAGGTTAGGTTTGATCTAAGAGAAGTTGAGCCGTCAGATCACTCTATGTCGGAAACATATCATGACCGTCGGATTAAGTATTTACAAATGCATACTAATGCATACTAAAGAAACACACTATCTCTAACAGATATATTACACAAGTTGATCTTAACTAACTCCTAAGTGTCTAAATATCCTAACATCTCCCCTTAAGAAAAACTTGGGATAGGATTGAAGGATTTACAAAAGTGACACTATTAGGAGAAGGAAGGAAGTATTAGAACCTATCCCCCCTTAATGACAAGTTCCTGAACTCCTAACATAGATCGAAATTTAGAAAACTTATCTTCTGTAAGAGACTTGGTGAAGATGTCTGCAACTTGATCATCTGTAGGGCAAAAGAGCACTTCAAGAACACGATCATGAACAAGATTTCTGATGAAGTGCATATGTAGCTCAATGTGTTTGCTGCATTGATGTAAAAATGGATCTTTGGAAAGCTTGATGGCACTTTGATTGTCGCACCAAAGTGGAGTAGGCTGCTGCTGCTTGAATCCAAACTCTGAAAGGATCTGTCGAAGCCATAAAGCTTCCTGACTGGCATTGACGGCTGCTCGATATTCTGCCTCTGCTGAAGAAAGAGAAAGAGCTTGTTGTTTCTTACAAGCCCAAGTAATAGGTCCAGATCCCAGATTGAAAACATAACCTGCAGTAGACTTTCGATCATCATGATCACCGGCCCAATCTGAATCAGTGAAACCAACCAACAAAGGTTTCCCCCCGTACTATAATGAATCCCAAACTGAACTGTACCTCGAATATATCGAAGTATTCTTTTAGCTGCTTTCTAGTGACTTTCGTGAGGTGTCTGCATATAACGGGCAACTCGACCAACGGCAAAGGAAAGGTCAGGACGGGAACGAGTCAAGTATAAGAGACTACCAACAAGCTGACGATACAAGGTGGCATCGACTTTAGGTGAAGTACAAGTGGCAGAAATTTTGACTCCAGACTGGAAGGGAGAAGGGGCTGGTGTACAATCTTCCATGTGAAAGCGATGAAGAAGTTTACAAGCATACTTAGACTGAGAAAGAAAGATTCCTTCTTTGGTTTGCAGGACTTGGAGACCAAGAAAATAATGCAAATGTCCTAAGTCTGACATTTCAAAATTTTGTTTAAGACTAGATTTCACATGGGTTATAAGCTTAGGGTCACTACCAGTAAGAATAAGGTCATCAACATATAGAACAAGTATGATGAGATGGTTTCCTACTTTCTTGGTATAGACATTGGGGTCAGAATGGCATCTAGAAAAACCAGTGTCAAGGAGAAAGTTATCCATTTTGGCATACCAAGCTCTAGGAGCTTGCTTAAGGCCATATAAGGATTTCTTAAGGCGGCAGACAAGGCTAGAGTTATTCTGAACATAGCCAGGAGGTTGTTCCATGTAAATTTCCTCCTGTAAATCACCATGTAAGAAGGAAAACTTGACATCCATTTGATGGACTTCCCAGTTGTGTAAGGCTGCAAGAGAAAGAACAAGGCGGATGGAGTTCATTTTTGCGACGGGAGTAAAGGTTTCATTGTAGTCAATCCCTTCAACTTGGGAAAAACCTTTGGCAACTAACCTTGCCTTAAGTCTTTCAACACTTCCATCTGATGCATGCTTAGTTCTGTAGACCCATTTACATCTGACAAGTTTTCTTCCTTTTGGAAGAGGTACAAGATCCCAAGTATCGTTCGTCATTAAGGAATGATATTCTTCATCCATGGCTGCATCCCAATCTGGATTCCCTGAAGCTTATGCAAAAGTTTCTAGATCATGATTCTCGGAAACTTGAGCCAAAAGAGAAGAGGCTCGCTGAAACTGAGAACGTGTTCGACGTTGATCTCTAGGATCACCAGCTGCTTCACATGTTGAACGGACCCATCGAGGAAGCACTTGTGCTGGTGCAACTAGAGGAAAATGAGCAGGCGGAGGTGGATTTTCATCCTCACTGTCATCATCAGAAACTGGAGTTGGAAACCTGTCAAGGAAGTTGGAAGAAGAAGAAGAAGTCACAAACGCCGAATCAGGCTCGCAGGCCAAAGATGGCACAATCACCAAGTTAGGCTCGCAGGCCATGATATTTTCATCAAATTTAACATCTCTTCTAATGATTATATCATGAGAATGTGGTTGAAGAAGTCTATAACCTTTTACATCTTCAGAATATCCAACAAATATGCACGTTTCACTTTTAGGCTGCAATGCTTTCCGTTTTTCATCCGGAATGTGAGCCCATGCTTCACTACCAAACACACGGAAGTGACTTACATCAGGTTTAGTTTTACTCCATGCTTCTTCCGGTGTTATACCTTGTAATGCTTTAGTGGGGGTGCAATTAACTATGTAATTTGCACAATTAATGGCTTCATCCCAAAATTGAAGACTTAGTCCATTAGATTGGATCATACAATTAGCCATTTCTTTTAAAGTGCGGTTCTTCCGCTTAGCTACACCATTTTGTTGTGGTGTATATGGAACAGTGTGCTGTTGTTGGATGCCTTGTTCAGTGCATAAAGTAGTGAACTGTTTGTTAACATATTCTCCTCCATTGTCAGATCTTAACTTAATAATTTGATGACCAGATTGTTTTTCAACAAGGGCCTTGTAGGCCAAGAACATGTTAAATACTTCGCTCTTAAGTTTTAGGAAATAAACCCAACTGTGTCTGGTGTAATCATCAATGAAAGTTAAGAAATATTTGAAACCAGAAAAGGAAGCAGATGGAAGAGGACCACACAAGTCACTATGCACAAGCTCCAAGGGAACCGAGGTGTTCCAAGAGGTACGTTTTTCAAAACTGTCTCGATGATGTTTTCCGAGTACACAACCGGAGCAAACACCATCTCTGCAAGATACCATCGAAAGACCTGTCACCACATTTTTTGTACATAGTTGTTGCAATGAGCGATAATTTAAGTGACCAAATCGCTCATGCCAAAGTTTGCTCAAGTTATCACTATGAGCAACAAAAACTGAAGGGAAAGGTGATGACCCAAAGTTGTTAAACTTGTACAAACTGGTAATATCATCAACAATTCAGGTAGCTAGGATCTGTTGAGGATCTTTAAAATCCTTGATTACAACTTGGTGAGGTGTAAAGGTCACAGTTTTACCTTCACCAGAATGAGTGATCTGATAGACTGATAACAAATTGCAGGAAATTCTTGGAACACATAGTACATCACTAAAATGACCATTATCTACTGGAACTGTTCCAGCTCCTACAACACTTAGAGATCTATCATCACCAACAAATATTTGTTTGGTGTTACATTCATGCATAGTAGAAAAGATGGCTTGATCATTAGCCATATGATAAGATGCTCCAGAATCAATGAGCCATTCATTTGAAGTAGAAGAAGAAGATGCATTATAAGAATAACCAGAAGCACAAAGTGCATGTCCATGAGAGGCAAATTCTGAAGGCGAATCTAGGCTGATGTGGTGCTTCTTCATTGCTGCTTCCAAGGCTGCCATCTTCTTGAAACACTTATATTCATCATGATTATCTTTCCCGCAATAGTTGCAATGACGCTCAGTCTTCTTGCCTTTTGGCTTAGATCCTTTGTCATTTTTTAAAGAAGGAGCTGACCGAGAGGGTTTTGGACCCTTGTTTGACTTATTATTGCGAAAATTTTGTTTCTTGGGAGGCTTGGACTTTTCTTTCTGTTGGGACAATAAGGCTTTCCTAGATGTATCTACATTGTTGATTATTCCAAGATGAATGAGTTTATCTTGTTCCCTAATCAAGGAATCACAAAAGGATTGAAGACTAGGCTCTTGATAGCTAGCTGCATTCAAGGATGCTTTCATGGAGTAAAATGTAGATACAAAAACAGAATATGCAGGTCCAAGTTTGGAAAGAATATGATAAATGCATTGTTTGTCTTCCCTCTCAATCTTACATTCTGCACATAAGAGCTTAAGAGTTTTGTACTTAGATAAATAATCTTGAATGCATGAAAAGTCACTTGGATTTAAAGAAATCAACTCATTTTCGAGTTGGTGACCTCGAATTTCATTGTGTTTACCAAACACAAATTCCAACTTGTCCCAAGAAGCATTAGGTTCATCAATTCCAGATATGTGGAATCACAAATCAGTAGAGATTGACCTCTCAATCAATCCACGAGCTTCATCACATCTATTTGCCCATTTTATTTTCTTATCATCATCAGTGGGTTCTTTTTCTTTCCCTGTTGTAATTCTGAAAAGTCCCCTACTTCGTAGGACATCCTCCATACGATATTTCCATGAGAAATAGTTGGAACTGTTAAGTAGAATATCACAAGGGGCGGCCATATTTGTAATTTAATGGCTGTAAAAGCAGAAACCAATAGTCTGGATGTGAAGAGCTCAAAAAAATATGCGGTTTCAAAAAAAATGGCACTGAAAACTGACTCTGTATGATGAAGTTATGCTTGAACAAAGAAACTGTTGAAGATGTCCCCAATAGTGACATGGCAGCTAGAGAATGTCCAGCTAAAAAAGAACCCCCCTCTTCCCAAGATGAACCTTTTGACAATCACTTTACAAGAAAGTTGCTTTAAGTGAACCACTTTTGTAAAATAAGTGATTTCACTTTTACAATGATATTACTTTTAAATAGTACAACAAAAAAAAACTTAAGTGACTCACTTGTATTTTTATTTTTTATTATTTAAGTGAGATGCACTTTTTTAAAAGTAACTTCCTAAGACTTGAACTCAAGACCTATTAAGGAATAAAACAACTTTGAACCAAGTGAGCACTTCTTTTTTTTTTTTTTACTCTTCTTGCTCGGTTTGCGTGCTTGCCATTTTTCCTGCAAAACAAACCACAAATCGAAACAAAAAAAAAACTTTTCCACAGTTGTGGACTTAGATCTTGTTAGCTTGCCCGGAAAGTCTACGTTTTCTCTCTGTTTCTGATTTTCCGAGATCGCGCAAGGTGCACGGCAAAGAGCATACGCAGCCAAAAAAAACCCTTTCCCTTTCTGTTTCTAATTTGCTAAGATCGCTCAAGGTGCACGACAAAGAGCATACGCAAACGGGAAAGCAACAATCCGAACCCAAAAAAATCTAACAGTAAAAAAAGATGAAATATGAGATTTTTTCTTTTTAAAAAACGAAATAAAAAAAAATGCGTCACTGTAACATTATACCTTCAGATCTGATGAAATATGCGTTTCTGGAGCAACCGGGAACCATTTTCGATCAAACAAAAACTATTTCCCAATGGAAACGACGCTCCATACGCAATGGAACACCTCCCACATCCCATAAATGCACAGAAATACCAGAACTATAAACCCTTTCGAGTTTTAGCAACAGCAGTTCAAGATCTAGATCATAACCGGAAGCAGCACTTCATAAAAGCTCTGATACCATGTTCGGGTACACAGGGTACTACCAAAGGACCGAACACCAAGAGCAACCACTTCACACAAACAGATCACATATCAACACACCGATGTTTTGACGTGGTTTAAACCCTCTTGAGGGAAACACTCCATGGCCCCGGCCAAATAGCTTCTACGGGACAATTTATTATGCAAAGAAAGAAAGTTACAAATGAGCTTCTCATAATCGATCAACTAAACAATGACCCTCCATGCTCTTTAAATAGAGATCATGGACCAATCGGATGTTAAGCCACAGATCAAGGTTAGGTTTGATCTAAGAGAAGTTGAGCCGTTGGATCACTCTATGTCGGAAACATATCGTGACCGTCGGATTAAGTATTTACAAATGCATACTAATGCATACTAAAGAAACACACTATCCCTAACGGATATATTACACAAGTTGATCTTAACTAACTCCTAAGTGTCTAAATATCCTAACACTCTGTCTACCAAGGAGTGAATACATTTTCTGAGGTCCTAGCTAGGACCAAGAGCATAGATGAGCAACATCAGATTATGCAATATCAGAGAGAAATTAAAGCTAAAGTCTTGAGCTACAGAACGATGGAGATTAATCTACTTGAGCAAATGAGAAAGGATATAGAAGAAAAGGAGAACCAGCAAGCTAATGCCCCTATAATTCTTACTTATCCAGATGGGAATAAAGGTAAAGCCCCCATGGAGAATCCTCCTAAGGTAAAAACAGCTGAACAGGTCAAAGTCTTGTTGCAGACCTCTCGTCATTTGAAGCAGGAGTTAGCACAGTTGACTTCAGTATTGGATACTCAAACAATCGAACCTCCTTAGATTACTGTGGATATTCAAGTGACTGCTGCAGCTGCATAGGTATGTGATGATCTAACAATAGCTGAGGCCAACCCAGCTAAGAGAAGGAAAATGTTGATCCCTACATCACAGGTTCCCACTGTTGATATCATTGACAATGATGTTGATTATGAAGCACATCACCTAGTATCTGTAATTGTAGAAGTGCCTCAAGAAGTGACTGAAGATTCACAAGCAGCTACAGATTTGTTAGAAACTATTGAGATGGATCACTCTTTTTCTAACCAATAGGTATTGGAGGTTACTGCTGCCCCTGACATTACAACCTCATCACTTTTGTTGTCATCTATTCAAGATCTTTCTGATTTGTCTCCAGGGGTGATGCCACCATTTTCCATATCACAACGTTTTCATACTTTGACTTCCAGAGCCACTCCATTTTCATACAACTCGGTTCCTTTTTCCATTCCCCCATCTATTATTGCAGAGGTCCAGTATTCGACTGTCCCTCAGCAATTACCCATATCCACTTTATCATCATCCACCATTGATGAGCCATCCACAATACTTTCTTCATCATCACCTGCTAAGGATGATCATGTTCCACTTTCTGAATCCTTCACTTCAATCCCTTCTCCAACCCATGTTCCATCAGTTCCTCAGATTATCTCTACCCCTTTGAATATTCCTCAAGTTACCATGTCTATACCTAGTCCCATTTTCATTCAAACACCTTCATTAATTTAAACAAAGAATGTTATTTCTATTTCTTCGGAAATAAGAACTGAATATGAAGATGATGTTGTAGTCCCTCTTGGACATTATTTCTACAATAAAGAAAATAAAGCAGTGATCAAAAGGGGTAAGAAGAGAAGCAGGGATCAAGGTTGATTAGAAGTATGGTCTCAGCAAAAAAATGACCCCCAGACAGGAGCAATTGAGACAGCTACAGCCTTGGGGGCATTTGCTAGTGCAAACCTTGATTCAGTCCAGGTACCAAATAAGGAGATTGATCAAAAGAAGGAAGAATTGGAAAGGATTGAAGAAGAGTTAGTAAAGACCAAGGAAGAACATGAGATATATGTTGTTGATCTCAAGAGGATATGGGGAGTGTAATGTCCCTTGTTAGGAATTTTATTAAAATTGGAATTTTTCACTTTTTTTCCCTAGTTCGACCTTTGACTAGTTTTGATCTCTAGGTCCCAAATTTGCCCCAAATGATCCCAAATATTTTGAGAAGGTATATGAATGATATTAGAACATAAATATGTGTTTCAGGGATTCCTTTGGACCTTTAAAATACTTCTGCAAATCCTCTTTCAATTCTAATCAATGTAGGTAACTTTACTAGTGATTTTCCTTTGACTAGTATTGGTCTCTAGGTCTCAAATTGACTCCAAAAGCCTTCAAATATTCAAGGAAGGTGTATGGATGATATTAGAACTTTAATATGATTTTTATGGATGACATATGTCCACCAAAATACCTCTTCAAACTCTCTTAAGATTCTGGACCAATTATGCAATTTTACTAGTAATTTGGGGTTCAAATCCCCCTGGGGTAAGTACTGAAAATGGCTTCCCAAATGCCTCCAAACCCACTCAAATTTATGAAAAGAGGTATGTAATATGTTAATTATTTTATTCAAGTCTCATATGCACCATTAATGGATTATTACAACTATTCTCACCCTCTCCCATTCAACTGCAAAAATCCCCAATTCGACCCTTGGGGAAATGGCACTATTTCACCTCCCAATACAACTAAACTAAGTAAAAATGCTTCAAATGCTCAAGTACAGTACATGAAACTTGTAGAAGACATCCATGGCAGTATATTGATCACAAATATATCAGAGAATCATCCATTCATTCGAAATCATCATCAATACATTGGCTCACAACAAGGTAGTGGGGAAATGACATTGTTCTTCCATTAAAAATGTGATTTATACATTTCTACTTGGAATTTCGACCTAAAAATTTTTGGAGATGAAGAAAAAAGTATTTTATTCATATTACCAAAGTAATGGGGCATTAAAATCTTCCCCAAAGAGTACAATATCTCACCAAAAACGCCCTCCCTCAAGGATCAAGAATATGCCATCAAAACTGGAAATGGTTGAAGGAGTGAGCTGCAATAGCAGAAACCATGAGCTGCCCTGTAGCTTACACCTACAAATAAAGAATCCATTAAATCTCCAAATGAAAGGTCTAAATGGCCTTTCTAATTACCAACTTGGATGGGAATCTTTCACCCTCGAAATTGGCTAAGGCAAGAAACTAGTAATCCACTAGCTCTCCCTCTTCACAAATGCAATTGCAAATTCTACAAATGATCAAAAGATACTTTCATTCTTTGTTATTGATATTTATAAACTTCTAATGTCCTCCATGGGTCGAATTCCTTCCAAGAGACTCATGCCAACTCATGTTGGGAAGAGATTCCAAAGAACGCCACTTGTACAACAATTCCTAGTCTCCCACTTCCACCAAATCACATGTGGAAGCATCTTAGCTTCCCTAACACCCTTGAGCGCCCTGTTGGAGTCTATTTTTAGCCCTAACATGTCATATATGTCATATGTCAGCCTTCAGGTCTGATTTGTGTCATAGGTGTCATAGCATCTTCATCATTGTTGTCATAGAGCTAGGGAATCTAGCCCAAGTGTCTCACTAGCTCCAAATTGTCTCTTCCTCTTCCATGGGAGTTACTCTTCCTCTATATTTCGACCTTGGATGAGTCATGCAATGAATAATACCTTTTGGACTCCCCCAAGTATGTTACCATTCACCTTGAATTCGAATTGGTGAGAGAATGATGCCAAGTGTAGTGGGGAAATCTAGCCATATGTGGGTCCCACTTCCTCCATGTGTCTTCATGATGAAATGCCACTTTGATTTTCACTTGTATATATTTATTTAGATCCTTTATTAAATCTTTATGCCCTTCTAATGTTCAAACATCATTTATTGTCCCCATTATTCCAAATCCCAAAGCTTCCACCCCAAACCTAGGAAACTAGTAATTTTCCTCCTTGGCAATTATTTGACCTTTAGCATCAATTTGACAAACTCTAATGAATAGGGCCAATGTGATTAGGCCATTGTGACCCAATACCAAATTTGGGACATGAAAAATCCTCCCTTCCCAATATTGCTTGTCCTGAAGCAATTTTAAACGTGGGTGTTGAAGAACCTGCTTTCTGTATAATTCTTTGAAGTTGCCATTGAATTGCCCAACCTTGAGTCTTTGAGTTTCCATGAAGATTTTAGAGAGGAACCACCATACTTACTGCTGCACTACTCTGATTAAAATCACTTTATTAAGTGGGGAATCCATCTCCCATACTGCTTGCTACCCTAAAAAATATGAAACCAATGAGATAAAAATTATTCCAGGGTCTCATTGCTTGTATTGCACCCCAATAATTAAGAGTGCCCTCCAACCCACACCATTAGTTAAGAGGATTCATCGATCCCATTTTCTTGTATGCATCCTTCCAAACATCATGAGTACCAAATATATATCATCAAAGTACATAACAACATAATGAAAATGTACATCAAGGATATGCTTCATCAAAGAGTCATGAAAGTGCTTATACCTCCAAGCAAGTAGACCACCATTTTCCAAGTGCATACAAGATTCAAGTGACCAATCAAATCTGCTCCAATGACATAGGTGAGGATTCCATGTCCTATAATTTTTCTCCAAAAGGATGTGATATGAATCAAAATATTCAACCATGTATTCTTTCATCCAACAAGTGAATGAAGAATCTCCACTAAAATCTGAACCAAATAATGAGCAGAAAAAACAAGGAGACTTCAAATGACTCAGAGAAGTCTCACCCATACATCCATGAATGTGAGAATCATAAAAATATAACAAAGTCTGTGGCTTCCAACAAAAATGTTCTCCAATCATAAATCTATTCTCCCAAGTGTTGGATGAACTTCCTCCAACATCAAATGAATCAAGTGTTGAGCAAGAAAAACCATGAGTCTTCAAGTGACTCAAATGCATATCATAGGTGCATCCATGTAGATTTGCATCATCATAAAGTAACAAATAATGTTGCTTCAAATGTGAATAAGAATGTGCTCCAACCATGTCATCATAAAAGGTAAATCTAGGAGTTCCATACTCCTCATGTGGCACCATCAAAAAGAACCCTTTCACCCATACTTCATTGAGACTAATACTGCAAAACATGGAATTGTAGGATGTAGGAGAATGAACTAACTCACCCAAATGATCAAAAAGTGCAGAATTTTCATCATGGAAAGGATCCATGTGGGTAGTATCATGTAGCTCCTTCAAAAGTGGGAAACCTTTGTCATAGATTGGTTCCAATGTAGAGAAATCATGATCTTCTTTAAAAATTGCATAACCTTCATCAAGAGACAATTCAAGTTCCTCTTCCACCACATCAAGTGTTTGGATCTCTTCAAGTTCATCTTCAAACACATTAAGCATATTCAAATTCCCACATTTCTCATGATCCACCATGTCATGAGAATCCTCCAAATAATCTACCATTTGATAATATTTGATGTGGCACATTGCTCTTTGAATCTTTTCCATGTCTTCAAGGAAGGATGATTCCTCCAATGAAGTAGCTCTCCAACAAGAATTTGACACCAATGCTTGAGTGTCATGGAGAATGCTAAGGAACTCTTGGATCTTCTTTTCATTCATCTTTAAGGACCCTTCAAGAAAATGAGGCTCTTGCAAATGAACCTCCTCATCTTCTTCATTTTTTCTTGGACCAACTTCATGAAGCTCAAGTGGTGATGGGGAAGTTGATCTTGGTTCTTCTTCAACTACTACAAGGTTTTCATTATCATGCTGAATGAAACTTGTACTTGTAGAAACACTTTGAAAAGTGATCTCTATGTCACCAACATAGAGGTGTGAGCACCCATCAGTAGGTACTCCTTCATAGTTTAAGCATCCATCAGTAGATGCTCTTTGGTTCATGTCTAAGCTAGAAGGTGTCTCGAAATGATCTTCCATATTTTCAATAGAATCTTCTTCATGCTCTTGTGATGTCTCTTCCTTTTGCTCCTTAAAGAAATATGATGCATTTTGTCCCTTGTTTTCCTTAGGATCAGTATATTTGGAATCTCTTCTTGAATAAATCTCAAAAGCTCTCCTCAAGGAGGACATCATTTCATGCACACATATATGATACTTGCTCCAAGGGTTTTTACAAGAAGGGCATAAACCTTTCTTCACTAACTCCACATCTTCATTTTTGGACCTATTTTCAAAAACATGTTCAGCATAGTACTCAAAAGACATGGCATTTTGTGTATTTTTGCTCGAAGCAAGATATTCTTGATATTGTTGGGGCAAGGTTTTATATTTTTCTCTCCATCTTTGGAACTCGCTCATAGAATTATCCTTGGTTGGTGTGACACACTCATATTCATCAGATCTAAATTCATAAGAATAATCTTCATTTATTCTAAAATTGTAAGAAGTGTTGCATGATGGCACCTCTTTCTCGTACCATTCACATTCTGCTTCATATTGCTCATAAGCATCTGCATATTCCTCATAAGAATTGTACTCATAGGATTCATCATAATAGTAAAACATAGCTGCCAATTATTCTTGAATGTATGTACCTAATCCATAGGTTCAAGGACCATGCTCCGATACCACTGTAATGTCCCTTATTAGGAATTTTATTAAAATTGGAATTTTCCACTTTTTTTTCCTAGTTCGACCTTTGACTAGTTTTGATCTCTAGGTCCCAAATTTGCCCCAAATGATCCCAAATATTCTAAGAAGGTATATGAATGATATTTGAGCATAAATATGTGTTTCAGGGATTCCTTTGGACCTTTAAAATACTTCTGCAAATCCTCTTTCAATTCTAATCAATGGAGGTAACTTTACTAGTGATTTTCCTTTGACTAGTATTGGTCTCTAGGTCTCAAATTGACTCCAAAAGCCTTCAAATCTTCAAGGAAGGTGTATGAATGATATTAGAACTTGAATATGATGTTTATGGATGAAATATGTCCACCAAAAGACCTCTTCAAACTCTCTTAATATTCTGGACCAATTATGCAATTTTACTAGTAATTTGGGGTTCAAATCCCCCTGGGGTAAGTACTGAAAATGGCTTCCCAAATGCCTCCAAACCCACTCAAATTTATGAACAGAGGTATTTAATGTGTTAATTATTTTATTCAAGTCTCATATGCACCATTAATGGATTATTACAACTGTTCTCACCCTCTCCCATTCAACTGCAAAAATCCTCAATTCGACCCTTGGGGAAATGACACTATTTCACCTCCCAATACAACTAAACTGAGTAAAAATGCTTCAAATGCTCAAGTACAGTACATGAAACTTGTAGAATACATCCATTGCAGTATATTGATCACAAATATATCATAGAATCATCCATTCATTTGAAATCATCATCAATACATTGGCTCACAACAAGGTAGTGGGGAAATGACATTGTTCTTCCATTAAAAATGTGATTTATACATTTCTACTTGGAATTTCGACCTGAAAATTTTTGGAGATGAAGAACAGAGTATTTTATTCATATTAAAAAATAAATGGGGCATTAAAATCTTCCCCAAAGAGTACAATAGCTCACCAAAAATGCCCTCCCTCAAGGATCAAGAATATGCCATCAAAACTAGAAATGGTTGAAGGAGTGAGATACAATAGAAGAAACCATGAGATTCCCTGTTTCTTACACCTGCAAATAAAGACTCCATTAAAGCTCCAAATGAAAGTTCTGAATGTCCTTTCCAATTACCAACTTGGATGGGAATCTTTAACCCTCGAAATTGGCTAAGGCAAGAAACTAGTAATCCACTAGCTCTCCCTCTTCACAAATGCAATTGCAAATTTTACAAATGATCAAAAGCTGCTTTCATTCTTTGTTATTGACATTTATAAACTTCTAATGTCCTCCATGGGTCGAATTCCTTCCAAGAGACTCATGCCAACTCATGTTGGGAAAAGATTCCAAAGAACGCCACTTGTACAACAATTTCTAGTCTCCCACTTCCATCAAATCACATGTGGAAGCATTTTAGCTGCCCTAACACCCTTGAACACCCTCTTGGAGTCTATTTTTATCCCTGAAATGTCATATATGTCATATTTCAACCTTCAGGTCTGATTTGTGTCATAGGTGTCATAGCATCTTCATCATTGTTGTCATAGAGCTAGGGAATCTAGCCCAAGTGTCTCACTAGCTCCAAATTGCCTCTTCCTCTTCCATGGAGTTACTCTTCCTCTATATTTCGACCTTGGATGAGTCATGCAATGAATAATACCTTTTGGACTACCCCAAGTATGTTACCATTCACCTTGAATTCAAATTGGTGAAAGAATGATGCCAAGTGTAGTGGGGAAATCTAGCCATATGTGGATCCCACTTCCTCCATGTGTCTTCATGATGAAATGCCACTTTGATTTTCACTTGTATATATTTATTTAGCTCCTTTATTAAATATTTATGCCCTTCTAATGTTCACACATTATTTATTATCCCCATTATTCCAAATCCCAAAGCTTCCACCCCAAACCTAGAAAACTAGTAATTTTCCTCCTTGGCAATTATTTGACCTTTAGCATCAATTTGACAAACTCTAATGAATAGGGCCAATGTGATTAGGCCATTGTGACCCAATAACAAATTTGGGACATAAAAGGAAGATAGGTTAGAGGATTTGGAGCGAAGCAATACCTCTCTTCAGGCTGAACTTCATAATGTACAAGTTGAGAATTCTGCAAATACACAGAGGATAGCTATCCTGGAAAAGCAATGTGAGGATGCAACTGCAAGTGCAGCTTCTTCTGGTTTCTCTAAGTTCCCAGGAATTTAAGGATTTGGCCCTTTAGGTCAATGAAGAGCATCATAAATTACTGGAGAATTTATTTTACACCCTGGATGAGATCAGGGAAACTCATATGACCTCTGGTAATATGTATGGTGGCCTTAAAGAGCAGAAATCCAAAAGGTTGCAAGATTCTCAGGAAATTCAAAACATTGGTGAGTGGAAGAGGTATATCAAGAACATACCAGAAGACATCCCCATTCTTAATAGTTTTCAGTTCAAGAAAATCAGAGCTGCATTGAATACTTGGCTTGATCTTAATGAATCAGTTGAAGACATTCTTAAGAAAGCACAGGCTATGTGTAGCAGGCGATGGTATGCAGCAGATAACATCATGGAATTGCTACAGTTCTCAGCTTTGGAGCTCATTGAAGATGCTTTCCCACCTAAGTTGATGGTTGAGCAAGTCGAACGCAGGTGCGAGGAAGCCAAGCAGATAATTCAACACATTGAGGAGGTTAAGATTGATGATGTGGATCGATTAATTAGGAAATCAGTCACCATGGAAGGAAAAATCCACATTTTCATTTGTATTTGGCATAAGTTCGCTAAAAATGAAATGGAAACATTCGTATGTAATGCCCGGCTGGGGCTTGAGTCAACTAACTATCCGAATTTGGATGAGTTGTTAGAGATTTGGAACAAATGGCAAGTTTTTCTAGGCCATTAGTTTAGTTTTGATTTTGTAATCCCGGTTTGTGGGAGTTTACTCTTTGTATCATTTTGTGAACTCTTATTTAAAGAGGTGATCTCTCTTAGAGAGGGATGATGGAATTTGGAGAAAACCAGCAGGAGAGACTGGAGATGCCCTGTTTTGATACAAGCTTGTAATTTCTTACAGATTGTCATTAAATACAGTAAAGTTATTCCCAGATTTTATTTTGTCTATTGATCAAGTTTATTTAATGAATGTTGATTTTACTCCAGATTTCTTATGTAATGTTGTTTAAATCTTTTGCAATTTATTAAGCACAGTGATCTATAGTTCTGGTTTATATCTGCTAATGATCTGTGTCTTCATGAAGTTTTAAGAGAGTTTATTCAATTAAAACTTTTATCGATTTCTACAAATGTTTTCTTCAGAAAATTATAATTGATGTTAATTTTTCAATTAATATATCAGTTATAGGTCAAATATTGAATGCATATAACCCTCAATTTACCATTGGTTAATTTTAATTGATTAAATTGTAACTTGAGCAGTTAAGTCATTGATCTCTTTCACATTTCTCTTTAATTGATGAATGTGCTTATCTATTTCCATATCAAGATGAACTGCACTTATCTCAAGACACTTTCTTAGAGTAGATCTAACTTAGTTTATATTCTTTTAAGTAGATTTGTGTTTATAGATTTTTCACACTTTGTTTTTCTTTAAAGGAAAATTGATCCCTAGGATCAAAACTCACCAACTCATAGAGTGCCAACAGAGGTCGAATATCCGTGGGATATTACTATACCAAACATGATGGGGATAGAACCGTCCTTGCGTAGGATATTTTGAAGCCTTTCAATCTAGGTTTTCCCCCTCTGTTGGGAGCCTTGGAACCCATTCCAGCACCTTGCACTTACCCTACACACCCGATGCCTCAACAATGTCCTACACAAGCATCGACCACTTGGTCGATGAATGGGATTGGGAAGGTGCCTTCTGAACATGCTTAATTCAAATCTCTATAATCAGTACATACACAAATGGTGCCTTGTTTATGGTTAATGGGGACGGGGTTGGATACCCAAGACAACTCTTGGAATAATGATTTGTAAGGACAAACTTATTACTGGAAAAAAGGATCTGAGTGAGATGTTTTCTATGAAAGTGGGAGTGACAAAAATATCCACTTGAATGGTAGGTGAAATGTTGGCCATGTTTCCCTTTCAAAAGAATAAGGGGCATATATAATATTTTTGAACCAAACGACGTGGTTGGGATAGATAAAATCCTTGGTTTCGATGGCCTATTGATCAGTCACCTTGGTAGTGGATCGGTTTCAAGGAAATAAGTAGGAATGATTATGTAAATCGTCCCACAGTGTCTTAGCAAAAGTCATGGCTTCCAAGATGTCTCCATTTGAGTGAAAAAGGAAAACAAGGAAGTAATTTGGAATAATGGTATGAATCTGATAAGGTTTGAAGTGTAATTGTTTGCAATAGGATCATTGTGAAAAGGTGTCATGTCAATCACGTAGTATGAGCACATGTATTCAATGATCGTGTTTGATGATGAATGATGCATCTGAATGGCTAATGCTAGGGTACTTATTGGTGATGTACCGGTGATGATTCTGGTCGATAATGACAATTGGTAATTAGTCACAGAAGTGATGGTTGATGATATGTAAAACATGTCAACATGTCCAATTGTATTGTGTGACGAAGGAAAATTCACCTCTTGAGGCAAGACCTGCAGGGTTTCCATGGGAGAAGAAATGCAGTGTGGTTTCCCTAATTGTTGAAGGTGCACTACTCGTTATTCATGCAAGATGGGGCATCGGAATGAGTAATGTGTCAATAACCTCAACGAAAACATGGGAAAATGGATTGTCCAATAATCAACATATGAGCAGGAAACTAGGTGGTTCTAGTAGAATGAATTGTGGTCATATCTAGAGGTAGTATATGAGCACTGTGTGGACATATTGAAAATTGAAGGGAGGGATACATCTTCTCATAAATTGATACGAAGTTAATGGTGACAGATCTAATGGGAAGTATCTATGGTTTTACGAATAGTATCAAGAGTGTCTTGGAAACTAGGGAGATCTGGTAAATGATGTGTATAATGACCAAACTAAGAATAGATAGTGCACAGATGGTTTGTGCTCAGTGTTTTGTTCTTTTTTTTAGAGGCTCTTCTTTTGGAGCAAATATTATTCCCACTACGGGTGATTTTGAGGATGTGTTTGTAGGTGTGGATAGTAGGTTTCTAAGTTGAGGAAATGTTGGGCATAGGTTTGTGGGATGTCCTATTGTGTCACACAAGGAACATGGTTGGGGAACTCGTGCAGGTGGCTTACTGGGTGAGCTATGAATTTTGTCACTTTCTTCACAGGGGGATTGATACCCCTAGCTGTGGACTTGATGGGGACTAATGGTGGTGCCATGGTTAGCGCTATCAGCGATATAATATCTGATGAGGTGTTGACCAATGTGATTGGCGTAAAATTTATATGTGCATATGGTTTTGGGGTCACCTCCAGGAATGGGGGGTTTAAAATACCAAATGGGGATCCTGAGTGTGAGTCCAGGTAAAAGTGATGGTGGCCATAACTAGATTTCCTTGTATGCCTAGGGGGGAATAGAAATGGTACTTCAACAACTAGCGTCGCCAATGGATGGAGGTGAATGGTTCCTTCTTCAACGATTGACACCTTTTAATGAGGGGGCAGAATGGTGCTCTCAGCTTCAATATGGATCTCAACAATTGGGGAGGACGTGGAAGTGGTAATATATAAATATGGTTGATCTATAGAGGAGAAAATGGTGCACCTGAGGTCGTCCATGGATGATTGTATGACTAGTGGAGGTAGAGTATATGCCCCCAACAGGGAGGATTGTTTCTAGATGCTTGGTCCTATATCGTTAAGAGATGGGGGGTACCTTGAGCCAATGATAACCAAAATGTTATATGAGTTGGTCGTGGGGTTCTTCTCATAGTATATAAAATGGTCAAGGGTGACACTTTCCCGTTGTGGGGGGGACATCATGACATGGAAAACTGATTAGGCCACTGCCTTCATGGCATTCATGTAACTATGTCCCAAGAGGATGTTATATTCCAATTTAGTGTCAATGACTTCAACATCCAGCAATACCATCTTTCCCCCTAGTTCAATAGGGATGGTCTAGTAGATGCCTGGTGGTTTTGAATGACTACCATCATAGGACTAGAGGGTGATAGAAGAAGGGACAAGATCTGGGGATCCCGATCATTTTCAAATGTTTGTGGACATGATGCAGGTGGATGCACCTTCATCGATGATGCATCAATGAATGATGATGCTTTTCTATTGTGACAAGTATTTGGAAGGTGACTTATGATGGCATTTGAGGTTCACCACTATTAAGTTCAAAAATTATGAGGTGTGAATTCGAAGGATTGATGGCACCTAATGACATGAGTAGAGCCTTCTCTTGAGAAGGATGAGACTAAAGAACCTCAAGTGTGTACATGGCAGTAGGGGACTACGAAAAATCATCTGCAATGCTATAATTATGTGTCACTCTCATATGAGGATTACGAGTGATACATCATAGAGGTGGCTTTGGCATCCTAGGGATAGGGATGCTACTAGGACATGGAATCTGTAAGGATCTGCTGGTGGAAGTTGGGGAATCCTCTCGCTATGTGGGTAGGTTTTTTGGGGTTTCATAAGCTTGTTTACAAGTTTGAAGATGAATGTCTACAATATTCATGTAGATATTTTGGTAGGAACCCCTTGTCACTAGAGAAGGGTTAGATTGTGGCCAAGCCTCTTCCTGGTGATAAACACCTCCTTGATTGGTGAAGGGTGTTGTAACACAACTGATTGGGGAGCAATGCTAGTGTTACCTTAGGGGATTTGCGTACTTGTCTACTTCCAGGCCTCAAACATCCATTGACATTCTGGGATCAATGAACAATCGTGAGTGTAATGGCCATACTCACCACACATAGCACAAGAAAATTTAGTGATATATTTTTTTATTCTTCCCTTGCACTTGTGGGTTGGTAGTGCTAGTGTTCTAGTTTTTTTTGTGGCATTACAATTAGGCTATTTAGGGGTTGACCCCTTGCCCTGGTGTCTAGTTATGTTGTTTGTGTTTTCCTTTCTTCTTCCCCTGATTTTTTGGATTAAGGGGGTTTGTTGCGTTCAATTATTCAAACTATTTAACTTGTTGAATGGGGGGACATTGAACAAAATTTACCTTGGCATGGGTCATAGGGTGAGAACTAGGGAGTCCAGGAAATGGAAATTATGGGTTTTGTAGGGGCATGGATCAATCCATAAGGACTACGTGTCCCATATGAATTCAATGTAGATGCCTAAGGTTCCATAGGGTGGGGATGCATAGAAAATGGTTGTGACCCCGTGTTAGGGAAAATCAATGTGTATCATCCATACGCCAATGGTCCAAAAGGAAGATTGGTTCCTCTTTTAGGAATATTGATAGTTGGGGATGGGGGACCACCTTGTGATACATTAGGTGAAAAGGACCCATATGGGGCAGGGGTATTCCACTAATGAGAAACTATTCCAATGATCTCTTCGACAGTATGTGATTTGTCAAGGTTTTCTTGATTAGGTGACTAATGACAAGGGAAATTGGGTATGATTGTATATAGATACCATGACTGGGCATATATTAAATTGAAATGTTGGGATTTATGGATGGCCTCATCTTCATTTTTTGGCATGGTGGTTGTAACATATTTGGAAATCATGGGTAGGACAGACTTAAGGACCCAATCCAATAAGAATTTGAGTGGATTTTGATTTTATACAATGTGCACCACCAACACCATTCATGAATGTGGATGGCAATGTGCATAGTGTGTTCTGTTGAAATTCTAAAAGAATCTCCAAGCCAAGGTCATGGCGAACCAAGAGTTGAAAATAGGTCTAGAAAATAGTCATTGTGGACTAGAAGGTGGCATGAGTGACCCTAGGAGATTGGCATAACATTTAGGTGATGTTCTTGTGAGATTCCTATGAAAAATCCTAAGACGAACGATGCATTCCACTATGTTGTCAAACGAGCATCACGGGTGAAATGACATCATATGATTGGTTGAGTCATCCCCTTATTTGCATTCAAACTTTGGGATGTCTAAGCATAACTTAATAGACATGTTAGGCCATTTTGGGTCATGTAGGATGGGGTCATTAATGAGATTATATAAATCAAGGATATTTAAACTAACCTTAAATGATAAATTGGTTTGAGTAGGCCATGTCATTGTGTGAAGCAAGGGGATTTATTTGCTTGAAGTGGGAGGGCTTGCAATTGGTGCATGGGGGGGATTGTTGATCAAGGTATATCCAAGCACAACATATATGATCATTATCGCACATCTGTGCAGGTTAAGTGGTGGATTCCCACATTGAGGGAAAGGGGGATTTGTAGCATGAACTCCTCATCTGATGAGAGGATGGCTTTGGAGCCTCAAAGAACATCGAGAAGGAGGTAGATCTACTATGATTCCAGATGTGAGGGAAGAATGTGTAGATAGTAACTAGCTAAAATTTGACAAATGCAACAATATGTTGGCACATATAACAGATGCAAAAAGATGTTGCAAGGGTTTCTATCAACAGAGTATAAATGTGGATTTTAAAAATCTATGTTCTCAATTACATAGGGTTCTTTGTAATTTAGAAAAATAATGGTTTGATCCCATCTAACTTACCATCCTTCCTCTCAAAGGAGTAACTGGGCCTTCCAATAGCTCTCTTTTTGAATGGTTATGAACCCACCTAAGAAATTTATTGAAGTTATGAATGAATCAATTATAATGCGGAGTATTATGTCTATGTCCTAGCCAAAACAATCCTATACACGTGCAAATGCATCCCACAAATGCCACCTGATGAAAATCCTATTTTTTGGCCACCAAGATACTCGCATCAAATGTGGATATGAGTTTCAACCGCAAACAGTCAAGTGTCACCTCCACAAAGTGCTAGGTGGCTATTTGATGTGGCAAACAAAAACAACTTGACCTCGTCCTTAGCATCCTTGGGCATTACACCTTCTTATTTGGGATGTTGTTTGGATTCCTATCCCAACAATCCTAACTTAAACTATAGATTTTTTTTTCTGACCTCTTAGTAGAGGAATGTATACTAGTACAAGTCGTGGGTGTATTTTAAAGGGTCAAATTTGATTTAGGTGTGATAAGGGAGGTATTTCAAACCTTTCAATGTTTTTTATTCATGAAGATCACTTTATGGGCGTAAAATGAAGAGAATACTTGAATGATGAGAGTCTTTAGGTCCCTTATTGTGTGCTTGAAGTGAACAAAACATGTGTGATTGACAATGCTTGAAGTAAAATGTTTTGTAAATAACCTATAAGAAGATAAAGCACGAAGATATGAACATGTGTGGTTCATTTACTCCTCTTTAATGATTTATTTAAAGTGCAACTGATTTGCAAAAGTAAACTAAACACAAGCAAAGTGAAAAGGGAGGTATTTCACTATTGTGTTCTTTTCTAATTTGCCAATATTTCTTTATGGGAGCAAGGAAAAGGGCATACTAGAATTCCATGATTTTTTAGGTACCTTGTTTGTGTGAAGAGTGGATTTGATCTAAATTGCTTAAAAGGAAAGAAATATGCAAGCATCTTAGAGTGTAACTATTGCAAGCTAACCCCAAATGCCTAGACTAATAATTCCTTATAACTTAAAAAGCAATGAAGATTTGTGACAATGTACTCTATGCAAGCTAAGAGGTTGTTGGAGACCTCCAAGCTCAATCCCTAGGAAAAAATAAAGTTGCAAAAGGTTAATTTTCCCCCTATTTAAACTAAGTGATTTTTAAATGCCTAAGGAAGTAAAATTAGTTTGTGGTTGATTTTAATTCTTTAATCAGTGTGAACAACCATCTGGACTGCAATTTTCAACCAAATCAAGCTAAAAAACACAAATTAGGATCAACCACGTGGGTGTTTTGCTTCTTAGTCGTAGTGCAGTACAACTCAGGAGTTAACCAATCGTGCAAAAAATCAATCTAAGGAATTTCACTTTTACCATGCACAATAGTGTGGGGAAGAGGTTAGAATTCCAATGTAGGATATCTGTGTGGGTGTGAACAACAAAATTCACATGGTAGTGTGACTATCAAAGAAAAATATGCAACATTTCATGTAGAAAGATGATGGGATCCGCACAGCTTGAGAAATGAGAAAAACTTGTACTTTAACCTACAAAATTCACTAGTTAGGTGTATGAACAACAAGGTTATGATCCTGCAAGAGCCCCAAATTAGAAAAAATACAACCTAAATACATGAAAAACAAGAAAAAAACACAAAGTGGAGTTGACAATCTTGTTGTGAGAAAAATGGCCCGTGTGTGGGAAATTATTTCATCCCTTGCAAGTTGCAGGCAAGGCAACAGGTTAAGAGTGTGGTTAGTAAGTCCAATAAAAAAATTTGAAGCTATAAATAAATAGCAACACATATAATTACTACTTGAAAGATAAAACTTGCATAAATGACATAAAAAAACAAGGAGATGAGCTTCAAACAACTCTTTATGTCCAATAGAAAAGAATAAATACAGTGGTGTCATCAAGGAGAATGTTGCTTGCTAATGGTATCCAATAATCCCTTTGGGAGGGTCCTTTGATCTCTCTCAAATTTCTTTCTAACTAACTTGGAATGATGAAGGGAAAAGACTTGCTTCTTCAAGAAGAAGCTAAGTGTGCTCAAAATGCCAACTGATGTTGAGAATGAGGATGAAATATGAATCTCTCAAACTAATTCTTGCAACATAAATTTGCTCTTTATTTATCCTTATGAAATGCATGCTCATGGATTCCTTTAATAGGTCAAATGGTGGTCCATAAACAACTAGTATTCATGTGAATGCTTCTTCTCATGAAGTGGCTTCAAGGTACAAATATGGGGCTATTAAATTCCCAAGCATGTGAAGGAATCTAATTCGAATTCCAAAAATTTTGAATGTGCTACGAAACATTAATGCTCTGCACACAGGTACATCCACATGGGTTTCGATGGATTTGCCACCAAATCTCACATGGGTTTCCTTTGACAAACCCGTGTGATTGACCCAAAGTGTGAATTCTTCATTTATTGATTTGTTTCACAAGTTGATTTGTTGATGAATAAGTCGTATGAGCTTCATGATATATGTCGATGATGTCTTCCTGTGATAATTGTTGAAATGTTGCATGTGTATGAATTTCATGTCATAACAATGGTCTCATGCCATTAGATGTTTTGCTTAGAGATCTGCATGAAAAAATTGAAGGAGTTTGTTCAACAAAGGGAAAAACTTAGAGATTCTATAGTGGAGGGGTACATAGTATACGAGTCATTCTATTGTGCCGGTGAATACATCAAGCAAATAGACAACACACCAGGCACAGTGGTTTGGGACAACCAACGTAATGAAGACAAAAATTAAGGGAAGCTACTCCAAAACAATGGAAAAAGGTGCATCATAAAGAGTAAGTCACTTATATTTTGTCAAAATTTTACATAGTAACTATTTACATAGAACTTCATAATATATAATTGATCTCATACTATTCATTTTGATTTCATAAATACATCAACAAATTGAAAAATTGACACCATCAATAAATTCATTCTTTACAACGCAGAGACAATGCAAACATGGGTCACATTGTATTAAGAGGAGAAGGAAATGGGGAAATGACAAGAAATAATTTAGATGGTTGGATAGTAGAAGCATGGCTTATCCTAATCATTTAAAAGAAAATATGCCAATGATCTAATACCAATAGTTGGGTGGATGACCAAATCAGAGAGAAATATGGTGTGTCCGCTCATTACCCACGTGGTGAAGGGGATGGACTAAACATAAGGGTAGGATGCAACAACTTTGTAATAATATATCTATGTATATTTTTAGCTTTATAATGCACATTTGATTATAAAATATTTTTTATTAATGCTTGAGTTATTAGACATATGAAACTGTCATTTGTCCACATTTTTACAAGTGCATTTCTCCCCTTCTATGTGGGCATATGGACATCATTTTCGCACTAAGGATGTCGATGATGGGCATGTCACGTTGGAATATGGAGTGGAAGTCAAATTAGACTAATCTAGATGTGCTATCCACTATGATAATAACATAATAGGGGAATTTAGGTTATGTCAAAAAGATACAAGAGATCATTCATGTGGACTTATACTCTTTCTAATGTGTTATTTTTAGGTGCAATGGTGGGATACCTTCGACCGGAGTAATGTAAAGCAAGGTTGCAATAGTTGGTTAATATGTATCAAATCTAGAAGGATGTGGGAGGAAACTAAAGAGCATTATGTTTTCCCAGAACATTGTAGCCAAATGCTTTTTAACCTAGATGAGTTGGATAGGGATTGGCGGTTCATATTAAAATAGGATCCAAGAGCAAACCATCTTTTTCATAACGATAATGTTATAATTCCAAGTGAGGAAGATAATCAGGGTGATGGCAATGAAGAGTGATGTGTACATGTTTTATTTCAAAATTTATATTGTGGATGTGTAATTTTATAATTCATATATTCAACAATTGGCCGATTATGTTTTTTTATTCATTTTATGATGTTGGGTGTGAAAATTTAAGAATAATTTACAACCATCATGTTGATAATAAATTAAATTATTTTCGAAGATTCTAATATATAAAAAAATAATGGTCAACAATGCGTTAAATGTGAAAATTCTATTTCATCATTTCACATGTAAGTTATGTTTTTGTTCAATAATTATTTTCCTACTATATTTTGTTTGTTTTATAAAATGGTTGGTTGCATGTATAATTTGACATTGGCAAGTTAGGTAAGCATTGTTTCTTGAAATATAAACCTTATAATGTACAAATTATATAACCCCTATAACACCTAACCCCTTAAATTCTGCATAACCACTGCAACTATCCCTACACATTTAAGCACTATAATCTAAAATCAATATGAACCCTAACCCCTATGACCATTAGTCTCTAAATTTTAAACCTTTAAATGTTACTACTATAATCGCTAATCCCCTAACTCTTATCTCTTATCACCTCTAACCCCTTACTCATTACCTGTGTAACCCCTCATTATTAAGGTACAATCATTATAACCAATATGGAACTAACCCCTATATCCATTTTTACAACTAACTCTTAATCCATATAACACATGACACCCATAACACTGAAATCCTAAACATTAACCATTATAAACCCTAATTCCTTTATCCCATACCCCCTTATAAATGCTAAACATTGTAACTACTCACCCCTATACCATCTAACCATTATAACCTCTATCATCTATTATGCTTTTAACCTATATAGCTCTTGACCCCTAACCCCTTATTCATTAGAATCCATAATACATATAACATGTAACACCTATAACCATTAACACCTAATACATAACCCCTATAATTCATAAAGCCTAGCTTCTATAGACATATATCCTTATAAATCATAACCATATAACTTCTTACCACTATAACCTTCACCACTATTTCCTAACCACTTTAACATATATACATTATAACCGCTATGAACTGTAATCCTTAGAACCACTTATCAAAACCATTATAGTCCAAACTTTAATCCATATATCCCATAATGTGTAACCAATATAACTCTTATAACCTCTAAACATTATAACCCCTATCAACCTAACTCATAATTTTCTTAGGCCCTTACTAGTATTATCTTAAACGCCAACCCATGTAACACCTGACCTTGATTAACATAACCTACATTATATATAAACTATAAAAATATATGACCCATTCATCACCTAACCTCTGTAACCATTATACCCTAAAAACCTCTACCACCAAATCCTTAACATCCATAGTTTATAACATATAACCCAAAATAAACCAATAATCTTAACCCTTAATCCTTAACCCATATAACCCATAAAACCTAACCATTAAGTCATAACCTCGATCACATTTAATGTATATGATCCTTTCCCCTATAATGACTAACCCATGTGATACACAATTACAAACCTGTAAAGGCCTTAATCCCTATAATTGTTAACACCTATAATGCAAAATCCCATTAGCTGTGTACCACTTATAATTCCTAATAACTGTAAATCATATTACCCTTAGCCATCCCCTTTTCCTATTCCTTATAACCCCTAATCTCTATAAGTTTATAACCCTTAACCCATAGTTCCCTGATAAGTCCTAGTATTTATAGATTATAAGACCTTTAAACCCATTCATGACCATTTATAATATCTACCCTAGAAAACTCCTATGTCCTTTTACTACTATAATGAATCCTTAACAATTTTTGCAAATCCAAACCACTATCATAACTAAGTTCTAATATTTAACACATCAAATCAAAATATCTATTCAGTTTACTACTTGTATAATTTGTATAAAGGATGTATATGAATGTATACAGATTGTGTTTTTACGAGTGGAGCCATAGTTGTGAATATTTTTGTTATTACTATGATTGAAAAATGAATACGCGCATATTTTTCAATTTTGTATATAATATAATTACCTATACATGTGATCAAATTTTGGAAGCCATGGATCTATAACCATGGTTTTGTTTTCCTATAATTAGGTTGAGTCTATTTGCTTCTCACCATTGACCAAGTCTATTAATCACTTCCACGCATTGTATTTTATGATAATAAGATTACACAATTCACAATTTCTTTGTTTTATTAAACTTTTATTTGTTTGATTAAACTTGTTCATGCATAGAGATTCTACAAACTAGAAAATATGTGGCTTCTACAAAGTAGAAAATAATGTGCTCTGTAATGGGGATTTCACACATAAAGTGTTGTCTTGTTAGTGGTCTAAGTAAATTAAAGCAAAACTGCTTTCTGTAATACGGTTTAAGAGTGTATAAATGTATCGCTTTTATACTTTGTATCAATGAGAATTTATAGCATATGAACATACACATAATTTAAGCGTCCATACACGTGTACCTTAAACTATTGTACTTTGTACCACTAAATGTATATGAATTAAATGCATTTTATGTGAGGCCCATGTTTTTATTTCAATAAAATGCTACGTTTGAACTCATGTTAGTCTTTTTTGGTTTAGCATCTTACCAAAAATGAATTTATATAATTATCCACTTTTACAAAAGTGTTTAAAAATAGATTGAGTAAAGTTTATAAAGTTAAGTTCATAACTACATTTATATGATTACTTATAAAAGCATTTAAAATTAGATGAGATATCCAAAAAAGATTAAATTAAGTTTATAATTAAAAGCAGTATTGTTTTATTGAAATCACGTATAGATTAAGTTATGTTTAAAGTTACATAAATTTAAGTTTATAAATTGGAGCCTTATCATTTTATAGAAGTCACACATAGATAAAGTTAAGTTCAAAGATAGATAAATTTATCTATTATAAACATAGAGGAAATTCAAGTTCATTATCAATCTCAAAAACATAATAATGTATTGGAATTAAAAGTTACCATAATTTTAACTATTACAATGTTAAACCATTAAATTTGTTAAACATTATATAATGACATTAAATTCTTACCATAGAAAAATAGCATTAAATGATTTTAACCAGAGTTAAACACTATATTACATCTCTAATTTAGATCATTGACACGCAACACATTTTATAAATCAAACAGTATCAACATTACATGAAAAGACATATACATATACATGAATGATATGAACGCGATATGAAAAATGATAATATATATGAACGATAACATCAAAATCATAATATGTGTTAAATATACATCATCAAGTAAATATGTAAAGGATACATTGAAGCAATCAAATATGTACATGTGATCAATAGTTGTTATCGGCTAGTTGGTCCACCACCGAAGCTAGAGGCATCAATACCTCTACCACTAGAGCCAGGGGCATCAGTGCCTTTGCCACCAGAACTAGAGGCATCGATACCTTCATTGGATAAAAATGAAAAATGAATAATCTCGTATATCTCTATATCAAGTTCTATATGACGTGATGATACCATCACATCTATATCTCTAGCGAATGGAACAATTGATGGTGTAGTTGGTCAATTAGATTATTCATGACGAGGAGAGGGTGGTAGATTGACCTCTCGATAAGGAGAGGATGGTTAGTTGGGTCATTGAGGAGGAGAGACTCATGGTTGGTCAACCAGTGGAGGAGGAGAGGATGGTTAGTTGGATCGTTGAGGAGGAGAGACTCATGGTTGGTCAACCACTGGAGGAGGAGAGGATGGTTAGTCAACTCAATGAATAAGAGAGGTATTTGGTCAACATATGTAGGAGGAGAGGGCGTTTGTTTAGCTCAATGAAGAGGAGAGAGTGGTATTTCAACCTGTGGATCAGAAGAGCGTGGTCAGTTGTCTCAATGAACAAAAGAGGGTGGTCTCTTAGCATGTACAGGAGAGGGTGGTCTCTTGGCATGTGTAGGAGAGAGTGGTCACTCTGCATATGGAAGAGAGGATGGAGGAGAAGGAGGAGGAGAAGGATGAGGATATGGGGGAGGTGGAAGACCCCTTCTCTAGAGAATCCTAGCCACAGTAACAATATGAAGATCAACAGTGTCATATCATGAGAAAGGGTCTCCTATATTGCTCCGAGATCAGGGATATTTAATATCTATTTAACTCATACATGGTGCACTCCCTACGAGCCATCAATCCAGATAACTTATTGGACATCCATTTCCATCGGTGAATTAAAAATATGTTAAAAATTCAAGGGACAAATTGTAGATAGTTTAATTGTAATATCCTTGTTTCGACCCCTAAATTTTAATACATTAATCATGCATTATTCAAATAATGAGGTTATGTGACGAAAATCAAGCCATGTGGGTAGACTTAAATGATCTATGTGTAAATAATGTAAATGCATTGTAAATTTTCCTAGTGTGGAGCTCAAGGCCCAAATAGCGAATGTGTATGAGTCCCCATAGTGGGCTAGGATTATTATGTGATCGTTATCTTTCCATGTTGTGCATATGTCATGTAGACTCATAAATAAAAAGGAAATACATAATCATGTAATATCCACCAAAAAGGTTATTTGAGAAGCTACAAGGATACCATGATACTATAAGTGTGGAAAAGGAAAGGGTGTGCATGGGTGATTCGACTTGACACTAGTCCTTCGGAGATACAATACTTTTTCCCATGCTTCCTTGCAAATTTCTCAAATCAATCATTTACTTTGTGGTGTCCAAATATATGTTGTCACATCCTTTGGAAGGGAGGATGCCTCATGCAAAGAGAAAGTTTCTTCTTTCCTTCTTCATCATTCTCCAATTTTTCCATTTAGAATTTATCTCCCAAGAGTATTCTTGATTCTAGCATTCGAATGTTCTTCCTTTCCCTATTAATGGAGGATATTGTGTGAAACCATGGCTATCATGCCTTCAATTGATGAGAGAACCCAATGAAATTATCATTGGTAAGAACTCGTGAAAATGGGGGATTTACTTGAGAATAAATTCAAGACAAAATGGCATGGTTTTGAGGGTAAAACAACGGTTGGAATGTACACAATAGTTGAATAAAATACTACAAACTTGCAATCGTGCTATGTGTTTCCCATCAGCTATTTTGGCTTAGTGATATCCTCTAGGTCATTCAAAATATGAAACCAACAATGTTGGAGACTTATTGCTTATATTAGAAGGGAAGAACATCCTAGAGGGAATGTGGAGCAATGAAATGAAAGAATATACCTGAGGGACTGTGGAGCAAAGAAATAGAAGATCTTCCTTGTGGTATGAAAGAGAAGAGTGTGCCAAGATTGACTGATGGCTAGATGGAGGTTTGGAGTGCTCAACAATGATTAAATTGGCTTTGAAAGTGGTTAAATGGGTTGAGTTGAGTGAGATTATATCCCTTGAGGAGATTCCTTAACTCTAGTTGTATCATGGTCTACTTTGGGATAGGAATCCATAGTTGATTCCTATGGTTGGGTATAAAATCACTCCTTAGAAATTGATTTGGTGGACTTCCCTTGAAAACATCTTATTATTCATAATCATCTCTTAGTGGAATGTTATTTTTACATTCTATTTTATAATGGGAAAATAATGAATTTGAAGTATGCGAGTTATTTTCGTTGTTATTTGTATATATGAATTCATTTATATGGTTGTTAGATTTAGAATTTAGATTGACCAATGGATAAAAATGTTTTGAATTTCAATTTAAGTACTTTGATGGCCAAGTGAGGCATATGGGTACATGATAAGTTGGTATCAGGGCAGCTAGTATGGGCAATGCATGTGAATTTTATTAAAAATTTACAATTGCATGGCAATTTTTTAATATAATTCTTAGTGAAAATTGGTTAACTCTGTCAACTTGAATGCACATGGTGATGAGTTAGCGGTCAATGTTCAAAGGATAGACTAACATTAAGGAATATGGGCAAGGCGTGGAAGTGAGTTCCATTTGAAGCCATGAGATTCAAGAGATTAGTATTTTGATTCCGAAAACATAGGAAAACCTGTAGTAGCCTATGAGGATTAATTATGAATAAATTTATGGAAATGCACTGCGTCAGTAGTTTATGAAATTTTAGACATTTCGAGTGGACACTGCACCCATCATCAAGAGAGCAAAGATAAAGTTTCTCCACTCCCCTGATGATGGGTTGAGTGTCCACTCGAAATTTACAAAAGTTCATAACTACTGACATAGTGCATTTCCAGAAATTTCTTCATAATGATTATTCAATATGAAATATCCGTATTGAAATTATGAGAATTATGTTTACAATCCCATGGTTGGAAACTCACATAGTTGTTCAAGCAAAACTAGATTTCGAATCCCAAATAATATATACTCATGTTAGTGTGTGGGATTAGCATTATTCAAAATTTAGTATGCAAGGCCAATTGTATTGAGTGCATGCCTATTGTTGGCTAGAAGAGATATGCTCCAATTCACTTTAGGAAAATGCACAGAAATAACCAAGGTTGTGAATTTTTGGCTAAATGCTTAAAAAATTTGGCAAAGGAATTCAAAGGGTTGGCCTCCCTTAATAAATGAGGGCCTTTTCCCTTATGTTTCATGAAGCTTTGAAATTAGCCAGGTATCAAAAACTTTTCTTAAAACTTCAATAGCCTTTCTTCAAAACTTTGCAATGGGAAATGTTTTAAAATGACTAATGGATTTGAACTTTGCAATGGGAAATGTTTTAAAATGGCTAATGGATTTGAACTTTGCAATGGGAAATGTTTTAAAATGGCTAATGGATTTGAGTTTGAAGAGTGGTTGAAGTTCAGAATAGGCCCAAAGACTCAAAAGGGACCAAAATTGGAAAACATGCATAAATCCAAAACTGGTTCGAAGTTTCGAAGTGCGTAGAGTTGGAAAGTGACCAAAGTTTAGAAGTGGGTCAAAGTTTTGAAGCGGCCTAAGTTTCTAAGTGTAGCGAAGTTGGAAAATTTCCTAAATTTTCAAATGACTCAATATTTCAAATTCCTCAAAGTTTGAAAATAGCGCAAAGTGTTGAAAGGGGCCAAAGTTCGGAATTTCCCCGAAGTATGAAATTGTTTGAAGTTTAAATTTTTTTGAAAGAGATCAAATAGGGAACCTAAAGTTTGGAAATGGCCCAATTGGTTGAACTTCAAAAAATTGTCGATACATGAAAATGCGTCGAAGTTTTAAAATCGCTCAAAATATGAAAGATGGTTGATGGCTCGAAGTTAGAAGTACCTCCAAAGTTTGAATACGGATTGAAGTCCAAAATCCCCTTGAATATTCATAAGGGCCCAACGTTTGAAGTAGTCAAGTGGGAATTAGTTCAAAAAGTAGTCAAAGAGACTTAAGTTTAGAAGGAACCTAATGCCCTAAGTTTTTAAAATGGCCCAAAGTCTTCTTCAAAAATACAAGTGATATCTTTTGAAATGGCATGAAAGATTCTTTAAAAATAGCACAAAATAAGATTTTTGAAATGGTCGAAATCCTTCTTTCAAATTGGATCAATGAGCATTTTTTAGAGTGGGATAGAGAATGATAATTCAAAGAGGATTGATGGGACTTATTTTGAATTGCACTAGTATATCTTCTCTCGAAGAGGGTTGATGCATATTACGTCAAAATTGATCGATGGGCTGCTATTTTGAAATGCTTAAAGTTTTGGAGGACGCAAATAGCCTTGGTGTGAAATACCATGATCATTGAAGGAGACTAATGGTTTAAAAGGGACCTGGTGGTTGGACATTGGACAAGATTTCAAAGTGCTTCGATGGCCTTAGTAAAAAAGGGCTCGATGACATAGTTCAAAAGGAGGTTGATACTTAAGTTTGGAAGTGGGCCATATTACAAAGGAGGTTGATGTCTTCAGTGAAAGAGGCCTTCAAACCCTACCAATGAATTAAAGCTTGGAATGTCATGGAAATCCTATTCACTAGTACAAAATGCGAAATTAGTGACTAAAATTCACATATAAATGACTTTTTTTTGTCGGCGACTAATCGTAGCTAATTTCCAATATCTTATAGTTCGACTAACTTAGTCGTATTTATTTTAGTCATTAATAGTTTCCTTATTTAGTTGTATATTTGGACATTGATTTAATCATTAATTGCGACAATTAATGACTAAATCAATGACCAAATATACTACTAAATAAGGCAACTATTAATGAATAAAATAAATACGACAAAGTTAGTCAAGCTATAAGATACTAGAAATTAACTATTAATAGTCATTTATATGCGAATTTTAGTCATTTTTTTAGTCACAAATTTATCATTTGTAGTAGTCATTTATTGTTGTTAATTGGTCATTTATTTAGTAATTGATTGTGGTTAACTAGTCATTAATTGTTGTTAACTGGTCATTTTTGTAGTCATTGATCGTTGTTAACTGGATATTTATTTAGTCATTGATTGTTGTTAACTGGTCATTTAATTAGTCATTGATTTTTGTATATAGGGCACGGAGGAATCGAACCACCAACCTCTTGCCTTTAAGGCAAGTTCTCTTCCATTGAGATAGCACCCTTAAATAGAATAATCGAAGTTAATGGAGTAAGAAGCATAATCATGCGAGTTATTCAAATGTTACATAGAAAAAAAGGATAAATTGCTCCATGTTGAAATGCCACGACTCTTAAGAAAACTAAATAGTAAATACAATTGATTCTTAGTTGAACACATATAGAGAAATAGAGAAACAAAAATACATAAACCAATCATAGAAGTACAATTCAATATTCCCTCAGGGGTTTACTTTCCCATAAAATGCAATCACAAGAACAATTAAGTAATATGACATAACACTATTCAAGCATGCAGAGGCCTGCTAGCAAGGAAAATATTTTAACTTGATTAATTATAGTAGAATACATAGGGAAAAATAATGAAGTTTACCCAACCACCAATACTCAATTTTAGCCAATTGATACCATTATCCCATCAAAAGCATTCATGTATCAAAAATATTTTCTGTAGTTGCCATCAGTCATTATTGTTGGTAGGAAAACTTGTAACCCTCAAACAAAACTAAGGGCAATGATTATTTTTGCAAAAAATTAGTATAATTTAAGCCACCAATGGCGAGCTCTATGACTACCAATGTAAAAATGCTAAGCCCACGATAGGAATGCAAATTATATCTTCCTTTCACTCGCCATTCGCCTCATGGATGAGCAGAAGTATCTATTTAATAGCAATCTGCTCCACCTACTCTTTCTCAATTTTCATCTTCTCAAACATAATGGAGCTATACTTGGAGTACAAATCCTTGTCACCAGCAGGGGAAGCAATTTTACAAGACATACATGTATCTTCTGATTTTTCTTCATATAGTTGTGAAACAGGTTACTAATTTACCTTCCTTCTAGCACACCCATCCGTGAGTTTCCCTTAATGTAGCACACGCATCGAATGATCACCACTTCATTATTTAACATGCAGTTGTTCCTAAGATTCTCATAGGATGAAAAAATTCATTCTTGATGTAGCTGCTAAAATTTAATATTATCATTCTCATTCATGATTAACAATTATAAATTCTTCTGCTCAATGCTAGAATTGCAAGAAGTAGCAAACACAAAGAGTTAGCAAGTCCATTTTCATCTAAGAAAGTGAAAAAAGAAAATAGATGAAATTCAATATTTTCTATAGATAGGCCTGGGAAATAAAATTGTTTACGCAAGCATACCATCAAAAAATCACTCGGCATAAAATACTAGATATGATGCAGGTTCCAAGTTAATAGCTACTAAAAGTGTAAACCCCCACCACCAACACGAGAAAAACAAATTTGGGAGTTGAATCAGGTTGACAAGTACAATAGGAAATACTTACCTCATTGGCTCCAATTGGACGACCCATGTGGAATTCTAAGACAATATCATTCTTTCCTTGGATTTGCATTTGATCAGATTCATCTACCAAGGATACCTCAAAAACCGGTTTTGAACCTACCCAAAATGTGAGCATGTTTCTTGCAACGTAAAATGATTTAGAATCATTTGACAAACTTTTTTATGCAATATATCCCAAATTTGTTAACCTAATCAATGTTGAATATGAGATGAGAATATTCCATCTCCAAAATAGAAACTAGCTTAAGTGACCACAAGATAAGAATCTATGAGACCAGCAAAAAAAATGTTAAACAACTCCAACAATTTCCACAAAAATATGTCGGGTTATTGAACAATGTTTCCCTTCTTAATAACACTCATAAATTACATCTCAACAATAAAATGTTTCTAGACATGGAAGATAAATGTAAAATAATCAAATTGAGAAAAAGACCATAAACATAAGCAATCTCCATCATATCAACAGCTCCAATAGTGTCCACAAAATATTGGGCTTGTAAGGAAGTTAAACAAGGCTTCCCTTTTTATTAGGGTTCATAAATTATATCTTCTCAAGCCTAAAATGCTTCAAGACATGCTAAATGTAAAATTATCAATTGAGGAAAATATCATAAACACAAACATTATTCCACAGTTTAGTGATCTCAAGTATGAAGAAATATTAGAACATTATTGTGACCATAAATAAAACTAAAAGGAAAGCATATCAATAAATAAAAGAATACCTTGCAATACTTTGATGGTGTATACAGTCCCTTAGCATTGACCCATAATGCAATGTTATGTATGTGTTCTCATATCTACAACAATGTTACAAGCAATATAATATCAAAACAAAATAACAAATGGCTGGTCTACAAGAGAAGAAAACGTACAGCTACATTTGAGTGTATCATTATTCATATAATAGAAAAAATCAATTACATTTACAACCCAGATTTCCAAATTGATCCTTTATCAGTGAATTACACAAATATTTTGAATAAATTCTTATAATCGTTTAGAAGAGAAACAAAGGTTGATTTATTCAATTTTACAAGACTAAATAATATTCTTAATATTTTAGATCAATCAGTGGCACACAGTTGAAACTAGATTATTTCTAACTATGACACAAATGTTCATGTTTCTATAGATAAAAAAGACCAACCAGCTTACAAACAAATGGGTATATGCTTAATTTTCAGTTCATGAAATTTGCTTGACATTGTTTTCAGAACTATGGGTTCAGGAGTTCAAGTTCTAGTGGGCATGCTCCCTCCTTGTGTGGGGTTTGCAGAATGTGGCTATTGATATTGATGTAGCCTTCAGGGAATTATTGAAATCACAAAATGTGCCATTATTCCCTTAAGTGTAGGAGGGCAAGACAAACTTATTTCAGGGCTTACCATTTGTCAAAAAAGACAAGTTCTCACTTAACAAAGTCCATTCCACTGGGCTGTAGTCTAGTGGCAGCTTGGATTGGTTGTTGTGAAAATTATGCACATTCAAATCCTGGCAGGCATGCTCCCCCTTGTGGTAGTTTGACAAATGTAGCTATTAATATTTATGTAGCCTTCAGGCAGATTGGTGTGATTCCAAAATTTCATTCTTCGCTCAAGTGTGGGAGGGTGGGATGAGTTATTTATGGGTTTTCCATCTATAAAAAGGCAGATTCACATCTAAAAGGTGCCATAAGCTACATAATATTACCTAATATATAGTGACTACCACATTGTATGTATACCCCATTCAAGAATATAATATATTCCACATCTCCCATGTTTTTGTGTATTCACTTTTTAACAGTGAATTGGTCATTCCAACACAAGGCAAACAATATTTTAATTTTTGATGTGAAGTCATATTAGACACTGTATACCCTTAGAAAAGAGGTCAGGAAAAAACTATATTGTTCCCCTTGAGAGACAAGTGATTATGTGATTCTTAACAAGCCACCTAGGAGCAATGAACAAGTGAAAGATGTTTATTGGAGTCTTGTGATGACAACATTTGTTAATACATAAGGCATGGCCCAAATGTGGCATAGCACCCACAGTAAATCTGAAATTTCTTTGCAAAGTTGAAAGTCGTGGTCTTCTCTGTTTTGTGTTGTTTCCCTCTCTATGAAACTTATTGACATCCACAGAATTTTACACAAACAAGAGGACCTCATAACTGATAACTAGACATCAATTTTCTCGGTTACAAGCAAATTTCATGCCCAAGAGGAAATCCACAACAATGGATATGCAGTTACAATGGAACCTCTATTCTAGCAAAAGAGGCAAATCCAAGCCTTACAAGTTGAGTTCAATGCACTCGTCACCTAGTTACTAATATGAACTGGGGCTCACAGTCTGATGCAACTAACATCAGAATGTCAATGGGATCAATTCCAGGCAAGCTTAAGGAAGAATAAACTATCCACCAACTGCCTGAAGATATGGACATGGAGAATCAAGAATCTCATCCTCACCTGTTGGCGAAGAGGATTTTTTTCATTAAGCTCGGGTTTTCTTTATGTTTTGCAATGTAGGTATGGTTCTAACTTCTAGGTGTCTTTTAGGATCTATACTAGTCGAACTCCAAACTCTTGAATATCCCATGCAAAGAGGATAGTACTGTTTTTTTTGGTAAAAAAATCTCAACTTTTTGGACAAATGATGAACTATAGACTATGTGACACCTCCCCTTTTTGTATTTTTACGCTGACCAGTATGGCTGCATCAACTTCCTAATGCCAAATTTAACCATTCTTGTTTAAAAAAATTAATATGCAACAATGGCATATATTGGACTTAATAACAAAGGACATGACAAAGGCTTATAGCCCTGAAACCATTATTTGGAATCCAATTTTGCAA
Organism: Larix kaempferi; assembly: GCA_027924585.1. NCBI lineage: Eukaryota > Viridiplantae > Streptophyta > Pinopsida > Pinales > Pinaceae > Larix > Larix kaempferi. Next base: position 6,548,066 of record BSBM01000138.1, on the reverse strand, counting down.
CCCCTTACAAACTACAATATCTATCCAATTTATATGGCAACATGCACTCGAGATAAGATACAAATATATGTCAATAATAATATGATCCAACTTACCGCTTTCTCATCATCATCTAGAAAATTGTATACAGTTTGACCCTTCACCTCTGATCTATTTTTCCACGATGACATGAATTTTCATGGAGCCCACCCTGTATATAAAGGCATATATGTCAGAAGAGTATTTAATAAATAGAAATTCATTTTGAATGCATTGGAGTACAAATATATACAGAATAATTAGTAGTTCATTAAAAAACCTTCTTTTGACCCCACAGTATTATAGAATCTTGCAGAGAATCCTCCTGTAAAGGATCCATGAAATCGTCTACGCCCCTCCTCATTTGTCACCTATCAGACCAAATGTTAATTCCAAAATAGATGGGAAAAGAAGAAATAAATGGGAAACACATGATAAGCAAAAGAGGCCTAGCAATCCATGGATAAACATAAAGTTATAAATACAATAATGGCATTTGTTTGTATTTAATCAAATAAAGGTGTTGCGGAAAACACAAAAGAACATTATAAGCACAATAGAAGAGCGCAAAGGAATTCCCCTTTCAACAAACAAATTTATAAGCACCTAAACACAGGTGAGGCCATTATGTCCTAGAAAATCCCAAGCCAAACATCAAAAAGCTCCATGGATGCAAATCCAAAAAAAAGGACATGGCTAATACAATAAATTTGATGGAGAAATAGAGGTTTCAATATACCAGGGAGTCACCATATTTGTAACAACTTGTGAGTACCTGACAGGTTTCTATGGTATGGACAAACAACAAATAAGGGCTATGATTTTAACTTTTTCTAAGATTGGGACTTGGAAAATCTCACTTTTTTCTTTCAACAACAACTTAACAAGAATGAATTAATCAACACCACCTCTCATGTAACAGAACCTCATGCAATTAAGCAATAGAAAATGTTAAACGACGCTGCTCAATTTTCCACGTTGAATGCATGGTTTCTACAGCTATGATGCAGGTAAATAACAGTGGAGAATGGGGATAGGTTAGCATCAAATTTGTTGCACAATGTCCTTTCTCTACAGACTAGTTTGTAAGCCCTTCCCCAACCAATGGCGGTCAAGGAAAGTTGTTTAAAACAGTTACTCTAAGCAGTAGCTATTGTCCAAAACTGCAGAAACTTAATAGTTTATATAACAGAGTTCCAACAGATAGAATAAGCAATGGATGGGAACAAAGAGGAACCAAAGTAATGATCTATACAAGCACAAAATGCAATGATGGAAAAATGCAAAAAAGATGATGGAAAAAAAACAATAACATGGCAAAATTCAGCATGGCAGTGATACAAGACATGAAGAGAGGATTCAAACAGAAAGGACATGACCAAATGAATTTGATTGGACCAGAGGATATGGAAGACATGAAATCAGAGGCTATCTTGTTGCTCTCGCACAATTTAATGATTGAATTTTAAAAGATATACAATCCATGTGCCATTCCTGTTTATACTATCATTGTTTGGGAGTTGGTTGCTTCAAAAAGATACACCTACGTTTCTAGTTCATGATGTAATCAGTATAATAATTAGGTTCATAACAAGCACTGAAAGCTCAAAGAGGATCTTTCCACACAAGTAAAACCACAATGCAGGGATCCAAGGCACCAAAAGATTTTGCACCCAAAACTCAAAATAGCTACTGTCGGTTTAAGGTGTTTCACTAAATTCTTGCTTGGGAAGAAATTGCATATCGAGTCAGAGACAAGATGGAAAACAAGCTCTAATACTAAATGTCACGAAGGGATTCCTCCAAGATTTGACATCTAAGTTTTAATTTAAGAGGGATAAACCTTGCTTACATATCCAAATTTACCACCGTCCGATGAGCATAATGTATATATGGAGAACTTTTGATTTATAGTGTTTGTGAGAACCAACCTTTGAAAAATGTTGAGACAATCACTAAGTGACCTCCCAGCATCATGATGCTAGACACAATTAGAAGACCATCATCAGATAGTTCTTCAGGAGGTAATAGCAATAAACAGGCCAATGTAAACCCAGTTATACATGGATCTTTCTGTTGGAATAAATTGTATAAAGATATCTCATCTAGCCCCAGTAAACTCGACTATTCTGGCTAGAAAACATGCCCATTGCATGATAATCCATCTCCTGAAATTAAGTACCAACTTGTTTTTTTCTTTCCAAGAATACACTTTATTAACAATATCACCATTGAAAACTAAGCTCAAGGACCAAGTAGAGACACTCACAAAGATAGGGGCAAGGAGAAATTGCTTGCTTTGCGACTGATTCTTATGAAATTGGTGCTACAGGATTGAGATCCTCATAAGCTTTTGACTCTTACTTTTCTCCTGGGGGGTCGACTGTTTATGTCACCTCTGCTGCTGGGATCGACAAGCTTGCTCCTGCTGTTTTACAATATAAAATAATTGAGAACAACTCCAAGAATCCTAAAAGTAACTAGCCTGGATAATCATACCATTCGAGACCGTATAATAGCAAACACATTAAAAGTGAAAATTGAATGCAACAGTTGAGATGCATAGTGCATACCACTTACGGAGACACCAACTAGGATTCATCTATGTATATGATGAGAAACCTTTGAAGAATTCCAACTTAAAACCAGATATCTAAAACTGCCTTTCATGTCCTCAAATTTTAGGAAACAATTTTTTTAAACACTACCATCATTCCTTAATTCTCATATTGAAAACACTCGATCAAGTATTTACATTGTGAAATCAAAAATATGTAACTTACATTGTGGTTTCTCAACATTGTATATGATTCCATGTGACTCCATGCTCATTAATCACCTACTTGCTCATGATGGCTTGGAAGGTCCATACTGAATTTCTGATTATCACATTATAAACTCTAACCACTTACAAATGGAGTCACATGACCTAAAAACAGTACATATTATTGTGTACAACCAACCAAGTGATCTCCTTTTGTCCAATTCAAACATGGGTCAATGCTAGTCATTGCAATTATCACTAGTAGATGCCCTTTTTGTGACCAACACCTGGCCCCATAACCAATATCTATGAATCAAAGAAGAGTTGGTTTCCTCTTCAAAACATCCATAACAGAATAAAATTATGTTTTAATTGGAAAAAGGAGGATTTGCATATTCACATTCCATGTTAGGAATCGTTTTTGAGTGATAGTCAATCTTGGGTTCTACAAACTTCATACCATGAGTAGTACTGACAACAACAGTTCTGTCATTGAGCCCAATAATTCCCTTGCTTCTGAGCTTCATCAAAGCTGCAAGATCCACCCCAGTATGAGGGCATATAAACATACCTTTCAGATCTTCCAGAGCTACAGCATCTATCAACTCCTCCTCAGTATCCTCAACTATTTCATCTGAATTTTTGAGTTTATAAATAGCTCAATCGATCAACACAGGATCACCAATGTGTATCATTGATGTGAAGGAATTTCCCATCACTGGCTTAAAATCATTCCACCCAAACTTATAGTGAAAATAGAGAGGATTGGAATTGGCAGCCTATGCACAAACAAGGTGAGGCATATCATTCATAAGACCTAATTCCTTGCTGACTCAAACCCAATCGACAGGGGTTCCACTCTCTGTCGACATCCAAACCATGAAAATCTCCCTGAACACAGACCCAGATAGGTTTTACCCCGTCCGACAACACCTGCGGAGAAGATGAGGTCTCACCCGAGATGTTCAAGGGAGAGTCGACGGAACCATGTTTCCACCGAATGAAGGAGGACGTTGTGGCTCAATTACTTAAACTTATTGCGACATTTTAGAAGTAGATCTTATGCAATTATCTTCGACATTATTCATATTCATAGCATTATTCAACAAAAACATTCATCACAGCAAATACAACAGTAAAGCATTAATTGCAGCAAGAAAAACATAGCATCATTCATATATTGCAACATGCATTAACATAAAAGAACAAAAGATACACAGGGATTTCTCAAAACAGATCTATCATGTCATATTAACTCAGCAAAACCCAGATACAATATCTCCACAAAACACAGATATCGCAGATAACAACTACAGATGCATGCCAAGATCAGGTCTCGCTTTCACCTTCTTCGTCTGTCCCTCAACACATATGACTCTATGACTATAAATAGGCCTCCGCCTTTACATTGCTTGTCCACTTACTAACAACTTCCTAACTGACGCTTTGATCAAATGACCAAAAATATAACCGACACGGTCCAAATGACCCAAAAACCCGCATACAGTGGTACAGTTGACCCAAAACTCCATAACATACGGTCCAAATGACCCAAAACCTGCATGCTGCGGTCCAACTGATTCAAAAATACATAAAATATTCTCCTTTGCACCCAGCTTTCCGCCTTTCACGATATCTTCTAACTTACCAAACCACCTACCAACAGGGCCCCAACACAATCTTGTGGCTCGCCCTCGAGCCACGTTAGCAGGACATGGTGTGCTCGGACTCAGCTATGGCTGAACTATGTTTCTGCAATTGTTCTTGATGTCTGGATCGCGCGATGTTGTCCTGCTCCTTCTCCTACACTAATCATCGACTCATTGTCATGTACTTCTCACCCAAAAGTGGTCATTCCCCGGCTTGCCATCATGTACCTCACAAACTCATCCTCCAGTCTCAAGGGAGCGGTTGTAGACTAAGAAGAAGTCTACGAACAATGCCGAGGTGCGAACCAGGCCAGCGGCTCCAGCACATCTTTTTTGCACCGGTAAGTACATACTACTAGGACCAGGAGGCTGCCACGCCCATCCTTTTTGTGGTCACAGGGACCACGAGGCTTCAAACTATCACGACCTGCCTAGACATCTCGGAAGGGACTTCATGCTTGTAACACTCGAGTTTCCATGGTGCGGCTTGCTCCAGGTTCTCATGCACACTTGTCGTTCGGGCCCTCAGCACGCCTGGTGTGCTACCACATGAAATGAAATGGATCATTTCCACAGCCTCCTTGGAATTCCTAACTTGGCTAAATGCCTGACCCTCTCGCAGCATAACTACCTCTCAATTAGAAATACCTCTGTGCTCTACTATCCTATGGTTCCTATATTTATACTTTGCCTTCGTCCGATCGTCTACCTCCTCAATCATTTGCACCACCCGTTCACGTAAGATGCTAATCATATCATTTCATTGTTCTGTGTGAATATGAACCAGACGTCTGACGTGCGGCGTGGAAACCATACTACATTCAATTTCCAATTGTGCCAAAGTGTGCAAACCATCGTCCCAGGTGCCATCGGCCATGCTACCATGGTGTACTCTTCATGCCACACGTGCGTGCTTCTGGCAGCAATCCGAGCTGACTAACAATCATACCTGCCAAACGAAAAAGTTTTGTTTGTGAATGATTCATAATGATTCCTGATTTGACCCAGTCGCGACCCTGCTACTGTCACGGACCGCTCCTACCTTGCAGCACAAGCCTCCCTGCCTGTGCATTCTTGTCTCTATCGATGCGCCATCCTGCCACCAATCAACCTGCATTTTTTATTTTACTTTTTGCCGATGTGACTCATGCATCGCGCTGCTCCAAGCCCGACCAATAGGTCTTCAACCTACTGCCATTAATCAACTTTGGGAGCATCACTCCGTCCAACTGCTGTTACTGTACTGTGCCTCCTGAAGTGATGCTACTGATGCGATATGGACCAAGCCAATGCATCTGCAACTTTCCTAGGTGTTTCATAAACTTGTTGTCATACAATAGCACCAAGTCACCCTGCTGAAATTGTTTTTTTTTTATGTGGCGATCATGCCAAGCCTTCTGGCGATCCTTCTCCACACTTTGGTGGAATCCTACGATAAAGAGATCTTCTTCCATTTGTACTAACTGTGCTAGATGTTCTTCCAATGCTGCTACAACATCCATACTTGTTGTTTCCGCTATGCACAGACTTGGAACAATGTACTCCATTGGCATAATCGCTTCTTGTCCATACACCAGCTTGAATGGTGTTTGTCCCATCAACCTTTTGCACGTGGTGCGATACGCCCACAAGACTGCTGGTATTTTCATATCCCAGTCATTGCGGTTCGCATTGCACACCTTTGTCAGCGCATGTTCCAATATCTTGTTGAAAGCTTCCACCATGCCATTTGCCTACGGATGATATGGTGTACTTTTCTTGTGTTGTATCTGCAATTCCTCTGTCAATGCGCTGATGGTGCGATTGAGAAAGTGGCTACCTTGTTCACTCAGCAATATCTTAGGGCAGCCGAATCGAGTGACAATGTTGTCGAACAAAAACTGTGTGGTCATGGCCACAGAACAATCAACGACGGGCGCAGCTTCCGGCCATCTTGTCAAATAATTTGTCGCTGTGATGATGTATCTTGCACTAGTGCGCTTCCCAGCTGGGTTGATTGGTCCTACGAAATCCACTGCCCATTTTTCAAATGGATGTAGTGTCTGTTGCGGTACTAGCGGCATCTCATCTCTCCTGGATGGCTTCCCGATTCGCTAATAAATGTCGCAGGACTGCACATAGTATTTTGCATCATTGTGCAGCGTGGGCCACCAGAGCCCCGCACGAAGCACCTTCATGGCAGTCCTACGACCGCCATATTTCCCTCTAGCCACTCCTGCATGCACTTCTGCCAAGATATACCCCTGCTCATGAGGCAAAACACAATGCCACAATATCTCATCTGTTCCTAAATTGTATAACTCGCCTGCAATGAGCTGGAAATCTACAGCCTTGACTACCAACTGCTTCTTCTGACTAGTGGTGAACTCTTCTGGTGCGGTACCTATTTCCAAAAAATGAATGATGTCTACAAAGTAGCCATCGACTACTTCAACCTTAAACAGTTGCGCATCAGGCAACTTGTCTTCAATGTTAGTTGGCTCCTCGCCTGTTTCAATCCGCAACAGGTGATCAAGGGCAGCATTCAACCGCCCTGGCTTCACAATCACTTCAAAATCAAACTTCTGAAAAAGAAGTAACCATCGACATATCTTCCCCCCCAACACAGGCTTATTAACAAGGTATTTTAACTCATAATGGTCTATGAACATCTTAAAGTGTCCTCCCAATAGGTAGTGCCAAAACTTCTGCAGTGCATAGACCATCACTAAACCTTCCCTTTCTGTAGTGGTATAGTTCCTTTCAGTTGATGATAACTTCCGACTTGCAAAAGCAATGGGGTGATCTAGATCCCCCTCTCCTGGCTGGGAAAGCACCACTCCCAGCACGATCGATGATGCATCGACATGGACATGAAGTTCCTTACTCCAGTCTGGAAATACCAGTATCGGCGCTGAAGCCATCTTAGCCTTCAGGATCTCAAAACTATCTTGACATTCAGGGCTCCACTGAAATACCACATCTTTCTTCAATAACTTCTCCATAGGGGCGGTGATCGCTGCATAACCCCTGATGAACTTGCGATAGTACCCGGTGTGGCCCAATGTCGCTCTCAACTGCTTAACAGTAGTCGGCGGTATCAAACTCAAAATGAGCGCAATCTTTGTTGGATTGACTAACAATCCTTGCTTGCACATGATGTGACCCAGTAGTATGCCAAATGGTGCACAAAAGAAGCACTTCTTCAAGTTCAGCGATATCTGATGTTGTCGACAGTGCTCCAACATCAACTGCAGCTTCGCTAGATGATCGCAAATCAACCCATAGACTGTCCAGTCATCCATGTATACCTGCAAAAACTTCTAAAAAAAATCCTTGAACGCAGCAACAACGACGCGTGAGAATATCCTAGGTGCATTTTTCAATCCAAATGACATTACTGTGTACTGAAAACAGCCCCATTCTGTCATAAAAATCGTCTTTTGGCGGTCTTCCTTTGCAATGCGGATCTAATGATAGCCCGAGAACCCATCTGTGAAATAATACATCTCCTGGTTGCCCACTCCTTCGAGTAACTCATCAGTAAAGGGTGTCGGAAAGGTATCATGCAAGCAGGCGTCATTCAAATTCCGCAAATCAACACAAATGCGCACCTCGCCAGTCTTCTTGTCCTGCACCACCATAGGACTGATCCATTCTAACTCCTCAACTGGTTCAATAATCCTAGCATCTGACATGCGATCAAGTTCTACCTTGACGCTCTCCTTATGGCGCGAATTCAGCCGATAAGGTCCCTGTCGGATTGGTTTAGCATTTGGTTTCAACGGGATCTTCATCTCCCCTAAGTCACCCAAAATACCTTTCATCTCAGAGAACTTCGTAGGAAATAGGTCTTGAAATTCATGCAGCAGGTCAGTGACTTTTCCCATCATCTCATCATCCCAATAATCCCCAACATTCGCGAACTTGGGAGTGGTCTCGGTCCCAATATTGATCTTATGAAGCTTCAAGGGCTGGATGATCGGATCACTTGGTGCATCAGGTGGTACCACATCGCAACTCCCTTCAGATTCTGGAATATTGACATTCCACGGATCATCACCATCTTCGGGCCCACTAGTGATGTTATAACATTCCATCATAGATTCCATCTGGTGGTGCGTATGCTGATCCGCAGGATATGCCACTGGAAGAACCTTCAGAATCACATCACGAATGATCTGCAGGGTGTTATGGACATCCGGGTTGGGATCAACAAAACTCAATGTATGAGTAAAGCAAATTGTCAACTCCAACAAAGTAGTGATTTCTCCCCGCAATTCAGCTGCAGTATACCATGATCGCGGCATTTCATCCAAAGTATGGATAAATGCATGGACCCGCTCATCTCTTGGTCGCGATGCCCATAATGTCTGACACTCCATCAAATGACTTCCATGGTCATTTCGACCATCACATTTCCCTATATGGTAAACCTCGGTATCACCGAAGTGAACTGTCATGAATCTCTTGCATTGTGGCCATCCGTCGATTGTTTTCTTATGTGTCACCCACCAGCGTGCTGGAGCAGCCTTCAGTGCTTCCTCCAATGCCAACAGTTGTTGTGGTTCAGAAACTCTTTCCTCGAACTCCGTTAGAAAGTTAGACAAACTAGGCAGCCCCTCGTATGTTGGTAGTGTAACAGTTTCAGTTGCAACACGGCATAAGGAATACGTTACTAACCCGCACTTGCGGAGCGACACCTCATGCAAGCGGTTCTACCAATGTTCTAATGTGTCATCCGAGTCAGAAGACGCGAAACTGTCACTGCGCCATCCCAGCTCACCGTTGGCAGTCGGATGAATATAATCTTCAAAAATATTGAATGCATGGTCCCATCCACTTGGATCTTCGTCCTTCACTAGCTCAATGTATCTACATCCTTCATCTGGATCCAACGGGGCTATGACTCTAAGATGACGGTTTTCAAAATTCATTGATTACCACTCCACTATTATTAGCCCATCCAATCCATAGCAACGCGGGATAAGAGCTTCCTCCTTCAACCACTTCAATGACGTCAAAGTCAGCATAGGTCTTCATGCCCTTAATATCCACCACCAGACGTGGAACTTGTTGATGTATATGTAACTTTGGAATGTATTTCACATATATGTATATTGTATTCCTATAGAGATGTTATTATTCCTCTATACGAAAGTGTCGTCATTTATATTGTAAGTGTCATAACTTATACTTGATGGGTTATTAGACCACCTTGTTGGGGTCGGCCCTGTATAAGTCATGTGGGTCAAAGGGTTATTAGACCACCCTATTGGGGGTCGGCCATGTGGGTCAAAGGGTTATTAGACCACCCTAGTGGGGGTCCCAGTCAGCATTATGTTAAGTGGTTAAGTTGAGGCCGAACTAGTTGAGTAAAGGTCAAGTCAAGTTAATGTATAAATAGAGAGTGTGTCTCTCTCATTTTACACATTCTATTCTCTCACTCACACTTGGGAGAGTGGCGCACTTGTGGAGGAGGAGGCTCTACTTCTAGGAGAAGACTATCTCTTGTATTCCAGTTGTATCATTGCTCTATCTATCGTTAAGTAAGTTATTGGGGTTTTTCACCTTTATGGTTTTCCCCAAGTAAAATCTGTGTCTCTTGTGTGCTTGCATTATTGTGTCCATGATTGATATGCTGTAGATATGCTGTACATGTTGTTCTCTCAGTTAAGATCCTAGATCAGATTGAAGTAAATTATGGAAATTTAACATGGTATCAGAGCTAGCCTGAAAGAAGGCATGATATGGCATGTATGACACTTGTTGCACTTACGATGCTAGGGCTTGATATAGAAAAAACTAGTCATCGTAGCACTTTCGCTATAAATCCGTTTTGGAGAATTTTTCGGATCTGAAACTTTTACAGGTAGAATATAAGATCCCCATGTACCTTGTGTCCAAAGGAAAACCTCTAATTCGTTGTACTTTGTGATTTATGATCTGTACAATATAGGGTTTCTGTCTCTTCCATATCTGAGTCAAAATCAGGTGACCTTGGGAAAAAGGTCATAACTTGGGCTAGGAAGATCCAAATGACATTTCGTAAAATGTTATAGGTAGTACACAGACTGTAATATATCAGAACAAGTTTTTAGAGTCCGAAGTTGAACCAGTGACACGCGGCACGCTGTACAAGTTCCCTCTCCTGTATTATCCCATAAACAGGTCACGTTGCGACACTTGGCATAACTCCCTCTAAAAGAATCCAATTGAGGTCAGACCTATCGATATGGAAAGATAACATGTCAGGCTATCTTAGGAAAACATTTTATAGGCCGAAGTTGAAACAGTAACACGTGGCATGCCGTACAAGTTCGCTCTCCTGTATTATCCCATAAACAGGTCACGTTGCGACACTTGGAATAAATCTCTCTCAGAGAATCCAATTGAGGTCAAACCTATCGAGATGGAAATATAACAGGTCAGGCTATCTCAAGAAAAATTTTCAGACCCTGTGGATTGAAAAGTTTGGAGTTACACCAGAAACAATCAGGTACATACTTCTGTCAAAACAAAATTATTTTTGAGTACCTTCATTCATGGCTTTCGAAATTTAGGGCTTCGGAGAAAGTTGGAAATTTTGTAATCGGAGACCATGGCTGGATGCTACTCATCAAAATCAAAATTTAGAGACCAATATCAGATTTTTTGGTTGGGCAGAAGGCCGGGATTGATCAAACCCCAGTTCAGGACTTTGGTCGGAAAGATGGAAAATTAGGGCTTCTGCAAAAATTAGAATTTTGAAAATCTATGACCACGGCTGGAAGCTCCTCAGAAAAATTGAAGCTTAGAGTTTTGAATCAAATATTTTGGTTGGGTGAAGCTCCAGGAAACTCAAACCCTAATTCAAGGTCCTCCCTAGTGAATCCAGAAATCTAAAAGGCAATTTCGAGGGGTGAAACTTTGCAGTTTTCAAATTCTGAATATACCAACTTGATCAGCTCATCAAGGCGCATATTTCTATCCTTTCAGAAGTTTGAAATTAAAAGTTTGAATTTTGGGGGTTTCTTTGACAAACCCTAATCCAGCTCCAGGTCCAGTTCTTGCAAATCAAGTGGATTGGGTTAATCCTAGAAGAAGATGGATTGGTCACCTGCATAAGTGAAGAAGTTCCTTTTTCAGAGGGAGATGAGGCTAGGGGCTTCCATAAGAAGATTACAAGCAATCTTGACAGGTATGGCCTACAGGTATGTTTCTTGGTTAAGTTTATCATATGTTTGTCTTCATATCATTACAGTACAATCTTGATTAATTACTGGACTTGTCGTATCACCTTAATAGAAGATATTCATTGATTAAGTTTTGACACTTATGATTGTACTAATGCATTGTGATGTTGTATGAGGTTTTATGTTGTTTGCTAACACAAAAGGTACACCAAGAAAGTCAAATCATGTTCTACTTCAAGAACATATGCTCATGGTGACATGAAGACAAAGATTCATCCATTGTCATGGATCACATAGAAGATCTACTTTCGAGGTATGTATAACTTGGTTCTACAATGGTTAACTTATGAGACATGCAGGTTACTAGCACAAGTCACTGAAGAGAACCGGAAGACATTATGTCAGTATGTTAGACATAACTAGCTAGCATGCTAATCCAAGTATGTTTTTCCTATATCAAGCTAGAATCCTACCTTGTGTTAGGATCTTATACTGTTATGTTGTTGATAATGATTATTCATGAAGTCATAGGTTTGAATAATCATGGTTGTATGCATATTATGTTTCTTACCATAATTGATGATATGACTAACCAGAAGAATCATGAAGGTATAGGTTTGAATAATCATGAGTTTTATGCATATTATATCTCGTATCTTGATTGATTATTCAACTAACCAGAAGAGTCCTATGATCAAATGAGAATGTGTATGAGTAAAAGAAGACTTCCATAAAACCTTGAATACTAATGTTTATTATCTGTGAATGATCATGAATATACATGTTTAAGATTATTGTGTTTTGATAGTATTAAGATTATACTAATAAATGTGTGATTATGTATGAGACCTCAAGGATAACACAATGATGATACTAATAAGCATGCATAGTGATTAAGGATGGATGTAAGTTCAAGGACAGGTAATCCAGGAAGCAAAGATCAAGAGGGAGCACACTCCAGTTGTTCCTGCAAGAAAGCAAAGGAGCACACTTCAGTAGTTTCTGCAAGGATGCAGATATTCAGAGGGAGTTGACCACTTCTCACAATCCACATAAGAATGGAGTTGCAGAAAAGAAGCAAAGACTGAGAGGGAGTCAACCCAACAAACAAACAAAGATAAGTATTTGAATTGTCATTACTTGCATATTTTATTGTTTAAATAATATTGTTCAATAATGTATATATTGATGTTCCTAGAATTAGGTTGTGTATTATGCATATTAGAATAGTTGCATTGATGAGCAATATACTACTAATATGCATGGGTAAGTGGCATATGGCACTGTACAACATTCCATTGCTACTTATCTAGAATGAAACCTCTTTGCTGACATGTTAGGAGTTGTGCACACTCTTAACAATGTTCTAGTAGAGATTGGAAGGCATCTAGAAAGTTACGAAATATGGATAAATGTTGCATTGAAGCATTGGATAAGATAATTGCATGACTATATGACATATTTCTTTATGTGTAAGAATTTGTTCTGAAAACTATGAGATGTTTTCTAATCATGCAATTTAACTTGTTGTGTAGGAAAGATCATATACCATCATCTACAAAAGAAGGACTACAACATTTGTTCAGCAATAAAGTTATCTATTGAAAATATTGAAGATATGGAAGTTCCCAGGATCTGGGAAGAATGCCATGATCGAGGAGTACCAGTCGATCACAAAGATGCTTGGGATTCAGTCCCAAGACCTAAAGGGGAGTTTGTAGTGACTTCCAAGAGAAGCTACAATATCAACCATGCTGCAGGTGGTAGCATAGAGACTTTTGCTCCTGTAGACAGATACACTTCCATTAGATCAGTACTTGCTCCGGCTGCAGTGATGATAGGGAAGATACACCATATGGATTTCAAGACAGCTTTCTGTATTTGAAGAAGAAGTGTACATGGAGCAGCCACTTGGTTCTGAGACACATGACAGGGATTCATATATGTGCAGAACTTGGTATGGTAGGATAGACAGCTTTCTATCCATTTTGGGCTTTACCAAGAGTAAAGTGGATTCCAACCTTCACTACAAGGTTGAGGAAGAAAATCCAGTGATACTACTATGTGGATGACCTATTTGTAACAGGTGAGGATAGATTGATTGCTGACATGCAGAGGAAGCTTGCTGCCGAGTTCGAGATGAAGAACTTGGGGATGATGCACTATTTGTTTTTGGCATGGAGGTGTGGCAGAGTGTACATAGAATCTTCCTTGGACAAGGGAAGTATGCAGTAGAGATCCTGAAGAGGTTCGGGATGATGGACTGCAAGGATATGGCCACACCTATGGCATCGAACCTAAAGTTTCTGTGTGATGCTTCATCTAATCCGGTTGATGTCACGATGTATAGTCAAATGATTGGGTCCTCTATGTACCTGACGAACATGAGACCAAATATTTGCTTTGTGGTGAACACATTGAGCTAGTTCCTGACGGATCTGAGAGATGTTCACTTGGTTGCTGTAAAACATATTCTGAGGTGCCTAAAGGGTACGGTTGATTATGGGCTCAAGTATGATGCAAATCAAAAGTTTAACCTGCAAGATTATATTGATTCAGATTGGGCAGGCAGTGCTGCAGATAGGAAGAGCACATCTGGGTGCTGCTTCAGTATGGGATCAAGTGTGATCTCTTGGTTTAGCAGGAAGCAGTCCTGCGTAGCACTGAGTACAGCTGAGGCAGAGTATGTTGTAGCCTATTCAGCTAGTTGTGAGGCAGTATGGCTACGGAAGCTACTGTCTGAGTTATTTGATCTCCCATTGGATGCTACTGGTATCTTTTGTGATAACCAGAGTTGTGTGAAGTTGTCCGAGAACCCAGTGTTTCATGACAAGTCGAAACAAATAGAGATCAAATATCACTATATCAGGGATATGGTGCAGAGAGGAGCCGTGAAGCTCTTGTACATTGTGACGGACGAGCAGATTGCAGATGTGCTGACGAAGCCACTAGCTAGGGTGAAGTTCGAGTACTTCAAGGAGAGGCTTGGTGTTCTTCAAATTGATGACACTTCGAGGAAGAAGTGATGGACACATTTGCAGAATCCATTTCAAGTATGTTGGAAGGAGGATCCTTCACATGGCTGTGGATGTAAGCGTTGGATGATGAGCATCAGGATGATGCTCCAATTACTGCTATGTGTATGCATCATGTTGGATGCTGGATATGATCAGTTGGATCATTTATATGTATATGTATGTACGCATCATGTTGGATGCTGGATATGATCAGTTGGATCATTTATATATGTACGCATCATGTTGGATGTTGGATATGATTAGTTGGATCACTTGTATGTATTTTTGTATATGCATCATGTTGGATGCTTGGACCATGTATCTATATATGTATCAGGTGGATCATGTATGGTGATATGTATCATGTATTTGTATTTGTATCAGGTGGATACACTGTATGATCAGGTGGATCATGTATGATATGTATCAGGTAGATACTTGGTATGCATCAGGTAGATGCATTGTATGATCAGGATGATCATGGATGACAAGCTTCAGGATGTTGCTCCAGATGACATGCAGCAGGATGTTGTAGTGATGATGATCAGGATGATCATGTGTACATCAGGATGATGTATGGTGAGTATTAGGTTGATACTCTATGGCCGTGGATCAGGTTGTGCAGATGAGCATATAATTTGTCACTGGGATATTTGCAGATAGTCTTTCGAGGTTTTGCCTATGGCATGTAATCTGGCCCTGGGATATCTGGAAAATGCTCTTTCGAGGTTTTGCTCTGGGAGGACATATAATTTGGCCCTGGGAGATCTGCAGATAGTCTTTCGAGGTTTTGCCTATGGCATATAATATGGCCCTGGGATATCTGGCAGATGCTCTTTTGAGATTTTGTCCTATGGCATATAATATGTCCCTGGGAGATCCAATAGGTTGGGCTGTGTGCCCGTAATAAGTCCTGGGATGCTCTTGCGAGGTTTTTCCATGACCACATATAATCTGTCCCTGGGAGATCCTATAGGTAGAGCTGTGTGCTCGTAACATCCTGGGATGCTCTTGTGAGGTTTTGTGGTGACCACATATAATCTGTCCCTAGGAGATCCTATAGGTAGAGTTGTGTGCTCGTAATAGCCTGGGATGCTCTTGAGAGGTTTTGTGGTGAGGTCACATATAATATGGCCCTGGGAGATCCTATAGGTAAAGTCGTGTGCTCGTAACAGCTTGGGATGCTCTTTCGAGGTTTTGTGATGCACGTAATAAGTCCTGAGGATTCCACAGTATGGCCAGTGATGACGAAGACCTGCAGGTGGTGGGCCTACATCTAGTATGAAAAAGGACTGGCTCTGTAGAACTTCCTATGACGAGTAGATTCAGAGATTGATTGAGATAGCAGCAGCAGTGACGATGATGATGTCTCGATGACGATTATCTAGTGACGATGATCCAAAGAAGAAGACTTGTGGTAGAAGACCTGTGTCGAGAAATACCTTCCTAGTTAAGATGGAGTGTTGATGTATATGTAACTTCGGAATGTATTTCACATATATGTATATTGTATTCCTATAGAGATGTTATTATTCCTCTATATGGAAGTGTCGTCATTTATATTGTAAGTGTCATAACTTATACTTGATGGGTTATTAGACCACCTTGTTGGGGTCAGCCCTGTATAATTCATGTGGGTCAAAGGGTTATTAGACCACCCTATTGGGGGTCGGCCATGTGGATCAAAGGGTTATTAGACCACCCTAGTGGGGGTCGGTCCAATCAGCATTATGTTAAGTGGTTAAGTTGAGGCCGAACTAGTTGAGTAAAGGTCAAGTCAAGTTAGTGTATAAATAGAGAGTGTGTCTCTCTCATTTTACACATTTTATTCTCTCACTCGCACTTTGGAGAGTGGTGCACTTGTGGAGGAGGAGGCTTTGCTGCTAAAAGAAGACTATCTCTTGTATTCTGGTTGTATCATTGCTCTATCTATCTATGAGGAATTTATTGGGGTTTTTCACCTTCATGGTTTTCCCCAAGTAAAATTTGTGTCTCTTGTGTGCTTGCATTATTGTGTCCATGATTGATATGCTGTAGATATGCTGTACATGTTGTTCTCTCAGTTAAGATCCTAGATCAGATTGAAGTAAATTCTGAAAATTTAACAGAACTCTCCCAATTGGTGTCACTTTAGCATGGTTATCTAACCAGAGTTGTACAGGAGACCAGCTTAATGGGGGGCTCCCCATTTTCTACCATGCCTGCTTGGTTAAGATGTTGACATCTGAACCAAGACCCAGAATAACCAAATCAACATCATAGTCCCCAATTTATATGTTCATGTGCATCTCCTTACCGGTCTTCCGTCGCTGTAAGGAGTTTATCGTGGATTCTTGCCCGTCCCCTGGTTGGTCGTTGCAACAACCCCTCGATCTTAGCTATAGAAGCAGGATCCCTTGCCAATAATAAGTAGCTCTCAAAAAATTTATGCAAGGTTCCAGACTGTGCCGATGGTCCTACCTCTGAAGTAGCATAAAAAATAGGGGCATGTCACAGATAATAGCTTTGTCACGATCCCGGTCCATCGCACGACGTGCCTGAAAGAATGTATCGCGCTCGAACTCAATATCAAATGACACCTTCTTTTTCCCTACCAACCAAAGGGGCAGTTGTGAGTTATCCCCTCCGGTCACTGCACCTCCACGAGTGATCACCATGACAGCCGCATCTTGTGGCCTTGGCTCCGCTGAAATTGTTGCAACACTCGCACACTGATTCTGGTTCAGTGGTGGATTCCCTGGTTGGTTCACATTTGGATTATCATTCTGGTTTGGGTGTTGATTCTGGTTCTGCGTCGGTTGCTGCACCTAATTCTGTACTGGCTGCTGCGCCTAATTCTGATACTGCAACTGTGGAATGTTTCCTAACTACCATCGTGCAATCAACTGTGGGCAGTTCTCCACTGTATGATCTGTAACAAAGCAAAATGTACACTATGTCTGCAATAGTGGGAAATCTCGCTGATAGTGTCCCCATACCGTGCAGTGGTAGCAATGAACAGGTCTGCGACCTCCTCGTCCACCTCCACGACCAAATCCGCCACCGCGTCCACCCCGAAATCCTCCCTGGAATCTGCCCTGGTGTTGGTACTACAGTTGATTGTACTGTTGTTGCATCGGATTTGGTTGCATGCCTTGCCCTTGCTGCGCATATTGCGACTGCTGAACGTACTGTGGCTGCTGTGGAGCCATTTGCATCGGAGCATATTGCAGCATAAATTGTTGTGGTTGTTGCTGCAGTACAAACTATACCTGCGGTTGAGGTAGTGGTTGAGCTACCTGTGGTTGCAGCTGTAGTTGTTGTACGGCACGTTGGTCATCCTTCACATAGAATACGTCGTACGTTCTCTCATGTAGCAACCCATATGCTCGGCAATCTTTGTCGTCATGTCCCACATATTTACAGAACGTACAATATAGATTCATTGGTTTTGTAACCATCTTCTGCATGTATGGGAATTCCTCATGGCGGTGCCCATATACCTGACAAACGCGACACCATGGAATACCGCCACCATTCAATGGATTCGATGCTCCTGAAACCAGATAATTGTGGAAGTCCGGGCAATTATCCTTAGTATGTCCTTCTCCTCGACATCGCATGCACCATACTTCTTCACGCTGCTCCTTTCCCATCTTAATATCTTGCAGCTATATGGTCAGGTTAGCCAGCTGTGTCTAAATCTGTGACATCCCAGCTGTGTTTTCACCAATTGGCGATGCTTCCAACCGCATCGCAATTTCCAAAGCTTCACTGGGCATTGTAATGTTCTATTGCACCAATGGTAGTTGAATGTGCGGAAGAAGTGTCGCGATGAACCATTCCTTATGTTGGACAGTGCTCATATCAAAACTAACCCTTGCCATCAGCGTTTTGAATCATTGGTCAAAGTCCTACACCGTTTCATTGGGATACTGCTTAATCTCTTTCAGCTCTGTAATGTATTGTGCTTCTGACTTGGGTTTCTTGAATTCTACGATCAATCTGTTCCTGATATCATCCAACATCTTATTCGGAGCTCCTGTAGGGACTAGAACAAACTTCATAAACCAATCTAATGCGCAACCTTGCAGATTAGTTGCCAACTGCGCCTTCTTAGCATTATCATCAGTAATCTGCTTTATGGTCCATACCGCTTCACATAAAAACCAGTACTGTTCAAGGTTATCTGTCCCATTTCCATGGAACGGTGGCAACTTCGCATCCTCTCCCTCTATCCTGGGCTTCCTTCCTCCAGTTGTTGAACTACTAGCAATCAAGTTTTGTTGACACGGTGGTGTCGAGGTTTTGTTTCTCACTGGTTACAGATAGTGACCGGAGGTGTGGGTACGCTGCCGCTGGGGTTTGGTCCTGCCTCTATCCTAGGCGTAGCCTGGTTTTCCTTGTCCAAACTATGAGGTTGCTTCGTCCCATGTGATCTTCCTTCGCAATATTGCGATTCAATCGCAGTAGGACCTTCTCCTATCCTCTGCCTCTTTTCCTGTCAAAACCTTGCTCCTCCCCTTGTAAGACCACTCTCTTCCTCGGCTTCACTCACAGTCTCGTCATGACCTGCACCCATCTACCCCTTATCATTCCATGTACCACCCCCCGGCTATCGCAATACCCATGGCCTCCGCCCACCAGGTTGTTTACTGATCCAGATGCATCTTCAATATACCCTTCTCGCAAATAAGCATCTTAATGGACAGTTGGAGCGATAGCAAGAACCTTCCCTGGGGTCCACGGAAGAAATATCTTTCAGCTTCACTATAATACTTTTGGGTATCAACCGCAAATTCAGTGATATAACCTTCCAATATGCTATCAATCCAAACTTCGACAGTCCGCGACGCCTTATTGTCAACTTCCTACAACTCCTGGATCAGCTCTGGAGTCCAGGTCTTTGGCTCACCACCTTGGAAGTTCCTCTTCTGAAAAGTCAACTTTGCCAACCACTCATACAAGATGACTGGGAATTCATAGAAAAACCATTCGTGCGGATCGTCTTGAATATATCTTCCCACCCACTGATCTACTGTTAGTCGAGTGTTCTGGATTTCTTCTTCAGCGAATTCCTGCAACTTATTATCGAACCATCTTTGTATCTTCGGTTGTGTCGAATGCCACAACATATCCTCCTTTCACTTCACACACGGTCCCAACAATGAAACCATTTGTTGACTCAAACCCAATCGATAGGGGTTCCACTCTCTGTCGACATCCAAACCACGACAATCTCCCTGAGCACCAGCCCAGACAAGTTTTACCCCATCCAGCAACACCTGCGGAGCAGATGAGGTCTCACCCGAGATGTTCAAGGGAGAGTCGACGGAACCATGTTTCTGCCGAATGAAGGAGGATGTTGTGGTTCAATTACTTAAACTTATTGCGACATTTCAAAAGTATATCTTATGCAATTATCTTCGACATTATTCATATTCATAACATTATTTAACAAAAACATTCACCATAGCAAATACAATAGTAAAGCATTAATTGCAGCAAGAAAACATAGCATCATTCATATATTGCAACATGCATTACCATAAAAGAACAGAAGATACACAAGGATTTCGCAAAACAGATCTGTCATGTCATATTAACTCAGCAAAACCCAGATACAATATCTCCACAAAACACAGATAACAACTACAAATGCATGCCAAGATCAGGTCCTGCTTTCACCTTCTTCGTCCGTCCCTCAACACATATGACTCTATGACTATAAATAGGCCTTCACCTTTACATTGCTTGTCCACTTACTAACAACTTCCTAACCAACGCTTTGATCAAATGACCAAAAATCTAACTAACATGGTCCAAATGACCCAAAAACACGCATGCAGTGATACAATTGACCCAAAACTACATAACATATGGTCCAAATGACCCAAAACCTACATGCTATGGTCCAACTGACTCAAAAATACATAAAATATTCTCCTGTGCGCCCAGATTTCCGCCTTCCGCGATATCTTCTGACTTGTCATAGCATTCGCGATGCTGCAATGCTAACTTACCAAACCGCCTGCCAACACTCCTTGAAGATCTGGAACCCCTTATAAAATGGGTAGATATTCCCTAAGTTCCCACCAAGAACAATGACCTGATCCAACACCTCCCAATTAACTGCACCAACTGTGCAATCAATATGCCATTTGCATGAAGAAATACAATAGCATGTATCATCATCACAACATAACATGTTGATAGCGCAGTTGAAGTATCTCCAGTCGAAGCACAACCTGCACCAATGACGGGCCTATTCATCCTCCTCGGCCTATTGACCTTTCTAACAAGCATAATCATCCCCAAGTCCTTAAAATACCTATGTGACAGATCCCACAAATCATTCATGTTCAATATCTCTTTCCTAGACCTATTGGCCCAGAACAGATTAGAAGTCCCTTCAGATGCACTAACAATATTATCATTATCTATTCCAGGTAGAACCCATTCATTTTTAATCCAAACCCATGACCCATAAGACCAAGTGGCATTTCCTACTTTGAATCAAAGATTTTTTCCCAATGTTTTCCATCATACCTTTTTAAAGCATTTATGTCGTGTTGGACATCCAGCAGGGCCATGGATCGAATATTGTACATGAATTCACCAAGCAAATTCTCTTCATCCATCTTGGAGCCTAGAAAAATGGGTACATGTTTCCCAGAGAAACCCGAGCTTACACTGTCCTCGAGAACCCTATATTCTTCCTTGATATTATGATCACCATGCCTTCTCCTACTTCCCGTGACATTGGTTTCACAGGGCATTGATTGGGCTTCTAGCTCGGGTTCTATGAGACCACTTGGGGTTTGGGATGCATAGAACCATGGTTTCTTAGATTAATTATGGTGATTTTAAGGCCTGGGTTAAACTGTATTTTCCTTAGGTGAAAACCCACTTGCCATTCTTGATTGGATTGAATGCCCACTTGTTTTGGAGAAATAATGCTCAATGGGATCAATGGAATGATCTTCTCTCAAGCCTATGTCTCGACGAGGTGACTTCTGAGAATGTGGCCATCCAAAAAATTAGTAAATCTATAAAATATTTGTTTTGTTGTTTATATATATTTTTTAAATGTGTTAATTATTATATTATATTAATATTACAAAATAATTATAACATATAAAAGCTATATTATATTAATATTACAAATTAATTATAATATATATAATAATTATATATTAATAATATATTTGATATATATGGTCTATATATTTTTTTTTCCAAGAAAAAAAGCGTAATTTTATTTCAGCAGAGGTGAAAAAATTACATTCTGAATATGCATATAGCATGCGGTTATCCATTGAAGGACGAAAAACCATTACAAAAATACTTAAGTACATCAGTCCAGTGAGTTCAATCTCACCAAAAATATGGCCAAATCTGTAAAAAACATCACACAAAATATGGCAGAAAACATATATATGCCAGGTGGCTCCCCGAGCCTCCTGATTTCTCCAAAAAAAACTAAACAGTTTGGAAAAGGCTCAGCCTTTCAACAAAAAACCAAAAAGAAATATCAGTTCCATAGTATATATTATCATCACTACATTTTCCAGCTATTGTTCCTACTGTTCCTGTATAGTCAGTACGTCCATAAAAGGTCTATGGTAGTATTCATAGATCGTCCCATTTCGGTGTTCCTTTATTTTCCACAGCCCCATTGCCATGTCCCTGCCAACCTTAGAAGCCTGGTCCGCCTCCTTGTTGTTCTCCCTGAATATATGTCTGCAAGAAAAATGTAAAAATGACAATTTCAGTTCCAAGATGTCCTGTAGAATATTTCCAAGTCTGATATCACTGCAAAGTTGAGTGCTAATTGTCCAGTTTGTGACATTCATAGAGTCTCCATACACATTTATCTGTTGACAGTCATTCTCCCTAGCAAACATGAGAAGCAGCTTTAGGCTCATTAATTCAGCATAATTGTTACCACCCTCCCCCAGTCCCCAGAAAAGTTCGTATGAGTGGGTTCGAGACAAATGTAGTACAGCCCCACCCCCACAGTTGTAATCCAATGCAGAGCCATCGTAGAATCCCCAAGGAATAGTATCGCCGATTTCAAGAGCAAGGACATCTCGTTGTTTTGCAACTTTGATGTGATGAGGGTAGGCTTTTAAAAATCCACAAATCTGTACAACAGAGACCACCGGTGTACAGGGTTTTTCATTGAAGATCATGCCGTTCCGTGCCAACCAGATGCCCCATGCTACCAATAAAGGAAGATTTCTGTAGGACATGCCAATAGGGTCCCTAAACCACTGTGCCCAAGCCAAAAGGATCGTATCCCCCTCCCAATTAAACATGGTATTTGATAATCTGGAGCATTCCACCCATACCTGCACCACGTATGGACAATGTAGGAATAAGTGTAGGCAAGTTTCCTCGTTTGCTTTGCACAGGGTGCACCACCCCGGCCCCGTCCTATTCTTGCGTTGTAAGAAATCCCAGGTAGGGATGGAATTTTCAAGGACATTCCACATGAAGATACGATGTTTCAATGGGCAGTGTATCCTCCATATGGATTTCCACCACCACACCAACTCACGTGGGTTTATCAAGTGGCTTAGACTGATGTAGCCATTCCTAGGTGTGTACCTTCCATTTGGAGCCCCTTCCCATACCACACAGTCCTCCCTGTCACGAATATGTATATGAGAGCATATAAGTGCTCAGAGATAAGTTCTCAATTCCCCCTGTTCCTCCACAGATATTTCCAAAGTATCTGCACCAATCCATGACTGATTCCATGGATTGGTCCGATCATGAATTGCGAGTTGGGATAAATTAGTTATGCCAATATCCCAAAGAGATGTAATCAAATCAGCTGATAAGATGTGTCTACTAGCACTCCCATACCAAGGATCTACCCCAACATGAAGAGCCTGTCCATTCCCAATATTCCAAGTTAGAAGATCACCAATCACAGAAAAAGATTTGATAACTGCTTTCCAGATAACAGAGCAACCAATAAGAGACTTATTCGTAGCTCGAACCCAGTCCATTACAGATACAGGGGCAATGTATTTATGTATGACAACTCTTGTCCAGAGGATTTCATATTTAAGCAGTCGCCAAACCCCTTTCGCCGCCAGTGCTTTTGAGAAGATATGAATGTTCTTAAGACCCCATCCCCCCAAGGATTTAGGGATAGCGATTTTCTGCCAACGGACCCATGGGGAAACAAAATCGCCTTTACCACTCCACAGAAAATGAAAGCACAGTTTCCTAGCTTTTTCCAGCGTCCCTTTGGGAATCCAGGTGAGGGACATCCAGTACACCGGTATGGCCTCTAAAACAAATTTCACCAGGACCAGCCTTCCAGCTCTAGATAGCCACCTGTGACTCCATACCTTCAAACGTTTGTGAAATTTTTCAATAAGCCAGTGCCAATCCCGTTTGGTATATGCATTAGGTTTTATGTGATACCCAAGGTAGCAGAAACCATCATCAAGATGTAAAAAAGTATAGGGGAAGATCCTTCGAATAGCCGAAATCTCACATTCCCTAAGTAAGTGAGTTGTTATAGTAGATTTCCTGTCATTGATCTCCATACCCGTAGCTCGAGAGAAAAGTTGAAAGATGTCCTGGAGAGTTTCCATATCCCTAGTCGACCCAGAACAGAAGATGAGTATATCATCCACGAAAAGCAGATGTGTGATATATAAATCTGGAGCCACTTGTATCCCCTGAAGGGTGCCATCCCTACAGGCCTTCTTCATTGCTTTACTCAGCCCTTCAGCAACCAACAGGAACAGTAAAGGTGATAATGGGAAACCCTGACGTAGTCCTCTTTCAGACCGAAAGAAGGAAGATGATGCACCATTGATGAGTACCGCAAAATATACCGTAGATATACAGTTCATAATCCACCTAATAAAATCCACAGCAAAACCCAGATGTGTAAGAAGTAAATGAATATACATCCAACTCACCTTGTCATAAGCTTTTGACAGATCAATCTTGATTATAGCTCCTTTGATTTTCTTTGTTTTCATACTATGGGTGCCTTCTTGAGCAACTCCAATCGCCTCATGGATTTGTCGTCCTTCTAGGAATCCAAATTGTTCCTCAGAAATATGCTTGGACAGAATAATTTTTAGCCTCCTAGCAATAATTTTTGACACCACCTTATAGACACAATTACACAAAGAGATGGGTCTGAAATCACTTAGAGAGGAAGAATTGTCAGTTTTTGGTATTAGGGCTAGAAAGGTGGAGTTTAGGGCAGCTGGGATCCACCCAGAGATTCTAGTGTCTTCCACCATCTGAAGAAGATCATTCCCAATATGTTCAAAAAGTGCTATCAGGAATTCAACAGTCCATCCATCAGGCCCCGGACTTTTGTCTTTTTGAAAACTCTGTAACACTCCCTTCAGCTCCTCTTCTGTAACATTAGCCATCAATGAGTGATTGTCTTCCTCATCCACAAACCTAGGAAAATATTGTGCCATTCTGACAATCTCCAATATATTAGCCTATGCAAGGGCTTTAAAGAGAGATTGGAAGTGATTTACCCCAACCCCAGCCATACCATCAAAAGAAGTCTGGGTATCCCCCAAAGAGTCTTCCAGGCTCCAAATGGTATTAGACGCCTTTCTACCTTTAGCATATGCATGGAAAAATTTTGTGTTCTCATCCCTAGCCGATAGCCACAAAGCCCTGCTTTTAAGACTCCATGTTTCCTCTTTTTCCAATAATAGCAAATTTCTCCTACCTTCCAGAGATATCAAGTGTGTTTTTTCTTCCACAGTGCCCAGTCCCCCAGAGCCAGAATCATAAATAGACTGAAGCTCCAATTCAATCAATTTCAGATCTCTATCAGCTCTACAATTCTTTTCATAGGCCCAAACCTTCACTGGCCTTTTAATTTTTTTGATATTAGCAGAGAACTGATATGAGGCAGAGAGACCCCCCCTGGGTTGTAGGGTACCCAGAGGGATCTTACCAGGTCAAAAAAGGTCTCATCCTGTAACCAGATCTTATTGAACTTTAGCGGTCCAGCTGGTTTAGAAGGTCCGTCACGAATCTACAAAAAAATAGGGAAGTGGTCAGATGAGCCCCCCGACCCTACCCACTGCCTCAGTAGATAGTTTCTATCCACAAAAGGTTCCAACACCAGAAACCGGTCCAACCGTTTCTCCACCCTGTTGTCACCTGTCATATTATTCCTCCAAGTAGGTTTTAGAAGAGTAGGTTCAATATCCAGCAAGTTATTAGTGACTAGCTTATGAGTGAAAAAATCGGTCAAAGGGTCTGGTCGTGCCCTGCTACCCCAAACTTCTGTCGGCCCAAGAGAAACATTTAAATCCCCTCTGAGGATCAGGTTTCCTTCCTGTAACAAAGGATGCGAGAGAAGAGAATCCCAGAAAGGAGCCCGGTTCAAATACGGTCCATAAACATTTACCACTGTAAAGAGTTCACCAAAATCAAGAGATGAGCAAGTCATGCCCAAAGCCGCTTCCACAACCCAGAGGTTGTGGCACTGCACCGTAGAAGAATTCCAACCAATAGCCTGGCCACCAGACCGACCACGAGCATCCAAGGTAGCAAAGGTCCATCCTCCAAACCAACTTTCAAGTAATTTTTTTATGCCCTCACCAACACCCATAGTCTCCTGGAGTAAAATGATATTCAGGTGTTCAAGTGATACCACTCTACGAAGCGCTGATCTTTTCTGGGGACCAGCCAGACCCCGATAGTTAAAGGACATAAATTTCATTAACGACCCCTCTTCTGGGCACGCACCGCTCTAAGCGCCCGATCAATAGTCACCTGTTTGCCTTCAATCAGATCCATCTTTGCCTTGGATTGTGCCTTAGAAAGATGTGATTTCCTGCCGCGGCCCTTTCCAATCTTATTCACCCCAGCACCCAAACCTCCTAGGGAAACTTTTGTGAGAGATCGAAGAAAGTATCCAGAATCTGATGAGGTAGTAGGGGAGGAGGATGAAAGACCTTCTATAGGGCCAGGATCAGTTTCAGGAGGTAGGTCAAGTAGTCTCACCCCTGGGGACGACTGAGTATGAGGAGTGGGGGGGAGGGTATGTGAAGAGGAAGGGAGGTCAGAAACAATACAAGTAGGTTCCACTAAATCCATAGCCGAGGAGAGATTCAAATTTTTTAAAGCCTCTAACCAGTCCGGATGTTCGAAAGTAAAGTTTTTTAAAACAAAATGAAAGGAGAGGGGGTTAATGGATGGAGTAATACCCGCAGACGATGTCCCTGGTGCCAAGGCAGGAGCAGGTTGAGCAAGCACAATATCTATTATTCCAGGTACCGACTGTCCAAGAATTGGCGCATCCAAAACCCATTCTTGTTGTATGCCGTCAGCCCCTTCCGCAGTAACCCCAGGTTCCGAAAGAGCATGGGCATGTGGGTCTTCCTTATCCCGTAGGATTCCATGTCCCTCATCCGCATCTAGAGCCACATCATGAGGAGGTCCAGAAAATGGAACATCAGTCGACGGGGTAGACTCCACAGTATTAGTAGATTTATGAGTCCCTCCATTCTTCCTCTGTAAAGGAAGTTTACACTCAGCCACCGGATGACCATAAGCATGACAACGGCGGCATCTGAATGGAACGTTTTCATAGTCCAGTTTCTGCACATAAACATAGGGTCCCCAGCTGAGGGTAACATCCAGTGCCAACCCATCTCTAATGTTCATATTAACTAATATACGGGCAATCTTCCTTTGACGGGTTTGTAGAAAGCTATAATCTCCATCTAAATAGGTGCCAATCAGGTTACCAATCCCTCTAAAATGCCTCTCCGACCAGTAATGGAGAGGTAAACCAGGGAGCCGAACCCACAGTGGGACAAGATCCAGTCGTTCCCAGCTCACGTTAAACATCGGATGCCAAGGTTTAATCATGACCAGGCAATGATCCCAGCTCCAGTTGGAATTAAGAACCCATTTAGTATGTGCCTCATTGTGGAAATTGAAAGCAAACCAGTTACGGGTTAATTCCACAACTTCCGAGGAATAACCTAATTCTGCAGCCCAATTTTCTCCCACCCAGGCCTCAATGGTACGCAGTGAGAAGGATCTGCCCAATGCCTTACCAACCAAGGTGATACTGGTCATTGTGACCAATTGATTCCACTTAATGTCTTCCCCCAGTGCATAGTTATACTTGGTCCTTCTCAGCTTTAGCCATCGTTTTCTGCCACGCTTTACCTGATGTCAAGTATCATCCGATGAAGGGCCTCCCCATTCTTCGGAGCTGGTACCAGAGCCCACACATGGGCTAGCAAACGCACGATGTTCATGTAATTCCAGTAAACCCTGCCGCGAACCTTCCCTTGCCCCAACTGTGTTCAGCACAGGAAATGAGTCCGTAGTTGGTAAGGCCACCCTTCCAGTTCCCTGAAAAGCTTCTCGTACCGTAATAGGCCCTAACGTTCCTTCCGCCGAAACCTCAATGGCATTAATAACCTGTTCTGATGACCAGAGTGAAGCCCCAGTATCCATCAAAGGTGAGGACGATGGGATATGACCCGTTGGAGCGTTTAACGACCCTGAACTAGGAGAACTAGCAAGAAAAACAGAAGGTGAAAACCCTAACACCGGGTTGTTCTCCGCAACAGGTAAACCTTCCACCCCACCAACAGCTGATTGAGGCCCATCCTGCCACCCAGCACCCAATGGCTGAGTCCAGATAGGCAATTGATCCGATGTATCAAAAGCATAGTCCACCATGTCATCATAGGTAGCCATGATGAGAGCAAGACCACAGTAAAAAGTAAACAGTAGAAGTATTAACAAAACCACAAGGGTTTAAACACAAACCAAGAATTTCACAGCTAGACCCCTCATGAGTACACGGTGTTCAATGTAGAGTTGCACTCCACCACGCAAACTTCGAGTGTCAGGATGATACGCCTCATCCTGACAGAAAAAACAGCCACCGACAGCCAACCTAGGGTTCGGCCATGAATCAAAAACCCTGCGAGCTCCAAGATTCATTCATCCGTAATCCCGAGATTATGGTCTATATATTATATTAACATACAATATATTATATTATATTAATATTACAATATTATCAAGGGTTGAATAGATACCCAAAAACAAATTTGTAATAAAAACTATACAACTTCTATTATTATGTATAGGATGGATTTCTATAATGAGAAGTTGGAACTTTCTAGAAGAGAAGTCTTGTGATTATGATGATATATTAGGCCTACTTTACTTCCATATATTGCTCAAGAAGCTCTTAATGAAGTCAACTTTAAAATATATTGTACGTTGTTTATATGGAGGTTATTGTGGGCCCACATGGTAGTTAGAATCAATAACTTGAAGGAAAGATGTAGACTCTTTGGAGATTAGACCTTAAACTGATATGTTGGCTCTTGTTACCCCTTGAAAATGCATGGTTTGCTTCTCATTTTCATGGGTCTTTCTTCTCTCACTAGCACACTAGATCCTCAGAGTCCAGTGGCAGGCCATGCACCTTGTTCTAACTTGCCTATGCACTTCTTTTCATCCAGGGAAAGGTCAAAGTTGTGGAGGACCATTGAGGGATTGATAGAGACTTTCACAGAGACATATTTCACTATGAGCTTCCTCTTGGGCACACTTGACACTCATTTCAACCTTATTCCTAGGTTGAATAGAGCCACATGCATAATGGAGGATGAACAATAAGATTAGGACCTAGAAGAGGAACATCCTACATTACGAGATTTCCAGAGCATGATTCATGGTAATCCCATATAATTAATTAGTAATCCCACATATTAGCCTCACATAATTAATTAGTAATCCATTTAAACTATAATCCCCCATTCTTAATTCTCTTTCCGATAAGTAATTTGATGGAATATGGCAATGAAAAATTGTAATGTTGATAATGATTTTTTACAATTTACTAAGTTTTGACACTGTGGATGGATTCAGAGACCCATTAGGTCAAAATTTAGTAAATTGTAATAGTGTAGATGGATTTAGAGACCCTTGCACTTGGAAAATGGAAAATTGTAGTTTTGAGAATAAATTTTTACAATTTACTAAATTTTGACACTATAGATGGATTCAAAGACCCCCTAAATCCATCTACAGTGTCAAAATTTAGTTAATTGTAACATTGTAGATGGATTGAAAGGCCCCCTATGTCACATTGCATGCCAAGTGACATAGGGGGTCTCTGAATCCATCAACAACGTTACAATTTATTAAAATTTTAACACTGCAGATGGATTGAGAGACCCCCTTTTCTAGGGGGTCTCTCAATCCATCTGCAGTGTTAAAATTTAGTAAATTGTAACATTTCATTGTCAAAATTTCAATTTTCCAATGTCAGAGTGACACAATTAAAAATGACTAACATTAATTCATATTCTTAACTAAATTAGTCGTTTGTGTTAGTCATTTTAATTATGTCACTTATTATCTAGGCGTATTTTTTAACCCGTGACTAAATTATTAATTCAAGTTAGTCATTTATAGTTGAGTGAATCAAAATTGCTCAAATTTGGCAGTAAATCACTTGAAAAAATTGTGGTGACAAAAAAAATGGAATTCAAATGTTATTTTGGGCATAACATAAGCATACAAACTTGGTTGGAGCCAAAATTACAAGTGGATGTTCATAGAGATGTTATCTGCAAAAGTGTCCTTGAGCTTGGGTTTGCGGTTACATCATTGAATTTCCAAAAGTTGACAAAATGTAGGTCTCAAAGGATGAGACAATACCTTCTATGGACAATGTTGTTCATGATGAAATTGGACAAGAAGGACTGTGGGAAATCCCCATAAAGTGTTTGGACAAATTCCAATGGATTCCCAATGAAACTAAAATAATATGTCCAAATCAACTATTCTATGACCCTTTTTGGCAATTTTAGAAATGTAATTGAAGAAAAAGTGACTAGAGGCAACATACACAGGAACTTTTTGTCGTCAACATTTCTTTTGCTTTGGTAATTTGGGAAACTTTGTCCTTTGGAAATTTTCACAGATCTCTAACGTTTAAAAGGTAGTATTTTTTGCAATCTTTTCTAACATTAGAGTGTTGGAGTGGCAAGTTTCCATCTTCAAAAGGATGCAAAAGCCATCTGAAACAACAAATTTCCAAGGTGAAGGTTTATGAGTGTTCATAGATGAGAATACTATCAATGGCCAATACAATTGTTTTCCCAAATCCAACCTAGTTTTCTTGCATTGGTATATCAATATGATCTTCGACATCGATTTGCACTAGCGAAAGGAGAAAAATTGGCTAAGTTGAGAACCTGTATATTGTGACTTTCCACTTCAAACTCTGAATGAGACAAGAGTCAATGCATTGGAAAGTTGTTCCAAATGAGAATAGTGCAGACTCTGAAATATTTGCAAATTAGATCCTTCCGTCTTGATTTGACAAATATAACTATTAATGGGGGTGACCTCTGAAGTATCCTAAACTTGCGGAAATAGATCTATGATGAAGCATGACAATATCATATGTAAAAACAACTTAGGATGAATGCATAGATGATGCTTGCATGGTGATGTAGAGGCATAATTGGTTGGGCAAGAGCATGGAAATCTAAGGTGCTTGTTAACCAAGAAGTTAAATGTTAGATCGAGGATGGCTAGGTGTACCTGTTAGATATGACTTGAAATTCAAGCATTCCAAGGGAAAGGGACCAAGGTGCTTGGGACCTTCATAAGAAATGCACGCAACACATTTTTCCACAATCATCGCATGGAACATTGATTGTAGAGAAGAGTTACGAATGCTCTTGGCTATGAGAACCATATCTCTAGGGAAAGAATCTGGGAAACAAGAGAACAAACGAATGTGGAAGTACATATCCATCTGATTATTTATCCTTTCTACTTCAAGAATGGATGCAAAAATAATGCTATGTTTTATTCAAGTTACAATAAATGATCGGCCAAATGAATGGTTATAAAAAACATGAGAACATGCCATGCAAGGATATGTTGGGTAAAACATCTCAATGGAATATGCATATGTGTTTGGAAATCCTACATATCATGATATGAATCATGACTTCTCATGAATGTACCATTGAAATCCATGTATGTGGTGACAATCATGAAGGTTGAGATATGAACCAATAACTTATGTGTAAATAATGTGAAATGAATGGTGAAATTATTCTTGCCTAGGAAATCATTGATGATGAAGACTCAATTATACTTGGGTTGGGATTACCTAATGAAAGACAAATCAAGCTTTTAAGAGTCAAATGGAATCTAAAATCACCTTGAGGTTAATAATAATAATAACAAATTAAGTAACAATTGAATATCCCACAAAGTTGTTACTCTATGTCAAATATAGCTAATAAGAAAGTAAATGAAATAAAAATTGAAAATAGAAATTGAGGAAGTAATAGAGAAATCATAAGTAGAAAAATAAATTTATAGGAGGTGTCATATCAATAGGCAATTTTTCTCATAAAAATATATTTAATCGATTACATCAAAATAAAAACATCAAATGCGAAGTGACATCAACCTTTTTTATTGTTTTCAATAAAAAAAGTCAACAATCTCAAATGAAAGTTGCCACGTGGCACTTTTAGAAAAATCTATATTATATTTTAAATTTTATTGTTGTGTTAAAAAGAAAGTTGTATCTCATAAAACGGAGTGAGTGAAATTTAAAATTATGAGATTTATTTTTAATTTTCAGAGAATTCAATTTAATGAATGTTTTTCCAAAATATTGAAAAACTTTATATATTTTTTAACATAAAATTGAACAAATATGAAGTCAAAGCACTTGGAATTACAAATAAAAAAATATACTTTAAAGGTTAAAATAATAATAATAATGATATGTTAAATAAATGTAAAGGTTATAAGCCATCGCCATTGTAATTAGAGAATGAGTATTTAATAATAATAATAATATATTTCTAGGGGTGGCAAGTGCGGGGGGGTCGTATACGACCCCAAAGAACAGGAAGAACAATGCTCAACATGGGGAATTGGAAAGGAAAACAATAACATAGTTGAAGCCCTTTCCATCTTCCTTGGTCTACATCTCATCAAGGAAAGAGGAATCAAAAGAGAAAAATTTATGGGGGACTCAATGGTGATCATTCAAGCTTTGCATTTGGGAGCCAAAGGTGACTCATCGCCTCTCAGAAAACTCTTAAGAAGAACGAACCTATTAGCTCATTGCTTCAAACACATCTCTTATTACCATGTACTAAGGCATCATAATGCTTGAGTGGATATGCTTTCTAATAGGGAATCCACCCTCCACTAAGGGGACCTCGAGATTAATGATGGGGCTCCTATCATGATGATGGTTCCCAAAGCACACATCTGAAGGCCCACATCTTGGGTTTGGAGATAATGCATGGTAAGAGATAACATTAAGCATTTGATTGAACAATAGTACGGGACAACTCGCACTATAAGTAAGAAGGAAATATCAACACTAGAACCAGCATCCAGACATCATTGTGCTCTCTGGTGGTTTCTCTCTCAATGAAGAAAGAATTTGGAGGTTTTTGGAATGTCATGTTCAACTCTTGCTCTCAAGCTCCTAATAACACCGGTGGGTGCCGGAAGACAAGAAGATTGAATGCTGGAAGGGAAGAGGGGACATTGGTATGGTATATTTGCATATTGCACAACTCCAGTTATCAGGAAATCCCAAGAATGAGGTGGAAATGGCATGCAACCATTGTCTCTCATGTGATATTTCAGACTTGAGACTAGAGGTAAGAGTCCTTCCCAAGGAGGTGTCTGGTCTTCACCGGGTGATATCATGTATTTCAAGGAACCAATAAGAACAAATCTTGGAAATTCAACAAACTATGGAGAAAATGAAAGGAATGGTAGAAGAGCAGGGAGGCAATATGGCGCATATAGAAGACGACCTGAATACACATCTCCAGGCCCTTGATTCAGATATTACCCCAAGCAATTCTACTCTGGAAACTCTAAGGCATGTAGGAAGCAATCCAATGCATCCGGAGGACTTAGACATGGATGGAGACAACAACAACAACAACCAGCATGATCCAGGCCAGAAGCAGTAGAGTAGCAAAATTTCCTAAACTACATTATGTTGTAGTCTTGCAAATATGTCTTAAGCCAATATATCAGAATTTACAGTACTAGAGGTTTTAGTCATTTTTTGAAGTTATTAAGACGGCTTGGTAGCATCATTACCACCGTCATTGTTGCATCAGAATGGGTAAAACAAATATCAACTAGCATGTAGTTTCTTTTTGTAAACACTTTGTTCTTTGGTTTTCAGCCTCATCCTTTTTAATACAAATCTACTCTTCATTACTATGAAAATAATAATAATAATAATCTATTTTTAAGGTCACAACCAATACAAACACCAATTTGGTGTATGGGACCCCCTATTTTGTGGGACAAGGGACCACCCTCTATGCAGGGATGTAACTATTAAAGTCAACAAAGGTGTACATACCCTACCCCCATCCATATTTGAACCTATGACCTCCTAGGAGGTAACACGTGTTCTTAATGGTTAGTCCCATTCAAGTCATACATACTATCACTGAGTTTTCATAAATAATCACTCATTGTAGTCCTAAGGGTTAGCTCAATTGATATTGAACCAAACATGATATCTCTCCCTCAACAATAGGGGAGGTCATGGGTCCATCTCTCTTGATCCCTTGTGTAAAGGCTCCATATTCAGGGCCGAGGGATTACCTCGTCTACCATCCATGAACCATGGAGAATTACTCAAAAGGTTTCCCACAATTTATTCCATCAAAATTATAAAAAAAAAATCACTCATATTATAAATATATTATATCTTATAGTTATTATCTGTGGATATAATAATAATAAAATTAATAATTTATTTTTAAGGCCACAACCTATCCATACATCAATTTAGTGTATGAGACCCCCTTATTTGTGGGACAAGCATCGCTCTCCATGCAAAAATTTGACTACTAAGGACTAGACTCTTGGGTTATAGTGGCAGTCGTCGGATTTGAAATTGGGTCTCTCCTAGGTAATCCGAATGAGTTATCGATTCCCATGGTTTTAAAAAAAAAAGTCTACAGAGATGTGCATACTGTTAGGATATTTAGACACTTAGGAGTTAGTTAAGATCAACTTGTGTAATATATCTATTAGGGATAGTGTGTTTCCTTAGTATGCATTTGTAAATACTTAATCCAACGGTCACGATATGTTCCCGACATAGAGTGATCCGATGGCTCAACTTCTCTTAGATCATACCTAACCTTGATCCGTGGCTTAGCACCCGATTGGTCCATGATCTCTATTTAAAAATCATGGAGGGTCATTGTTTAGTTGATCGATTATGAGAAGCTCATTTGTAACTTTCTTTCTTTGCATAATAAATTGTCCCGTAGAAGCTATTTAGTCGGGGTCGTGGAGTGTTTCCCTCAAGAGGGTTTAAACCACGTCAAAACATCGGTGTGTTGATCTGTGATCTGTTTGTGTGAAGTGGTTGCTCTTGGTGTTCGGTCCTTTGGTAGTACCATGTGTACCCGAACATGGTATCAAATCTTTTATGAAGAGCCGCTTCCGGTTATGATCTAGATCTTGAACTATTGTTGCCGAAACTCGAAAGGGTTTCTGGTTCTGGTATTTCTGTGCATTTCTGGGCTATGAAAGGTGTTCCATTGCGTCCGGAGCATCGTTTATTGGGAAATAGTTTTTGTTTGATCGAAAACGGTTCTCAGTTGCTCCAGAAACGCATGTTTCATCAGATCTGAAGGTATAATGTTACAGTGACGCGTTTTTTTATTTTCTGTTTTTAAAAGAAAAAAATCTCATATTTTATCATCTTTTACTGTTAGATTTTTTTGGGTTCGGATTGTTGCTTTCCCGTCTGTGTATGCTCTTTTCCGTGCACCTTGAGTGATCTCAGCAAATCAGAAATAAAAAGGGAAAGGGTTTTTCTCGGCTGCGTATTCTCTTTGCCGTGCACCTTGCGCAATCTCAGCAAATCAGAAACAGAGAGAAAACGTAGAATTTCTAAGCAAGCTAACGAGATCTAACTCCAGAAGTGTGGAAAAGTTTTTTTTTGTTTAGATTTGTGGTGTGTTTTGCAGGAAAAAGGGCAAGCACACAAACCGAGAAGAAGAGTGTAAAAAAAAAAAAAAAAACCCTTCCTCATTCTCATATTTTACATACCTTTTAATCTAGCTCACTTAATTCAAAGTTGTTATTTTTCTTATTAGGTCTTGAGTTCAAGTCTTAGGAAGTTATTTTTAAAGAAAAAGTGCATGCAATTTCTATTTTCAAGTTACTTTATTGTAAAAGTGCATCTCACTTAAATAATAAAAAATAAAAATACAAGTGAGTCACTTAAGTTCTTTTTTATTGTTGCACTATTTAAAAGTAATATCATTGTAAAAGTGAAATCACTTATTTTACAAAAGTGGTTCACTTAAAGCAACTTTCTTGTAAAGTGATTGTCAAAAGGTTCATCTTGGGAAGAGGGGTTTTTTTTTTTGCTAGACATTCTCTAGCTGCCACGTCACTATTGGGGACATCTTCAATAGTTTCTTTGTTCAAGCATAACTTCATCATATAGAGTCAATTTTCAGTGCGTTTTTTTTTAAACCCCTATTTTTTTGAGCTCTTCACATCCAAACTATTGGTTTCTGCTTTTACAGCCATTAATTTACAAATATGGCTGCCCCTTGTGATATTCTACTTAACAGTTCCAACTATTTCTCATGGAAATCTCTTATGGAGGATGTTCTATGAAGTAGGGGACTTTTCAGAATTACCTCAGGGAAAGAAACATAACCCACTGATGATAATAAGAAAATAAAATGGGCAAATAGATGTGACGAAGCTCGTGGATTGATTGGGATGTCAATATCTACTGATTTGCGATTCCACATATCTGGAATTGATGAACCTGATACTACTTGGGACAAGTTGGAATCTGTGTTTGGTAAACACAATGAAATTCGAAGTCACCAACTCAAAAATGAGTTGATTTCTTTAAATCCAAGTGACTTTTCATGCATTCAATATTATTTATCTAAGTACAAAACTCTTAAACTCTTATGTGCAGAATGTAAGATTAAGAGGGAAGACAAACAATGCATTTATCAGATTCTTTCCAAAATTGGACCTGCATATTCTGTTTTTGTATCTACATTTTACTCCATGAAAGAATCCTTGAATGCAGCTAGCTATCAAGAGCCTAGTCTTGAATCCTTTTGTGATTCCTTGATTAGAGAGCAAGATAAACTCATTCATCTCGGAATAATCAACAATGCAGATACATCTGGGAAAGCTTTATTGTACCAACAGAAAGAAAAGTCCAAGCCTCCCAAGAAACAAAATTTTCACAATAATAAGTCAAACAAGGGTCCAAAACCCTCTCAGTCAGCTCCTTCGTTAAAAAATGACAAAGGATCCAAGCCAAAAGGCAAGAAGACTGATCGTCATTGCAACTATTGCAGGAAAGATAATCATGATGAATCTAAGTGTTTCAAGAATATGACAGCCTTGGAAGCAACAATGAAGAAGCACCACATCAGCCTAGATTCGCCTTCAGAATCTGCCTCTCATGGACATGCACTTTGTGATTATGGTTATTCTTATAATGCATCTTCTTCTTCTACTTCAAATGAATGGCTCATTGATTCTGGAGCATCTTATCATATGGATAAGGATCAAGCCATCTTTTCTACTATGCATGAATGTAACACCAAACAAATATTTGTTGGTGATGATAGATATCTAAGTGTTGTAGGCGCTGGAAAAGTTCCAGTAGATA
This sequence comes from Larix kaempferi, assembly GCA_027924585.1. Lineage (NCBI taxonomy): Eukaryota > Viridiplantae > Streptophyta > Pinopsida > Pinales > Pinaceae > Larix > Larix kaempferi. Next base: position 6,510,726 of record BSBM01000138.1, on the reverse strand, counting down.
ATGGTCATTTTAGTGATGTACTATGTGTTCCAAGAATTTCCTGCAATTTGTTATCAGTCTATCAGATCACTCATTCTGGTGAAGGTAAAACTGTGACCTTTACACCTCACCAAGTTGTAATCAAGGATTTTAAAGATCCTCAACAGGTCCTAGCTACCGGAATTGTTGATGATATTACCAGGTTGTACAAGTTTAACAACTTTGGGTCATCACCTTTCCCTTCAGTTTTTGTTGCTCATAGTGATAACTTAAGCAAACTTTGGCATGAGCGATTTGGTCACTTAAATTATCGCTCATTGCAACAACTATGTAAAGACAAAATGGTGACAAGTCTTCTGATGGTATCTTGCAAGGATGATGTTTGTTCCGGTTGTGGACTCGGAAAACATCATCGGGACAGTTTTGACAAACGTGCCTCTTGGCACGCCTCGGTTCCCTTAGAGCTTGTGCATAGTGACTTGTGTGGTCCTCTTCCATCTGCTTCCTTTTCTGGTTTCAAATATTTCTTAACTTTCATTGATGATTACACCAGACGCACTTGGGTTTATTTCCTAAAACTTAAGAGTGAAGTATTTAACATGTTCTTGGCCTACAAGGCCCTTGTTGAAAAACAATCTGGTCATCAAATTATTAAGTTAAGATCTGACAATGGAGGAGAATATGTTAACAAAAATTTCACTACTTTCTGCATTAAACAAGGCATCCGACAACAGCACACTGTTCCATATACTCCACAACAAAATGGTGTAGCTGAGCGGAAGAACCACACTTTAAAAGAAATGGCTAATTGTATGATCCAATCTAAGGGACTAAGTCTTCAATTTTGGGCTGAAGCCATTAACTATGCAAATTACATAGTTAATTACACCCCCACTAAAGCATTACAAGGTATAACACTGGAAGAAGCATGGAGTAAAACTAAACCTGATGTAAGTCACTTCCGTGTGTTTGGTAGTGAAGCATGGGCTCACATTCCGGATGAAAAACGGAAAGCATTGCATCCTAAAAGTGAAAAGTGCATATTTGTTGGATATTCTGAAGATGTAAAAGGTTATAGACTTCTTCAACCACATTCTCATGATATAATCATTAGAAGAGATGTTAAATTTGATGAAAATCTCTTGGCCTGCGAGCCTAACTCGGCGATTGTGTCATCTTTGGCTTGCGAGCCTGATTCGGCGTTTGTGCCTTCTTCTTCTTCTTCCAACTTCCTTGATAGGTTTCCAACTCCAGTTTCTGATGATGATAGTGAGGATGAAAATCCACCTCTTCCTGCTCATGTTGCTCCAGTTGCACCAGCACAAGTGCTTCCTCGATGGGTCCATTCAACATGTGAAGCAACTAGTGATCTTGTCGGTGATCCTAGAGATCAACGTCGAACACGTTCTCAGTTTCAACGATCCTCTTCTCTTTTGGCTCAAGTTTCCGAGAATCATGATCCAAAAAATTTTGCAGAAGCTTCAGGGAATCCAGATTGGGATGCAGCCATGGATGAAGAATATCGTTCCTTAATGGCGAACGATACTTGGGATCTTGTACCTCTTCCAAAAGGAAGAAAACTTGTCAAATGTAAATGGGTCTACAGAACTAAGTATGCATCAGATGGAAGTGTTGAAAGACTTAAGGCAAGGTTAGTTGCCAAAGTTTTTTCCCAAGTTGAAGGGATTGACTACAATGAAACCTTTGCTCCCGTCGCAAAAATGAACTCCATCTGCCTTGTTCTTTCCCTTGCAGCCTTACATGATTGGGAAGTCCATCAAATGGATGTCAAGTCTGCCTTCTTACATGGTGATTTACAGGAGGAAATTTACATGGAACAACCTCCTGGATATGTCCAGAATAACTCTAGCCTTGTCTACCACCTTAAGAAATCCTTATATGGCCTTAAGCAAGCTCCTAGAGCTTGGTATGCCAAAATGGATAACTTTCTCCTTGACACTGGTTTTTCTAGATGCCATTCTGACCCCAATGTCTATACCAAGAAAGTAGGAAACCATCTCATCATACTTGTTCTATATGTTGATGACCTTATTCTTACTAGTAGTGATCCTAAGCTTATAACCCATGTGAAATCTAGTCTTAAACAAAATTTTGAAATGTCAGACTTAGGACATTTGCATTATTTTCTTGGTCTCCAAGTCCTGCAAACCAAAGAAGGAATCTTTCTTTCTCAGTCTAAGTATGCTTGTGACCTTCTTCGTCGCTTTCACATGGAAGATTGTACACCAGCCCCTTCTCCCTTCCAGTCTGGAGTCAAACTTTCTGCCACTTGTACTTCACCTGAAGTCGATGCCACCTTGTATCGTCAGCTTGTTGGTAGTCTCTTATACTTGACTCATTCTCGTCCTGACCTTTCCTTTGCCGTTGGTCATGTTTCCCGTTATATGCAGACACCTCATGAAAGTCACTGGAAAGCAGCTAAAAGAATACGTCGATATATTCGAGGTACAGTTCAGTTTGGGATTCATTACAGTACAGGGGGAAACCTTTCTTGGTTGGTTTCACTGATTCAGATTGGGCCGACGATCCTGATGATCGAAATTCTACTGCAGGTTATGTTTTCAGTCTGGGATCTGGACCTATCACTTGGGCTTGTAAGAAACAAGAAGCTCTTGCTCTTTCTTCAGCAAAAGCAGAATATCGAGCCGCAGTTAATGCCAATCAGGAAGCTTTATGGCTTCGACGGATCCTTTCAGAGTTTGTATTCGAGCAGCAGCGGCCTACTCCACTTTGGTGCAACAATCGAAGTGCCATCAAGCTTGCCAAAGATCCAGTTCTACATCAACGCAGCAAACACATTGAGCTACATATGCACTTCATCAGAAATCTTGTTCATGATCGTGTTCTTGAAGTGCTCTTTTTCCCTACAGATGATCAAGTTGCAGACATCTTCACCAAGTCTCTTACAGAAGCGAAGTTTTCTAAACTTCGATCTATGTTAGGAGTTCAGGAACTTGTCATTAAGGGGGGATAGGCTCTAATGCCTCCTTCCTTCTCCTAATAGTGTCACTTTTGTAAATCCTTCAATCCTATCCCAAGTTGTTCTTAAGGGGGGATGTTAAGATATTTAGACACTTAGGAGTTAGTTAAGATCAACTTGTGTAATATATCTGTTAGAGATAGTGTGTTTCCTTAGTATGCATTTGTAAATACTTAATCCGACGGTCACGATATGTTCCCGACATAGATTGATCCGACGACTCAACTTCTCTTAGATCATACCTAACCTTGATATGTGGCTTAACACCCGATTGGTCCATGATCTCTATTTAAAGAGCATGGAGGGTCATTGTTTAGTTGATCGATTATGAGAAGCTCATTTGTAACTTTCTTTCTTTGCATAATAAATTGTCCCGTAGAAGCTATTTGGCCGGGGCCGTGGAGTGTTTCCCTCAAGAGGGTTTAAATGTAATGTCCCTTGTTAGGAATTTTATTAAAATTGCAATTTTCCACTTTTTTCCTTGGTTCGACCTTGGACTAATTTCGATCTCTAGGTCCCAAATTTGCCCCAAATGATCCCAAATCTTCTGAGAAGGTATATGGATGATATTAGAACATAAATATGTGTTTCAGGGATGCCTTTGTACCTTTAAAACACTTCTGCAAATACTCTTTCAATTCTGGTCAATGTAGGTAACTTTACTAGTGATTTCCCTTTGACTAGTATTGGTCTCTAGGTCTCAAATTGACTCCAAATGCCTTCAAATATTCAAGGAAGGTTTATGAATGATATTAGGAATTGAATATGATGTTCAGGGATAACATATGGCCACCAAAATACCTCTGCAAACTCTCTTAATATTCTGGACCAGGTATGCAATTTTACTAGTAATTTGGGGTTCAAATCCCCCTGAGGTAAGTACTGAAAATGGCTTCCCAAATGCCTCCAAACCCACTCAAATTTATGAACAGAGGTATGTAATGTGTTAATTATATTATTAAGGTCTCATATGCACCATTAATGTTTTATTACAACTGTTCTCACCCTCTCCCATTCAACTGCAAAAATCCCCAATTCGACCCTTGGGGAAATGGCACTATTTCACCTCCCAATACAACTAAACTGAGTAAAAATGCTTCAAATGCTCAAGTACAGTACATGAAAATTGTATAAGACATCCATGGCAGTATATTTATCACAAATATATCATAGAATCATCCATTCATTCGAAATCATCATCAATACATTGGTTCACAACAAGGTAGTGGGGAAATGGCATTGTTCTTCCATTAAAAATGAGATTTATACATTTCTACTTGGTATTTCGACCTGAAACTTTCTGGAGATGAAGAACAGAGTATTTACTTCATATTAAAAAATAAATGGGGCATTAGAATCTCCCCCAAAGAGTACAATAGCTCACCAAAAACGCCCTCCCTCAAGGATCAAGAATATGCCATCAAAACTGGAAATGGTTGAAGGAGCGAGCTGCAATAGAAGAAACCATGAGTTTCCCTGTAGCTTACACCTGCAAATAAAGACTCCATTAAAGCTCCAAATGAAAGGTCTGAATGGCCTTTCCAATTGCCAACTTGGATGGGAATCTTTCACCCTCGAAATTGGCTAAGGCAAGAAACTAGTCATCCACTAGCTCTCCCTCTTCACAAATGCAATTGCAAATTCTATAAATGATCAAAATATGGTTTCATTCTTTGTTATTGACATTTATAAACTTCTAATGTCCTCCATGGGTTGAATTCCTTCCAAGATACTCATGCCAACTCAAGTTGGGAAGAGATTCCAAAGAACGCCACTTGTACAACAATTCCTAGTCTCCCACTTCCACCAAATCACATGTGGAAGCATCTTAGCTGCCCTAACACCCTTGGGCACCCTCTTGGAGTCTATTTTTAGCCCTGACATGTCATATATGTCATATGTCAGCCTTCAGGTCTGATTTGTGTCATAGGTGTCATAGCATCTTCATCATTGTTGTCATAGAGCTAGGGAATCTAGCCCAAGTGTCTCACTAGCTCCAAATTGCCTCTTCCTCTTCCATGGGAGTTACTCTTCCTCTATATTTCGACCTTGGATGAGTAATGCAATGAATAATACCTTTTGGACTCCCCCAAGTATGTTACCATTCACCTTGAATTCGAATTGGTGAGAGAATGATGCCAAGTGTAGTGGGGAAATCTAGCCATATGTGGGTCCCACTTCCTCCATGTGTCTTCATGATGAAATGCCACTTTGATTTTCACTTGTATATATTTATTTATCTCCTTTATTAAATATTTATGCCATTCTAATGTTCAAACATCATTTATTATCCCCATTATTCCAAATCCCAAAGCTTCCACCCCAAACCTAGGAAACTAGTAATTTTCCTCCTTGGCAATTATTTGACCTTTAGCATCAATTTGACAAACTCTAATGAATAGGGCCAATGTGATTAGGCCATTTTGACCCAATACCAAATTTGGGACATGACAAATCCTCCCTTCCCAATATTGCTTGTCCTCAAGCAATTTTAAACATGGGTGTTGAAGAACCTGCTTTCTGTATAATTCTTTGAAGTTGCCATTGAATTGCCCAACCTTGAGTCTTTGAGTTTCCATGAAGATTTTAGAGAGGAACCAACATGCTTGCTACTGCACTACTCTGATAAAAACCGCTTTATTAAGTGGGGAAATCCATCTCCCATACTGCTTGTTTCCCCAAAAAATTTGAAACCAATGAGATAAAAATTATTCCAGGGTCCCATTGCTTGTATTGCACCCGAACAATTAAGAGTGCTCTCCAACCCATACCATCATATAAGACGATTCCTGGATCCCATTTTCTTGTATGCATTCTTCCAAACATCATGAGTACAAAATATATATCATCAAAGTACATAACTACATAATGAAAATTAATATCAAGGAGGTGCTTCATCAAAGAATCATGAAAATGCTTATACCTCCAAGCAAGTAGACCACCGTTTTCCAAGTGCATACAAGCTTCAAGTGACCAATCAAATCTACTCCAATGACATAGGTGAGGATCCCATGTCCTATAAAGCTGCTCCAAAAGGATGTGATATGCATCAAAATATTCAGCCATGTATTCTTTCATCCAAGAAGTGAATGAAGAATCTCCATTAAAATCTGAACCAAATAATGAGCAGAAAAAACAAGGAGACTTCAAATGACTCAAAGAAGTCTCACCCATACATCCCTGAATGTGATGATCATAAAGATATAACCAAGTATGTGGCTTCCAACAAAAATGTTCTCCAATCATAAATCTATTCACCCAAGTGTTGGATGAAGTTCCTCCAACATCAAATGAATCAAGTGTTGAGCAAGAAAAACCATGAGTCTTCAAGTGACTCAAATGCATATCATAGGTGCATCCATGTAGATGTGCATCATCATAAAGTAATAAAGTATGCTGCTGCAAATGTGAATAAGAATGTGCTCCAACCATATCATACTCCTCATGTGGCACCATCAAAAAGAACCCTTTCACCCATACTTCATTGAGACTAATGTTGCAAAACATGGAATTGTAGGATGTAGGAGAATGAACCAAATCACCCAAATGATCAAAAAGTACATAAGTTTCATCATGGGGAGGATCCATATGGGTAGTATCATGCAGCTCCTTCAAAAGTGTGAACTCTTTGTCATAGTTTGGTTCCAATGTAGATGAATCATGCTCTTCTTTAAAAATTGCACAACCTTCATCAATAGGCAATTCAAATTCTTCTTCCACCACATCAAGTGTTTGGATCTCTTCAAGTTCATCTCCAAACACATCAAGAACATTCAAATTTTCACATTTCTCATGATCCACCATGTCATGAGAATCCTCCAAACAATCTACCATTTGACAATCTGAAACATAGGAGGAAAAACAAGTATCTTGCAACTTTTCAAGAAGTTGCTCATTTTGAATTGTGAGCTTATGAATATCCTCATTATTCTTCAAGTATGCATCATGTAACAATTCATTAAGCTCAAACAAATGGTTTCTATCAAAAAGCAAAGACATGAAATTACCTTTGATGTGGCACATTGCTCTTTGAATCTTCTCCATATCTTCAAGGAAGGATGTTTCCTCCAATGAAGTAGCTCTCCAACAAGAATTTGACACCAATGCTTGAGTCTCATGGATAATGTTGAGGGACTCTTGGATCTTCTTTTCATTCATCTTTAAGGACCCTTCAAGAAAATGAGGCTCTTGCAAATGAACCTCCTCATCTTCTTCATTTTTGCTTGGACCAACTTCATGAAGCTCAAGTGGTGATGGGGAAGTTGATCTTGGTTCTTCTTCAACTGCTACAAGGTCTTCATTATCATGCTTAATGGAACTTGGGCTTGCAGCAACACTTTCAAAAGTGATCTCTATGTCACCAACATAGAGGTGTGAGCACCCATCAGCAGGTACTCCTTCATAGTTTAAGCATCCATCAGTAGATGCTCTTTGGTTCATGTATAAGCTAAAAGGTGTCTCGAAATGATCTTCCATATTTTCAATAGAATCTTCTTCATGCTCTTGTGATGTCTCTTCATTTTTCTCCTTCAAGCAAGCTGATTCATTTTTCCCCTTGTTTTCCTTAGGATCGGTATATTTGGAATCCCTTCTTGAATAAATCTCAAAAGCTCTCATCAAAGAGGACATCATTTCATGCACACATATATGATACTCGCTCCAAGGGTTCTTACAAGAAGGGCATAAACCTTTCTTCACTAACTCCACATCTTCATTTTTGGGCCTATTTTCAAAAACATGTTCAGCATAGTACTCAAAATACATGGCATTTTGTGTATTTTTGCTCGAAGCAAGATATTCTTGATATTTTTGATATTGTTGGGGCAAGGTTTTATAATTTGCTCTCCATCTTTGAAACTCACTCATAGAATTATCCTTGGTTGGTGTGACACATTCATATTCATCAGATTTAAAGTCATAAGAATAATCTTCATTTCTCTTGAAATTGTAAGAAGTGTTGCATGATGGCACCTTTTCCTCATACCATTCACATTCTGCTTCATATTGCTCATAAGCATCTGCATATTCATCATAAGAATTGTACTCATAGGATTCATCATAATAGTAAGACATGGCTTCCAATTATTCTTGAATGTATGTACCTAATACACAGGTGCAAGGACCATGCTCTGATACCACTGTAATGTCCCTTGTTAGGAATTTTATTAAAATTGCAATTTTCCACTTTTTTCCTTGGTTCGACCTTGGACTAATTTCGATCTCTAGGTCCCAAATTTGCCCCAAATGATCCCAAATATTCTGAGAAGGTATATGGATGATATTAGAACATAAATATGTGTTTCAGGGATGCCTTTGTACCTTTAAAACACTTCTGCAAATACTCTTTCAATTCTGGTCAATGTAGGTAACTTTACTAGTGATTTCCCTTTGACTAGTATTGGTCTCTAGGTCTCAAATTGACTCCAAATGCCTTCAAATATTCAAGGAAGGTTTATGAATGATATTAGAAATTGAATATGATGTTCAGGGATAACATATGGCCACCGAAAGACCTCTGCAAACTCTCTTAATATTCTGGACCAAGTATGCAATTTTACTAGTAATTTGGGGTTCAAATCCCCCTGAGGTAAGTACTGAAAATGGCTTCCCAAATGCCTCCAAAACCACTCAAATTTATGAACAGAGGTATGTAATGTGTTAATTATGTTATTAAGGTCTCATATGCACCATTAATGGTTTATTACAACTGTTCTCACCCTCTCCCATTCAACTGCAAAAATCCCCAATTCGACCCTTGGGGAAATGGCACTATTTCACCTCCCAATACAACTAAACTGAGTAAAAATGCTTCAAATGCTCAAGTACAGTACATGAAACTTGTAGAAGACATCCATGGCAGTATATTGATCACAAATATATCATAGAATCATCCATTCATTCGAAATCATCATCAATACATTGGTTCACAACAAGGTAGTGGGGAAATGGCATTGTTCTTCCATTAAAAATGAGATTTATACATTTCTACTTGGAATTTCGACCTGAAACTTTCTGGAGATGAAGAACAGAGTATTTACTTCATATTACAAAATAAATGGGGCATTATAATATCCCCAAAATATTACAATAGCTCACCAAAAACGCCCTCCCTCAAGGATCAAGAATATGCCATCAAAACTGGAAATGGTTGAAGGAGCGAGCTGCAATAGAAGAAACCATGAGTTGCCCTGTAGCTTACACCTGCAAATAAAGACTCCATTAAAGCTCCAAATGAAAGGTCTTAATGGCCTTTCCAATTGCCAACTTGGATGGGAATCTTTCACCCTCGAAATTGGCTAAGGCAAGAAACTAGTCATCCACTAGCTCTCCCTCTTCACAAATGCAATTGCAAATTCTACAAATGATCAAAAGCTGGTTTCATTCTTTGTTATTGACATTTATAAACTTCTAATGTCCTCCATGGGTCGAATTCCTTCCAAGAGACTCAGGCCAACTCAAGTTGGGAAGAGATTCCAAAGAACGCCACTTGTACAACAATTCCTAGTCTCCCACTTCCACCAAATCACATGTGGAAGCATCTTAGCTGCCCTAACACCCTTGGGCGCCCTCTTGGAGTCTATTTTTAGCCCTGACATGTCATATATGTCATATGTCAGCCTTCAGGTCTGATTTGTGTCATAGGTGTCATAGCATCTTCATCATTGTTGTCATAGAGCTAGGGAATCTAGCCCAAGTGTCTCACTAGCTCCAAATTGCCTCTTCCTCTTCCATGGGAGTTACTCTTCCTCTATATTTCGACCTTGGATGAGTAATGCAATGAATAATACCTTTTGGACTCCCCCAAGTATGTTACCATTCACCTTGAATTCGAATTGGTGAGAGAATGATGCCAAGTGTAGTGGGGAAATCTAGCCATATGTGGGTCCCACTTCCTCCATGTGTCTTCATGATGAAATGCCACTTTGATTTTCACTTGTATATATTTATTTATCTCCTTTATTAAATATTTATGCCATTCTAATGTTCAAACATCATTTATTATCCCCATTATTCCAAATCCCAAAGCTTCCACCCCAAACCTAGGAAACTAGTAATTTTCCTCCTTGGCAATTATTTGACCTTTAGCATCAATTTGACAAACTCTAATGAATAGGGCCAATGTGATTAGGCCATTTTGACCCAATACCAAATTTGGGACATGACATTAAACCACGTCAAAACATCAGTGTGTTGATATGTGATCTGTTTGTGTGAAGTGGTTGCTCTTGGTGTTCGGTCCTTTGGTAGTACCCTGTGTACCCGAACACATACCCTATCCCCTCCATATTTGAAAATCTAACCTCCTAGGAGAATAAACACATGTTCTTAATCATTAGATCCACTCACACTATTTTATGAATAACAAACATATTATTCATAACAATTACATTAAATATCCATATGCATGATTTTAATCGTTGGCCTCATATTTATTAGCACTTCCGTAATGCAAACATTTCTAAAACCCAACCTTTAACCATTTCAACATGTGACCATTCTTTAACTAGTGTGACCACATGACCACGATAAAAAAAAAGGCTTTCCACTACATTGAGGAGAAAATGACTCAAAATATTATTAATTATTATTTTAAAAATATGACTCAGAATAAAATCATATAGCAAAGGACCATTTTAAATTTTAATAAATTAATTAGAAAAAAATATATTATTATACCTGCCGAAGGCAAGTATATAGCAATCAGTTTGGATTTTACTTTTAATTAATTTACAAATTTTCTTTCTAAATTTTTATATAGTTTCTTATTGTTTTAGAATTTTTAATTATTAAATTGATTTTAAAACAAATAAAAAATTCTATTTTAAATTTTATAAATTATATAATTTTTATTTTTGATTGGCTATTCTTATTTATTTTTATTTTTGATTGGCTAATAAACTTGATTTGACTAATAAGCCCTGTTGAGATGTGACTTTTCTAAAATTAAAAATAAAATTAAAAAATTCAAATGGGACACCTGTATAGTTTTTGGGTATATATAATAATTATGTCAGGACACTCTGTCTACGGACTCTCGGATTTACTATTGCTCTAGCGTGAAAACGTTGATACGGCTTTAATGTTGCTATGGTTGTACATTATATTTCTATAAGTAAAATTATCACACTTTCTTCCTCGTTAGAACCATCCAACGCAATTATTACGAATGTTGTGCCATATTCTATATCGGTCTGTAATCACATGCTGCCATATGAATGTCGCTCTTCCCAAGCAACCGTAACCATGTGCACGCTCGGGTTCCTCTCCCGCAGCCCACTTGCCTTTATCTCTTTCATTTTTAAGATCTCAGGAATTTTTGGATCTGTATTCGCTGTCATGTTTATGTGGAGCGACCTTGTATTCAAGATAATAAATAATAAATGTGGCCACGAGCGTTTCTTTTGCATGTTTTCATGTCGGTAATTAAGTTTTCCTTAACATTCAATATTGTGATAACTCTAGGGTTATGTAATCACATTTAGGGTTATATGTAGTATTCTACATATAGTATTATATTTAGGAATTTTATATTCCATCTTTGTTTGGTGGCGTAGTTGGAATGTTTAGCAATGATTGCTTCATAGAAAGTAGTTTCCAAATCACTTGTCCATTTAATGAGAGACATAGCCATCTATTTGATAAATGTGATATCTGTCATATATTGTTATTTTCAATGCATAAAACCTGAAAAGAAATTAGAGTATAAATTAAAAAACATTTATTACATAGGTTTTATAAATGAAATCAGCAAAGCTTCTCTTCATTTTGTATTTGTGAAAAATAAGTCTAATTAGTTAAGCTTCTCTTCATTCATGAAAAATAAATAACAAATTTTTAAAACAAAATTTACATTTAAATCGTATCAAAATACACCATGGCATTTTTCTTGTGAAATTCCTAACCCAGCCTTGAGTGATTAGCAAACTAATTCCACTCCACTTTTACTTGCCTCGATTAACGCGCTACCTACAGTTAATTAAGACTTCTGCCTACTTTAATATTATTGTAACAAAAACCATTCATTTTAATTCATAATTTTCAAATGGCAGGTATAAGAAGCTTTGCTGCTATTTTTACTTGTTATTTTAGAAACACCACTCACAAAAAAATAATAAAGCAAAGGGACCATTTTAAGTTTCCAAGAAATCATTTAACAAAAGATTTAAAAGCGAACAAGAAGCCATTTGATATTGGAGAATAAAGCGAAGGTTAATGATATTTGACCCTTCGGAATTTTTAAGACTTAAATTGTACTCGGTATTTTTAAATTCAAATTGGAAAGTTAAAACTAAAAATATCATTTAAGCTAGAGTATTATTATTAAAAAATATTATAATGGTGAAGAAAAATATTATTAAAAAGATAACATCAATTAAAAATTTATAACATGGTTGTGGAGTTGATCATGGTATACAGATATGAAGAAGTATGTTAAAGGGAGAACGCCAACCCCTGTTATTCCAAGTAGAGAATCAAGGTATGGCCAGAAATACCATCATTACAATAGGGGCTCAACAAGAGCATCTTGTCACTTACAAGAATTGAACCTGGGTGGGGAGGGAAACAATCATTCATCCCAACCACCCAAGCTACAACCAATAGACCACAAATATGAAGAAGTATATACAATATTAAAAGAAGATATGAGAATCATATAGTATATGAAAAGAAGAGCTTGAGAGACTTACAATGCAATCTATGGAAATGGTCATTTTATAATGGTAAAACTTTTTTTTATTTTGAATTTTATGAGACAATAGGTGAGATAGCACATTATCATCAAAATGATTAAGAGTTTTAATCTCTAACATAATATCTTATGGAATAATTAAAAATTTTCAATTGAGAATTATAAAATAAAGATGAAGAAATTACCTGTGTGAGTAATCATGATCAAAGTGCACTTATATCAGTTAAGAAGTTAAAGAATGAAAAAAAGACATGCATAAAATATAGAAACAACTTGTCGATAAATATATATCCACTACCATGGGTGAATCAACAATATTTCCAAATGTCAAGGGACAAATTGTAGATAGGGGAACTATAGTATCCTTATTTGATTAAAACAAGGTATTTCCGCATAGGTCGAACATCTTAAGCAACCGCTCACACAAATAGATCATAAATCAACACACCGATGCTTTACATGGTTAAAACCCCTCGAAGAGGGAAACAGTCCACGACCCCAGGGAAACAATCACTTGAGAAAATATATTAATGCAAGGAAAATGATTTACATATGAATTTCTCACAATCGATCATAAGCTTTCTGATAAAGTGCACAATTAGCTCAATGTGATTTCTACATTGATGTTGAAATGGATCTTTAATGAGCTTGATGGCACTCTAATTGTCACACAAGAGGGTAGTCAGATGTTGCGGCTAGAATCCAAAATCTGAAAGGATCTATTGAAGTCACAAGGAATCTTGACTTGCATTAACTATGGCTCGATACTTTGCTTTTGTTGAAGAGATAGCAAGAATTTGTTGTTTCTTACAAGCCCAAGTGACATATCTGGAACCAATACTGAAAACATAACTTGCAGTAGACTTTCGATCGTCAGGGTTTCCAACCCAATCAGAATCAGTGAAGCCAACCAACAAAGGATTCCCCCATGAAATGTAATGAATCTCAAACTAAATTATACCCCAAATATAGAAAAGTGTATTTTTTGTTGCTTTCTAATGAATTTCATGGGGTGTTTACATATATCAATCAATAAGATCAACAACAAATAAAATATCAAGACAAGTATGAGTCAAGTACAAAAGGCTACCAAATACCTAATAGTACAAGGTGGCATCAGGTGTCAACAATTTTGACTCTGGAGTGGAAGGGAGATGGATTTTTTATACATTCTTCCATGTGAAAGTGGTGAAGAAGGTCACAAGAATAATTAGACTGAGAAAGAAAATTGTCTACTTTAGCTTGCAAGACTTGGAGGCCAAGAAAATAATGCAAATGTCCTAAGTTAGTCATTTCAAATTTCTTCTTAAGGTTGGATTTCACATGGGTTAATAGTTAGGGACACTATAATTAGTGAGAATAAGTTCATTAAAATAAAGAATCGGGAAATTGAGATAGTTTCACACGTTCTTGGTATAGACATTAGGGTTATAAAGCCATCTAGAAAAACTAGTGGCAAGAAGAAAGCTATCCATTTTAGCATACCAAGCTTGAGGAGCTTGCTTAGAGCCATAGAGAGATTTCTTAAGGTGACAAACAAGGCTGGAGTCATTCTGAACATAGCTAGGAGGTTTTTCCATCTAAATTTCTTTTTGCAAATCCCCATGCAAGAAGGCGAATTTGATGGACCTCCATTTATCTGAAAAAACAAGGACTACAACAAGGTAGATGGAGTTCATTTTGGTTATAGGGGGCGAAGGTTTTATTATATTCAATCCATTCAAATTGAGAAATCCTTTAGCAAATAACCACGCCTTATCTCTTTCATTGCTTACATTTGATGCATACTTAGTTCTATACAACCATTTACATCTAACAAGTTTTCTTCCTTTCAGATGAGGTACAATATCGCAAGTATCATTTTTCATTAAGGAACAATATTATCCATTTATTATTGTGTCCCAATATGGATGCCATAAGCTTTAGCAAGTGTATCTGGATCATGAATATTTGAAAGTTGAGCCAAAAGAGAAGAGGCTTGTTAAAATTGTGAACATGTTCAATGTTGATCTATAGAGTCACCAGCAAGATCAGCAACTACTTTTCATGTTGTAGGAACCCATCTAGGAAGAAATGGTGCTAGTGTAGGTTCATGTTCAATGGACCCAATTGGAGGAAGGTGAGTAGGTAGAGATAGATTTTTATCCTCAATGTCATCATCTTAAGAAGAAACCAAAAATGGGACCACTAGCAAAAAAGTTGGGGATTGAAGATGGCATAATCACAAAATATGGCTCGTAGGCCTAAGATGGCACAAATGTTGAATTAGGCTCACAAACTAAGAGATATTTATCAAATTTAACAACTATCCTAACAATAATTTCATTGGAATGAGGTTGAAGAAGTATATAACCTTTTACATCTTTAGAATATCCAACAAAAATGCACTTCTCACTCTTAAGTTGTAATGCTGTTTGTTTTTCATCATGAATGTGATTTGATGCTTCACTACCAAACATATGAAAGTGGATTCCATCTTGTTTAATTTTACTCCATTATTATTCTAGTGTTATGTCTTTTAAAGCCTTTGTGGGAGTACAATTAACTATATAATTGGCATAATTAATGGCTCCCACCCAAAAATGAGGACATAATGCCTTAGATTAAATCATACAATTTGCCATTTCCTTTAATGTGTGTTTATTTCTCTCAGCAACACCATTTTATTGTGGTGTGTACAAAAAAGTATGTTGCATATTATTGCCTTGTGTAATGCAGTAAGTGATAAATTTATTGTTAACATATTCATCCCTATTATCTGCCATAAATTCTGCAGTTGATGTCCAAATTTTTTTTCTACAAGGGCCTTAAAGCTAAAAACATGTCAAAAAATCCACTCTTTATTTTTAAGAAGTAAGCCCAAGTGCTTTTGGAGAAGTGATCAATGAAATTAAGAAGTACTTGTATCCAAAGAAAGAAGCAGAAGGAAACAAACCACATAAATCGTTGTGAAGTTGTGAACAAGCTGCAACAAGGTCAAGGCATCCCAAGAACCGTTTTTCAAAACAACACCAATAATTTGTTCCAAGAACACACCCAAAACAAACACTATCTCTGCAAGAAATGAGAGGAAAACCAATCAACATTTTTTTATTGCATGGATGCCACAATGAGTGATAGTTTAGATGACCAAATCACTCATGCTAAATTTTGTTCAAGTCATAGCTATAAACAATAAAAACTAATAAAAAAGAATATGACCTTGAGTTGTCGAATCTATACAATGTGGTAATATGGTCAACAATTCTAGTTGTTAGGACATGCTTAGGATCATTTAAATCCTTGATTACGAATTGGTGAGGTGAAAACTCTACAGTAATACCTTTACCTGAATGAGTGATCTAATAGACTGAAAAAATATCGTAGGAACAAATTAGAACACATAATACATCTTTGAAATGACCATCATCTAATTGAATTGTTCCATACCCTACAACACTAAGAGATCTATCATCACCGACAAATATTTGTTTGGTGTTACATTTATTAAGGGCAGAAAAAATGGCTTTATCCTTAGCCATATGATTGGATTCTATAGAATCAATAAGCCACTCATTAGGAGAAGAATAAGTAGATGATTCATTGAAGGTAAAAACAAAAGAAGAAAGTGCATGTCCATGAGAAGAAGAATCAGTGTTGATGTCATGATTCTTCATTGTTGCTTCTAAGGATTCCATATTCTTGAAACATTTAGACTCTAAATGGCCATCTTTCCCACAAAAACTAGAATGTCTCTCTCCCTGCTTGCATTTTGATTTGGTTCCTTTATCAACATTAGAAGTATGAGATAGCTAATAGGTTTTGGGAAAATTGTTTTGTTTATTGTTGCGAGGGTATTGCTTCTTTGAATTCTTGGATTATTCTTTTGTTTTAATACTAAGGCTTTGTTAGATGTACCTATAGTGTTGACCACTCCAAGATGTAAGAGATTATCTTGCTCTCTAATAAAAGAATTACAAAAGCTTCAAGAGAGGGCATTTGGTAAGTAATCCCGTGACTAATAAGAGGTTCTCTAATGGACTGAAAAAATGATACAAAACCAGGATAAGGAGTGTTGTGCTTAGCAATAATAACACATATGAGTTGGTCGAATGTCTTTGAAACTTTACATTCAACAAATAAAATTATAAGTGTTTTGAACTTAGATATAAAATATTCAATGCATGAGAAATAATTGGGACTTAACGCAATCAATTGGTTGTCAACCTACTAGGATTGAATCTCATTGTCTTTACCAAACATAATTTCCATCCTTTTCCATGTTGCATCTGCGGTCTTAATACCTTGAAGTTGAAATTGAAGATTATAATAGATTGACATTTTTATTAATCTATGTTATTCATCATTTTATCTATCCAATTTGGATTTCTTTAATGCATTAAGAGGAGCAATAAGTATCTTTCAACCAAGTGAGTTAAAAAGAAAATATAGTAATGTTGTGAAGGAGAATTGAGTTGTTTTCGTCGTCGTCGTTGTTGTGGGAGAGTGTTCTTACCCAAAAAATCTTTTTTTGGCCTGTAAAATACTTTTACACAAACAACAAAATAAAATTACATATCAAAACATCTCAAGTTTGGAGTAAGATCTTAGTAGCTTACCAGAAAAATGCAAGTTTTTTTATGTTTACAGATCGATACGCCAATATTTCACCCAATTAAAACCCTTAGAGAGGGAAATGTTAAATTTTCAGAATTTACTTCAATCTGATCTAGGATCTTAACTGAGAGAACAACATGTACATAAAATCTACGGCATATCATTCATGGACACAATAATGCAAGCATAGAAGAGACACAGAGTTTACTTGGGGAAAACCATAAAGGTGGAAAACCCCAATAACTTCCTTAGAGATAGATAGAGCAATGATACAACCAGAATACAAGAGATAGTCTTCTCCTAGCAGCAGAGCCTCCTCCTCGACAAGTGTGCCACTCTCCACAGTGTGAGTGAGAGAATAGAATGTGTAAAATGAGAGAGACACACTCTCTATTTATACACTAACTTGACTTGACCTTTACTCAACTAGGTTGGCCTCAACTTAACCACTTAACATAATGCTAACTGGGCCGACCCCCACTAGAGTGATATAATAACCCTTTGACCCACATGGCCGACCCCCAATAGGGTGGTCTAATAACCCTTTGACCCACATGACTTATACAAGGCCGACCCCAACAAGGTGGTCTAATAACCCATCAAGTATAAGTTACGACACTTACAATATAAATGACGACACTTCCGTATAGAGGAATAATAACATCTCTATAGGAATACAACCACTTGCGTATAGAGGAATAATAACATCTCTATAGGAATACAACCACTTGCGTATAGAGGAATAATAACATCTCTATAGGAATACAATATGCATATATGTGAAATACATTCTGAAGTTACATATACATCAACACTCCCTCTTAACTAGGAAGGTATTTCTCGACACAAGTCTTCTAGCACAAGTCATCTTCTCTGGATCATCATCAGCAAATCATCATCCTCGAATCATCGTCATCGTCACTGCTGCTGCTATCTCAATCAATCTCTAAATCTACTCATCATAGGAATTTCTACAGAGCCAGTCCTTTTTCATACTGGATGTAGGCCCACCACCTGCAGGTCTTCATCATCCGTGCGAACGGTCTGATAGAGGTGGCCTCTCAGGACTAATTTTATGTGCAGATGCAATACCGGAAAGAGTATCCTAGGAACATTTATGTGCCTAAGCACGACCGTAAATATATCCCAGGACTGATTACATGCATCTCCTCCACAATACCTTTAAAGAGCATCCCAGGAACATTTATGTGCCGCAGCACGACCGGCAAGATCTCTAAAGAGCATCCCAGGACTTATTACGAGCACACAGCTCAACCTATCGGATCTCCAGGACTGATTACATGTGGATAGACAAAACCTTTAAAGAGCATCCCAGGAACATTTATGTGCCGCATCCAAGCATCCAACATGATGCATATACAAAATACATACAAATAATCCAACCGATCATATCCAGCATCCAACATGATGCGTACATACATAAATGATCCAACTGATCATATCCAGCATCCAACATGATGCATACATACATATACATATAAATGATCCAACTGATCATATCCAGCATCATCCTGATGCATATATAGAGTAGTAACTGGAGCATCGTCCTGATGCTCGTCATCCAGCGCTTACATCCACAGCCATGTGAAGGATCCTCCTTCCAACATTGTTGGAATGGCCTCTGCAAATGTGTCCATCACTTCTTCCTCGAAGTGTCATCAATCCGAAGAACACCAAGCCTCTTTCTAAAGTACTTGAACTTCACTCTGGCTAGTGGTTTCGTCAGCACATCTGCAATCTGCTCGTCCGTCGCAATGTACAGGAGCTTCACAGCTCCTCTTTGCACCATATCCCTGATATAGTGATATTTGATCTCTATGTGTTTCAACCTGCATGTCATGAAACACTGGTTTCTTGGACAGCTTCACACAACTCTGGTTATCACAAAAGATACCAGTAGCATCCAATGGGAGATCAAATAATTCAAACAGTAGCTTCCGTAGCCATACTGCCTCACAACTAGCTGAACAGGCTGCAACATACTCTGCCTCAGCTATACTCAGTGCTACGCAGGACTGCTTCCTGCTAAACCAAGAGATCACACCTGATCCCATACTGAAGTAGCATCCATATGTGCTCTTCCTATCTGCAGCACTGCCAGCCCAATTTGAATCAGCATAACCCTGCAGGTTAAACTTTTTATTCGCATCATACTTGAGCCCATAATCAACCAGATCAGATGGAGCATCACACAGAAGCTTCAGGTTCGATTCCATAGGTGTGGCCATAGCCTTGCAGTCCATCATCCCGAACCTCTTCAGGATCTCTACTGCATACTTCCCTTGTCCAAGGAAGATTCCATCTGCACTCTGCCACACCTTCATGCCAAAAACAAATAGTGCATCATCCCCAAGTTCTGCACACATATATGACTACACCATTCAAGAAAGTTGTCTTGAAATCCATTTGGTGTATCTTCTATTTCATCACTTTTATATTTCTCCATGCTACCATCTGCAGCATGCTTGATCTGATAGATCCATATGGAAGTCATAACAAACTTCCCTTCAGGTCTTGGGACTACATCCCAAACATCATTCTTCATGATCGACGGATCATGGCATTCTTCCCATATCCTGGAAACTTCAATATCTTCAATGGATAATTTTGTTGTTGAACAAATGTTGTAGTTCTTCTTTTGTAGGTGATGGCATACGATCTTTCCTACACAACAAGTTAGATTGCATGATTAGAAAACATCTCATAGTTTTCAGAACAAATTCTTACACATAAAGAAATATGTCATACAGTCATGCAATTATCTTAGCCAATGCTTCAATACAACATTTATCCATATCCCGTAACTTTCTAGATGCCTTCCAATATCTACCAGAACATTGTTAAGAGTGTGCACAACTCCCAACATGTCAGCAAAGAGGTTTCATTCTAGATAAGTATCAATGGAATGTTGTACAGTGCCATAGGCCACTTACCCATGCATATTAGTAGTATACTATTCATCAATGCAACTATTCTAATATGCATAACACAACCTAATTCTAGCAACATCAGTATATACATTATTGAACAGTATTATTTAAACAATAAAATATGCAAGTAATGACAATTCAAATACTTATCTTTGTTTGTTTGTTGGGTTGACTCCCTCTCAGTCTTTGCTTCTTTTCTGCAACTCCATTCTTATGTGGATTGTGAGAAGTGGTCAACTCCCTCTGAATAACTGCATCCTTGCAGAAACTACTGAAGTGTGCTCCTTTGCTTTCTTGCAGGAACAACTGGAGTGTGCTCCCTCTTGATCTTTGCTTCCTGGATTACCTGTCCTTGAACTTACATCCATCCTTAATCACTATGCATGCTTATTAGTATCATCATTGTGTTATCCTTGAGGTATCATACATAATCACACATTTATTAGTATAATCTTAATACTATCAAAACATAATAATCTTAAACATGTATATTCATGATCATTCACAGATAATAAACATTAGTATTCAAGGTTTCAGGGAAGTCTTCTTTTAGTCATACATATTCTTATTTGATCATAGGACTCTTCTGGTTAGTTGAATCATCAATCAAGATAAGAGATATAATATGCATAAAACCCATGATTATTCAAACCTATACCTTCATGATTCTTCTGGTTAGTCATATCATCAATTATGGTAAGAAACATAATATGCATACAACCATGATTATTCAAACCTATGACTTCATGAATAATCATTATCAACAACACAACAGTATAAGATCCTAACACAAGGTAGGATTCTAGCTTGATATAGGAAAAACATACCTGGATTAGCATGCTAGCTAGTTATGTCTAACATACCTGCATAATGTCTTCTGGTTCTCTTCAGTGACTTGTGCTAGTAACCTGCATGTCTCATAGGTTAACCATTGTAGGACCAAGTTATACATACCTCGAAAGTAGATCTTCTATGTGATCTATGAAAATGGATGAATCTTTGTCTTCATGTCACCATGATCATATGTTCTTGAAGTAGAACATGATTTGTCTTTCTTGGTGTACCTTTTATGTTAGCAAACAACATAAACCTCATACAACATCACAATGCATTAGTACATTCATAAGTGTCAAAACCTTAATCAATGAATATCTTCTATTAAGGTGATACGACAAGTCTAGTAATTAATCAAGATTGTACTGTAATGATATGAAGACAAACATATGATAAAATTAACCAAGAAACATACATGTAAGCCATACCTATCAAGATTGCTTGTAATCTTCTTATGGAAGGCCTTAGCCTCATCTCCCTCTAAGACAGGAACTTCTTCACTTATGCAGGTGACCAATCCATCTTCTTCTAGGATTAACCCAATCCACTTGATTTGCAAGAACTGGACCTGGAGCTCTGAAATTTCCGGATTCATTGGACGTGACCACGAATTTCGGTTTGATGAATCCCAATATTCTTCCCAATCAAAAGGTTTGATCCAAAGCTCTAAGCTTCTATTTTTATGAGGAGCTTCCAGCCGTGGTCACAGATTTCAAAAATTCCCATTTTTGCAGAAGCCCTAATTTTCCACTTTTCTGATCAAAGTCCCAAACTAGGGTCTGATCAAGCCCGGCCTTCTACCCAACCAAAAATTCTGATCTTGGTCTCTAAATTTCAATTTTGATGAGTAGCATGCAGCCGTGGTCTCCGATTACAAAAATTCCAACTTTCTCCGAAGCCCTAAATTCCGGAAGCCATGAATGAAGGTGCTCAAAAATAATGTTGATTTGACAGAAATATGTACCTGATTGTTTCTGGTGTAACTTTGAACTTTTCGATCCACAGGGTCTGAAAACTTTTCCTGAGATAGCCCGACCTGTTATCTTTCCATCCCAATAGGTCTAACCTCAATTGGATTCTCTGAGAGAGAGTTATTCCAAGTGTCTCAATGTGACCTGTTTATGGGATAATACAGGAGAGCGAACTTGTATGGCGTGCCACGTGTCCCTGGTTCAACTTCGGCCTCTGAAAACATTTTCTGAGATATCCCGACCTGTTATCTTTCCATCCCGATAGGTCTGACCTCAATTGGATTCTCTGAGATATATTTATGCCAAGTGTCACAACATGACCTGTTTATGGGATAATACAGGAGAGTGAACTTGTACGGCGTGCCACGTGTCACTGGTTCAACTTCAGCCTCTAAAACATTTTCCTAAGATAGTACAGTCTGTGTACTACCTGTCACTTGTTACAAAATTTCATTTGGAGATTCCTAGCCCAAGTTATGACCTTTTTCCCAAGGTCACCTGATTTTGACTCAGATCTGGAAGAGGCAGAAACCCTATATTGTACAGATCATAAATCACAAAGCACAATGAATTAGAGGTTTTCCTTTGGACACAAGGTACATGTGGATCTAATATTCGAACTGTAAAAGTTTCAAATCGGAAAACTTCGCCAAAATGGATTTATAGTGAAAGTTCTATGATTACTGGTTTTTGCTATATCAATCCCTAGCATCGTAAGTGCAACAAGTGTCATACATGCCATATCATGCCTTCTTTCAGGCTAGCTCTGATACCATGTTAAATTTTCAGAATTTACTTCAATATGATCTAGGATCTTAACTGAGAGAACAACATGTACAGCAAATCTACAGCATATCATTCATGGACACAATAATGCAAGCACAGAAGAGACACAGAGTTTACTTGGGGAAAACCATAAAGGTGAAAAACCCCAATAACTTCCTCAGAGATAGGTAGAGCAATGATACAACCAGAATACAAGAGATATTCTTCTCCTAGCAGCAGAGCCTCCTCCTCCACAAGTGCGCCACTCTCCACAGTGTGAGTGAGAGAATAGAATGTGTAAAATGAGAGAGACACAGTCTCTATTTATACACTAACTTGACTTGACCTTTACTCAACTAGGTCGGCCTCAACTTAACCACTTAACATAATCTTGACTGGGATGACCCCCACTAGAGTGGTCTAATAACCCTTTGACCCACATGTCCGACCCCCAATAGGGTGGTCTAATAACCCTTTGACCCACATGACTTATACAGGGCTGACCCCAACAAGGTGGTCTAATAACCCATCAAGTATAAGTTACAACACTTACAATATAAATGAGGACACTTCCGTATAGAGGAATAATAACATCTCTATAGGAATACAACCACTTCCGTATAGAGGAATAATAACATCTCTATAGGAATACAACCACTTCCGTATAGAGGAATAATAACATCTCTATAGGAATACAATATACATATATGTGAAATACATTCCGAAGTTACATATACATCAACAGGTAACAATCCACGGCCCCAACCAAACGACCACTTGAGGCAATATCTTAATGCAAAGGAAAAATATTTACATATGAGTTTCTCATAGTCGATTATTTGCCAATTTTCCTCCATGTATTTAACTAGAGATCATGGACCAATCAGGTGTTAAGCCATGGATCATTGTAGACGTTAAGATCAAGGAGAATATGAACTATCCAATCACTTTACGTCTAGAACATGTGATGACAATCAAATTACATAATTACAAATGTAAACTAATGCATAATAAAGAAATGCATTTTACCTAAATACACATTACACCAAGTTGATCTTAACTAACTCCTAAATGTCTAAATATCCTAACAATACCAGTTTCAACCCCTGAAATTATAATATGTTAATCATGTATTATTTGAAGAATGCGATTGTCACAAAATTCAAGCCATGTGGGATAAATTAAATGATCAATGTGTAAAAAAATACATTGTAAATGTTCATAATGCATAGCTTAACGTCAAAGCCCTTGAAAAAGAAGTCAACTAGGAGTACAAAAATTGATCAGGGTTCTAAGAATCGAAACCCTAGCTGGTTCACCAACTGGTTGTCGGAAGAGGCTTCAGATTTGGGCAGAGGAAGACGCCATGGATCCTCCTCCTGACCCGGGACAGGCGCCCCTCGATGCCCTTTTTCGTTCATTGGTCGCAGCGCAACCCCAGCCCTCAAAGCCGGCTGGATCTACGGATTCAAGATTTGTCAAAAAATCCGCCATCCCTGAGGTCAAGTTGGGCTCTACGGCTTCGAAGTGCAAAGCCCTTGTGCTCTCTGAAAAAGGACTGGTAGGGCACTTTACTGGGTTATGGCCCTCTCCGAGATCGATCGAGCTGTGGCTAAATAAAAACTGGCGCCCCCTCATTCAAGGAGAAGTCCAGCAGATCTTTTGTGGCAAGGGATTCTTTGTCTTCTATTTTGAAAAAAAGGAGGACAGGGACTTAATATTCAGGAATGGCCCATATTTTATGGGACCAAGAGGAATGTATATCAATAAATGGGACCTCTCGTTTGACCCGGAGAAGGACATCCCCTCAGCCGTACCAGTATGGGTCAAGCTACCACATCTCCCATTGCACTGCTGGAACGATGAATACTTGAAGGATATCGGTAACTCGCTGGGTAAATATATTGACAAATCAGAACCTAAACCCCCGATGTTTTCCTGTGCCCGAATATGCGTAGAGGTAGATCTTGAAAAAGGGCTCCTAGAAGCTATAAGCTTGTCAATGGATGGCTGGAACCATTTGCAATCTGTTGATTATGAGCAGATTCCTTTTAAATGCAAGGTATGTCACGAATATGGGCACTTTTCCAAGCTATGCCCTAAGAGAAAGATGCAGGAAATGGAAGAAAATCAAGAGGGAGATTGGAATGAGGTTAGAAAAAAGAGTGGGAAAGCTCCTAATGCTAACCATCCTCATGCAACCCCAAAGAGAAAGGAAACGGTAGGCAAACAACAAAGCACTGGAGAAGCAAACAAATTTCATCTGTTATCTTCTGCAGCGACTGAGGAAGAGCAGGAACAGGGACTGGACATTGCCCCGGAGGAAGCTACAGAACAAGCAAGGGAAGAAGAAACGCAGGAAATCGTAGAAAAGCAACTCGAGGAAGGAGAAATCCAGACAACAGCTATATCACAACAGGAAGAGCCTGAAAGCGAGATACTTAAAGCTCGGGGCGGCTCAGTCACAAGAGCAAAAGCAAAGTTATTTCAAGAAGAAACCTCAGAAAGCAGAGAAGAAGAAATGGAACCCCAGACAAAAAAGGGCAAAAAACTAAATAAGGTGGTAAGGGAGCAAGAAACGGCTAGCGAGAAAGCGGCGGGTAAGCAAACCATCTTAGACCAGCATGTAAGAATCCTATCCAGCTCAAAGCAAACAATAGGGACATCAGAAGAAAAGAAGGAAAAAGCAGGTTCTAACCTCTCCAAAAAATAATGAAGATAGTCTCCTGGAATTGTAGAGGTTTAGGAGGCAAGCAAAAGATAGAAGCACTCAAAAGAATTAAGAAGTTAGAAACCCCCTCAATCCTCATGCTCTAGGAGACTAAAATGCAAGAAGCAGACTGTCTCAAAGCCCTAAACCAAATCTGGCCCAAAGGAGAAGGCATTGCAGTCAACTCTACTGGAGCTTCGGGAGGGCTCCTCACTTGGTGGGACAGAGGTAAGTTCAAATGCATCTCTTCATTTAGCAATAGAAATTGGATTTTTACGGAAATAGAGGATATATCAAGCAATGAAAAATACTGGGTAGGAAACATCTATGGACCTACGCTTCACGGCCTGAAGGAAAAGTTTTGGAAAGACCTTATTGATCTTCAAACTGGAAGGAACCTTTCTCCCTGCGTATTAGCTGGAGACTTTAACGTCACCATAAGTGCAAATGAGCGTAGAGGAGGCTCAAAGGTTAGATATCAGTTTGGAGAGAATTTGGAGGATCTCCAGGCATCTTGGAATCTTGTGGATATAAAACCCAGGCAAGGAAACTATACCTGGAATAATAAAAGAATTGGACCCGGACATATAGCAGCAAGACTAGATAGATTCCTTCTCAGCTCCGCCTTCCTGAGTAGGCCTCTTCTGCCCGACTCAAAAATTTTAGCTTCTGCTGCTTCCGATCATCGTCCTATTGCCCTTTTTTTCTCCTCCCCTGGAAACCTTGGGCCACTACCTTTCAGATACAATCCGCTGTGGCTGGAGAACGAAGACTGCTATGAAGAGGTCAAAACTATTTGGAATCAGTTTATCCCAGGATCCCCAGGTTTTATATGGGAGAACAAACTTAAAAATACTAAGACTGTTTTAAAAAGATGGGCTAAGGAAAACATTAAGAAATCAGGAGAAGAGATAACCTCTCTGCAAGAGGAACTCAAAACTTTGCAAAATCAAATGGAAACTGAGCATATAACTGAAAACATTTTGAGAAAAGAAAATGACTTGGAAGCACAAATTCGACAGGCGGCCAGAAGAGATGAGGAGGAATGGAGACTGCGTTCAAGATGCTTATGGTTAAAGTCAGGGGACAGAAACACCAAGTTCTTTCATGCACAATGTAAGGAAAGATACAGGAAAAACAACATCTTCAGCCTAACAAAGGAAGATGGAGCTAAAATAGAGGATACTGAGGCAATCAAGAGGGAAATCAAAATCCATTTTGAGACCCTCTACAGTGAGGAAGAGGATCCCTCAGTCGAGGAAATTGAGATAATGGGTCAGGACATTCCTAAGCTCATAACAGCAGAAGACAACAGTATGCTCGCCGAATTGGTAACGGAAGAGGAAGTTAGAAAAGCAGTGTGGGCTCTACACCCGGAAAAATCCCCAGGACCTGATGGCTTCACCATCCACTTCTACAGAAAATGCTGGCATCTGCTGAAAAAAGACCTACTCAGAATGATAAATTGGACAAGGAACCGTGAGAAGATTGGAGGAGGCACCAATACTTCGTTCATAGCTTTAATTCCAAAGGAGAAAAGAGCCACCTCGATTGGGAGATTTAGACCCATATCTTTGTGCAACTCCTCTTACAAAATTATTACCAAAGTCATAGCTAATAGAATCAAGAATTTGCTTCCAAGTATCATCTCACCTAATCAGGGCGGATTTGTTCCGGGCATGCAAATTTATGACAATATTCTATTAGTACAAGAAGCAATTCATTCAAGTCAGATGAACAAGGATGAAGGTATGGCTATTAAGCTTTACATGGCCAATGCTTTCGATAGAGTAAGACATGTCTTCATCTATTCCATTTTGGAAAAATTTGGATTTGATGGAAACTTTATTAGATGGGTGAAAGCCTGCATTGGAGCGCCGTGGATCTCTCCTCTTCTAAATGGCAGGCCCGCCTCCTTTTTTCGACTCTCTCAGGGATTGAGGCAAGGATGTCCCCTTTCACCCTTCCTTTTCGTCATAATGGCTGACTCCCTCAGCAGAAAGCTTAACTCTCTCCTGGCTTCAGAATCACTTCCTGGTATTGCCTATGCCTGAAATGTCCAAGCCATAAACCATGCTCAGTTTGCTGATGACACCATCCTTCTGGGCAGTGCCTCACCCCAAATTGCATCCCGTTTTAAATCAACCCTGGATCTCTTCCTCAGGGCCTCCGGAGGCAAAACAAATGATAATAAATGCAATTTATACACTTGGAACTGTCGGCCTGCCACCATTAGGCTCATCTCTGCTATTTTAAATTTCAAACCCTGTCTTGATTGGTCTTCTTTTAAATATTTTGGTACTCCCATCTCCCTTAAATATCCTTCCTCCTCTGTTTGGCTGCCTATCCTAGAGAAATTCAGATCAAAAATAAATTCGTGGGGCACCCGATGGTTGAATCTAGCAGGAAAAGTCACCTTGATTAAATCTGTTCTGTCTTCTCTGCCCGTTTTCACCTCTACAATAATGGCAGCCCCGGTTTCTATTCAGAATGCCTTTAGCAAAGAGATAAGAAAATTCATGTGGCAAGGGGGAAAGACTCAAAATAAAAAATTTCATTTGGTCAGTTGGAAGGTGGTCAAGGAAAAGAAAAATAGAGGAGGGCTAGGAATTCGAGAACCTATTCTGGTAAGCAAAGCATTGGGAGCCAAGTTTGCCTGGAGAATTGTCTCTGGAAAGAAAGAATGGTTGAAAGAAGTAGTAAGGAAAAAATACTCCAGAAGTTCAAGATTAAGATGTCTGGAAAGGCCTAATAACAAAAAGGGAACGGCAATATGGAGACTCATCTCCTCTTCCTCGACTTTGATTACTGAAGATCTCTATTAGATCCCGGGCAATGGGAAAAGAATAAATATTTGGATGGACAGAATCAATGGAGAAATGCCCCTGGGAAAAAGGAGATGTCTAGATTCTATTCGCAATTGGTTGCAAAACATGGGCATCACTAAACTTAAAGATCTAGTGGATTGGAAGGATAATGGAGATTGGAAAGGCTGGAAGAACTGGAGCCCTCCTGATAATCTCATGAATTCCTATCAAATTTTCCTCAATTCCCTGCATGGAAAAGCTCCGGTGAATATAAAAGAAAAAGACCGACGGGGTTGGGGGAAAGCAGGTATCTATTCTGTCAAGGCAGGCTATGATAAACTTACATTCTCAAACACTCCGGTTCTCAAAAACTGGGGGAAAGTCTGGAATCCGGATGGCATCCCTAAAATTAGCATCTTCTTCTGGATTTTGATTCACAATAAGCTTTTAACGGCAGAAAATCTCAGAGTTAGAGGGATAGAAGGACCTTCAAGATGTACTTTGTGCAAGCAAGAGGAGGAAACTTCATTTCATATCTTTCTGGCATGTCCCTTTGCTAAGCACGTTTGGGCTCAGGTTTTGGGGAATCAATGGAGGACATCCATTCTCCCAAAATCTTTTAAAGATCTTAGAGATCATTGGGGACGCTCCTTTCCAGGAAAAAACAAGAAAACGATGCGAAGAATATGGAATATAGTCCCAATGAATATCTGCTGGCAGATTTGGATACATAGAAACAAAAGTCTTTTTGAGGGAAGGAACCCCAACAGTTACAGAGCAGCCATCAAAGCCACTTCAATGATAGCCGAGTCTCTATCCTCAAAAGGAGTCACCATACCTGCTCAGTAGCCTCTCTCCCTATCTGAGTTTCAATGGTGCAATGTCTTTGTAAGAGCAGGCTCCCTTCAGTCCAAAAAGAAACATTCCTACTTAGACTGGGAAATCCGGAAGGAATCTGATGCTTTCTCCAGGTGGTGGAAAGAGCAGAATTCTTATAGTATATTCTTCGACGGGGCATCCAAAGGGAACCCTGGGGTGGCAGGTGCGGGTGGGGTCTTATTTGATCCCGGAGGAAATAAAATTGAAACTTTCTCGTGGGGATTAGGAAACAGGACTAACAATGAAGCTGAATGGATTGCTCTCGTCTTCTCATTCAATATGATCTCCTCCCTCAGCATTGATAATCTCAGAGGTTATGGGGATTCTAGACATGTCATTCAAACAATGAGAAGGGATGTTTCCCCTCAAGGATCGAGAGCTTACATGTACATGCAAAGAATAAAATCTAATCCTCATTTTTCTAAGACTTCTTTCTTCCACATCTGTCGAGCGAACAACAAGTTAGCGGATGCAGCGGCCAACAAAGGAACGTTGTTAGACATTGGGCACATGGAGGGTCTCAATGGTGCCTTGGGGTTTCAATTCATACCCTAAACTATTTGATTAATGGTCAACATTTTTATAGTTATGGAAATGGAGGGGTTTAGTGGCTTGAGGGTCCCCCTTCCCTCGTCTTCCTCCGTCAGCGAAGTTTCTCGTGCCCCTGCCACACGCCATCCTCTCCATCGCGCATGGCACATGGCTCCTCGTGGTGCTGTCAGCTCCCACGAGCCGTTAATTACTCAACCTTCTGCCCCTCCCTCGCAGTGCTACGAAATGGCTCGTCCCCTCTCCAGTGCGCTGAACCGGCTCTCTCTCGGTGATTTGGGCTCTCCATCCTCCCGTACTGGTCTGTTAATTCACCTCAGGGCGGGTACCATGCAGAATATAATGGTGGCCATAGCCGCGTTGAGCCGCACCATGGTTGAAGTTAAGCTCTCTATGCGAAACACGTATAACGCAGTCTGCACCAGTGTGGATCAGCATGAGGAAATGGCTAAGGATTTAAGCTATACCGTGAACCAGCTCGCATGCCAGGACTCCAGAATTGACGACCTGGAGAGAAATTTGTTTGAGCTGATGGGCAAGGTGGATAATTTGCAGGAAGACATTGTTGTCATCACCGGGAAAACGCAGGGAAGCTGCGTCCATGACAATCTGACGGTTAATCAGGAGATAAAGCAGGAAAGGAAGGATGCGGCCTCTGTCTATTTTAAAAGCTTTGGATAGTTAGCAGTCTCAGTCCAGGTTCCACTTTTTGATGTTTAAGACTCTATGTTTTTTTGTATAATCCTCAACAATCAGTTTATCAGGGTCTATCCCTGCTCTACTTTGAACAGTTTTAGAAAGGCTTTGTTTAGAACTTTTACAGGCAGGCAGTTAGAATCTTTAACTCCAAACTTTCAGGCACTTGCTACTCTGTCAAATTTTTTTGAAAACTTGTAATGAATGGTTGTGCACAGCCTTTATAAATATACCTATTTTCCCTGTTCTTGTTAAAAAAAAAACGTCAAAGCCCTTGAAAACATGTAAGTATCCATAATCAACTCTATGTGGAATGCTTACATTTGCATTTTTAGTCGATAATGGGGAACTAATGAATTTGAAATATGCATATTATTTCTGATATTATTTGTATGTGATTATGAATTCATTAATATTATTTTTAGAGTTTGAATTTGGATAATAGAAGTTTTGAATTTTGATTCGACTGCTTGGATAATAGAAATTTTCAATTTTGATTTGAGTGCCCTGATAACCAAGGGAGTCATTCAAGTACATGATAGATGAGTATCACAACTTACTTTTACAACATTGGGATGGTATGAGCAACTTATTGAATTTTAAAATAAATAAAATGTATAGTTACATGCCAATTGTTTAATATAATACCTTTGTGAAAATTCAAATGCTCATGGTCATGAGTTAGTGGTTGGTGTTTCAAAGTTTGACCAATAGTATGGTATATGGGTAGGATGTGGAAGTGAATTCCATATGAATCCATGATATTTCAGAGAGTAATGGTTTGAGGCCGAGAAAAAAGGAAACATGTAGTAGCTTATGAGGATTAAATTTGCAATCCTATGGGTGTAAGCGCATATAGTTGTTAAAGCATAACCATGTTTTGAATCCCAAAGAATACATACATTATTAAGTGGGAGGGGAATTGTTCAAAAGTTAGTATACAAGGCTATTTTTATTTAGTGCATGCTCATTGTTGACTTGAAAAGAGGGGGGGCTCCAGTTTGGTGAGTGAAATTGGGTAGAAACAACCAAGGTTGTGAAAATATGGCTAAATGCCTTTAAAAAGTTGGGAAACAAATTCAAAGGGTTGGCCTCAGTGAACAAATCAAGACCTTTTCCCTTGTTTTTCACGAAAATATTTGAAATGGCTTGATGGTTAGGTACCAGATACTTTCACAAATCAGGGCCTTTCCCTTAATGAAATATTTAAAATAGCTTGATGGTTAGGAATCAAATACTTTCACAAATCAAGGCCTTTTCCCTTATGTTTAATGAAAATATTTGAAATTGATGGATTGTTAGGTATCAAAGAGTTTGATATAGCATGATGGGCATTAGTTTGAAGTAGCCTTTGAAAATATTTGAAAGAGCTTCATAAGGGCCCAATGTTAACATGATGGGAATTAGTTCGAAAAACAATGAAGAGACTTAAGTTTAAAAGGGATCCTAGGATGTTAAATAAGAACGGGCCCTTTGGGAGGGAAGACATACAAGGTTTCTTTTTTCTTTTTTTTTCTTTTTTTTTAAGCAAGAAGGATCCTTCTATTCTATTGATATATAGTAAAATACATAGTATACAAAAGATCGGTTCTTAGGTGCCCCTCCCATGGGAAAATGGGACAACCTAAGAGATGCAAGCACCAATTCTGAGTATGGATCTTAATGTATGATGATAGTGACTATAACATTATTGAAACCAGTTCTAATATTAAACTAGTGACTTGAAAGCTTGAGAGTTGATAGACAAAACTAAAAACCTTAGCTAATGTAAACATCCGAGAATCAGAAGAAGCTAGTTGAGAATATCTCCAGATAGAGTCGAGGGGTGGGCCATGGATTTTCCTCTTATATGACTCTCAAGAGGAACATTGTGGTCGAAGTCTTCATCTTTGAGATCAATAAACTAGGGTTGGATAGGAGAAGGCGCATGCGATTGAGATGGAATTAGTACACGAGGTGATAGGATTAATCAATCAACAGTAATATCGTATCTTATCGGAGTAAGACAACAATAAGAGTGCTACATCTAAACCACTACTTTAATCATCAACCTGAGGATCCGTACAAACTTATGAGGGACATGCACAATATATGCAACTTACAAGGGAACTAACTATGGTTGGTCGTGTGTAAATCTAGTCTTCAATAAAAACAATGAGAAGGAATTAGTTTTTAACTAAGGGTTGAGAGGGCATGAGATCTAGATTCTGGCCTTGGCATTTATTCTTGACCTAGAAATCATCAAAGACAAACATTTTAGGATTTCTCACCTATCATTTTTATTACTCTACCTTCAGTTTGCAAAATTCAAGCATTTAGTCGCTTTCGATGCTTCAGACAATTGTTCATAGCAAGTAGGGGATCGTGGCTATTACCAAACACAAAAAGCTATGAAATTCTAAATCACAGTAGATCAAAGAGCTGAGTATACCTCATAGATAAAGAATGAGTAGAAAAGATTAATTACAGTGAAAACTGCAGTAAAAATGAGCAGACAATTAATCATGCATGAGAACTCAGATAGGAACAGAATAATGTCACATGATCCAATAATCAATATAGTCAACAATGACGTTACAATGGAGAGAATTCGAATCACACAGGATAATTTGAGTCTCAGATGATCTAGCATAGGAATTGTCACCACTAGAATGATCTGGAAGACCCAGACTCAACTAAACTAATCCTAAACTCAGTTAATTGAAGACACAATCAGTTAACTGGCCAAGGAGGGTGCATCATTGAGTTTTTCATGCAAATCACTCAGAAAAGGGCGCATGAGGCCACAATCAGTGGAATTCAGAGCACAATCCCCCCACAATAGTCAGCTAACTCAGGTGAACTGAACTGGAACACTAAGTAGGCTCCTAAAAAAAATAGAATTGACTTAAGTGGTCCTAAAATGATGCATGCAAGGCGCAGAAGGTGGAATATGGATATTGGATGAAATTTGCACACCACTAGGGGGTAAATGACATCATCGGCTACTAGGAAAATGAAATAATGCTAGGTAGGACAATGATGGAGTATTAAAATATCCTAACACCCCCCCTTAATCCATACTTTTTCATCATGGGCCCTAGTTATTGAGACCAAAGGTCACCCATACAATCAAATAAATGATAAAATATAAAATAATTTTCCATGAACCAAGAAAATGGGGAAAACCTCATGGGAAAAACCCCCCCTCAAAATAGGACAGCAAGAATCTCAAACAACTTTCACACCAAGTAGAGATCTGTGAGAGAAAAATATCTTCTAAGTGAAAAACTTAGTGAATATGTCTGCAATCATCTCCTCTGTAGGACAATAATGCAGTGAGATGGTCTTGTTGTGCACTAGCTTCTTGATGTAGTGCATGTGTACCTCAATATGTTTGGTCCTCTGCTTATTTACTGAGTCACTAGATATCCTTATGGAACTTTGATTATCACAAAATAGATCAACTGAAGGAAAAGTGCGAATTCCAAACTCAGTCAAGATCCCATGCAACTAAACTGCATGGATGGTTGCATTCACAACCCCCTATGTACTATTCTTCTGCTAAAGAAAGTACAATTGTTGCTTGATTTTTGCTTGACCAGCAGATTGGTCATGATCCAATCATGAATACATACCCTGAAGTAGACTTCCTATCAATACTGTATCCATCCCAGTATGAGTCAGTAAAACCAACTAGATCTAATGGAGCACCAGCAGAATAATGGATACCAAACTCTCTTGTACCTTACACATAGTGCAAGATCCTCTTAGCTTCTTTCCAGTACAGATCATGTGGTTCCTACATGTATGTAGACACAGCACCAACAACATATGCAAATCTGGTCTTGAATGTGTCAAATACAACAAGCTACCAATCAGCTGTCTGTAAAGAGTGTTATCAACCAAGGGTGTGGAACCACCTTCTTCCAATCTAATGCCAGATAGGAAGGGAAAGGATGTGGCTATGCAATCATCCATATGAAAATTTGTCAGTAAATCAGATGCATACCTTGACTATGAAATCATGATCCCTGAAGCATTTTGAGTCACTTCAAGACCAATGAATTGTCTCAACAGTCCCAAATCTGTCATAGTGAATGCTTTGTTCAAGGAAGACTTGATGTGCTTCAACCCAGTACTAGATCCACCGGTGATGAGCAAGTCATACACATACGAACAATCAACATTAGACATCCTCCCTTATGTTTCATGTAAACATTGCAATCAGATTTGCATCTTTCAAAATTTAGTGATAGTAAGAAGGAATTCATCTTTACATACCATGCCCTTGGGAATTGCTTGAACCCATATAGTAATATCCTCAGTCTGGATACCAAGGAAGGATCATTAGTGTACCCCTCAATTTGTTTCATGTAGATCTCTTCTTCCAAATCACCATGCAAGAAAGCACTCTTTACATCCATGTGATGTACCTCCCATGCATATGAAGCTTCAATGGCCAAAACAACCCTCACTAAATCCATTCTTGCTACAGGGGAAAATGTCTCATTGTAGTCCAAGCATTGGACTTGTGAGTACCCCTTTGTAACCAATCGATCCTTGTACTTGGTTGTAGATCCATCAAATGCAAGCTTAGTTTTGTAGATCCATTTGCATTGAACTAGTTTCCTCCCTAATGGAAGAGGGACAAGATCCCATGTTTCATTGTTTTGCAATGACTCAAGTTCTTCATCCATGGCTGCTTTCCATCTCGGATCATGGCAAGCCTCTCTGTAAGACTGTGGATCATACCCCACCATCATGAAGCACCTCTCGGGGAGAAGTGGATCCGTATGGCAAAGTTCAATATTTTCATCTTGATATTGAGTTATTGTTCTTCTATAGTCAAATGGATCTCCATCAATGACCCCAGCTACCTCAATAATATTTTGAGCCCATTCATGATTTCGATTAGTAGTAGATGTTGGATCTAGATCTGGATATGCTAGATCTTCATGCTCAATATCTAGATCTAAATCATATTGATCTTCTTCTTCAGAATCTAAATTTGGATCACCTGTATAAACATCATTAGGAGCGAATGGAGGAGGTAGATCAGTTATACCTTCTTCATCAGTTGGTTGTAGATCATGCAATGGATCCTCATTGAATTGCACACGTATTTCAATGAAGCATCTCTTGGTTGCAATATACATCAGCTTGTAATCCTCTGCATCTTTTTCATATCCAAGAAGGAGGAATTCTCTACTTTGAGGTTGAAGTGATTTCCTCTTATCGGTGGGGATTCTGGCACATGCCTTGGATCCAAAAACCCTCAGATGAGAGACATCAGGTTTGTGTCCCTTCAATGCTTTGAATGGAGTGACCCCATCAACATATTTATGGGGTACCCTATTCTAAATGTATGTGGCACAGTTTACTGCTTCTTCCCAGAGATTTGATGGGATATCTCTTGCTTCAAGCAAGCAGGTAGCCATCTCTTTCATTGACCTATTCTTCCTCTCTGCTACAGCATTTTGTTGTGGTGTGTATGGAACAAAATGTTGCATCTGAATTCCTTCAGAAGCACATAGCTACTACAGCTCCTTCTTGATGTACTCCCCTCCATTATCATATCTGAGTGCCTTGATATTCCTTCCAGTAGTGTTCTCAACTAAGGATTTGAAAAAATTGAAGCATTCAAACACCTCAGATTTATGTTTGAGAAAGTAGTTCCAGCAAAACCTAGAGTAGTCATCAATGAAGGTCATAAGGTATCTGGATCCATTCATTGAAGCAGTGTGCATCAGTCCTGAAACATCACTATGAATCAGATCTAGGATGGAGGAAGCTCTCTTTTCCTTCCTAAAATCATACTTTCTCTCTAGGTGCTTCCCTACGAAGCAAAATTTGCAAATTCCTTGAGAGTATTTTATGTTCGGTAAACTTTCAACCTTCTCTTCCCTGTGCAACTGTTGTAGGTATTTGAAGTTTAGGTGTCTGAATCTTTCATGCCAAATTATGCTTATCTCATTTGCATGAGTCAAGAGAGAACTTTGATGTGAGTATGGTCAGAAGCAAGAGAACTCATATGTCTTGGAGGCATGATTTGCAAATCCTTTGTCTATAAACTTCCCATATTAGATCTATGCAACCTCAACTGTGTCAGGTCCAAATACTACTTTATTTGGTGGACCTATGTGTGTCATCTGGTAAACAGACAACAGATTAGCTACTGGAGAAGGCACATACAGTACATTGTTGAACTTTCCATGCGCAAGTTGTATAGTACCCTTCCCTTCAGCAAATATTTGAGAGTCATCTCCCATGTGTATTCTTGGTCCATCTGTGAGATCTAATGAAGAAAATGGCTCTCTGGAGGAAACCATGTGGTTGGAGGCTCCAGAAACAATAAGAAAATATTGGGATTGTGAGAACCCAGCATTCAATGCATGGCATCTCTCATTATATTCTGACTTTCCACCTAGATCAATATTCCTTGTGCCTTCAGGGAGGGAAATGTTATGCTGCTCAAGGATTTTTTCCATTAGATCTATGGTCTTCATCATACAAGAACTCTTAGGATGATTACCCTTCTTGCAGTATGTACACTTGGATTTCTCAAATTTATTTCGTTTCTCCTTCTTGAAGCTCGAGGCTCCTTCTGATGGACTTGACTTGGCATTTTTCTTTGGTTCAGATTGCCTCTTCTCCTTTCCCTTGTGCTTTCCCTTTCCATTCATACTTTTGTCTTCTCCAGCCACAAGAGCTTGATTTTTGGAGGCCTTCAAGGCGCTCATCTGGATCAATTTATCTTGTTCTTGGATGAGAGATTCATTGAAAACATCTAAGGATGGAATCTTCCAACCAGGAATTGGCATTCGCCCTGAATGGAAGGTAGAGACAAAGATGGATAACTCGAGACTTAGCTTTCATAGAATGGATAACACCAACTGCTCATCCTTCTTCTCAATGCCACGCTGCTTGCATTACATGACCAAAGATTTGAATTTGGAAAAGAATTGATGAATGGTCATGAAACTGCTCAGTTGAAGAGAAATCAACTCATTCTCCATAATATGACCCCTTATCTCATCTTGTTTACTGAAGAGGGTCTCCAAATTCAACCATAACTCTCTTGGAGTATTCAATCCATTGAGGTGGAAGAGTAGATCTCTAAAAATATGAATACACATGAAACTGAATGCTTCATCCAATCTATTCAAATACTTGGCCTTCTCCACAGTTGCTTGAGGTTCGACCTCCTTTCCCTTTGTTACCCTGTACAGTGACTTGTTGTGCAATACCATATGCATATCATCCCTCCAATAAAGGTAATCAAAGGGTGTTAGGATCCTGGGAGAGAGAGGAGAGTTTTAATTCTCCATTAGAACTGTTGGAGCGAATATAAGGTGCT
Source organism: Larix kaempferi (assembly GCA_027924585.1). Lineage (NCBI taxonomy): Eukaryota > Viridiplantae > Streptophyta > Pinopsida > Pinales > Pinaceae > Larix > Larix kaempferi. The sequence continues at coordinate 6,472,958 of BSBM01000138.1, read as the reverse complement.
ACTACTTCACTTTCAATAACCTGCAAAAAAATCTCAATTTTGGAGATAGACTACTATTGAGCACTGCTTTAGGACAATAGGAACATTTTCCTGGATCCTTCACACTTGGCTAGACCTCAAAGGATTTCTCCAATGAATTCAATGTAATGGCACCAGGATTTGTTGTGGAAATCCAGAGGCTTCTGCTGAACTACTGAAAGCAACTACTCAACCTACGCTTAATGGCTCCGATACCATGCAAAATTCTAAATCACAGTATATCAAAGAGGTGAGTATACCTCACAGAGAAAGAATGAGCATAAAAGATGAATTATAGTGAAAAGTGCAATAAAAATGAGCAGACAATTAATCATGCATGAGAACTTAGATAGGAATAGAATAATGTCACATGATCCAATAATCAGTATAGTCAACAATAATGTTACAATGGAGAGAATTCGAATCACATAGGATAATTCGAGTCTCAGCTGATCTAGCATAGGAATTGTCACCACTGGAGTGGTCCAGAAGACCCAAACTCAACTAAACTGATCATAAACCCAGTTAACTGAAGACACAATCAGTGAACTGATCAAGGAGGACGCATCAGTGATTTTTTCATGCAAATAAATCAGAAAAGGGCGCATGAGGCCATAATCAGTGGCATTCGAAGCACAAACCCCCCACAAGAGTCAGCTAACTCAGGTGAACTGAACTGGAGCACTGAGTAGGATCCTAAAAAATAGGGAATTGACTTAATTGGTCCTAAAATGATGCATTCAAGGCATAGAAGGTGGTAGATGGATCTTGGATGACATCTGCACACCAATAGGGGGGAAATGACATCATCAGCTACTAGGAAAATGAAATAATACTTGGTAGGACAAGGATGGAGTATTAAAATATCCTAACAAAAGCAAGATCTTATGTGAAAAGAAATAATCTTAAATGTGCGCATGCATGAAGTAAACATTAACTAAGTTCTTCATAAATAATTTGGAAAATGTATTTTACTCTAATAACTCATAACTGCTACAATATGCAGAAAAACTACAATGTGTAAAAACTACTTTGTTCTATCAAAACGTATGTAAATGCAAAAAAAATAACTTAACAATGAGTCCATGTACTTTGCCTTGGATGGGCCCTAATCCAAGGAAATCCAAGAATTTTAGAAACTGAATGAGATAAACGGATCAAAGTACTTTCATTAAAAATATGGAGAATTGTCACAATAGAACGGTCTATGCCTTTGTCTCAATAACACGATTACAGAGAATAATAATATCTTATTCAAAAATGGGTGATGTTGCTTAAGTCAGACCGTATAGCTTAAATATCTATTTTCCTAAGCTATGAAACCAACAAACTGCTAGTTCTTCCTCTAGTGGATGTGCCATGGCTAAGTGAAGTGCGCCATGCAAAACAGCGTGTTTTAGTTCCAGACTATTAATCCTCGCTTCAGTCTTCAGGGACTAGGCCTTAGTTGGATGTAACTTTGTATTTCATCGAATACTAGTATCGGCGCCCAGCAACTACAGTTCTTCCTTATGCTCTGCTTGATTTTCACATTGGGTATACAAAACTGGAACTTCTTTGGATCAACTCAAACTTAACCAACGAATTGAAAGTGAACCATTGTGATCATATTTCCTTTGAACAAAACTAGCTTGATGTCTTTTAGATGTCAAAAATGTATCAGTCTAAGCCTGTGTCAAAATGGTGTTGTTGGCAACTAACCTCATTAGCGTCATTTATTTGTTTTAATTAGAAAAAAGGAATACTACAACATCTAAATAGATAAATTGAAATCTTTTATAAATCTAACTAGGATGTACACATTATTCACCAACTTGTTACCATAGTGCTTCCCTTTTTGGTCCTGAATGACTTATAGGAAAGGAATTAGATGACCTTTTCTTACCTAATATTGGGAGCCATCATCTCCCCCCAGCTACCTTATTTCATGTCCCTGTGCAACAAACTATTGATTATGGTTCCTTTGTGGGTTCGAGCTTCTCTGTAGTTTCGATCATGCAGGCATAGCAACTGGTCATAGCCCCTATCTGATGGAATCCTCCATTTTTCTTAATCTGCTCCCATTTTCCTGCTTCCTCTTCCTTATTCCAATCTTGATTATCACTGGATAGAATTAATGGTGGGTTAAATATCAGTCCAATCCATTGCAATCCTAATTTTTCCATTGTGGAGACATACAAAGAGGATCGGAAGAGTGCCTTTTCCAGGTTAGATGGCGAACGTATTTCGAGCTTTTGTAGCTTATGAGTAATATCCTTCCATCTTCTTGTATTGAGCTACATGATCCTATTTATTTTTCTTGATCCGAATTTTAGGGGGGCATATGGTCTAAATTCGGATGTATAAGTCATAAAAGCATTAAATGGAGAGTCCACCCTCTCCCATTCATCATAAAAGCATTACATGGAGACGCCACCCTCTCCCATTCATCATAAAAGCATTAAATGGAGAGGCCACCCTCTTCCATCCATGGTTTTGGAATATTCCATGCAACCCATAGTTTAGAATACACCCATCCATGGTAGTTGGTATCCCATGGTTTTGTTCCATGGTATGGCTTCAAGGAACATTGTAATAATATTATATAAAGGGCTTTATGCATTCTCAATAAAGCAAAATATTATTTTTGGCATCCTACCTTTCTCTTATTTTATTGATTTATTATTGGGTTATTGATTCTGAGTGTCTTTCTTAGTATAGTTTGAGAGGTGAGGCTCAAATAACCTAACCCTCTTTGATCCCCACCCCTCCATGTGGCATATTTACTCTATGTTTCTCTATCTAGACTTTTCACAACCCATATCTTGTTGTTTTGTCTTTCTCACATCTGATCCATGGTCCACTTAGGATTTGAGGCTATCTCTTATCCTCCTCTCTCGGCATTCAAGCCTTCTGGGTCTCATCCCCAAAGATTTGTATCAGTGGTATCAGAGTAGGTACGCTCTCCATCGGAACAAGGGTTTGAAGCTTACTACAGGTTCAAATATTTATCTACCCTTGGATCTTCGTTCACCATTACAAAGAGAACCATACATGGATCTAATACATCCATTGGTATGTAACATTTTCAATAATTTTACAGGGTTTCCGTGCTTCCCATGGAGGTTCCACAACCTCAACAACATCCCATGCTTCTCTACAAACCCTTGGCACTCTCACATTCAACAAACTTTAGAGATATGTTGTGAACTCTATAGGGTGTTTCAGAGGGTTTATTATAACTCATATGAAATTTTTTTCCGTCTTCTCAATTAGGTATTTCACAGAATTTCATTTTGTTTCCTGGTTTGTGAGATATGCTTGTTTGAAGTAGCACATGTATGTACAGAATGTGGTCTCACATGGCAACAACTTTAAACAAGTGTTGCAAACTCCATAGAATGTTTTAGAGGCTCTACCATACCTCATTGGAAATTTCTTTCCATCAGATAAAATGGGTATTTCACGGTTTTTCATTTGGCTTTCTAGTTTGAGAGATATCATCAACTGAAGCAACATATGTCTACAAAATAGTGTGTGCACGTCTCCTAAGCTTCAGCAAACATTTTCTCACTCCCTGGGACACCACAAAGAAAGTATTTTATTTGGATGTAAATCTCTCTTCGAGATCTCAAATGGGTCTTCAATGGAATTCAATTTCATCGCCTGCATCCTAAGCTATGAATGGATTTGCAGGAAGACATCAACTGCACCAAAGATAATGAATTTTTCAATTTTTGTACTTTTATTAAATCTTATTATAATCATGGTTATGGGTTAACCACACAAAACCCACGGTTATGGGGAAACCACACAAAACCCGCAGTTATATATTGTAATCATGGTTATGCGTCAACCACACAAAACCCACGGTTATGAAGCAACCACACAAAACCCATAGTTATGTATTGTAATCACGGTTGAGTCAACCACATAAAACCCATGCTTATGGGTCAACCACACAAAACCCACGGTTATGGGAAAACCACACAAAACCCACAGTTATGTATTGTAATCACAGTTATGGGTCAACCACACAAAACTCACGGTTATGGGTTAACCACAAAAAACCCTTCTCTTCATTGGTAACTAGCACATTGTAATCATGGGTCTCTTTTTAGCATGAAATGATGGGGACCATCAATTTTTAAGGGGAGAGGAATGATCTGTATTTTAGGGGGGCATATGGTCTAAATTCGGATGTATAAGTCACAAAATCATTAAATGGAGAGGCCACCCTCTCTCATTCATCATAAAAGCATTAAATGGAGAGGCCACCCCCTGCCATCCATGGTTTTGGAATATTCCATGCAACCCACAGTTTAGAATACACCCATCCATGGTATTTGGTATCCCATGGTTTTGTTCCATGGTATGGCTTCAAGGCACATTGTAATAATATTATATAAAGGGCTTTATACCTTCTCAATAAAGCAAGCTATTATTTTTGGAATCCTACATTTCTCTTATTTTATTGAGTTATTATTGGGTTATTGGTTCTGAGTGTCTTTCTTAGTATAGTTTGAGAGGTGAGGCTCAAAGAACCCTCTTTGAGCCTCACCCATCCATGTGGCATATTTACTCTATGTTTCTATGTCTAAACTTTTCATAGCCCAGATCTCATTGGTGTGTCTTTCTCACAGCTGATCCATAGTCCACTTCATCTTTGAGGCTATCCCTTCTCCTCCTCTCTCAGAATTCAAGTCTTCCGAGTCTCAGCCCCCAAGATCCTGATCATTTCTTCTGCTATTAAGTCTTTGAAATGAGTGATGGCAGAACTTTGTTTTACCCGTAGAACTGGTGCCATATCATCATCATGAATCAACAAATGATGGGAAGTGAGAATGTTGTGAATATTTAATTAATACTATTATTTATAAATTAATAGATTATTAGTTTACTAAGTGAAAGGGCGTAACCCTTCACTATGCTTCCTCAAGCCCTATAAAAGGCGATCTTATTGTAATTTTATATTCATCATCTAATATATTATTCATATTTATCATTCAATATGAGAGTCGGATTCGACTATTAACAGTCCAACAAGATACGGTTGCTACATTTGGTATCAGATTGGATTCACTCCTGCACTCTGAGCTCAGACTCGGGTCATCAACTCCTCGGGTGAGCTCGGATTCGGCTACTTCCACCTTTGATCCCGGTTTCAGCTCATATCAACCACACATTCTTCTGCTGCTCCATTTCACCACATATCACTCCTCACATCATTTCCCCTTCCACGCTTTCCATCACACGCAGCCACCCTCCATCCATTCCACTCACTCTCCTCCACCTCCATGCTACACTCTCCAGTCCATCGCTTTCTCCTCTCCACGCCTTATGTTGCACTTGAACTTCATTCCACACACCTCTCTCCTCCGTGGCATCTCCCCCATCACCTGCACCGACGCCCTTGCCTACGCATACTCCCCCATACTTCCTCTTCCTGTCAGCACTTGCCTACGCATACTGCCATCGCCACTCCCTACCCTGATGCGCCACCCACACCCCACCTCTTTCTCTAGCTCCCACGCACTCCACCCTCGACCCACGGCTCCCTCACCCCTCCTTCCACCATTCCTCCCAACCCTCTATGCCCTCCTTCCACCATTCCTCCCAACCTTCTACGCCACCCACGCCCCTCCTTCCACCATTGCCCAACCTTCTTCCTATGCAGCTGCTCAGCCTCAACGCTGCACATTCCCCCATCCCTCCCTGCATTCACCTTCCCCTCCACGCGCACCCCCTACCGTGCTCTCCTCCATCTCCCTCCTCCTCATCTCTCCTCCTCACCCCTCTTCTCACATCTCCCATCCGCATTCCACATCTCCTGCGCCACCCCCTCGCACCTACCCCACCCACCTCCTCTCGCACCATCTCCTCCAACATCCAGCGTCGCCTTCCTCCATTTGCTCTCTCGGCCATCATTCGTAAAACCTAATTTTTAATAAACTTCAAATATAATATAAATATTGTTATATTAATATTTAATTTTATTAAAAGTTACAATCCCAAAGTATAAAAAAATCAAATATTATATTTAATATTATAATATTTGTTTTAAAAAAAAAACTATATACAAAATATTATATAATTTATGAAAAAATAAAAATAATAATAATAATATTAATTAATTAATTAATTAATATATTATTATTCAAAATTTCACCTTAAAGGGCCAAAATAGCGTTCTACAAACGTCCATGGCATCTTATAGTAAGAGTGACGAATTCATAGATCTCCTTGAGAAAATCCTTAAGGATATAGATGAAATAAAGAAATCTATGGACAAAACGTTTAAAGAAAATGAAGATGGATGTGTAAATCCGGTAGAAGAAACCATCCAAGCTAATGTAAAAGATGAAGATACAGTAGACTATTATGTCATCTCCCATGAGAGTAATAGTAACAATCAAGACATTATGCAAGACAAAGATATAACATACCCTAGTAATGAAGAAAATGACAACAAAATATTTGACAAGAAGAAAGATCCTCACCAAGACCGTGATAAGAGACAAGCCGATGTTCTTATGAGCATTATAAGCACAAGGAGCCCGTTCAAGGGAACTGACACAAAATGTGTTGGGGATAACAACACGAAAATAATTAAGGTCGTAATGTATGTTGAGCATGTTCAATTGACGACAAACATGGTTAAAAGAAGCAATCACACAAGTAGAAATAGCGTAAACAAAACTTCACCAAGTTCGTACCTATTGCAAATACCAAGACATAATAATCAAAATGAGGCAATGGTCGTAATCAAAATCGCACTTCTCAAGTCATTAGTGAGACATAGAGCCAGAATAAAAGACGACATTAGGAAAATACTCAAGCTTTGAGGACAAATCTTTCCTAAGGTGAAGGCAATGCTGTGAATATTTAATTAATACTATTATTTATAAATTAATAGATTATTAGGTTACTAAGTGAAAGGGCGTAACCCTTCACTATGCTTCCTCAAGCCCTACAAAAGGCGATCTTATTGTAATTTTATATTCGTCATCTAATATATTATTCCTATTTATCATTCAATATGAGAGTCGGATTCAACTATTAACAGTCCAACCAGATACGGTTGCTGCAGAGAACTGTGTCCACAATGGGTGCTTCTGCTTTGATCCATAGTTAACCATCTTTTTCAATTTCAAAATAGTGGAGCATCTTTATGGCTCGTATATCTTCATTAGAGAGCCAAGAACATAGATATCTGAGTTGTGCAATTCCCACGTAAGGATTTGGATCCCACCTGTAGGGGAGGTTAGATGAAATTATGAAAATAAAATGCATTGAGTTGGTCCTTACCTAGCTCCCCAACTCCCTGGAAGGTCTCTATGAAGGCTTTGGGAGTATCTAAATGCTCTGATTGTCCTGCCGTTAACCTCTTAAGTTGGTACCATAACCATCTTTCATTTAGAACTGTTGATTATACCCTTGAAGGTGCCCTACAACATATGATCTCTTTCATGATTTTGAATTTTCTCTTGCATCGCTCTTCTACTTTCGCCTTCTCTCTTATTTCATATTTTAGCTCAACTTTGCAACCCTTTAAATCTCTATTAAGGACGAGATTTTCTTTAATTACCTGCTGCTTTTCTTTTTCATATCGCATCTTAAAAATTTATAGCTTCTCCTCCAAGGGGTGCATATCATACTCCCGATACCCCTGTGCATTAGATTCTCTTAGAGCCTCTACAGTGTGGGAAATATTTTTCCACTTCAAAACTTCTTGTTCCATCTCTTTTATATGATTCTATAGCTTTAATATTTCTTCATATTTTACACCGAGTATCTCATGGAGTCTTATGCTGGATGTTGTATCACTTGATGAAGAACCAGGCACATCTTCCTAATTTCTGTGTGCTCTACATTGTGTTAGTTTTCAGAAAAAGAAAAAAAAAGAAAAAAAAACTTCTTGTTGGTATCCAAGAGAGATTCCCCTTTATTCTCGTTGTTTCCTAGGAAAAATATCCTCTACATCCTCACAGTCTAAGTCTAAGGCTCGTTGTTCCTGGGGAGAATTAGTATATGAGAGTGAATATTGCACAATTTTAAGCTCTTTTTGCTTCTTCTTCTTTTTAGGATTTTCTTGATTGTTGGTTTACAGGGTTCTCTTCTTGGAAGAATTTTCTCCTTTCTTTCCTAGGTAGAGGAGGGCCTCTGCGATTGTTTCTTATTCCCTATCCTCCCTAGGTTTTTCTTCTTCATCTTACTCAATTATCACTCTTCTGCGATTAGCTCTAGTCCTTCGAGAAATGTGACCATTTTTCCCTTGGTTACCTTTTGATTGGGTATTCCTCTGAGATGTTTTTGGCTCTTGTGTTTCCTGCTTCCCTAGTTTTTGTGCCTAAGGAGTTGTCTATTCCTCGAGATGTACTTGTTCTTTTCTGTGGAAGACCTGTATCTTCATTTGAATGATTTTCAAGAATGTTTCCCAAGTCAAGGGGGTGTATTCTCTTGTCAAGGTGTCGCGGATTATTAATTTGATTAATCCATATTGAGATAGAGCATCAAACTTCCCCAACTAATACTTGATACTCATGGAGGAGAGGGTTTTGAATAAGACCCAGGGGAGACTAATGTTTTTTCCTGCCCTTTGACACCATAGGTTCCTTAAAAGGTTTAGAATACGGAAGTGGTATGCATGCACCAAGGAATGTAATCCATCACATGTAATGTACTTCATAATTATTAGAGCTACTTTCCCCCATGGTTTCAGCAGTGAGTCTCTTTTTAATCTCCCTTAACTTCTTCATATCTTTTAGTGAAACGAAATAATTGTTTTTTGTCTTTCTGGGAAATTTCTCTATCATCCGTATCCCAGTTTATACCCTTGGGAAGACCGGTGACTCTAATGAGTATCTCCTCATTGATTTCAATGGAAACACCTCTTACCTATGTTCTACAGTTGTCATCATCAATCCTCTTCATGTTTTTGGCAAATTCTTCAGTTAATCCCTCATGGTATCCTTCTAATTTTTAAAAATATTGGTCCCAACCTACATACTAGAAGTACTTCATAGATTTTGGGTTCCTAAACAACTTGGCATGGTCTGTTGGCTCCCATTTAACAAAACCTACAGTCATTCTCATAACATTCCTTATACTTCTAGAAACAAAGTCTGAAAGAGATTCTCCAACATAAAAAAATATCAAGCAAGTCTTTACTATGGAGGGTCCTTGAATTACCGTTGGCTTCAGCTCATTTGCTTTGATGTTATCCTCTACGTTGTGCTTCATTCTTCGGGGCTCTTCCTGATGTGGGATATATGAATGCTATTTTAATCTCAAGGTGGTGGAAATGATCATCCAAACTTTTCCATCATGTTTTAACCTTACTCATCATAACTCATCACCTTATTTCAAACTTCACCAACCACCTCTTCCTTTCATCATTATCCACCCATTTCTTCTATTGTGTTGCATGTTCCATCTGCATTTCCTCCTCAGTGGTGGAATACAACAACTGCCAGATCCCCTTTTCATGTGACTTGGTGATCCTTTCTTGATTTGTATAACCAATCACCTTTTCTAATGTGGCATGTGGCACACTGTCATCACATTTCTATTCTGATTTTTGGCATGTGCAAAATGCTACCATATTTACTCATGTGAATGGAAAGATGCGAGAAGAGAAAAAAATGTTGCCATTGTCATATAAAAATTGCTACCATATTTCTTCTCCCCCCAACTTTATTCTTGATGTCCTCATCAAGCTAATGAAATAATGGTACATACACTAGGAAAAATATATAAGAGTTCAAATTTAGGTGTTCAGATGAGTAGACTGACCTCTTAGTTAACTTACTATTTTTTGTCATTGGGGTTGGTTGTTGTATTATTTGCTTGTTGTAGAAGTGCCACATGTTGTAGAAATAGTGTAGGTTGTGTGTTTATGCCTTTTGTTTATGAGATGACCCGCAATTTGTAGTGGATTAGTATATAATAAAAAATCTTCTCTCTTTTCTTCATTTTTTCTTCCTTTTTTTGAGCTGTCACAGATGCCTCGAAAGAAGTTTTCATCTAAGAATTATTTTTCTTTTTCCTTTTTTCTTTTTTCTTTTTTCTTTTTTCTTTTTTAGATTTTGACTGAAGATAATTTAAGTGAGGATATGGCATTTCTGCCCAAGGATGACACTGAGATATTCCTTGTCCAATGCTTCAGTAAATTATGTACTCATTAGTGGCTTCTTATAACATTTTAGCCTATGCTCGTTTGCTAGCATCGGTAGTTAGTCTTCATCTATTGTTGATATTCTGACAAATCCATTATCATAGATGATGTCGACCTGGTAGAGACCCAACCATATAGTTATTAGCTTGCCTTTTAAATCCTTGAATCTTGAGTCATATAGCAGGGCCTAGTCTCCTTTGAAATCCTTGTTTTTTATAAATATGTCATGTCATATATTTCTTTGATGTTGGATCACTTATGTGTGATGAATGGCATGTTGTCTTAATTCATATAGTTGATTACATTGAAGTAATCTCTCTTCTTGTGTTGTTGAAAGATCCATGTTGACTTCTACTGATTTCCTCAAAGTTTTGAGTTTGAATTCAATGGGAAACATGATTCTTTTTCCGTAAACCAATTCATAAGGTGTTAAACCTTTGGTAGTTTTCTAGGTAGTGTTGTATGCCCATGTTGCCTCATGAAGTCGGTTTTCCCAATCTCTTATGTGAATTTGGACTGTTTTTGTCAATATATTTTCTCTCTCTTTTGGTTACTTATGCTTGGCCATTATCTTGCGGATGGTAGGATGTTGATTTGTTGTGCTTCACCTTGTTAAGTTTCAAGTTGTTTTCTATCAATTTTGATGTGAATTGGGCACCTCGATTAGTGACTAGTTCTCTAGGTGCTCCAAATCTGGTGAAGATCTCTTTTGTTAGAAATTTTGCCACTAATTCTTCATTTTCTAACCTTAACACTTATACTTCCGCCCATTTTTTTAAATAGACTATAAAGACTAATATATGATGTTTCATGTTGGATGGAGGATCTATAGGTCCAATAAACTCCATCCCCCATTTCTCAAAAGCTTCAATGGCTACCTAGGGATGGAGAAGCATTTCATCTCTTTGTGTTGGCTTGCCCATTCTTTGGCAATCATCACACCTAGAAACATAAATTATTGAATCTTTGTGTAATTTTGGCTAGTAATATCCTGTTTGTAGAACCTTATATGCAGTTCTCGTGGCTGCATAGTTCCCTCCACATGGCTCATCATGACATGCATGAAGAATGTCGTATAATTCATCTCCTTAGACACGTATTCTTAGGATATGGTCTGGTCCTTGCTTGAAAATGTATCATTGAATCCATGAGAATATAACGGTCTTCCTCATTGTGTTGCATCGTTCCTTGTATGTGAAATGAGGAGGAAAACTCCCATGATCCAAATAGTTTAATATGTCAGCAAACCACAGAGTAATTGTCGAAATGGAAAAAAGGTGTTCATCAGGGAATGTGTCATCTATTAGCTCTTTATCTACCATATGAGTTAGTCTTGAAAAGAAGTCTGCTGCCACATTATGCTTCCCAGGCTTATCTAAGATAGTTATATCAAACTCTTGTAAAAGTAAAAGCCATTTGATAACCTTACAACTAACATCTGATTTATTCATGAGATATTTAATTCTTGAATGGTCAATGCGGATAAATACTTGATACCCGATGATGCAATGTATGAACTTGTTAATTGAGTAGACTGCTACTAGGAAGTATTTCTTTATTACTATGTAATTCAGCTATGCTCCTGTAAGATTCGTGCAGATGTAGTAGATTGCATAAGGATTTTTTTCTTTCTCTTGGCCTATTACCGCACTGATTGGCTTGTCTGGTGTGTCAGAGTGAATATGGAAAGGAATTTCTCAATCAGGACCTTGCAAGATAGGTGCTTCCATAATTTTCTCTTTGATGTGTTCAAATTATTTTTGACAGTCATTGTTCCACTAGAATTCTACATTCCTTGTTAGTAATGAAAACATAGGAGCAGCGATTTTACTATAATCTTGAATGAATCTTCTATAGTGTTCATATTTACCGATAAAACTCCTAACATCTCTTTGTTTTTGTAGTGGAGGTAGATGTATTATGGCTTGTATTTGTGTAGGGTCCCATGTAATTCTTTTTGTAGAGACTTAGTGGCCTAGGACTACTCCCTCATCCATCATTAATTGACATTTTTCATTACTTACACAGAGGTTCATTTCAATGCATATTTTAAGAACATTTTCCAAGTTAGTGATGGCCTCCTCAAACTCATCCCCATAAGGGGTGAATTCATCCATATAAATATCCATGCGGTCATGGATGAAGTCGACAAAAATACTCAAGACTGCTCTTTGGAAGGTAGCTAAAGCATTGAAAAGTCCAAAAGGAAGGACTCTGTAGTCAAAGGTTCCCCATGTACAAGTAAATTTAGTCTTGTCCTAGTCTACTGGATAGATTTGTATCTGATTATATCCGTTGAAACCATCTAAGAAGGAGAAGAATTTCTTTCTTGCTAGGGTATCCAACACTTGATCAATGAATGGTAATGGGAGATGGTCTTTCTTTGTAGCCTTGTTAAGTTCTCTATAGTCTATACAGACTCTCCATTTGCCTCACTTCTTTGGGAAAATCACCAATGGTGATACCCATTCATTATCTAAGATAGGTATAAGAATCATGCATCAAGGAGTTTCTATAATTCCATTTTGACAATATCTCGTAGAGCGGGATCCATTCTACACTGGGGATGTCTAATGGGGGTTGCATCGTCCTTGATGTATATGTGGTGTTGGAAAATGGTGGGATTGACCCCTTTCATGCCGAGATAAATCCATGCAAAGGATGCTTAGTATTTAGTTAGGAGATGAATCATTTTTCCTCCTGTTGAGGTAATAAATCGTTGTTGATATTCAATGTCCTATCAAAAGCAATGTATATTGTCTTGGTGGTTGTTTATGTTTCTTGCATAAGCCAAAGATTCTACCACATAGGTTCCTGTAATCCTATGATCTTGTAATACACTCATTTTGACCCTTAGGATATATTGGATTTTAGTGTAAACATTGTATATATGTGATGTATGATTCCTAGCGTGGAGCTCAATGCCATGGCCCCGCTAGTGAATGCTTAGCCTAGTATTTCAAATTGTGCTATCCATGTGCTAGTAAGCCAAGGAAATTGTAAAAACATGTAAATGATTATAATGCAAATAAAAATACCAAGGGGATGGCTATGGATGCAACTAAATGAGGGGGCTAAGTGTATCCACTAGGGAGAGGTGAGGGGGTTGTGGGGTTGAACCCTAGGCTTCCAAATGTCACCTTGAGAACCCACCTATGACTGTCCTAGCTGTCATTTAATTATGTTGTAAGGATGTACTTCAGAAATCTATTCATGAGGTTGATGGAGTATGGGAAGCCCTGAAATTCGTAAGGCAGGGTATGGGCTATGTTTTTCTTGTCCCATAATTCACCCTACCTCATGGGAATACATTTTCCCTCATCCCCATTTGATGGGGGGATGAGGGAAGCATCAGTTGGACCCATTACACAAACCAAGCTGTGAGGAAGAACGGGAAATCGCGATTCTGAGGGAAGCCACATTTGGAAGTGCCAAGATCGCTCATAAATCTACGTGGGAAGTGAAATCCATTGGGGAATCCAGAGACCCGAACCTTGGGGTGATTTTGAGAGTGTTGGATGCCCAGGAATCCATAGACCCGAACCTTGGGGCGATTTTGAGAGTGTTGGATGCCCAGGAATCCATAGAGAACCCCGTATTTGATAGCCGAAAATCCAGTTGCGGTACAAAGCCTTCAGCCGCAACGCTGTGGAGATCCAAGAGTGGATCGCAGTGGGAAAGAGACCAGGGGGTTCAAACTTCATGGTAGAGTCAGTGAAGGCTCATTTATCCTTGGTTTAGCAGTCGATCTTCCCAGGTCAGTGCTGAGGGAAGGGGTGCTTGAGGGACTCTGATGCAGATAAGGGGACCTTACTTAGGCTGAGAGTGGAGGTGACGGGGGTGCATGGACTGTCTGAAGCCAATTGGATATGCCTATAGCTCTTTCGTTGAGATCATTGGATCATGAAACTTCTTCCCTATCTCCCCACTTGCTTTCCAGAGCCAGTTGTGTGTTGGATTACCCTGAATGAATGTGCATAAGGCTGTGAGTGAGCATGTTAGTTCCTCCTTAGTGATACACAGCCCCAGCTCAGGGGTGGTCTCTGAGTCTTGAAATAATAGAGGATGGGTAGATACCTATGGTTGGGTTGGAACATTGCAGTCCATAGCCAGTTGCTTGGTGATTTCACCTTAAAGATAAGTGGTCTTTGTGATTTATATCATGTTCAGTATATGTTATGAATGCTTAATTGTTCATGTTAATGGGAATGAAAGGATTATCTGAAGTTAGTCAACATAATCCTGTGCATAACATGAGAAGAGGACTAATTCCCTAAATTTTGTTTCATCATTCTTCCTGGGATAAATGTGTTGATACATTCCCTTATATATGTGTGCACAATATTTCATTCCACTGTGTTTAATTGAGCACACCGGTGTTTGTATTGATATGAATCTGTTCATTGATGAATAGGGCTAAGTCTTGTGAAGGCCTAGAAATCCCAGACTGCTAGTCATGGCCTTGGGGAAGAAATAGACAACCCCCTGTGGTTTTCATGTTCCCTCTGTGGATCAGATGAAGGGAAGGTCCATGACAAAGTAGTATAAGATCCCCTTACAGAGTGCTAAAGAGGACTTGATGAAGTTTGGGGCCACATTTTGGGTTGGAAGAAGGACAGGATCAGAGTCCTCGGGTGTGGTAAAGGATCATGCAGTTGCATAGGGATCGCTAAGAGATTTCCAATTGTACCAAGTTTTCCAAAAATGGACTTAAGATGAGAAAGATATCAGCCTAAGAAGTTGGCAGTAACAGGGGTGTATAGACGACTTCCGACTTTCCAAACCCGCATTGTGGATTGCGGAATTCGGAGGCGTGATTTATTCAGAGTTGCATGTTGTGGTTCCAAATTTCCAACTCCTACAAGGAAGATTGTGGAATGAGGAAGTCGGAGGTGTAATTCTCTCGGAGTTGTGAAGTTGGAGTTCCGACTTCCGACTCCCACAAGCCGAATTGCGGATTGCGGAAGTCGGAGGAGTCAATTTTCCCTGCGTTGCACGCTGTGGTTCTGACTTTCCAACTCCTGTAAGGTGGATTGAAAAATGTGGAATTTGGAGGCGTATTTCTCCCAGTTGTGAATTTGGAGTTCTGATTTCCAACTCCTGCAAGCCAGATTGCGAATTGCGGAATTCGGAGGATTAATTTTCCCGTAGTTGTGAATTTGGGGTTTCGACTTCCGACTCCGGCATCACGGATTGCGGATTGCGGAAGTCAGAGAGATGATTTCTTCAGAGTTGCGTGTTGGAGTTCCAACTTTCCAAATCCCGCATGGCAGATTGCAGATTACGGAAGTCGGAGGCCTGATTTGGCAAAGTTGTGTATTCGGTGTTCTGACTTCCGACTCCTGCACTACAGATTATAGATTGTGGAATTTAGATCCGTATTTCTTCAACGTTGTGTATTTGGTGTTCCAAATTTTTTACTCCTGCATTGCGGATTGTGGGAGTTGGAGGTGTAATTCTCGAAGCTGTGAATTTAGAGTTCCGACTTTCGACTTCCGACTTGTGGATTGCGGATTGCGGATTGCGGACTGAAGTTGTTGCGGTTGTGCAAAAGTGCATAGTTTAAAAAAAATAGCAGGTTGTTTCTAAGGAGTTCCCCCATCACCTCTAAAGGGAACCGAGGAGACTGAGGACGTTACAGATCTCTAATTCCTGAGGTGTGAACTAATCCCCTAGAAAAATAGGACTTTTATAAATGTTCTGCATGAAATTAGAAATGATTGTATCTTCTTGCAGGGATTTAAGTGCTAAGGTAGTGTCTATGGTCAGCACCAGATGTATACGTTGATCAAAGTCATCTTCTCCTAGCTCCCATAGAGGTTTGCTACTATCTAAGTGAGGTTTGGCAAGGGAATAGAGGTTTAATATATTTGTCTCCTACCTATTTGCAATGATCATATCCCCTTGAATACAACTAATATGGGCATCAGCCATTGTGAGCCAGGGTCTACCAAGGATAAGTGGGTATCAACTGAATCTAGCTCGAGTATGTAGGACAATGAAATCAGCAGGGTATTGCTGGGAGTCTATGGAAACCATGATGTCCTCTAACATACCTTCCGAACAGAGTGTAGAAGCATCTGCTAAATGTAGAATGGTGGACATATGTCCAATGAGGTGTTGGATGTTAAGTCCTAAAATTGTTTCTTTGGTCGTGACATTAATTGCTACACCTAAGTCGATCAAAGTGTTCTGAAATAGATCACCCCCAATGTTCACCTTTACTATCAGACTTCTTGGATTAGCATATTTCAGATTTATTTTTTTCCTTAGCATTAAGTCTGCTAATTGCCTACTACGTTAATGGTGGAAGGATCCTTCATTTTTCTCCCTATTCTCCTTATACATGTTTATTTTATGTACTAGTTAAAAATTCGAATTCCATTGATATCCTATAGGAGCAGCGTTTTGACGTAGAGATTTTTTAATTCTTCTAAAATAGGGTTTTCAATTTTTTGTATATCTCTAGGGTGTAATCTATGGGGATAAGGAGGAGGAGGAGATAAGGGATCCCCTATATGTTTTTCCTCTTCTTCAGGTCGTTCATCAGGATATTGATTTAATTTAGGATATTCAGATTCGTTTGTATGTTCTGCATTACTAGAGATAGAAGGTCTTGTTAGTGTTTTTCCAAACCGTAGATTCAGGTTGTTGGCCTCCACTATTTCCAAATAATATGTTGGATAGTTGGATATTTCACTGTTGCATATGGGATTGGGTGTTGGTTGTGTCAGCATAGGTGGTATTGGTGATGAAAGGATAGGATTTTGGGCTTGTGGTTGATTATCTATTGGTTGGTTTGGTCTCCAACTTGTGGAAGGAAAATTTTGACCATATGTGGAAGGTACTAGTTGAGGGTTCTACCATTGATTTTTCCCAGTAGGTATCCATTCAGGTGTATGATAATGATATTGTCCATATGGGTTCATTAGGGGTTGATTCCCATAGTTCTAATGGAATGGTGGTTGATCATAGGACTGTTGGTAAGGTGGTTGTGTATATGGTTGGTAAGGTTGTTGTCCTTGGAAGTTTTGATAATGTTCCTAACCATAGGGTTTCTAGAATGGCCTCTGTAATCTAGGTCTCCTAGGGTTTATATAACAGAGAGGTTCTGAGGCCTCCTGTAGTTCGTAAATATTGTCCTTAAGAGATCCTAGGTAGGGGCGGTTTTTTCAGAACAAATTGCACAACATTCAACCTTCTTTTCATTGACCTACATTAGGTTTATTGGACACTCACGCTTCTTATGTTTCTTGTTGCAATCTGGACAAAAGACGGCTAAGGCTCTATCTGATTCCTCCTTTTTTAATTCGGCTTGCATTGAATCGATTTGTAATGCCATGGAGTGCAGGATATTTGATTTCATGTCTTCCAATAGATTCGCTAGGTTAAATTTGGTGATTATGAGGCCTGATGAATTTGATGTTTGAAAAGGGATGTTTCTCCCTCTTGGCCTCTTCCCAATAGACATAGAAAATTTTTTGAAGATCTGTTTGATATCCTCATAATATTGCTGGTAGATATCGCCAATGGATAGGAGATTTAAGATCTCAAAGAGTTCCTCCCTAACTCCTCGAAAGAGTATAAGTTTAAGAGATTTTTCATCAAGGGTACATTTATGGGATATTTTATAGCTAAGTTGGAATAATTCTTCATAATCCTCTAATGATTCATTCTCTCCTTGTTGCAATCTAAAGATCTCATCTTTAGTCTCCCTAGCTTTACAGTAGTCTCTGTACTTTTCTAAGAAAGTATCTTTCAGTTGATCCCAAGAGGTTATATTGTTGGCTTCTAAGCTCATAAACCATCGTAGGGAAGAATCATTCAGAGTGGATGGAAAGAGATTGGGCTTCTGGGAATCTAATATGTATTCATAGGTCCTACAAACCACCTTAAACTCAAACAAGAAGGTGTATGGATCCTCATAGATTAAGCCACAAAATTTGGGTAAGGTTGTTGGGTTAATGTTCTTCATTTTTGCTTCATCATCGTTGACCCATCAAATGGAAAATTTAAATACCTCATCTTGTTCCCCATCTACCATTTCATTTTCTTCTACGTCAATAGATGAAGAATCACTGCCCAACCCTCCTTCTTCTCATGGACTAAAAAGGAGGAGAGTTAACTTCAAGGTTTTGTTCAGAATTTTGTTTATCCGTTCTCCTACTACTTGTGCTAGGGTTAACTAGAATAGGTGTCTCTGGTAGAAATTATCCAAATTGATCCCTCGCTCTAGGCATGCATACTAAAGGATGGTATCTATATTTTTTGGTTTTTCTTTTTTAATTTTTAGTGAATTTTTTTCTTTTCTATTATTTTTTGGGGGTGAAATATTTGGAATGAATCGAGCTACTTAGCAGAAAAATAAATAATGAAAATTATGTTGGAAGAGAGACCTACCTAGAAACATGTATGATTCATGTCTACTTGGTCTCCTCCAAGTGTAACCTACTAAACATAAAAGAAAACAACTAATATTTATTGTCAATTTCCTTGAGGTTTGGAACACCTCCCTGGAAATGGATCCAAAAAGTAACGGGATTAATCAATCAACAGTAATATTGTATCTAATCAGAGTAATACAATAGAAAGAGTGTTGCATCTAAACCACTACTTTAATCATCAACCCAAGGATCCGTACAAACTTATGAGGTACCTACACAATACATGCAACTTACAAGGGAACTAACTATGGTTGGTCATGTATAAATCTAGTTTTTAATCAAAATAGTAAGAAGGAATTGATTTTAACTAAGGGTTGCAAGGGAATGAGATATAACTTCTAGACTTGAAACTTATTCCTAAACTAGCAATCGTCATAGACAAGCATTTTAGGATTTCTCACCTATCATTTTTATTACTCTACCTTCAGTTTGCAAAAGTCAAGCATTCAATCACTTTCGATGCTTCATACAAGTGTTCATAACAAGTAGAGGATCATGGCTATTACCAAACAAAGAAAGAAAGATCTTATGTGAAAATAAATAATCTTAAATGTGCACATGCATGAAGTAAACATTAAGTAATTTCTTCATAAATAATATGGAAAATGTATTTTACTCTAATAACTCAGAACTGCTACAATATGCAGAAAAACTACAATGTGTAAAAACTACTATGTTCTATCAAAACGTATGTAAATGCAGAAAAACTAACTTAGCAATGAGTCCCTGTACTTTTACTTGGATGGGCCCTAATCCAAGAAAAGTCAGGAACATTTAGAAACTCAAGGAGATAAGCGAATCAAATTACTTTCATTAAAAATATGGAGAATTGTCACAATAGAATGGTCTATGCCTTTGTCTCAATAACACAATTACAAAGAATAATAATGTCTTCTGCAAAAATGGGCGGTGTTGCTTGAGTCAAGACGTATAGCTTAAATATATATTTTCCTAAGTTATGGAACGAACAAAATGCTAGTTCTTCCTCTAGTGTATACGCCATGGCTAAGTGAAGTGCGTCATGCAAAACAACGTGTTTTAGTGGAAGTCTGTTGAGCCTCACTTCAATCTTCAAGGACTAAACCTCAGTTGGATGTAGCTTTGGAGTTTGTCAAATACTGGTATCGACACCTAGAAACTGCAGTTCTTCCTTATGCTATGCTTGATCTGTGGATTGGGTATACAAATCTACTGCAAAATTGGAACTTCTTTGGATCAACTCAAACTTCATAAACGAACTGAAAGTGGACCGTTGTGATCATCTGTCCTTTGAACAAAACTGGATTTATGTCTTTTAGATGTCAAAAATGTATCAGTCTAATCCTGTGTCAAAAAGGTGTTGCTAGAAACCAACCTCATTAGCGTCGTATATGCATTTTAATTAGAAAAAAGGAATACTACAACATCTAATAGATAAATTGAAATCTTTTATAAATCTAACTAGGATGTACACATTATTCACCAACATGTTACCATATCACTTCCCTTTTTAGTCTTGAATGACTGATAGGAAAGGAATTAGTTAACCTTTTCTTACCTAATGTTGGGATCCATCAATAGGATCCTCAACAACCCTGGTGACTTTAAATTTGAAACCTAGGGATTGAGCAAGGAGGTTCGGTTTAGCTTCCATAACCTTCAACTAGTATGGGACTTCATTGAGCGAGTTAACCAGAGTGTGGATTTCTTCTGTTTGACCCAAGAGATCCCCATAATATTCACCCTTTTCTGAGATGGTCTTTCCTAGGATGGATTTGAGAGATCAGTAGAGGTCCAAAGTCCTATTGAAGAGTGCAAGCCTGCCACGGGTGCTCTCAAGTCCAAGAATCGACCCTTCAAAATATTCAAACTACTAAACCTCTAGGATGAAATCCTTATCCATTCTGATATCATCTTCCATATGTTATTTATTTATTTGCTTTGTCATAGATTTGTTCTCGGTAGAATTAAGCAGTATGCCAAGTTCTCTTTATGTCATGAGATTTTTCTTAACCATAGGAATTTTTCCCAACCCTATGAACCCTCCTAGTTCTTATACCTTCTCATCTTGGAAATGGTTGGTCTTCATTGATACCATCAGCTGACTTCTCTAGAAAATTTCCCTTTTCACCTTCCTTTTTCACCAACTCTAGAAGATACAGGATATCAAAATCACGGCTGACAAAGTCATTCATGAATAGCACAAATTTGGATTTGGAAATACTCCTCTTTCGCATATTAAAATCCTTGGCATTGCAAGTCAAGCAACCTAACTAGGTAATCATTAGGATATGCCCCTGAGCATACTCCAATTGAGATGAAATCCTATAAACCACTTGGAGACGTGAGCAGCGGGTAGGTTCCATGATGATTATCAATCGCAAGAAGGGAGGTTTCTATAACTGTGTTCATTGCGGGTGTCGTCGAGTCGAGCCAAGGGATCATTTTCACCTGCATCATGTCCTATGTTTTGAAAATCAGGTAGATTGGCGTCTGATCCTCTGAAATCATGAGCATCCACGTGTCCTCCCAATTCCTACACTTGTCGCTTTGTATGATGGACATTCGTCATCTCTGAGTGGTTGTTGCGATCCTGGTTAATACGAGCCTAATTGGACCACATTTATCCATTTCAACTAGATTGTTACAATCCTTGCTCAGTGGATGAATCTGGAGGTCCATCTCGAATTTTTTGATCTCACATTCCTAACTGCTTATGCCATCCTTTTCCAACATGTACGCCAACTAATTACCCTTACGTCTGATGTGGGAAGGAATGAGATTTGGGGATTAGATAGCTTATTTCTTCCATATTTTAGGTGAGACACCAACTCATGGATAGTTTTTGGACCTTGGTTCCATGGAGGATCTTACAAATGGCTTAAATGAGGATTGAGGAGTCACCCTCTATGACCAACAATTGATTCCAAGCCTTAGAGATATTTGAACTCCCGATAACAAATCCTAAAGTTCTGAAGCATTGTTTGAGTATGTCCCTAGAGGTTGCATAGATCTAGAGAATTTTTCCTTGGTCATCATGAAAAAATACCCCATAACATTATTTCCTTGAGTTGCCTCGTGAGGCTCTATTGAAATTAATTTTGTAGAATCCTTTAGGGGGGCACGTCCAAAGATCCAATATTTTCCTATGAATTTGTTTACTTTTCATTAGAGGAGTTTTGATAATGATATTGAGGTTCCAATTTTCCATGATCCTTTGCTCCTGGGGAAAACAAGTCAGTTTTTCTTGAGTCCATATTTTTCTAATGCAGAGTTTCTTGTATGTTATATCTGAGAATTCTCTACACTTGATCTATATCAGTGGTCTCATTCTTAAAGATCCTCATATTACGTTCTTTCCATACAGACCAGATGAGGAAGCCTGAGAGAAGTTCCAAATTCTATTAAGGATCTGATTGTGAAAAGGATCCCAACGTCAATTTATATTGGTGGATTTAATGGAGTCCCTTTCTCTATCATATTGGCGAAAGAGATTTGTTGATCTATCCCATGGTGAGGAGGCGTAAGAGAAGTTGTTCAAGAGATGATTCATATCCTCTCCATGAAGCATTAGAGGAAATTTGAGGTCTAAAATGGGCCTCCTAAGGAAAATAATAAAATAATATTTTTGAATTTTGAAGGAAAATAGAAGAAAACTAACTTTTTGTTTGTATTTTCAACATATCTCCCTGTCATTCTACTCAAATTCTGAGCGGGAGCACTCGTTGGATGCAGAATTAATATTTTTGAATTTTGAAGGAAAATAGAAAAAAAACTAACTTTTTGTTTGTATTTTCAACATATCTCCCTCTCATTCTACTCAAATTCTGAGTGGGAGCACTCGTTGGATGCGGAATTTAATTCTGCATCCAACAAGTGCTCCCGCTCAAAATTTGAGTATGAAATTTAATTTCACATCCAACAAGTGCTCCCGCTCGGAATTTGAGTATCCAACGAGTGCTCCTGCTCAGGATTTGAGTAAAATCACAGGGAGATGTGTTGAAAATACGAATTAAAAAAGTAGTTTTTTTAATGTCAAATATGCCAATTCAACCATTATGGTTGATTTTTTTCTTGAAATTCTATTAGTTCTTGAATTCAATGGCTCTTTTTCTTATGAGGTGGCTTGTTTTCTTACAAGGTGGCTCGTTTTCTTATTAGGCCCATTTTAGACCTGAAATTTCCTCTAATGCTTGCAAAGGTTACACTAGGAGGGGCCTAAGAATCCTCTTTTTGAAGATCTCCCAAGTGAAAATTATGTTATGGATGACTAGCCAAAGGAAGGTATATATTTTAAGCCATAGCTTCGAAGCTTAGATACTTATCCAAACCTTTTCATTAGGTAGGTTGCACTGTCCCAAGGAGATGTTGTAAGCTTCCTTGATGTTGAAAAATCCAGCTAACTTGTATCCCCATCTATGTTGGTCCTTCCCTGCTTAATCTTAAATTTTCTAGATTGGAGATCATTCCAAAATAGCTCACTATTTGGTTCATTTATTTGGGGGATCCAAAGGGCTCTATCCAACCAATGTCTCCATTCATCATGATCCTCACTAAGTTGTCAAAATAATGAAATGACCTCCTTATCTTGGATTCTTAGGTGATTTATGAGTTGATATGAAACATGGTGTTTACTTAAATGGGGGAGTTGCTGCCAAGCATCATCCCATAAAAGTGCAATGTTTCCATCATGGATTTCCAAGAAGCTATGATTTCTAATTAGAGTTCCTAGGGACTAGACCAAATTTCATATGATGGATCATTCTCAATTCCCTCTAATCTCACAATTTCTTTTGTTCTATTCGGAAGCCCATATTTGTCACTATGTATTGAATCCCAAGAGCTGAGGGTTTTGGTGGCGAATCTCCACCAAGTTTTTGTAGACATAACATTGTTGAGAATCTCTACATCTCTGAGACCTAGGCCACCTTTAGGATTTTATAAGAGTACAAACTTTTTCCCAGGCCACCAGGGACCATTTTTTTGAAGAGGTGGCTCCATTCCATAAGAATCTACGTTTAATAGTTCTAATTTTCTTGAGGATATTCTTGGGGGAATCCATGACCGAGAAGAGATACATGGGAATATCCTGGAGGAATGATTTGAGCAACACCACTCTGGCTAGCATATTAAGGGGTCTGAAGGTCCAATTGGACATCTTAAAGTGAATATTTTTTAGCAGGTCTTCTGGGGAGGCATTACGTAGGGCGCTCTCAATCAAGGGTGCTCCCAAGATATTTGAGGGAGGGGAGCATCTTTGAAAGATTAATATACACATGATTCGGGCCTAGATATCAAGAGAAGTATTAAAGAAGAATATTTGATACTTCTCAAGATTAATGGAGGTTATAGAAGCTTGCATGAAAGTGTGAAGGATGTCTTTGAAAATCTCGACTTTACGAACAGAGGGGATACCCATGAGCATGGTGTCATCAACAAACTAATGGTGGGAATGCTTTTTGTTCAAGTGGATCTAGAGACCAAAGATGAGGTTCTCTTCTTTAACAGCAATTAGGCTTCTTCCTAGTCCCTCGGCCACCAAAATGAAGAGAAAAGCCAAGACGGGATCACCCTAGCGGGTCCCTCGAGAAGGAGAGAAGCTAAAGGTGGGGGAACCATTGAGGAGGATGGAAAAGAAGGATAAATACGTGAGGGAGAGAATCCAACTAACCCAATCATTACTGAAACCAAATGCAAGAAGAACCTGTTGAATGTATTACTAACTGATTTTGTTGAAGGCTTTCGACATATCCATCTTGATCATCATACCAACTTTTTTATGGGATTTGAGAGTGTGAATGACCTCACGGGAATCAAGGATTTGTATACCTTCAACATATCTATTATGTTCTTCAGAGATGAGAGAGGGAGAACGGGTTTTATCCTGTTAGCAATCACTTTGGTTATAATTTTGTAAATGACATTACAAATATTGATAGGTCTAAACTGGCTTGGATCAAGGGTGTCATCTCTTTTGGAGATCAAGGTGAGGAAGGTTGCATTAAGATCCCAAAGCACACCAAATATAACTCTCAAGGATTCTACCAATTTCCATATTTCCATTTTGACTATGGACCAGCATGCTTTCAAGAATTCAATTGTGATGACATCCGAACCTAGGGATTTTCCTGCAGGCATTTATTTAACCACTAATTCCACCTCTTACATTGTGATTGGTTTGAGTAGATTACAGTTTTGATCCTGGGTGACCAAGTTTGGTATATGACGAGTGATCTTGGCTATTAATTCAGATCGATCTTCTATAGGTTCTTAGAGAAGTTTCTTGTAGTAATGAACCAATTCCTAATCTATTTCTTCATGGGTTTCAATATTAGATCCTTCTTGGGATTGAAGAGTGGAGACTCTATTCCCGTTTCTTCTCTATTTCATTAAATTATGGAAGAATTTGGTATTCTTCTCACCATATTTTAGCCAAAGAGCTATTGATTTATGTCTCCATAGAGTCTCCTCTTGTTTGAGCCTTGTATTAATCTACTTTTGTAAATATCTTTCTTTGGTTTCCAGGTCCTCTAGTCTTCCATGTTCAATAATTGCTTGTTGAACTTCTTTTAGTTTGGTATCTAAGTCTTTCTTTCCTTCAAAGATGTTTCCAAATACCTCTTTGTTCCATTTTCTTAGCTTGAATTTAAGATTTTTTAGATGTACCTAGAGATGATGCATAGAGGGCCCTACTCCTAAGTCTGCTTGCGACCACCAATTTTCAATGTTGTTGATGAAGTCCGTATGCTCGAGCCAAAAGGATTTAAATATGAAGGGCTTTGGTTTGAAACACAACTAAAATTTAGAAGGAGACGGATAAGACAATGGTCTAAGATGACCACTAGAAGAATGGGAGCTTCTGCAGCGAGACCTTGATTGAAGAGGCTTTCATAGACAAGGAAGTGATGCATGCATGAATCAATCAGTCTCTCCCCCTATTAGTTATTCCAATTGAATAATCCATTCTTCATCTCCATTTCTATTAATCTTAAATCCTCTATGATTTGATTGAACTCTGAGGAATCTCTGTCAGTTCTATGTAGACCTCCTTTGTTCTCTACAAGATTATTTATCATGTTGAAGTCACCTCCCAAGAACCAATTGTCTTGCAGAAGGTTTTGGCCGATGATTCTAAGATTGTGGAGGAGTTCCATCTTTTGGGCAGTGATATATGGCCCATATACATTAGTGATGAAGCCTTCTGTATGGTATCCTATGACCTTGAATCTTCTTGTTATGATATTAGGATAATGGGTAAAATTGTCTAGATGAATCACTTGAGGATTCCATATCATTGTTAAGCCCCCGGAGGCCCCTTGTGCATCCACTACGTAGGCTTGGATTCCTTTCTAGATCTGCAAAGCTATTGCTTTGATCCTTTCTGAGCCACATTTTGTTTCTTGGATCATTAGAACTGTTGGTTTGCCCAAATGGATCTTGTTTCGTAGTATTATTTGTTTGGAGTCTGAATTTACCCCTCTAATGTTCTAGGATATGATCAGCATTGTGAAACTATGGTAGGGGTTGGAACGTCTCATTCAAGAGAGCAAAATTCCATGATTTGATATGTTTATCTCATATTTCCTTAATATTTTGTTGGATTGGGGGCCTCTCTCATTTATTCTCATATTTATGCTTTTTGGAGGGATCCTTCAGGGGCATTGTATTTAATCCTAGGTGTGTGGTAGAGCCTTCTCCTTTTGAATTTCTTGTTGGTTTTCTATAGGCTTTATTTAGGGCCTCTTTTAGTAGTATCATTTGGTGTTTAAGAATAGAATTGGCCTCATTTCTATCATAGGCTACTGTTATTTCAACTAAATCTAATTCTCCCATGTCCATTTCCTCCTCCTTTGGATCTTATTTTTCACAGTCCTCTATTTCCATTTTCTCTGTTGTCTCCAACATCGCCACATTAGAGTATATATGTGTTTTCTTATTATCTTGCGGATTAATTATGACTTCAGAATTTTCTTGTTTTTTTTCTTTCTAATTTTTTCCTTCAGTGGTATCCTTCTTTTCGTTTTCGGTTCTGGCCATATTTGAATCTATGGTGACATAGGTGTTTCGAGTTTCTATATTCTGTTTCTAGCTCATCCCTTCTTTCTTTTGACCTGATCTCTTTTTTGTGGGAACTTTAGTGAATCCTTTTCCATCAATTTAAGTTTTCTCCTTGGATATCCCCAACTCTTTGTTCAGGGGGCAGTCTTTGAATAAGTTACCATGCTCATGACATTTACGGCATCTAAAGGGTATGTGCTAATAGTTTATGGGTTGATTCCATTATGTATCCCATGACTTAAGCACATGGCCTCCGGAAGGGATTGCGTTATGTCCATGTATATGCATATTCTTGCATATGATGTGTATCTGGCCACTTTAGTGGCTTCTGAGGATCTGGAAAATGTTTCAATGGTGTTACCTATTCCTTCAATATTTTTTGGCTCCCAATATTCTATTCGTAATGAATAGAACATAGGTTAGGTTTTCTCATTCTGGCCTAAAATTAGCTGTCCAAAAGCGTAGGAGAATCTTGTTGAGTTGAAGAAGTATGGTTCATTCTCAAATATTTTGCCTATGCCTTCCAAATGGTGAAAAATGACAGTGAAGAATCCCTTGGACCCTAACTAAATATCGTAATGACCCTTGGGTGTCCATCTTGTGTTAATCCACCAATATCCCCATAAATTTACCAATTATTGCCTGATCGCTTAAGTATTGAATATGAGCATTAATTTTACTTAATGTCAGTTGGTACTTGGGTATATGTTTTGATTTCGGTATGCATTGTCCTGGAGCTCTAATGCCTCCTTTTTTGGTTGTGCTAGTGTTATTAATTCAATATTCTTCCTTTCCTACCCCTCACACTCTTGGATCCAACGGTGGGGTCAAGGTCTGCATCGGGATTGCATTAGGGTTGGTCAAGCTGCTTCTTGGATTGGATTGGTGGCTGACTACCATATTGAAGGAGGCCCGTGATCCCCCCCACCTTCCGGGTCCGTCATTGGATCGATCAGTGAGGGGTATTGTCCTAGAGATCCTCTATGTGTGTAAGTTTGAGCAGTACAGGAAATTTGCTTAGGATCACCTACCTCGAATGCAGATCCCATCCTTCCACAGTCACTAGGGTGTTTCATCTAACATCACATAGGATTGAGGTATTAAAATGAAGGTATTATGTATTTGATATATGGTAGAGATTAGACAGGTTAGATTTCATAAGATTCTTATTATGAAATCATATTTAGATAAGGGAATGTGAATAAAATGTTTAAAATGTATTGATTGGATTAAAAGAAATTAAAAAAATTTGTTAAGTGTGAATGATTTTCATCTTACATTAAATAAAGTTTTAGAATGTTTTTAAAAATAATTTTTTAAAATTAAAAATGAATTTCATTTTTTTTAAATTTTGTTTATTTCATTTTTTATTAATTGGTTAAAGAGATTATCATTGGGACATAAATCTTCGAGAGTGTAACTTTATTTTTAAAACATAAAAAATAAATGAAATATATTTAATATGGAATTTTCTAAAAGTGTTATGTAAAAACCTTTATATCTAATTGTTAACTTTTATTTAATAAAAAATGTTGTTATCACTTTTTATGTCATGTTTTAATCTTGATGTGATGAATTCCATATATTCTTATTTTAATGTTTTTGTGAGGACAATTACAAAAAAAAATTATTCTTATGATTTCCCATTTACTTTATCAATTTCTTATGAATCTAGTAGTGAAATACAATGTTAATGAATCTGAACTTTCTCAATTTTTATATTTGGTGGGGACTTACTACTTTATTGCATATTATAAAATGTGACTAATAAATACTAAGGTTTGTCAAAGGTTAGAATTGTAAAATATGAAAGATTGAATCAAAACAAGATCTTTGCAAAGAGAGAAACATGGATCTAGGTATTAAAATAAAGATATTATGTATTTGATATATGGAAAATGTTAGATATGTTAGATTTAAAGTGATTTCTATTATGAGTGGAATGTGAATAATAATAAGAAAGTAAGGTTTAAAATATATTTATTTGATTAAAATATTTATTATGAAATCACTTTTAGATAATGGAATGTGAATAATAAGAAAGTAAGTTTTAAAACATATTTATTTGATTAAAAGATTAAAAAATTGGGTGTAAAATAAATAAAATTTTCTAACATATTTATATATAGACAATTAGTTATTTTTATATTTTATTTTATTTTGAAAATATAGTTTTTCTTTTATTTGGAAAGTAGATTTACGGAGATTCTTTGGACACTTCTTCAAATTCCAAGAATGGTACTTGGTGTAAAGTGAATAGCATAAGCCATTGCACATCTAAATTAATAGGAACTTTAAGAGAGAACCACAAACATTAAAAATATCAAAAAACAACAAATCTCTTCAGTTATTAATATGTGTGTGTGTGTGAGAGAGAGAGAGAGAGAGATTTATTTATTTTAAAAATACACTTACATGAAAATGTTTTATCGTACACTATAAACATGTATTTTTGCAATGAGATTATCGGGGGTATGTAACACATGATAACGTTGAGGATATGCCCTTTGCAATAATATATACAAGCGTATGGTGACTCAGAGTTATGGGTAGATTTCTTGAAGGAGAAAAAATGCATATTGAACATTAACCTTCAGGGGATTGGAGCCAATCTAAAATGGTTGGCCGGAGCATTCAACTCCTTCTAGATATGCCATCTACTTAGAGAATAGAATCGTCAAGTAGATAAACTCTCAAAGGAGGGACTTCTTATGGCCACAGGTACAGCTGAAATAGCTACGTTCAGTAATGAAGAAACAAAAATCAAGCATATGAATCTGCTTCTTAATTGAAAAATAGAGAATATGAAGTTTTTAATGATTTGAGTAATTTTGAAGATTAAATTGAAAATCAGTTTTATAGATAGAAGGAATTTGAAAAATAAAATGTATTCTGAAATGTTTTTTATAATTTTGAAGTGAAAAACAATTTTATATATGATTGATGGAATTTGTAATGAGGAGAATCCTCAAGAACATATCTTTAAAATTTGAGGGAAAATAGCATCTTAAGAATGTATTTATGTTTTCTAACATAAAAATAAAATATGAGTTTTTTATTGGAAAAAAAAAGCCCTTTGCAATCATATAATAGAAATTTTGAATACGATTAGAAGTATATATTTATGCCGAAGGCGTTCACCAACGAGAAGCACTACCATTCCACCTCGGAAAGATTCCTCGTCTATAAATCCAATCGAATCCTGCCGCGTGTTTTGCCGCTTTCGCGCATTCCAACTAGATCACGCCGACCATCTCATCAAAATTATTTGCCCCTTTCACGCAAACCTCCACCCGTGTCGCAGCGATTTACGGACTTCAAGTCGACTAAAAATCCTCAGATAGATTCCTCGTCTATAAATCCAATAGAATCCTGCCACGTGTTTTGTCGCTTTCACACACGCCGACCAGATCACGCCGAGCTTATTTGCATTATTTGCATTTGACTATCGACCATGTTTTTTTAAGTAAAGTGACTCGACCATTTCGACTCCCGACCATATCTTAGAAAAAAAAATTACAAATTCATATCAACTGTTTCATATGTCAATCATGTTTACACAATGAGAATTTCACTGCGACCAATTTTTAACGCTCGACCAACTTGACTATCGACCATATTTGTTTGCATTACTTTGCCCCTTTCACGCAAATCCCCGTCCGTGTCGCAGAGATTTGCAAAATTCACTCCGACTAAAAATCCTGGAATAGATTCCTCGTCTATAAATCCAATGGAATCCTGTTGCATGTTTTGCCACTTTCACGCAAGCCGACCAGATCACGCCGATATTATTTGCATTATTTGCATTACTTTACCCCTTTCACGCCGAGTAAAAGGAAGTGTCCATCAATTCGACCACACAGTTAAGAGTAGACCAATTTTTAAACAATCGAAAAGATTCCTCGTCTATAAATCCAAGAGAATCCTGTCGCATGTTTTTCCACTTTCACACACGTCGACTAGATCACACCGATCTTATTTGCATTATTTGCATTCGACTATCGACCATGATTTTTTAAGTAAAGTGACCCGACCATATATTACTAAACAAAATTAGAAATTGATATCAATTGTTTCATATGTCAATCATGTTTACACAGTGAGAATTTCACGACGACCAATTTTTAACGCTCAACCAACTCTACTATCGAACATATTTTTTTGCATTACTTTTCCCCTTTCACGCAAACCAATAGAATCCTGGTGCATGTTTTACCGCTTTCGCGCATGTTGACCAGATCACACTAACAGTCTTGTCCAAATTATTTTGCATTACTTTGCCCCTTTCACGCAAACCAATAGAATCCTGCCGCATGTTTTGCCGCTTTCACGCATGCCGACCAGATCACACCGATCGTCTCGTTGAAATTATTTTCTCCTTTCACGCAAACGTCCATCCATGTCGCGGCAATTTGCAAACTTCACGCTGACTAAAAATCCTTGGATAGATTCCTCGTCTATAAATCCAATCGAATCCTGCCGCATGTTTTGCCACTTTCGCGCACGCCGACCAGATCACGCTGAGCTTATTTGCATTATTTGCATTCGACTATCGACCATGTTTTTTTAAGTAAAGTGACCTGACCATTTCGACTCCCGACCATATCTTAGAAAACAAAATTACAAATTCATATCAATTGTTTCATATGTCGATCATGTTTACACAGTGAGAATTTCATGGCGACAAATTGTTAACGCTCAACCAACTCGACTATCGACCATATTTTTTTGCATTACTGTAGTATCCCTTTTTCAATTTTTTTTAAAATGCCCAATTTTCCACTTTTTTTTCCCAATTTCGACCTTTGATTAGTTTTACTGTTTTGACCTCCAAATCAACCCAAATGCTCCCAAATCTTCTGTAGGAGTGTATGAATGGTATTTAGAATTGAATATAAGGTTCAAGGATGTTTTATGGCCCTCAAAATACTGCTGCAAACTTGATTTGTATTCTGATCAATATATGTAATTTTGACTAGTAATTTGTGCATCAAATCCCCCTCAGGTAACACTGCAAATGGCCTTCCAAATGACTCCAAACTCCCACAAATTTATGAACAGAGGTATATAATGTGTTAAGTATGTGATTAAGGTCTCATATGCACCATTAATTTATTTTTAATACTGTTCTAACTCTCTCACATTCAACAGCAAAAACCCCCAATTCGACCCTTGGGGAAATGGCACTATTTCACCTCCCAATACAACTAAACTGAGTAAAAATGCTTTAAATGCTCAAGTACAATACATGAAACTTGTATAAGACATCCATGGCAGTATATTTATCACAAATATATCAGATAATCATTCATCCATTCAAAATAATCAACATTATAGTGTCATACATCAATGCATTGGGGAAATGGACATTGTTTGCTCATTAATCAATAGTTTTGCATACAACCAGTGGGTATTTCGACCTGAGACTTTCTAAATATGAATAACATAGGATATGAAGCTATTAAAATCATAAATATATAATGATAATCTCTCTCAAGAAGCACAAGTGCTCACCAAAAACGCCCTCCCTCAAGGAGCACGAATATGCCTTCAAAACTGGAAACGGTGGAGAGAAAGTGTTGCACTAAACCAAACCATGAAACTTCCTGTAGCTGCTACCTGAAAATACAAACTCCATTAAAGCACCATGAAAGACCTGAGTGGCCTCTCCAAACACCAACTTGGATGGGAATCTTTCACCCTCGAAATTGGCTAAGGCAAGAAACTAGTCATCCACTAGCTCTCTCTTCACAAATGCAATTTTTCTCAAATCATCAAAAGCCATTCTCATACTTGATTTATACATTTTATAACCAACATTAGCCTTCAAGGGGTCGAAATCCTCTCAATAGATTCAATAATTTTCCATTTAGAAAATATTCATCATTTGCCACTTGTCTCCTAGTTCCAACCTTCCATCTTCTCCCAAATTTGAATTTGAGTCTCTTTAGATTCCTCCAACTCCATGAGCGCCTTCTTGAGCCTATTTTTGGGGCTTACATGTCATAATGGTCAGGTGTAAGAAGTCAGGTCTGAATTTTGTCATAAAATGTCATAGATGCTTCATTATTGTTGTCATAAAACTAGGGAATCTAGCCCATGTGTCCACTAGTCTCCAATTTGACTCTTCCTCTCCCATGGAGGTTACTATTCCTTCCCATTTCAACCTAATATGCTCAATGCCATGTGTTATGACTTACCAACTTACCCAAGAGTGTTCACCTTCCCATGAATTCGAATTGGCAAGAGAGAGCTGCCATGTGTCATTGAAAAATCAAGCTAGTGTGGGTCCCACCACCTCCATATGTCTCCAAAACCACTTGCCACCTAGAATTTCTCTTGAATTTATTTATTCATCATATTTATTAAATGATTGAACCCTTCTAATGTCTAAATATCATTTATTAGTTTCCTTATTACCATCCCACATGTGCCCATCCAACCTAGGAAACTAGTAGGATTGATGGGATTGTCTTACTATGCACTTATTTGAATGGGGACATTACAGTCCTCCCCACCCAAGATTGCTTGTCCTCAAGCAATTTCAAATTTGGATGCTACAAAATCTTCTCCTCTTCCCATGTGGCATCTTCATTTGGTAAGTCCTTCCATTGCACTAAATATTCTTTGATGATTCTACTCCTCAACCTTCTTTCCCGTGTCTTCAAAATCTTTTCCGGAACAAGTGTAAGCTGACCTTCATCATCCAAAGGAGGAAGTATTTCTGAAGTGATGATTTGCTGACCAAGAGCTTTCTTAAGACAAGAAACATGAAATACATTGTGGATTTTACTCCCTTCCGGAAGTTCTAGTTCATATGCTACTTCTCCAACCTTCCGCACTACCTTGTATGGCCCATAGTACCTTGGTTTTAATTTTTCTGCTCCATTCTTTTTGAGAGATGTTTGTTTATAGGGCTGCAACCTTAAATATACTAAATCATTGACTTGAAAGGTTCTCTCTTCTCTATGTCTATCAGCATATTGTTTTTGTTGATTTTGAGCAACCTGCAAATTGTCTTTCAAGAGCTTTAAAATTTCTTGGCTCTCTTCCACCCAATCTTTAGCCTTTGGGGCTCTACTATCACCAAATATAATGTCAGCAAATGTAAGTGCATCATAACCATATAATGCTTTGAAAGGAGACATTCCTATTGACATATGATAAGTGGTGTTGTAGCAAAACTCACCCAAGTGTAGCCATTTTGCCCATGCTTTTTGCTGCCCTCCCACATAGTTTCTTAGGTATCCTTCCAACCATTGGTTTACCCTCTCTGTTTGTCCATCAGTTTGTGGATGATAGCTGGTACTTGGAGTCAATTGAGTGCCTACCAATCTAAAAAGTTCTTGCCAAAAAGCACCCATGAATCTACTATCTCTATCACTGGCAATGCTCTTGGGGAGCCCATGCAATCTGAAGATTTCTTTGAAAAAAATATCAGCCACTTGTGCAGCACTAAAAGATTATGTAACAGCAAAGAAATGAGCAAATTTTGTCAACCTATCAACTACCACATAGATGCAATCCTTACCTAAGGATTTAGGCAATCCGGTGATGAAATCCATGGAAATACTGTCCCATTTTTGCTCCGGAATGGGAAATGGTTGTAATAGGCCAACTGGACATGTAAGTTCTGATTTGTTTTGTTGACATGCTTTACATTCATTCACATACTTCTGAACATCTTCCTTCAGCCCCTTCCAAAAAAATATTTGCCTCAACTATCTATAAGTTTTGAAGATCCCCGGATGGCCCGCTAGTGGGGAATCATGTGCTTCTTGCAAAATTCGGTACTTCAGCTTGGAGTTATGAACTAAATAAATTCTTCCCTTATAATATATCAGCCCATTCAAAATCCTATAATTATCATCCCCTTTGATTCCATCCAACACATCACAAGCAAATTTGTCTTTGGCATATTCAACTAGTAGCATGTTTTTCCAATCCTTGGCAATATCCATGAGAGAAAAGGAAGGCCTTCTTGACAAAGCATCTGCTACTATATTATTCTTTCCTTTGACATATTCAATATCAAAATCATAAGCTTGAATCTTTCTTACCCACTTTTGTTGCCTTTCATTTAGATCTTTTTGGGTGAGAAAGTGTCTTAGACTATTATGGTCAGTTTTCACCACAAACTTGCTGCCCACCAAGTATTGTCTGAATTTGGCCAATGCATGCATAATGGCTAGAATTTCTTTATCATAGATGGAGTAAATTTTTTCATGAGGCTGCAACTTTCTGCTCTCAAAGGCTATGGGGTGTTGGCCTTACTTTAGGACAGCCCCTATTCCTCCACCTGAAGCATCACATTCCACAACAAAAGGTTTAGTAAAATCAGGAAGTGCAAGTATGGGACAACTACTCATTACCTCTTTCATTTTTTGGAATGCTTTTTCAGCCTCTTCATCCCACTTGAAAGCATCCTTCTTAGTCAAATCAGTGAGTGGAGAAGTCAACTTGGAGAACCCTTTCACAAATTTTCTGTAGTAGGTGCATATGCCAATAAAGCCTCTCAATTCGGTAATATTTTTTAGTGATGGCCATTCCAAGATAGCCCTGATTTTTTCCATGTGTACCTTCACTCCTTCTTGCCCAATAATGTGCCCAAGATACAGTAGTTCTTTCATCCCAAACTCACATTTTGATAATTTAGCAAATAAGGACTCTTCTTGCAAGATTTTCAACACAATCTCTAACTGTTGAAAATGCTCTTCCCATGTTTTACTGTAAATGAGAATATCATCAAAGAAAACCAAAACAAACCTTCTTAGTTGCAAGAAAAATATCCTATTCATACATGCTTGAAAGGTGTTTGGAGCATTAGTTAACCCAAAAGGCATGACAAGAAATTCAAAGTGGCCAAAATGACATCGAAAAGCAGTCTTTTGCACATCTTCATCTTTCATTCGAATTTGGTGATACCCTGATCTAAGGTCAATTTTTGAGAATTATTTGGCCCCATGTAGCTCATCCATGAGCTCATCAATCCTAGGAATAGGATACCTATTCTTGATAGTCTTTTTTTTCAAGGCTCTAAAATCTATGCACATTCTCAATGTTCCATCTTTTTTCTTCACTAGCACTACTGAAGAAGCATAAGGGCTAGAGCTTGGTCTAATGAGCCCCAAATCTAGGAGTTCTTGGATAGCTTTTTCAATCTCATCTCTAAACCTTTTAGGATGTCTATAAGGTGGTATCTGAATGGGTGAAGTACCCTCCTCCAAAACAATACTGTGCTCAACCCCCCTATCTGGTGGCCTACCATGTGGAAGGTCTCTAAAAACCTTTTCATATTTTTGCAAAAGTCTCTCTATCTCCTTTGGGTGTTTGACAATATTTATAGTTGGCTTGGGAGATGTAATATGACATTCAGCAGCCCATTCTATATCCCCATGCCTCAATATAGATCTCATGCTATTGCAAGTCACTACTTGATTTGGATAAGTGTGTTGCCCTCTCACAACTCTTTGTACTCCTTTTGAATCTTGGAATTTCATTTCGGGAATTTGATAATTTACTGTATGTTCTCCTATTGAATACAACCATTGCACTCCCAAAACCACATTAGTATCAGCAACATCAACCACATAAAAACTATCAACAAAAGTATAGTTACCTACAGTGACTTGCAGCTTTGGAACCCATGTTTTGCATTGCATTGTGTTGTGACCGGGAATGACAACTGTGAAGCCATAAAATGGTTCAATAGGTATCTTTCTTTTCTCTACCATCTCTGCATCAATGAAGTTATGAGTGGCTCCTCCATCTACCAAAATTGAAGTTCTTTGTCCTTGTACCACACCTTTGCATCGGATAGTATGATAGCGAGGTACTGCTGAAAGCACTGCCATTCTTGCTTTGTCCGGTGAAGGCTGATTTTCTTCTTGTATTTCCTCTTCTACTGCTGTCTCATATGCCTCTTCTTGATCTGAAATATATCCATCTTCATCCATGCCCCCATCATACCCCTCATTATCAGAAAATACTTCTATGTATTGAGCCTTTCCTTTGGTACATTTGTGCCCCAGTGTCAATGGTTGGAAGCATGTGAAGCATAGTTTATTTTTTCTAAGTTCATCCCTGTTTAGTCCCTCTTTTTTATTCCTCTCAAATGACTCTCTTTTCCAAGGTTTCTTATCATATCCATCCCTTTGCCAAGGTTTCTTTTCAAATTTATAGCTAGGATTAGGAGGAAATCTCGTTCTAGGAAGCACATTTTGGAGATCCCTAGTCAAGCTCATTGCATCTTTTAATGTAGTTGGCTTATGGGCTTTGACCAAACCTCTTAAGGGTTCATCCAAACCTTCATTGAACAGCAATACTAATCTTCCCATAGATACATCAGCCACCTTGACTGATAATTTTTTTAAGTCCAACATATATTCGGTAGGGGACCCAGTTTGCTTCAATTGAGCTAGTTCTTTGAAAGGCAATTCTGGATCTTTTTGTTCAAATCTTTCTAGTACCCTGTCAACAAATTCTCCATATGTTTTAACCTGATTATGATCCAAGGTTTTCATCCCATGAAACCACCATTCATTGGCATCTCCTTCCAAATGCAAAATGGCCATTTTTAATGCATCCTCTTCCAACATAGGATTCAGCTGAAAATATACATCCAATTTTTGCACCCAAGTGTTATCAGAATTTTGAGAAGAACCATCAAAAGTAGGAAGTGACATTTTTCCAATAGCACTATTCAATTCTTTGTTTTGGAATGGAATCCTATTGTCTCCCTTCATTTTAATCTTTTGCATA
The DNA here is from genome assembly GCA_027924585.1 of Larix kaempferi. Classification (NCBI taxonomy): domain Eukaryota; kingdom Viridiplantae; phylum Streptophyta; class Pinopsida; order Pinales; family Pinaceae; genus Larix; species Larix kaempferi. The sequence continues at coordinate 6,435,542 of BSBM01000138.1, read as the reverse complement.
GCATCAATGTAGTCACTGAGTGGTACACCTCTTTTACACTCTTCATTCAAATCATTCCAATCATTTACTAGTTTCTTGTCATCTAATTCAAGATTGGGCTCTTCTTTGGGTGTGAGAAATTTAGGTGCAGTATTCCTTTGTGTGCTTTGAAATTAATCAGGTCTATTATGAGGTCCTGTACTTGAGAAAATATGCTCATTCCCTTTCATCTTTTCCCCTGAGTGTGAACCACTATTATCTCCTATCATCCCTTTGCCTTAAAGTTGGCTACCCAACAATTCGAAACCTTTCATCATTTTTTTATTCATATCTAGCATAACCATGGTAAGTCCTTCAAAACATGGTTTTAAGGCTTCAATAAATTCCTCCTTATGTCTTAATTTTTCCTCCTCCTCTCTACCCATTGTTTTAGAAAAAAACTCTTTTTCTGCTACTATCTCTTCTTCAACCAAAACTTCTTCAACTACTGATTTAAAGGGTGGTGTTTTATTTGTTTGGCTTCTTGTTAATACCATCAGGTGCAAAGAACATGCTCTGATACCACTTGTAGTATCCCTTTTTCAATTTTTTCTAAAATGCCCAATTTTTCAGTTTTTTTCCCAATTTCGACCTTTGATTAGTTTTACTGTTTTGACCTCCAAATCAACCCAAATGCTCCCAAATCTTCTGTAGGAGTGTATGAATGGTATTTAGACTTGAATATAAGGTTCAAGGATGTTTTATGGCCCTCCAAATACTGCTGCAAACTTGATTTGTATTCTGATCAATATATGTAATTTTGACTAGTAATTTGTGCATCAAATCCCCCTCGAGTAACACTGCAAATGGCCTTCCAAATGCCTCCAAACTCCCACAAATTTATGAAAAGAGGTATATAATGTGTTAAGTATGTGATTAAGGTCTCATATGCACCATTAATTTATTTTTAATACTGTTCTAACTCTCTCACATTCAACAACAAAAACCCTCAATTCGACCCTTGGGGAAATGGCACTATTTCACCTCCCAATACAACTAAACTGAGTAAAAATGCTTCAAATGCTCAAGTACAGTACATGAAACTTGTATAAGACATCCATGGAAGTATATTTATCACAAATATATCATAGAATCATCCATCCATTCAAAATAATCAACATTATAGTGTCATACATCAATGCATTGGGGAAATGGACATTGTTTGCTCATTAATCAATAGTTTTGCATACAACCAGTGGGTATTTCGACCTGATACTTTCTGAATATGAATAAAATAGGATATGAATCTATTAAAATCATACATATATAATGATAATCTCTCTCAAGAAGCACAAGTGCTCACCAAAAACGCCCTCCCTCAAGGAGCACGAATATGCCTTCAAAACTGGAAACAGTGGAGAGAAAGTGCAGCACTAAACCAAACCATGAAACTTCCTGTAGCTGCTACCTGCAAATACAAACTCCATTAAAGCACCATGAAAGACCTGAGTGGCCTCTCCAAACACCAACTTGGATGGGAATCTTTCACCCTCGAAATTGGCTAAGGCAAGAAACTAGTCATCCACTAGCTCTCTCTTCACAAATGCAATTTTTCTCAAATCATCAAAAGCCATTCTCATACTTGATTTCTATATTTTATAACCAACATTATCCTTCAAGGGGTCGAAATCCTCTCAATAGATTCAATAATTTTCCATTTAGAAAATATTCATCATTTACCACTTGTCTCCTAGTTCCAACCTTCCATCTTCTCCCAAATTCGAATTTGAGTCTCTTTAGATTCCTCCAACTCCATGAGCACCTTCTTGAGCCTATTTTTGGGGCTGACATGTCATAATGGTCAGGTGTAAGAAGTCAGGTCTGAATTTTGTCATAAAATGTCATAGATGCTTCATTATCGTTGTCATAAAACTAGGGAATCTAGCCCATGTGTCCACTAGTCTCCAATTTGACTCTTCCTCTCCCATGGAGGTTACTATTCCTTCCCATTTCGACCTAATATGCTCAATGCCATGTGTTATGACTTACCAACTCACCCAATAGTGTTCACCTTCCCATGAATTCGAATTGGCAAGAGAGAGCTGCCATGTGTCATTGAAAAATCAAGCTAGTGTGGGTCCCACCACCTCCATATGTCTCCAAAACCACTTGCCACCTAGAATTTCTCTTGAATTTATTTATTCATCATATTTATTAAATGCTTGAACCCTTCTAATGTCTAAATATCATTTATTAGTTTCCTTATTAACATCCCACATGTGCCCATCCAACCTAGGAAACTAGTAGGATTGATGGAATTGTCTTACTATGCACTTATTTGAATGGGGACATTACAATTACTTTGCCCCTTTCACGCAAACCCCCGTCTGTGTCACAGTGATTTGCAAACTTCATGCCGACTAAAAATCCTCAAATAGATTCCTCGTCTATAAATCCAATGGAATTCTACCACGTGTTTTGCCACTTTCGCACAAGCCGACAAGATCACACCGATCTTATTTGCATTACTTTACCCCTTTCACGAAAACCCTCCTCCGTGTTGCACTGATTTGCATACTTCACGCTGACTAAAACAAAGTGTCCATCAATTCGACCACACAGTTAAGAGTCGACCAATTTTTAAACGCACGGAAAGATTCCTCATCTATAAATCCAATAGAATCCTGCCACGTGTTTTTTCGCTTTCGCGCATGTCGACCAGATCACGCTGACCGTCTCATTGAAATTATTTGCATTGCTTTGCCCCTTTCATGCAAACCCTTGTCCGTATCGCAGCGATTTGCGGACTTCACGCGGACTAAAAATCCTAGGATAGATTCCTCGTCTATAAATCCAATCGAATCCTGCCACGTGTTTTTCAGCTTTTGCGCACGCCTACGTATTATTTGCATTCAACTATCCACCATGTTTTTTAAGTAAACTGACCCGACCATTTCGACTCCGGACCATATCTTACTAAACAAAATTACAAATTGATATCAACTGTTTCATATGTCAATCATGTTTACACAGTGAGAATTTCACGGCGACCAATTTTTAATGCTTAACCAACTCTACTATCGAACATATTTTTTTGCATTACTTTGCCCCTTTCACGCAAACCCCCGTCCATTTCGCAAAGATTTGCAAACTTCACGCCGAATAAAAATCTTGGAATAGATTCCTTATCTATAAATCCAATGGAATCATGCCACGTGTTTTGCCACTTTCGCGCAAGGCGACTAGATCATGCCAATCTTATTTGCATTATTTGCATTTCTTTACCCTTTTCACGAAAACCCTCGTCTGTGTCGCACTGATTTGCAGACTTCAAGCCGACTAAAATGAAGTGTCCATCAATTCGACCACACAGTTAAGAGTTGACCAATTTTTAAACGCTCGACGAACTCCACTAAATTGAATCAAAATGGTATTATCTGATTTTACAAATATTATTGGAAAGAAAATTACAAATTCATATCAACTGTACCAACTCAACTATCGACCATATTTTCTTAACTAAAGTGTCCCGACCATTTTGATTCCCGACCATTTTGACTTCTGACCATTTTTTAAAGGCTCCAGCAACTCCACTATCGACTGTATTTTTGTAAAAATAAAGTTACCCGACACAGTTAAGAGTCGACCAATTTTTAAAGGTTCATTTTAACTTCCGACCATATGTTAGAAAGTGTTTATCATTTTGACGAAATAGTTAAGAAGCGACCAATTTTTTTTAACACCCGACCAACTCGACTTTCGACCAAACTCTCCAGCGTTTGGGTTGATACAGTCTAAACAGGATTGGACCTGCTAGATATTCGATGTTGTGGAGATACGAGAACAAAAATCAATGCCACAATGGTTAAATGTGGTCAGACACTAATGCACCGCCATTACTTTTCATTGTTTATAAAATTCGATGGGTAAAGCCTCTCTCATTCTTTTGTTCTTCCATACTATTATTGTAACATAATCTCAGCTTTTTTCTCAGCATTCGAATCGCCTTCAATTTGTTGCTCTTTTACAGACCAGCAACCCTGTAAAGGATCCAAAGATTGTTGTTTCCTATTCAAAAAAAAGGTTCTCCTCTCAAACAAAAGCCATTTCCACTACTATAATTATGTTGTTCTAAATCTTGTTTCTGTTTAATACATTCAAATGAGATTCTGCTGTCTTTTTTTATGTTTTTTCTTGAAAACTAAAGTCTATTTATGTCAATTATTTATTGGTTTCTATTTGTTGCTCTTTTACAGACCAGCAACCCTGTCAACGATTCAAAGATTGTTGTTTTCTATTCCAAAAAAACGTTCTCCTCTCAAACCAAAAATCATTTCCCTTGCTATAATTATGTTGTTCTAAATCCTGTTTATGTTTAATACGTCCAAACAAGATTCTGCTGTATTTTTTATGTTTTTCTTGAAAAGTAGAGTATGTTTATGTCAATTATTTACTGGTTTCAGATGAATGATTACTTGACTGGTATATATTCATTTTTTGTCTCCTAGGAAAATTGCCCTTGCAGAAAAGTAATCTTTAATTTAGTCATTTGCTATCTAGACAATCCTATCTTGTTCTCATTGTTCCTATTTAATACTTAAAAACAAGGTTGTCTAAATTTAGCCAGAATTATGTTCCCTTTTTTGTTGTTTTTTGTTTGAAACTAGCTTCTGTTTTTTTGTTGTAACTTGTATTTGACCATTTACCTCATTTATTTACTGTTTTCAGATGAAATGTTACTTGACTGGTATATATTCATTTACTAATTTTGGCAAACAAGAGCCAATTTATCTAAAATTATCCTGTTTTTTTGTTTCTTTTGTTTTTTTTTGTTCAAAACTACACTCTGTTTCTACTATTTTTTTGTTGTTTTTCTTGGAAACTAGAGTCTGTTTCACTGTTATATAGTCATTCCCTTGTGTTTACCAAGCCCTTAATTTCTGTATTCTTTCCACAAATATTCCTATGTATTGCATGAAATATGAAATGATCTTTTGTCATGTTTACTCTTGCAAATATTTCGTGTATAGTATTTTTCTGCTACACCAAATGCAGCAGAAAGTCCACAACCACTAAACACTTCTTTTTTTTAGGCATGCCAACCAATGATAACAATGATCAATAGAATGCATGCTGAAGACTTCTATATGCTTAAAAGAAAAATGCAAACAACAAGCATCAACGCTTTCTATATAGAGTTGCTCGTCAACTTGTTCATATCCCTTCTTCGTTTCACGTTGCTCAACCTCCACTTATACCCTCCACACCATTCGCATCCACAACAATGCACCCAACAAGCTTGAACCTACATGGTGCACAGCAGCAATCCCGTACAAGATTGGACAAATTATCTCCCATGAAAATATGCTCTATATGCATGGAGTCATATCCTGGAATTAAAATAAAACACTCTTCTGGTGCATATGCATGTTCTCGGTGCAATGCGGAACAAAATGGACACCGTTATTCCATTGCAAACAATATGGATCCTGGGATACAACCATCAGTGCTACAAGCCCTTACTCAAGTTGAAGAAATGCTCATTTCTCGAGTTAACCCAATTTTACAAGCCACTCATGCTCGTGGGGGACAATATACATATTATGGCCACACTATCAGCTTCCCACAAAACATTACAAGCATTACCACTTTCCTCCCTCATTTATTCTCGGAAATTGAAATCCTTATTGTTTGTAAATGCAGTCCTACGAAAAATCCTTATGACTTCTTTGTTAGTCGAACACGTGTTCTTACTGCTCTTGAATACAAGCTCTCAAATGATCCATACTACAAAGATGTCCAAGTTAACTCAACTGCATTATCTTCTTTGCCTCTTGAACCAACTGACATTTCAGCCCTCCTTCGTCATGTGACACCCACTAAAACCCCATTTGATGAACATACCTCAACTTCTACTATTCACTCATCCAACTTCCTCGAAGCCCATGAACAACAATCATCCTCCTTTATATCTACACAAACAAATTGTAGAACTGAAGTTGATGAAATCAAACACTTCTTAGGAGCAAGCCATGCAGGCACTCTACCTTCGATTGACTGGCCCCCAATAGACAGTTGTCCCATTAATGAGTATAACACAATAGGCCTCCTGTTAACACCCAAAAAGTGCTCACTAGCTCATTTCCTTATTCACATGACCCATTTGTCCACTTTTTCACCATTTGAGCCTCTAAAGCCATCAAAAGGTCACCAAAAGACCTTAATACACCCCTTTTTCCACTCAAAATGAATATTTTTCCTCAAAAAGCACAAAAAACCCTCAAAAAGGGTCCAGAATTCCCAAAAATATTAAAAATATTCAAAAAAGGAAAAAGGAGGGAAAAGGTACCTAAACCATGTTGGTCAATACCATTGGTTTCCTCAAAACCATAATGGTATTCCCCACCACCAAAAACTATAAAAAGGTGGTAGGGGCTCCTCACTTTCCATCCATCCATCTTCCTATCCTCATGCTGTCAAAATCTCTCATGAGCTTTTGACCATTGTAGCTATCTTGGAGAAGAGACCTTTGGAGCTTGGAGATACTCACCTTGGAAGTTGATCAACACAAATCCTCACCATTTGAGGTATATTAATACAATACTCATTCTTTTTATTTCTTGTTCTTGAATCATTTTCAGAAAATTTTATTTGTTATATGCACATGCTAGTTTAGTTTAGATTAGTTTGTTATTTATTTCTATTGAAACTGCTGCTACTAGTTAGCAGGTGCCCATTGCACTAAGCTTGGTTGCAAAACCAAGCCAACACCTCCTCTCAATGGCCTTCCCAACCTTATTTCCCACAGTTGTTGCAATGCTTAAACAACCACACATTCAAGAGGTTGGTATGGCCAATTATGCATTGCACCTTCTTAGATATCATGACAATAGATTTGGCCAACATCCTCGTTTTTGTTATTACATATATAACTTGATGATGCGCCATCATAGCCAATCTACTGCTTCCGTGTTTGTAAAGCGTAACATTGAAGATACATTGCCTCCAACCATATCAGAACTTGTACAACAATTACAAGACTTGCCTGATGCTAAAATTGTTGAGCAAGTCATGCGCTTTGGCTCCACACTTCGTGGGACACGCTCCTACTGGAACAAAAGCAGGGGTGAGCTAAATGACATGATCACTCAACAAGGGACGCCTACATTCTTCTTCACGCTCAGCGCAGCTGATACAAAGTGGCCAAATTTGCATTCTTTCATGCCTGGACAAGCTCCATCCACTTCAAATCAACAACACCAATGGATAATTCGCAACCTTATATCCAATCCAAACGTTGCCTCTCAATACATGGACAATAGATTCAAAATATTCCTAGAAGAGGTTCTTCAAAAAGGCCTTCTTACCAAAGACTACTTGTGCAGGTTTGTAATAACTCATATTCCCATGAAAGTTCAATGTATTTAAAACTTAGAATATTTGTTCCTTATATTTATATTTTACATGTAGGTATGAATGGAAACACAGGGGATCTGCACATACACATGGATTCTTATGGCTAGAAAATGCACCCAATATGGACACGTTAAACTGGGTAGATGCTACAAAGGTTGAAGATGCCAAATTATACTTTGACAAGTTTGTTACAGCATGGAATCCTCGTTTCAACCATTCTCAAACTCCAACCTTACAAGCCTCTACTCTAAATGATCCATGCACCATTGGATCACAATACATACTTGCAACTAATCACTTGGATGACTATGAAGAACTTGTTAATTGTGTCCAAAGGCACACAAAATGTTTAGAATCTTCTTGCTTGCGCAAAAAAGGATCATCTCTTCAATGTCGTTACAGGTTCCCCTTTGATCTACAACCTACGTCTTCCTTATTCATTGATGCAAAAGGACAGAAAACATACAACCCTGCAAGGAATGATGCCCTTCTAAATATTCACAACCCTATGATGCTGTCAATTTGGCGAGCTAATGTTGATTTCCAACCTGTTCTTTCTAGACATGTTGTCCTCAAATATATCTCAAAATATGCAGCAAAGGCAGAGCCTAAATCAGAAACCTACCATGCACTTCTTTCTCGGCTTGCACATGCAACTCCACATGATGCCCTCATCCTTCTACCAAAAAGATGTTTTCTATCTGAAATTGTTGCAGAAAGAGACATTGGTGCACAAGAGACTTGCCACATGTTCCAAAAACTCCCACTTTGTATTTGCAGTCGTTCCTTCCTTTCTTTAAATGTTATCCAAAGTGTTTTCCACCCACTACAACAAAATAGCCCTTTAGGGGCAGTTTTGGCTTGCGGGGGTCTTGGTAAAACCCCCCCTAAAAAAATTTTCACACCTTTGGAGGCGGTCTTTTAAAATCGCCCCTAAAAGTCATGGAAATTGGACTTTTGGGGGCGGTTTTTTTAAATCCGCCCCCAAAAGTCCTAAAATTTGACTTTTGGGGGCGGTTTTTGGAAAACTCCCCCTAAAATCCCAATTCTCATAACTTTTGGGGGCGGTTTGTCAAAACCCCCCCTAAAAGTCATGAGAATTGAACTTTTGGAGGTGGTTTTTTTGGAACCCCCCTTAAAAGTCATGAGAAGTGAACTTTTGGAGGCGGTTGTTTGACAACCCCCCCTAAAAGTTCAATTCTCGTAACTTTTGGGGGTGGTTTGTGAAAAACCCCCCTGAAAGTCATGAGAATTGAACATTGGGAGGCGGTTTGTTTGGAACCGCCCTTAAAAGTCATGAGAATTGAACTTTTGGAGGCGGTTGTTTGAAAACCCCCCTAAAATCCCAATTCTCATAACTTTTGGGGGCGGTTTGTCAAAACCCCCCCTAAAAGTCATGAGAATTGAACTTTGGGAGGCGGTTTGTTTGGAACCCCCCTTAAATGTCATGAGAATTGAACTTTTGGAGGCGGTTGTTTGAAAAGCCCCCCTAAAAGCCCAATTCTTATAACTTGTGGGGGCGGTTTGTCAAAACCCCCACTAAAAGTCATGAGAAATGAACTTTTGGAGGCGATTTTTTTGGAACCCCCCTTAAAAATCATGAGAATTGAACTTTTGGAGGTGGTTTTTTGGCACCCCCATTAAAAGTCACGAGAATTGAGCTTTTGGAGGCGGTTTGTTGGAGCCCCCCCCCTAAAATTCATGAGAATTGAACTTTTGGAGACGGTTATTTGGAACCCCCCCCCTTAAAAGTCATGAGAATTGAACTTTTGGAAGCGGTTTTTTGAAACCCCCCTTAAAAGTCATGAGAATTGAACTTTTGGAGGTAGTTTGTTGAACTCCCCCCCCTAAAAGTCATGCAAATTAAAAATTTGGAGGCAGTTGTTTAAAAACCCCCCTTAAAAAAATTCATGATAATTAAACGTTTGGAAGCGGTTTTGTGAAACCACCCTTAAAAGAAATGAGAATTGAACTTTTGGAGGCAGTTTATTGAAACCCCCACTAAAAGTCAAGCAAATTGAAATTTTCGAGGAAGTTTTTTTAAATCCCCTAAAAGTCATTTATGTACGTGGGTTAGGTGTGTCACATGGGTTCAACAATGCATCTCATCAAAACATTGGAGCTAAGTGCACACAAGTTATTGTAGTGTTAGGAAGGGTGTGCATCATCATTCAACACCATATCCCATTAGAGCTCTACAATTGAGGCAGTCATGCTAGGTTTTTCACATCAAAGATGGTTCTCACACTCCAACTTTCCATGATCCGTGGTCAAAATACAAACTCATGTGCCATGAAATTATCCTTTATGGATAATGGGCCATGTGTAGGGCCCTAATCACCACATGATTCCTACACAAGGAATATTTAGCTTGCAAGTGGGTATGGTTGCCATTTCAATATTTACAACATCATGGATGGTTCTTGAAGCCTAATCCATGGTGTTAGATCAAAATCTAGTTTATAATGACAGGTAGTTAACTCAAGGTCTTGTGACCTATGGGCATTTCTCTGTACCACCACATAGGCCATAGGCAAGGAATATTTAGCTTTTGAGTAACACATTTTCATTTTTTTTAGTATTTTCATGTAGTGGATGGTTCTAGGAGCCTATGTTATGGTCTAGGGCCAAAATGTAGGTTCTTGGGAAATACAATTTTATTTTGAGACTCATGGGCCATGCATAGGGACTTGAGTCATCATACATACCCTAGATAGGGAATATTTTGTTTATAGTCTAATTTCTTGTGTTTATTTTTGCACTAATTTTGGTTTGATAAAATCCCATACAGTGATCATTCAAACCTTGATGTCAAATTCTTTGATCTAAAACCTTGGTTATAAATAACCCAAGGTCAAAGTTTATTGTGTTAGTGTGTTGATTTGGTGCAGTAGGCATGTTAGTGATTGGGTTAGGGGGTAGTGGGTTAGGGTTAGAGGGACATTGGATTAAGGGGATATTTTCTACAATTTCATAATGTGGTAGGATTTGGGGAGTTTTTGGATTAGAAGCGAGGCACCTAAGGGATCGGTGGGTTAGTGGGCAAGGGGTTCTGGTTTTGTTGGTACTAGTGGTTGAGTGGTTTATAAGTTATCATGTTATTCAATTTGGGGCTAGATGTTAAGGTTAGGTACGAGATGAGGGGGTTAGAGGTTGAAGCTTCCTAGGTGCATGAATTCATTGCATGGATCAAGTGTGCCAAGTGCATGAGTCATTTACATGGGTTGGTTGTGTTAGGTCAGTGTCTAATTAGTGGCATTATTTATGGTGGCCATTTCAATATTTGTAACACAAAGGATGGTTCTTGTGGCCTGAACTATGGCATGTGAACTAAATTTAGGGTCTAATGCTATATTAATTTCCATGGGTTTGATGGTCCATGCATGTTAACCTAGATTACCACATAAGAATCTCTAGCCTACATGTGAGATCGTCATGATCATCATTGTCACCATCGTCGATGTCATTATTGTTGTTGGTTTGTCGGTGGTTATGTAAACCAATAAACCAACCATGGTTTAATATTTATAGGTTATGTAAAGCAATAGTGGTTCTCATAACCTAAATAATGATCCATGGTTAATAAATTAACTATATGATTCATGGTCCATGTGTATGGACCTACACATAATTACTCTATCTTACAAGCAATATATTGTGGCCATTTCAATATTTGTAACATTGACGATGGTTCTTGTGGCCTATACCATGGCCTATAAACTAATTTTAGGGCCTAATACCATATTAATTTTCTATGGGGTTGATGGTCCATGCATGTTAACCTAGACTACTACATATGACCTACATATGGAATATCTAGCCTATATGTAATAATTCCCTCTGTTGCTCTTGAGTGATGATTAAGGCCTTGCGACATCATATAATCTCTAAAGAGTGAATCTAATTTCAACTACAAGTGGGATATGTTGGTAATTTTTAGATCTGTAACACCAAAAATGAAAATTTTCCTGCTAATTTCAACATGCTAGTAATTTTCATTCCATCACCCTTTCTTCTCATTGTTTTCCCCTTTTTGTGAAGGGTGACTCAAGTCTCCGCCTCCCATTCCATGTCTAACAAATACTAAATTCTTCCACATTTACACAGCTAAATGGAGAAAGTCTTCATGCACTTCTAAAGCACCAGAAAAACCCTGAAGAGACTCGAAAAGCTTCTGTAATAGATGCATCCTCCATCGCTCCGCTCAGTTCTAAAGTGGAATCATAATTATTTACTTAAACAATGTATTTAATAATTTACTGAATTTAGTAGTTTTCTTGCAAATCCATATAAATGTATTTTAATATGTGATGTACCTAGCCTTGTACTAAATGTCTAATTAACTTTTTCATCATGGGAATGAAATCAAAATCAAAATCATGTTTAGGAATCCCGCACCATTTGGAATACTGGTTCCCGCCACTCCATTTTGTGATATTTTTTTAAGAAATTGGTTCAATCCTGCGCGATTTGGACAAACTAGTTCTATGATCACTTGGTATCCTTCATCGATTACACTCTGGGGCCGGCTCTCAAACTAGGGGATCCTTCATACCAAGTGCTCGAACTACATTAAGATCTGGGACTGAAATTACCATAGATGCTAGCACTAGGGCCGGCTCTCAAACCAGGGGATCCATTCAATTGGCGTGGTAGAATTGAAGAACCTTGAAAGGGCAAGGTACGTCCTCATATTTCCGTGCAGTCTTGTTTATTCTAATCTAGTTTTAATGATAAATGCCTTGTTGATATTTTCCTTTGGTGATGTAAGGTAGAGTGAAAGAAAATTAAATAGACTATAATAAATAGACAACCAACAAACAAATATTGATGTATTTTATTAGAATAAACAAACGACATGCCTGGAAATGCCTTGTTAATGACTTGATAAGATGGCCACTCTCCAAGTAGAAAAGGAACCCTCTTGCTAAAGATGATACCTAAATGTTTAGTTGTTGTCCCTGTGTGCAATCTCCTCCAATATGTTCTAGGAAAAACCAACAAACTATCTTAAAAATCAAGCCAAGGTTGTGATGCAATTTCTGAGTGAAATGGGGTTCTATCAATCCTGTATGCTTAAGGGAACATGGCCTCTTCTTCCACAAAGGATATAGCATATGCCACTAGTAATGTCATGGATATGTAGCTACGAATAGTAACCCATAAACTGCCTTAAGCTAATCAACTTTAAGATCTAGATTAGAGACCCACAACTATCCTCTATACTCAGTCAAATAATGTAATATAGATCTGATATGAATATTGATGCCCAACATATTTCATAGATCTGATGAATATTTCATGCATCAATATTGTGAGCTGCTCCTTCCACTAATTTCATGCACTTGTCAATGATTGTTGTAGTAGATCTATACCCTGTTCTCCCTTCCAACGCTTGCTGATATGACATTGTTTGACTGCCCAGATGCCACTAGATATTAACGCCAAATCACAGCTGAATAGACCCCCTTTCCAGCCGAAGAAGGAGGTGGAAGATAGGGGTATAATTCTTTCTCTGGGTTAGACTCTCTAATAGTTAAAGAGCATGGAGACCAGATATGTAGGGGTAGATTCGAGAGTCTTACCCAGACGGGTGTGATCATGGCTGGGGCAGACAAAGGATCAAACTCTGATTATCTGGATCTGTGTGGATTATCTGTCTTGATCAATTACTATTTGGATCTTAAGAAAATTTGGATTTGGTAAGCTTTGTGTTTATAAACTAGTTCAAAGATGTATTTCTCTCCCAATTAGGGATCACAAATGTCCTTTTGAAGATTGGGGAGGCTTGTGAAAAATTATGAAGTCTATTATTTGTTATAAAATTTCACATGATTGTTATAAAATTGGAATTGAATATTGATATTTCGCATGGTTGATAAATGATACAAGTTTTTTTTTTGTTATTTAGGTTGTGTACAAGTGCATACATGGAGGTAAGTGATTCTATGTGCTTTAACTATATCGTTATTTTCATGACATTTCCATGCTCATAACATATTATCTTGTACTTTAATAAGATTATAATAGGCTACAACCAAGTAATACTCTAATCCATTTGAGAAAACACAGGGAAAACAAATTATGACATGAAATCAAAGAAGTCCGATTATGGATCAATCACACTAGCAGTTTCATGTTTTCCAAAGAATGTTCTATTGAAATTTTTTGAGACATTTTTTTGTGAAGCCAGTGGCTCCAGTCACCAAAGATCCCCCAAAATAAAATTTGCAAAGGAATTTGAGATTTTTTTATCTGAGAGGGTAAAACAAACTTTCCATGGGATTGACACATAGAGCAGTAGGTAAGACACTAGCATCAACCACAAACAATCCCTCCACTTCCCATGTCTCACCTCTAGGATCAACCACTGAATGGCTCTTATCAATGCCCATTTTGCAACTACCCATCTAATGTGAAAAACACAAGGGATTTGATAAATCTCAATCTACTTGAGCTTTCATGCTCTTTAAAATTCCCAATCTCATAGAGACTAGATATTTTGGGCTTCAAACATTCACCAGAGCAATGGTGGGTACCAACTTCCTCCACTCCAACTGCAATCATTATTCTCAACACCTTCTCTAAGCCTTTCCTAAGAGTATTTTTGGCATATGGGTCTAAACTATAAGTGATATGCCCAGGAAAGTCCATGGTTCTTGAACCCTTATCCCTGACCAAGGAAAATATATGAGCAATTCTAGAAATTCTTGGCATTCTTTCCTTATTATCTCATGTTACAAGATTGCCTGAATCATTATTCTCAACAACTTCTCTAAGTCATTCCTAATATTATTTTTGTCATATGGATCTAAACTGTAAGTGATATTCCTAAGAAAGTCCACGGTTCCTAGACCCTTACCTTGGACAAGGAAAATATACAAGCAGTTCTAGAAAATTGTGAACCCAAAGGACCACCCAAATTTGCAAGAGATGCTAGTTTACTGCTATTTCATTGTGGAAAAGTGCATAGAAGTGCCAGAACATACCTATATTTGAAAGTTATTTTGGTATACTATTAATTGATGGTTAAAAGAACCAATAGACCTTGCCATATTTACTCATATTGTTTTTTTTATTCACAAAACTATTGGTTTATGCAATGACCCACCCAAAGTATGGAGAAACTATTTATTACTGTTGTTCTTAGTGGACAACACCAACCCAGAATGTCATTTTACAACAGTTTAGGGGATTAGATATGCCAGAAAAATCCTAAATTGTGCTCATATTTGTCTTTAAGGTTGTCTACATCCTCTTTACTACTTATTCCACACACATACGTGCCCAAAACTACATATTTAGGATTGTTTTGATGTTGATTGTTTGATTATAATTTTCCTATAGGCTCTTAGAAGTATACACAAAACAAAAATGGCACAATGATTTTCCCAAAATTGATTCTATGGGGCTGCTTGATGGTGAAAGTTAAGCCCAGTAGTGCTAGAACATAGTCTTAATTTATGCAAATGATCCAAGATTAAGATTCTGGTGAAATCATGCCAATAGGACATGGTACCACATTCTTGGATACACTCCAAATGCTCAAATGGGTTTAAGGGGTTATAACACTTTTTTCTTCTTAACTCCATTAAGGACATAAACAAAATTACATTGGGGGACCCTGCTTTTGGGGCCACATAGGTCTTAGTCTCTTCTCTTGGCATGCTAGATTGAACCTTATTTGATTAAAGAGATGTCTTTATGGGTGAACTTCAACCCTATTTTCATAAGATGCTTTTATGGGTTAACTTAAACCTTATTTGATTCACAAGAACTTCAAATGTTATTTCATTATACAAAATTCTAGTTCTAATGTAATTTCATTATATAAACTATAGAGATGATGGAATACATATCTAGGAAGCCTTGTGAGCACCCTTTATAATCCTTCATGTTGGTCCCTTACAACTATTGAAATGAGATGTAAAATAAGCAAGCCGATAATATAAAGAACATCACTTCATTCTTTATTATATCTTATTTCATTTTGGCTCTTCATCTTGCAATTGGTATCTCGTATGAGAAAAAAATAGCCACACACTATGAAATTCTAGACTAAAAGAGGGTTATACCATCACCGTGAATATCAAATAGGAAACCAAGTTCACATATCTAGGTATGAAGCACATCCATTAAATCATTACATAAAACTAGTGATGCAAAATATTTTAAGACTTATATAGATGCAGATGAATATGTATTTATATTGACTGATCCACTTAATAACTATCCAAAAAATTTATACTACATGGATGAATAGAGTCTCTGATACCATGTTTAAAACAGAGTATTATGGCAGGACCCATGCGTCATACACTCCATATAGATAAACAGCGGAATGCACAACAGAAAAAACAAACAACAGCTTTAATGGAAGGTAGAAAAAAATATAGAAAATTCCAGACCAAGCTTGCTCAGGATGGATAGCACCAACTGCTCATCCTTCTTCTCAATGCCACATTGTTTGCACTGCATAACCAAGGATTTGAATTTAGAAAATAACTGTTGTATGGTTTCAAAACTGCTGGGTTGAAGAGCAATTAATTCATTCTCCATAATATGGTCCCTCAACTCATATTGCTTGCCGAAGAGGGTCTCAAGCTTCAACCAAACCACTCTTGGAGTCTTCAATCCATCAAGGTGGAAGAGCAAATCTCTGGAAAAATGAGTACACATGAAACCAAACGTTTCATCTAATATGTTTAGATACTTGGCCTTCTTAACAACTGTCTGAGGTTCGACCTCCTTTCCCATTGTGACCCTATATAGACATTTGTTGCACAACACCATCTGCATATCCTCCCTCCAATCAAGATAATTGAAGGGTGTCAGGATACTTGGATACAAGGGAGCATTTAAATTCTCCATTGAAGCTGCTGGAGCGAATACAAACTAAAAACTACTGCTACTGCTGCACTAAAAACCTTCAACATCCTGCAAAAAAATATCAATTTTGGAGATAAAATACTACTGAGCACTTCTTTAGGACAATAGGCACTTTTTATCTAGATCCTTCACACCTGGCTATACCTCAAAGGATTTCTCCAATGAATTTAATGCAATGGCACCATGATTTGCTGTGAAAATCCAGAGGCTTTTGGTGCACTACTGAAAGCAGTTGCTCAACCTACACTCTCTAAGCTCTGATACCATGTGAAATTGTAAGTCATAGCAGATCATAGAGCTGAGAATACCTCACAGTGAAAAAATGAGCAAAAAAGGTGAATTACAGTGAAAATTACAAAGAAAAGAGCAGTAAAATTAATCATGCATCGGAACTCGGATGGAAGCATAAATGTGTAATACTATCCATTAATCAATATAGTTCACAAATATGTTACAATAGAGAGAATTCGAATATCCTAGGAGAATTCAAGTCTCAGTCTGTATAGCATAGGAATTGTCACCACTGGAGTGCACCGGAAAACCCAAACTCAACTCAACCGAACCCAAACTCAGTTAATTGAAGACATAATCGATTAACTGACCAAGGAGGGCACATTAGTGATTTCTGCATGCAAAGTAGGTGAAAAAGGGTTCATTAGATCACAATTAGTGGTGATCGGAGCTAAAACCCCCAGTAGAGTTCAGGAACTTAGGTGGACTGAACTAGAACACAAAGTTGTCTCCTAAAATATAGGGAACTGACTCTGGTGGGCCTAAAATCATGCATGCGGGGCACATTAGGTGGCTAATGGGTCCAAGATGACATCTGCACACCACTAGGGGGGAAATGACATCATCAACTACTAGGAAAAATAAAATAATGCTAAGTAGGACAAGGATGGAATATTAATTATCCCAACAACCCCTACATCATAAATATTTGGAGTGGAATCACCTATAATGAATTCCCATTGAGGTAGCTTCAATTATGGCATTAGAGAAAAGAGTGTGTCCACAACTTGAGTTAAAAACTCCCAAAAATATTAACCAACACAATATATCCAAAATGAAATCCATTCAATTTTAGTATAAGCCTCATCAAAGTCAATCTTTAGAAAAAAACAACCTTTGTCTAGTTTCCCTTGTACATCAAAACTTTCCCAAGATGGAATAAGATTGTGTAGTACGAAGTGACCATACCGAATCTTATTTACTCATATATCAAAACCCTTGTAGTAGTAGACTTAATCATATTTGGTAAGGATTTCGCTAAAACCTTATAGGAGGCATTAAAAGGATTGGTCTCCATCCTCGCACCATTTATCCTGTTATCCCCTTAGGAATAAGTTTGATCAAACCTGCACACATATAGTATATCATAATTGATTGTGAAGCATAATTTATTATTGAACTCATAAGGTAATCACTAACATAGAGACTTGCTCTCTACCATGTCTTGAATTGCATCGATTAGTTCATCCTCATCCAAAGCTCATGATAGATAGATTTGCATAGTTCTTGATAGCTTAGAAGTAACAACATTCCTAATGGCTTCATTGTCTCCATTTTTATTTAGCACCACATCTCCTAGTGGGTATTGATATTTTGGAAGTGGATTTTGAAAATTTATTTTGTTTTTCTAGATCTTCTTTATGGGTTCGAGATCGATCTTTTGGTACATTTATTTTAAATGAATTTTTTTGTTTGTAAGTACTAGAATTACATCTTTGTGGTATGTTCTCCATCTTTATCTTAGTTTATCTTGGCCCATCCAATTGATCAATTGATCTCATATTGTTCGAAGTAGGGGATGGAAGGCACCCTGTGAAGTCTCATGTAGCAAAGCCGAGGGAGGGGGGAGATTGATCTATGTTTGAACTCTAGGCGGGTGAAAATGTAGACAAAGTGGTTGAGACTAACTCTGTGAGTTAAGTTATCTTGATGCACTCCCATTTACATGAACTCCAATGATGAGTGAGCTTGATCTACATTTGAACTCTAGGAGGGTGAAAATGTAGATAGAGTGGTTGAAACTAACTCCATGCATATTAACTTACATTGGTGTATCCCCAACTGCATGAACTCCAACAATACACTATCCACCGTGGTGATGGGAAACTGAGAGAGGGGACCACAAGAGATGGTGGATGGGATTACGATGAGAAGGAAACAAAGGATAGATAGACATGACTGCATGGGGGACAACAAATGTTGTCGAAGGGGACAGATGTTCAATCACTAGGAAGGCGAAATCATATACTGGATAGGCTGCTCTCCTTATAATGGTTGAATGGCCATTTCCGACCACCCTGAGTAGTTTTCATTAACTAAATTATGTTGGACTTGCTTGCATCTTTAGCATCAATTGAATTAGTGTTGACATGATTGGCATATACCTACATGACATTGATGGACTTTTGCCCTATCAAAAAATCCATGGTTGTTGATTTTTTTTATCAAAGCGACTAGTGTTGACACAATGTGATCAACGAGCATGAAGTAGATAGAACACTATCGACCCTTTTCTACTGGGGCTCCCTCCATTGCCATTCCCCCGATTCCTCCTTCATTGACCTTCATTTTATTGGTTTTTCTTCATTGATCTTACTTGTTGATCTTCCTCTTGCTTATCTTCCTTTGGTGTTGCTTGATCCAATTTGGACCAATCCTACCACCTTATGACTAAGCCATTTTTCCAAAATTGTTTCAAAGATGCTAAGTTGAGTAATCACATAACTAAGAAAGTTGAGTAATCACAAAACTAAGAAGTAGAATCCATAATCTTGCTCCAAGAGAAGAGGAGAGGTACTTAGAATTATATAGGGTTAATATTCACATTGAAGGTGTTATAATCACCCTTTAAAGTTAATTTTTGATGTTGCACCACAAAACAATGCAAATTAATTAAAAGAGTACCTTCTTACTGGAAAAAACACAACTAAATTTTTCTTTTTTAATAAACAATGATAGGGAAATGATGGAAACAACTGCCCAATAACTCTTGTTCGGACTAGAGAAGAGAGATAGGACGAATTGATACATAAGGGTTTCAAGGGTTTTGGTGCTCTGTAGGGTTTGATGCAGAAGGATTTGTAAGCCATCATGAAGGTTTGACTAATGTTGACACAATGTGATCAACGAGCATGAAATGGATAGAACATTATTGGCCCTTTTCCATTGGGGATCCCTCCATTGCCTTTCCCCTCAATCCTCCTTCATTGACCTTCATTTTGTTGGTTTTTCTTCATCGATCTTACTTTGTTGACCTTCCTCTTTCCCATCTTCCTTTGGTGTTGCTTGAGATAATTTGGACCAATCCTACCACCTTCTGACTAAGCCATTTTTCCAAAATTGTTTCAAAGATACTTTATTGAGTAATCACAAAGCTAAGAAAATTAAGTAATCATAAAACTAAAAAGTAGAATCCATAATCTTGCTATAAGATAATAGAAGAGGTACCTTAAGAGTGACATATACAAAATAATTAAAAGAGGATCAGAAAAAAACACAACTAAACATTTCCCTTTTTTTAACCAACGATAATAGGGAAACGATGGAAACAAATGCCCAATAACTCCCATCCGAAGCAGAGGAGAGACATGTCAAAATTAATACATAAGGGTTTCAAGGGTTTTGATGCTCTGTGGGGTTTGATACAGAAGGGTTTGTAAGCCATCGTCACCATGCTGGGCCATCGAGCGTTGTGTTCTCTGCTGAGATCATCGGCCTCCTCTGCAAGAGTAGGAGGAAGTGGAGCAGTAGAGGGCATACGGGGATTTGCAGACAATGCCCCGGCTACTGCTACTGATGCCGCCCAGCAAGACTTCATAGCGTCCTGGAAGAAGGTGGCACCCAACTCGGAGCCTCCGAAGACCCCATTGACATTCATGAGGCCGTGCCCTGTGGTCCCCGGATCCATTCCCACCAAGCTCACCGTCAACTTCGTCTTGCCCTATCAGGTCGAATTGTCCTCCAAGGAGGTCAGTTCTCTTCTTCTAAACTTTCCTGTCGTTTTTTAAAAGAGGAGATAGGCTTATTGATTGACTGGAAAAATGTACAAAACATTTATTAATAAAGTACAAATTATGCAGTGCCTCAGTATAGCCGGAAGGCATTTGTCGAAATCAAGATCTCATCCAAGCTATAAGCACACTATATACTGAAATTTCTTCTGTCTTTGTCATTTTCTATACACACAATGTGTACATTTTTTGCACTGTAAATCAGAATTTTTGCATAACAACAACACTTACTCTTCACCTTAAACAATCTTTAGTTTGAAATCAATTTCAGGATCAGAGTTTGTTCTGTGTCCAAGGGCGACACGGGGAGTTGGTGATATTGATCTGAAGTTTTCGCACCATTTGTGGATCCGGCATTGCACCTTGTGTGGATTCGGCATTGAGAAAAACTCTATTTTCTAGCCTTTCTACCCTGGTCCATCCAATACTTCTTCCACTTTCAATATCTTCTGTCTGTTGCACTCTGCCCTGCTGCAATTCATCAATCCAGTTGTTTTGATGCATTTTTCCGGTAGTTTATGCTCGTATCTTAGCCGATCAATGATGTCATTGGGTTTTTGACCAAGTTTCTATGCCACAGTTTCCATATAAACTCTGAGAGAGGTTTGATTTCACATTATTTTCTGAATCTCACTCTAAAAATTTTGCAGGTTAGCTAAAATTCGATTGCTTCCCATTGTTGTAGAACCTTGAAAAAAACATCTAGACGGTGAAATAGCTGATGGAAGAGGAAAAGACATAAAGTGGGTGAAGAAAAAAAGGGGGGAACGGAGAGGTTGCAACACTAAATAGCACTGCTGCTGAAGAGAAGCAGGCAACCACTAGTAGGGAAAAATGATGCCAGAAAATCAGCAGGAGCAGGAGATAGCAAAGACTACTTGAGAAAAAAAAGGAAAGCTCAGGGCATGCTAATTCGAATTGATTGCCTTTACAAATGAGGGGCCAAACAAACTAAGCCATAGAGTTCTATTACGGATCATGGTTCTTGAAGTCACAGTGAGGCATGGCCAAAATCTTTTAGATTAATATGATCAATGATTGCATTATTTCCAAATTCCCACTTATAAAAACAAACTCCTGTCGATCAAGTTTAAACATTCAACTTTTAAAATTTAAAGGGATAAATGTGAATTCTTTGAAGTTCTCTTAAATTTTTGAATGCTAGATTGCTTGCACCCTTCTCTAAGTTCACTCTTTTATCTGTTAATTAGTCAACTTTATAGTTATATTGGCCTTCAACATGTTTGAAGGAAATATTTGTGAAGAAGCGACTTTTGTGTTCTACATCTCTGATCATCTGATCATTCATCATGCCAATTACCTTTTTGAACCCCCCCAGACACTGTATGCAATCAATGCCTTGACAGCTTGCTAGTTCTAATTCTTTCTACATATCTGTGCCCCCAGGTAGGTAATGGGGTTTCTAGTCTCTCCTCTCCCCAGGTTTCCCTTTGCTGCCACATCATATGTTGCACTGCAAAATCCCCCTAAATGTTAAATGAAGGGCCAGGGGAGCTTTAAATGAATATTTCATAAAACACTATACTTGCTAAGGTCTGCAATGGGTAGAAGCTTAGTGCGCTTGACTATGGGAAAAAACTCCGTGGTTAAGTGAGCTCAAGCTAGAAGTGGCTTGGGATGGGTGGCCTTCCCAGGAAGTCCTGGTTGCAGGTGCAAGTCCGGAGGTGATGATTGATTCTATTACTATATGATACATTGAATCATTTCTCTACTTTGAATCCCACTTCACCCCTATGAGCATTACTCAATGCAATGGGTGTTGAGTGGACATTTCAAGCTCATGAGAAACTGGTCATTCTGACAAGTGACAAACTGCTCATGGGAGATGGGTCATGCATTAATGACTTACTCTAATGGACTATTCAAGCTCATGAGAAATTGGTCTTTCTAACAAAATGCTCCTGGGAGATGGGTCGCGCATTAATGACTTACTCCACGTAGTTAGCCCGACTTACTCTACGTAGTTAGCCCAAACAAGAGAGTCTTTGGAGTATCCCATTGTTGCATTAGTTATTCTTATTCATCCACTATGTTAAGCCCCAACTTTAGAAGCAATTTATTTCTTGTGCCTCACCACTTTTAATTTCCCTTTTTTTTATTGTTGTTTCTCACAGTTTCCTTTAGAAGTATAATAAATTTTCATTTTTCCTTTTTAAGGTTGCAATGTTTATTGTAAAAGATGACTTTATTGGATAGTCCATACTCCAATATTGAATAAATGTGTAAATAAGCAGGCATATTTTAGTGAATAACGACTTACCTTTAAAAGAGCTTGGGGAAGTTTTCATCCATCCTATGAAAATACTTTCCCCATTGAAAGGAGGATCAAGAGATGAAATTAAATGTTGTTCAGAGGGACCTTCCAGAGATCATAAGTTATCTAAAAGTGAAAGAATAGATGATTAATTGATTCTTCCTCAGAATGGCATAGGGAACATCTTGAAGGGATTATGATTCCTTTCTTTTGAATTTTTTAGGCACTAAACACTTTTTATGAGCTAGCAGCCAGTAGAATGCATTAACCTTTGGAAGCGAAAATGAGCACCATTTTGACTTAAAATTTACTTGGGGAATTGGCCGGGGAGGGAGTTCCACCTTTGGCTTTGATTAATTTGATTATTGTATAGTTATACATACTGGAAGAAGAAGGTTATCCCCAGATCAAATGATTTTGGTTGTCTTGAGAGAGTTGACCGACCAAGGAAATTAAGTCCTGCAGAAGGAAAGCTGGACTTGTTCTGTTGACTTAAGTCTGATATGGCTTTAAATCCTTTTACATGGAGACAGGTCAGGATATTTCTGAGTTCAGGGACGTTTTCCAGAGACTGATTACCTAGAATTTTATCTTCTCTGTTATGAATGCTTTTTTGAAAACGGGGATTCCAAGATAAATGGCCGAGTTTTTCAAGTAACCCCATATTGCTGAGCCTGTTATCCTAAAATTTTCTGCTTATTGAGTTCTGCACTACATAACTCAGCCATCTAAGTGACCAACACAGTCATCTTCTGCCTCTATTCTCAGCTCATTAAATAAGTCTTCTATGCTACAAGAAATGACCAGGTTTGAGATTCAATAGAAGTCTGAATATATTCTCATTACTCCTGATAAACATCATTGTATTCTCACTTTATAATGGTGGCATTTTGGTAATGAATCCTTGCTAAAGAGTTATTTACTATTGTTTCTATTTACGTGAATGTTTAAGATCTGTTTGTATAATTTTATGTGCACAACTCCATAATGAGAATATGAAATATCAAACACACCAGTGAGCAACAAAGTATTTGACCAAAGGTTTAAACCATTCCACTCATACAGTAAATCCAATACTCAGTCTTTGATAATAGGGACACTTCCAGCAGTCTAAAATCAATATTAAAGGAGTGCTCTATAAGAGTACAAGACCCAGGAAAACACTAAGGACTGCCAGTTAACCAATATAACACTGTATAGGGGTCTGAAGTCAGTATATTGCTAAACATTTGTTAAATATTCTTAACCAAGTTACGTAGTCAGTGAGGAAAAATTTCAGCTAGTTTGACTTGGGATTTTACATATTGACCAATGGCGACCCCCATAGGAAATGGTCATTAAAGGAGAGCCTGGACTTGAGTAAGTCAGTTTTCCAAACCAACTTATACTTTATGGCTTCCCAATATTTCCAAATAATTTTTGAAAAAAATCCTCCACAATTGGAATAAGGGAAGGTGTGGTCAATATGGTTTGTAGATTTAGTTTTTTCCAGGTTTTTTGGTCTATTGTTCTCCCGAAATAATACAATTTTTGAGAAAGTATTTCTAGGATTCCTTACCTTCTACAAAAGTATTTCTATGATTCCTTACCTTCTACAACTCTATTGATCCATTTGGCAAGTAAAGTTTTTTCCTGTGTTCGGGTGGCCAAAATAATCATTCATCCTTTCTCCCTCGGGGTACAACAAAGGCAACTTCATGTCCATTAAATTGGCATACAAAAAGTTGCATAGAATCTTATCCAAGTTAGCATAGGCATGGATTGATGGAACCCCTTTGGTGCAACAAACACCTTGGTGCAAATTTGAAATATTCTTACAAGAGAGAAAGGCTTCAAAATCCATTTATTAATTTTCTTTGAAAATATTAAAAGCATTGTTTCCCATAATAACCCTTTTGGGGAGTCTCAAAAGGAAACGTAAAGTCCTAGGAATTTGAATGCTTGCTAAAGAACCCCATAATTATCCTTATTTGCTCATTATGTTTCTCTGGAGTCTGTATTGAACCACAATAAGCCTCCAAATATCCCATTTTTGTGCCTTATCTATTGCTAATTTATCACATTATAGCCATTTCATTGTCTCTAGTTCTTTCTTGCAAATTGTTGTGCTTCGGTAGTTTTATCAAGGTTTGTGATAGAATATTTGGGTTACATGTGTTATTGGATTTGAATATGATAATAATTGTGTTGCAAAGTGGTTTACAAAACATATTTCCTTGGGCTTTCTGGTGTTTTATGCTTGCTATGGAGTCTTGCTTATAATTGTTGTAGACTCTCCCTTTGCATATTTGCCACAAAACATGGTTCAATGACTTAATTGGATAGTTTACCTTTAACCAACAAGTTGTGTAATTTGTAATTCACCTTTAACTAACAAGCTGTGAAATTCTTGCAAATTCCATAGAACAAGGATCCATGGAAAAAATATGTTTACATCACAACTCAACATAACACAACATACTAAATGGTTAAGGAAAACAAAATTTGTAGGTTCAACTAATAGAGGAGTGATGGAGTTAAAGGAGTTAGTAGTTAGTAGTTTCCACATTGATCATTTAACTACCAAGAATCTGTGAGTGTTTCCATGGGAAGAAATAGTTGTAGGGAGTCTTGAAATTCCATGTGAGCCATTAAGGAATCCAATAACTCCCTAGTGCATATAGGGATTTTTGGATCCCGTAGTAGGTTCACCATTTGATAGTATTACAGAGCTTCAGAGGAAAGCACTACATATCATTGTGTATTTCAGAATCCATTAATGTAGATTGCTACAGGAGATTTTTTTTTAGCAACTTATTGCTAGGGTACAGTAAATGGATTCATCATCCTAGCAAGGGTCCATTTAGAAGGTAGAGTTGGTGAATGTGCCTTCTTTCTGTTGTGTTAGCCCCCATTTTGCATGGATGTCCACATGTGAAATTTTTCACACCTTTAATAGGTGGTTGTGGATTGATAGGGTTGATGCTATGGTTTTGCTTCATGTTGTAGCACATGAGTGGTTGATACTTGCCTTTGTGTTGATGAATCTTCATTCTAGTAGCTATGGAATGTATCTTCTCAAGATGTTTTTGTACTCTCATGCGGTTTATTATGGATGTATTCATAAGGGTTTGATGATGATTTTCATCCACATATGTCACATGGATCATTTTCTTGAGGAGCACCCTAATGTTTTGATATTCACATGCCATCTAAATCCCATATGGTGTCCTTTCCCATAGAGTGCTTGGCATGTTTGAGTGATAGTTGGAAGGTCTTCCATGGGTTTGATTTGCTTATGTGGATGATATAGTGGCCTTTGGAGGCCTCTCCTTGTGGAGCATTCTTGTTCACGTTGTATTCTTTATGCTCATAGTATATACTCCTTAGAGTGCTCTACTACTTGCATGATTGATGACATATGGAACTAGCGTTTTTGTATAATGACGTGGATGTATTATGGTGCCTTTCATGGAAGTGACCCCCCACCCCACAATTCTACCATGTGTATTATAGTATGACTCACATTTCAGGTGAATTTTCCGAACTTATAAGGTGTCCACATGGTGATTGAATGCAACCTTCTCTGAGAAATTTGGAGGGAAGAAGAATGAAATAATTCCTTAAATGCTTGTTGTGTCTTTGTTGTATAAAAAATGTGAAATTATGGTCACTATTGGGTTATTATACAACCATACTAGGCTATGGCCATTGCATTTTGAGGAAAAAAAATCCAATAGTGATGGAGGCATTTATGGGTCAACCTAAGAAGCTATCATACTTAGAAAAATTTAAATGGATTTTGGAATAAAATAATTTCTCTTGTAGCAAGGAATTTTAAACAATAAATGACAAGAAGAGTGAATGCTCAACCTCATAACAATAATATAATTTGGATGTTACGATTCAAACAAAAACCAGGAGGAAAGAAATCAGAGTCCTATAGCATCATGACAAAAGGATGAGGGTGCACAATTAGTTGCTCCAACATTTGTTTGGAAATCCTCTTAGCATATTTGTAACACTGTAATCACTTACAATAGTAAGGAAGGTGTATTTCCAGACCTAGGAAGGTGATTTTTTCTACCATTTTGTGGGGTCTTTTTCCTAAAACACCCAGTCCATCAATGCAAATGCTCAAGGTTACTGTGCAACAAGTATTTTCCATAGTCATTGTAGCAAAAAAGATGGACACTTCACATACAAAGATCTCTTATATGTGTTATTTTCCAACCCCCCCCAAAAGTCAAATTTGTTGTAGTGTACATGATGCTGAAGCACAACTTTTCCAAGCTGTAAGTAGACTCGTGAATTAGCTATTTTTTCTTTATTTTATGAACTTGAAAAGATATAACTTATCATGTCAATGATTAAAATAATGTCCTTTCTGCTATTTTTTCCATATAAATAGTGTGTTCTTACAGTTTGAGAGTAAAATTGATAATTCTCATCAGAAGCAAGATTCATATTTTTCATGTTGTGTTCAATGAAATTTGTTATCCTTTGTGTTAATAATTTTGTTTGTTTAAAGTATGATCATTATCTCTAATACTTGTCTTTCCATCAAAGGATTCTAAGGGTGAATCTAACTTTAGCAAAATGCAAGTAATGCGCTTTTTACTTATATAGTTGTTACTTGAGATTCCCCTTAGGCATGGGGAAATTTGTGAAACAATTGTTGAACTTATGATATGTTGCAATAAGGCATTTGGGAATGTTATTGATCTTGTTGCAAGCAATGATGATGATGAGAGTGAAGTGCATGCATTAATGAACGTACTAGTATATGCATTGCTTTCTTTTCTACCTCACTCCCCAACACCTGTACGTGCGGCCATTGAGCATATAGCTAACATAATAAATGTTCAGTATGGAACTGAAACTTCTAATTTGTCTTATTTTTTAGGTTATTTTGATGAGATGATTTTTTATTCTTTGTTTTAATGCAGGTTTTAGATGTTTTTGTGATAGTATAGCAAATCTAGGACTAATGAATATGTTGCAAATTGTAAACAAGGATCTAAAACCATCTTGACACAAACCTGCAATTATTGAGGACAGTGACAAGGAATACCCTACATACATGGTTATAAATAGTTCATTGCATGCATACTATTTTTTTTTATATCCCAGGTCTCAATAGTTCATGGGCTTGCAATGGGAGGAGGTGCAAGTCTTGATGTTCCAATAAGTCTATGACCATGACTAGCTTATCACAAAACCATTCCAAGTTTAGCTAGTTGAAGTAGAAATTCCTCTTCCAAAGAGCAACATTTCCAATGGCTGTAGCAGACTTCTAGCATCTAAGAGTATTCACTACTGTCCAGTCATCATTTGCAAGGGAATATAGGAATGAAGACCAAAAAATCTTACCTAACTCCCTCTCTTCCTTAGCGGGGCCATGGATAGGCTTGCATCTGCTAGTACTAGATGTAGCAAAGGGAGTAAAGATCAATACTCTTTGGTTGTTAACAAAGCAACTAATCCTCCTAGGCTAATCAGACCTTCCCTTGTTGTCTAATTTGGATTTTTCTGAATCGCATCATAGATTTGGGGCTCCACAACCATTGCAGGTATGATCTAAATGTATTTATTTACTATAAGTCCATTTCCTTGTTGTCTTCCTTGCATACACAGAAATTATTAATACTTTCCCGTGGTCTAACTTTGACATTTTGCAGCCTCGACCTGGAATATCACCACAGTTAGGGCAGAAATCTATGCCACCAGCAAGCCAATAGATTCACCTAGAAATTTTTTCCAATAGGCAAGGTACACTAAAGACAACCGTGGGTGTGTCTCCATTAGTTCAACCACAACTTGCATAGTATACTCCACAAGTTCATCAGTTTCCTCTTCTTGAAGGGAAACAACCACAAAATCCTTCTTCACAAGCGATTTATGTGCCCTTACCTCAACAGCCTCCACTAGCTTCTTTATCAAAAGTGGTTTTTACACCTTATCCTTAGTAACCTCTATCAACTCCTTCATCATAGTTTCCTTCTGCATCCTATTCTCAGCAGCCTCAACCAACATCTTCATCACATGTGCTTTCTTTAACATATTCTTAGCAGCCAAGACCTGTGATTAATGAGAATCTACCTTCCCAAACTGTCAATGTGCCTACTATTGCTGGTGTATGGGGTTTGAGAATGCCTCCATCGTCATCCTTTATGATACAATTTATCTTTACTTTATGCAAACCAAAGTAGTTATTATTGGTGAGTTCTCTTTGTTTTTTGTTGTAGCATGGTAGCTTTTAGCACTTATATTACATTCTTGACTAACTTGGAATTCTCCAATTCTAAAAGGGTTCTAGTTCAATGGAAGAGCGCCTGCCTTACAAGCAGGAGGTTGGTGGTTCGATTCCTCCATGCCCTATTGATATTGCAATATTGGTATTTTTAATCAAATATATTTTATTATGATTTATTATGGCTATATAGGGGGTTTCAAACCGTCTTTGTATGTTGCTACAAGGGGGGTTCTAAAACGCCTTCATATGTCACTACAAGGGGGGTTTCAAACCGCCCCTATAGGAATCTACGAGGGGGGTTACCAACAGCCCCTATAGGCATCTACGAGGGGGGTTCCATACCGCCCCTATAGGCCTCTACAAGGGGGTTTTCAAACTGCCTCTATAGGCCTCTACGAGGGGGGTTCAAAACCGCCCCTATAAGACTCTACGAGGGGGGTTTTAAACTTACCCTATAGGACTATACGAGGGGGGATAGGACTATACAAGGGGGGTTCACAACCGCCCCTATAGGAATCTACGAGGTGGGTTCCAAACCGCCCCTATAGGCCTCTACGAGGGGGGTTTCAAACTGCCTCTATAGGCCTCTACGAGGGGGGTTCAAAACCACCCCTATAAGCCTCTACAAGGGGGGTTCCAAACCTCCCCTATAGGACTATACGAGGGGGGTTCACAATCACCCCTATAGGCCTCTAAGAGGGGGGTTTGAAACTGCCCCTATAGTCCTCTACGATGGGGGTACCAAACCACCCCTGTAGGTTTGTATGAGGGGGGTTCACAACCGCCCTCGTAGGTCTCTATGAAGGGGGTTCAAAACCGCCCCCGTAGGTCTCTATGAAGGGGTCTACGAGGGGGGTTTAAAACCGTCT
Organism: Larix kaempferi; assembly: GCA_027924585.1. NCBI lineage: Eukaryota > Viridiplantae > Streptophyta > Pinopsida > Pinales > Pinaceae > Larix > Larix kaempferi. The sequence goes on along the minus strand of BSBM01000138.1, from coordinate 6,405,878 downwards.
CCGTAGACCTCTAAGAGGGGGGTCACAAACCGCCCCCAAAAGTCACTTTTGGGGGTGGTTCCAATCTCGTCAAAAACCACCCTTAAAGGGAAAAACTTTTAACATCGGTGCCTTTAGGGGCGGTTTTGCCAAAACCGCCCCCAAATCCAAAACCCCCCCCGTAGGTCACTTTTGGGGGCAGAAGACAACCCCCCCTAAAGGCCAAAAATGTAGTAGTGGTCGTATTTTCAATGACTCTCCTGACATCCCAACAACACCCACCTTCATTTCTGCATACATGCAACGCCCACCTGCACTTGAACAACTTACCCTTCTTGAAGCTGCACGCTCTTGGTCATACTCACCTCATAGAAAGCAATCAATGGAAACCAAACAAACCTCCCAAGATTGTTCGTGTCTTTCCTCGCTTCACTACCATTCCACCCATTACTGCAAATTCCTTTGTTTCCTTTTGCTGGAGTGAGCTCCTCCTATACAAGCCTTTTCCCACTCTCCACAATGACATTGGATCCATAACATTGGCCATAACTTCTAATTGGCTTCGCATTAAAGACACATATGCTGCATGGCATGTTGATCATTTGCCAGAACCCCCCAGTACCCCTTCCTCTGATGACTCTACCTTTGCTTCAGACCACTTCCCCTTAGCCCCTTCCATGGATGAATGGGAAATGCTTTCTCAACTTCGCCTCGGAAACAACCTCTATGTTGATGACCTTGACATGCTTGGTCATCGTGACTTTGACAAAGACCACAATTGGACTGAAAACCATATTCCTTCAAACATCCATGCAACAGCTATATCATTCATTGATGTCATTTGAACGTCTACACATGTTGAACCTAACACCTTGTCATCTTCATTTTCTCCTGCATCCTTGTCTCCCACACAACGCATGGCCTTTTCCCTTATCATCGCACACTCCACAAATGCTACAACCCTTCCCCCACTCAAAATGGCCATTCAAGCCACTACAGGAATAGGAAAGTCTTTCTTGATTTCTTGACTTAGATCTACACTCCAACATGCCTCTGGCGATAACCCTTCACCCTTGCTCCTCCTTGCTCCCACTGGTGTTGCTATTTTTAACATACATGCGTTAACAATACATTATGCGCTTCTCATACCCATTACAGAGATGCATCCTCTTGAAGGACAATCCCTTTCAAGCTTCCAACAACAATTCTGCCATATCCAATACATAATCATTGATGAAATGAGTTTCGTTGTCCCAAAATTGTGAACTCGAATGGATGACCGCTTACGACAAGCATTCCCCTCCCAATGTACAAGTCCATTTGGTGGGTGCTCCATCATCTTCCTTGGTGATTTTGGACAACTACCACCTGTAAAGGATATCCCCATGTATGTTCATGCATCACGAGGGAATTCTCTCTGGCGTAGTTTTGGCACTTTTGTCACTCTTTCAACCATCTTTCGACAACAAGGCAACACCCCTTCTCAAGTTTCTGTTAGGAACCCATGTCTTTACTTTGTTAGTATATTGTTGTTGGATGCATATGCTTTGTAAGTCATCCCGTAGTATTTGTTGATCAATAGTTTATGTTATTGTTGTTGGCGCATATGCTTTGTAAGTCGCCCGTAGTATTGTTGATCCATAGTTTGTAGTGGCCCATGGTTTTGACCCATAGTATTGGCACCTAGACTTAGTATATAAGTGTGTGTTGAGACCTATGAAAGTATCGTGAAGTTATTTGTATTGAGCTTGCTCATAGGAGGTTGCCCCCTCGAAGTGGCATGTGATCAATATAAAAGTGATTCTGAGTTCTGTCATTTCTGCTATTTCACATATTCTTATTAATTAATTGTTGCAGGTGCTTCACATCTGGTATCAGAGCACTTTCTTGGGCTCGTTGGGTGAAATTTCTGCCAAAAACAATTTTCGCATTTGTTGTAGGTTTGGATTTGGGAATAATCCCTATCCGCTTAACTGTGGGAAGCACTTGGGCATAAGCCCTAAAACTCATTGTGAGGAGTACCACAGGAACCCCGAAGTAGCTGGCCCATTGAGATGACCTGCCAGCGAAAAGGGCAACGACCCCTACCTGATTGACTAGTTCCCACCCGTGAGGTAAACCAAGAGCTGTCATTTGTGGCAAAGCGGTTATCAGTTTTACCTGAGCCGTGGAGTGAGGGGTACTACCCCAATACGCAAGCCGTCAGACAGCATTGGTGGCCAAGTGAAATCCCTGAACTGTTAGGAAGCCGCACATACCTGGGGTCCATATCTATTTTCAGCTGAACTGTTGTCGATCACTGCTGGACCGTTTCAGATCCAGCCATTCAAATCCATTCTTCAAGTCGTTCCAAATCCAACCGTTTTCAATCCATTCGGCGTCATTTCAGATCCCTCTATTTCCGCTCACTTCTGGGCCGTTGCAGATTTATCTGTTCCAGATCCCTTCTGAGTCGTAGCCGCTCCAGTCTGAGTTCAAAAAAAAGGAGTATAAAATTCAGTTTTTTCTCCATATCTCCCTTGTTTTCACTCTGTTTCCCTTGAAATTTTTGGGGAACACCTGTCATCCCATTCTGCATATTTCATTCCTGAGGACCCTATCCCCAATTCCCCTTCCCAAAGCCCGAAATCCCACATTTGTCTATTTTTAGGGTTTGCCATAACTTCCTCAGATTTCACCCAATCACCTTCAAATTTTACCACAGAGTTCCTTTCTGAATTCTGCTTCTTTGTTCCCCTCTGCCAAATTTTCTCATTCTTTCACCCCACTTCTGAAATCCTCATTTTTGCTTCCCTGTCTATTCGACAGTGTCCAAAACCTAGTCAAACCCCAATTACCCTTCAGATTTTTTCCCAAGTCCAGATTTTCCTTTACTGAAGTTGTTTCTGTTTTTGTTTTCCTACCCAGTCAACCCAAAAAAAAAAAACTCTTGGTTATGGCTGTCACCCGTGCACGAGCAAAAACCATGGAAGACGCACTTACAGCCATCCAAGCCAAACTCCAGGATCTTGATGAAAAATTTCTCGGCCTCCATCTTGAACATTCAGCTATGAACAACAAACGGTAGTCCGAGTCTTCATCAGACAATGGGTTCTCTTCTTCCAGCAAATTTCGTGGTCCGAAGCTTGATTTTCCTCGCTTCAATGGTATCGATCCAACTGGATGGATCTATCGTGCAGAACAGTATTTCAGTCTGCATAATACTTTTGATGTCAACAAAGTTTCCCTGGCATCCTTTCATTTGGAACAGGAAGCTCTTCAATGGTACCGTTGGTACATCAAGGCTCATGAAGAGCCAAAATGACCAGACTTTTGCCAGCTCCTTTTGCAACGATTTGGTCCTAGTGCTTTTGATGACTTCACAGAAGCCCTCACTAAACTTCGCCAAATTGGCACTGTGAGAGAGTATCAAACTGAATTTGAGAAACTAGCCAACCACACCGAAGGATTGTCTGATGACTTTTACCGGAGTTGTTTTATCAGTGGTCTAAAGGATGCCATCCACTATGAGGTCAAAATGTTATGTCCCAACACAATGATGGAAGCCCTAGGGTTGGCTAAGTTGGTAGAAGACAAGATTGCATCCCAACAACGCTCCAAGCCCACTTTTGTTCCCTTCCGAAATATGGGTTCTCAATGACCACCTATACCATAGGCTCCTCGACCAACTCCTATCAAGCGTTTGTCTGAAACAGAGATGCAAGCACGCAAAGAAAAGGGCTTTGTTATAATTGTGATGAGAAATTCACTCGGGGACATAGATGTGTTCAGCAAAATCTCTATCTCTTGAATGTGGATTCTCCGCCTGCCTATGAAATTGGTGACGAAGATCCAGAAACACTGGATGCTCCGGTCGACATTCAGGAACCACCTATTGACCCTCCATCTCAGGATGACCAGCCAGAGATATCTCTCCATGCTTTAGCTGGAATCACTGCCCCCCAAACAATGCGGGTCAAGGGTTACTTCAAGAAGCTTCCTCTTACAATACTCATTGATTCTGGTAGCACTCATAATTTCATTGACCCTCGGATTGCCAAACAAGCTGATTGTTTTATCCATCCTTGCTCCAACTTTGAAGTCATGGTTGCCAATGGGGGCACTTTACCTTGCAAAGGGAAGTGTCGAAATGTGTGTATCTCTATGGGAGATTATACCTTGCGCTCTGACATGTTTTCCTTGACCTTAGGCGGATGTGATGTGGTTTTGGGCGCTCAATGGCTATGCACACTTGGCCCTATCTTATGGGATTTTGCTGAACTTTGGATGCAGTTTTCCCTCAATGGACAAAAACACACCTTGACAGGATTACAACCAGGTTCTCTCAGCATCATCAGTTCACATCGCATGGAAAAACTCCTCAAGAAAAATTCACATGGTGTCATCGCTTAGCTCCATTCCATTCAGATGCAACCATCAGCGGTCTCCACTACTCCTTTGGATCTACAACAAATTCTGGATCGATATACAAGTGTCTTCTCTGAACCAATGGGATTGCCACCTTCCAGGCCAGAAGACCATCGTATTCAGCTCCTTCCTGGCAGCATTCCTCCCAACATCAGGCCCTATCGCTACCCATTTCACCAAAAAATGGAGATTGAAATGCTCGTTTGGGACTTATTGAAGCAAGGTATTATTCGCCCAAGCACTAGTTCATTTTCTTCTCCAGTTATTCTTATCCACAAAAAAGATGGGTCATGGCACCTCTGCATTGACTTCCGAGCACTTAATCACCTCACCATCAAGGATAAGTTTCCAATTCCTATTTTTGATGAGCTTCTTGATGAGCTTCATGGGGCTCACTTTTTCTCCAAGTTGGATCTTCGTTCTGGGTATCATCAAATTCGGGTTCATGAGGATGATATCCCTAAAACATTTTTCCGCACACATGATGGCCATTATGAGTTTTTGGTCATGCCCTTTGGCCTCACTAATGCTCCTTCCACATTCCAGGCCTTAATGAATAAAATATTTCGACCCTACTTGCGGAAATTCATTATGGTATTCTTTGATGATATCCTCATCTACAGTCAAACATGGGATGAACATCTCCAGCATCTGGATCTTGTCATGCAACTTTTCTCTGACCATCATCTCCATGCCAAGCAGTCTAAATGTGTTTTTGGACAGAAGGAAGTTGAGTATCTCGGGCATATTATCTCAGCACAAGGGGTTCGCGTGGATCCTGCCAAAATCGATGCCATGAACAATTGGCCGCATCCTCAGACACTCAAGAGCCTTCGTGGTTTTTTGGGGTTGACTGGCTACTACCGCAAGTTTGTCAAGGATTATGGGAAGATTACAGCTCCATTAACTGCTCTATTGAAAAAGGATGCTTTTACATGGACACATGTTGCTCAGTGTGCATTTGACAAACTAAAACAAGCTATGTGTACTACACCTGTTCTAGCTATGCCCGATTTTTCCAAGCCCTTCACTATTGAGAGTGATGCTTGCGGCAATGGACTTGGTGCTGTTCTCCTTCAAGATGAACACCCCATTGCGTTCACCAGCAAATCCCTTTCAGGTAAGAATTTAGCTACCTCTACTAATGAGAAGGAAATGATGGCTATTTTGCATGCAGTACAGAAGTGGCGCCCATATCTATTAGGGAATCATTTCTGCATCAAGACTAATCACCAGAGTCTGAAATATTTCTTGGAACAGCGTGTCTCCTCCCCGACAAAACAGAAATGGGTTAGAAAACTCATGGGTTATGACTATGAGATCACTTACAAGAAGGGTAAAGACAATAATATGGCAGATGCTCTTTCTCGCACATTTGATGCCCAAGGTTCTCTTTCAGCTATTTCTATGCCTATTCCAAATTGGTTGCAATCTGTTCAACAAGGTTATGTCAATGACTCTTCCTTATCTCACATCATCCAACGCTTGACCAACAACCCTTCTGTTGTACCACATTACTCTTGGGATGGTGCTTCTCTGAGATACAAGGGTCATCTGGTGCTTCCCCAGAGCACAGATCTTCAACAGGTTGTCTTCTATGAACTCCATGCTTCTCCATCGGCAGGGCACTCTGGGTTCCTCAAAACGTATGAACGAGCACGGCGTAACTTCTTTTGGCAGGGCATGAAAAGGACAATTCAATATATGGTGGCCGAATGTGATACCTGTCAGCACAATAAGGGTGAAACAACACTCCTTCCAGGATTGCTCGAACCCTTTCCCATACCTACACGGATTTGGACATATATTTCTATGGATTTCATTGAAGGGATCCCTAAATCTAGCGGGAAGACAGTGATTCTCGTTGTGGTTGATCGCCTCTCCAAATATAGTCATTTTTGTGCTCTCAGCCATCCCTATACAGCCTCCTCAGTCGCTCACATTTTCCTGGACCAAATCTTTCATCTTCATGGCATCCCTTCTTCCATTGTCTCGGATCGTGATGCGACTTTCACCAGTCATTTTTGGACAGAACTATTTCACCACATTGGCACCAAACCAAAGATGAGTTCAGGGTATCACCCACAAACAGATGGTCAGACTGAAATTATCAATAAATGCTTGGAAACTTATCTTCGTTGCTTCACCTCTAAATAACAACATCAGTGGGCAAAGTGGTTCCCTCTCGCTGAATGGTGGTACAATACCTCTTACCACACTGCCTCTAAAATGACCCCATATGAAGCAGTCTATGGTCAGGCACCTCCAGTTCTTCTTCCATACACCCCCACCAGTTCACCAGTTCAGGAAGTTGACACAGTCCTTCGAAACTGTGATCAGATTCTTCGCATTTTGCGGGACAATCTTCACATGGCAAGAAATCGCATGAAGCAACATGTTGATCAGCACCATTCTAAGCGCACTTTTCAAGTCGACGATATGGTTTTTCTTCGTCTCCATCTGTACAAGCAATCCTCCCTGAAACTCAAAGGGCGTCATAAGCTCGCTCCAAAGTTCTATGGGCCATATCGGATTCTTCAGAACATTGGGTCCGTTGCTTATAAATTGGAACTTCCTCCTTCTTCCCGCATTCATCCAGTCTTTCATGTCTCTTGTCTGAAGAAAGTTCTTGGCACCAACATCAGTGGACAAACGATTTTACCCGAACTGGATAATGAAGGATCCATCCTTTTGGAGCCGGAGGCCATCCTCAATCGGCACACTCGTCAGCTTCGCTCTCGCTCTATCACAGAGGTCTTAATTCAGTGGCACGGAATGCAACCAGAGGATGCTACATGGGAACCACTCCTTCAGATTCAACAACAATTTCCACATCTAAAGCTTTGAGGACAAAGCTTTTTTTAAGGGGGAGGGGATGTTAGGAACCCATGTCTTTACTTTGTTAGTATATTGTTGTTGGACGCATATGCTTTGTAAGTCGTCCCATAGTATTTGTTGATCAATAGTTTATGTTATTGTTGTTGGCGCATATGCTTTGTAAGTCGCCCGTAGTATTGTTGATCCATAGTTTGTAGTGGCCCATGGTTTTGACCCATAGTATTGGCACCTAGACTTAGTATATAAGCATGTGTTGAGACCTATGAAAGTACCGTGAAGTTATTTGTATTGAGCTTGCTCATAGGAGGTTTCCCCCTCGAAGTGGCTTGTGATCAATATAAAAGTTATTCTGAGTTCTGTCATTTCTGCTATTTCGCATATTCTTATTAATTAATTGTTGCAGGTGCTTCACAGTTTCCTTTCGACAACTCTTGCTCAATCTTCGCAATGCAACACCAACTCTTGAAGATTGGACGTTGTTGATGTCAAGAACAACTTCGTGCCTTTCACATGAAGACAATCATACATTTGACCAATGTACTCACTTGTACGCAACTAATAGCTCTGTTGCATTGCACAACAAAAAAATGCTAAAACTCCTCAACATGCCAATTGCACATTGCTTTGCAGAGAAAAAGAAACAACATGTACAAAGCTCAATAGATGATGAACAACTTCCATTCAAGGTTCTACTAGCAATTGGTCAACAAGTCATGTTGACAACCAACTTGTGTGTCTCAACAGGACTTGTGAATGGCTCACTTGGGAAAGTTATTGCAATTGTCTACAATTCCAATGATCAACCACCTACATTGCCATCTTATGTTGTAATTGATTTTTTCCACTACAAAGGCCCCCCATGGGATTCTTCCAATCCAAATTGTGTTCTCATTCCTCCTATAACAAGGGGTTCACGAAGGCAAGTACCACTTCGCATGGCATGGGGTTTAACAATCCATAAAGCACAAGGGGTGACCTTGCAAAATGCAACAATAGATATTGGCAACACTGACCGACAAGGACTTACATTCACTGCAATATCAAGAGTAAAATCTCTATCAGGGCTACGCATATCTCCACCTTTTTCCTTTTCTAGGTATTCTCGAATGAAAGATACTCCCTATGTGCAGCGCAGAATACAAGAAGAGAACTTACTTGCATCAAAGTCTTTACAGCCACATGCCCAATAAAGTTATATTCCTGCTCCTTTGCAGCTCCATTTTTTTTACATCTTCTATTCTTGTTGCTACCATCATTCAATATTTTCCTATGAAAGTCAAGAACATACTACTCTATAAAGAAGACAAGAAATTTAATCTTCGTATCAGCACTTTTCTTGTACTACTGTATCTTATTTACTTCAATGTGTTGTCATCACTTTGATCTTATCTTAGTCTTTTTTCCACTAAATATAAAATGTCACTATGTTATCAAGGATGTGTCCACAAAATGTGTGCATGGGATAATGAAGTAATGTCATCGAAATGATAGTCCATTCTTTGTTTGACTAACACTCTCGGTCGTTATTTCTATCTTCAGAAAACTATTAAATACACATGGTTATTGTATCGAAGTCGACGACCAACTAATTGTCTTCCTTTTCGACCGGCCAGAGTTTCAATACAGTTCTATCGACTTAATCCTCGACTTCTTTTGCCAATTGATTTTTTTATCTTAAACAAACCACTCTTACTGAATTCTAATAATGGTCAAACTCCATAGTTGACATAAGCAAGAATATCACCCTGGTCAACGGTCAATCAATCTGCTCACTGCTCATGCAACAATATGTCTAGCATGTTTACAGAGTGACATACTTAAGAGTCGTCCATACCTTAGAAAAAATGTCGAACAAAAAATTAAATATTCATATCAACAATTCAATATGTTGTTAATGTTTACACAGTAACAACTTCAGGCCGACCAAAACAAACTGTCCATCAATTGAACCACATATTTAAGAGTCGACCAATTTTTAAATGCATGGACCAGCTCAATCAATGGTTAGCATTTACCGACCAAAAATTATGGTATTCTTAAAGTGATTTTTTAAACTGATCATTTTCTTTAAAAGAATCAGTTTTTTGACAACTAGTCCAACCTCAACTAAAAAACAGCTCCATTGAAGCAATTGCTTTTTGTTGTATTCTTTCCATTTATAGTTGTATAGCTTATATTGATTCAACATTTCATTACTATTGTTTATGCATGGAATGTACTATATCCTCTGCTTACAACAGCAACAAAAGTTTATAACTTATCTATGTTTAAGTTTACACATTTAGACAGATAACACTGATTTCTCCATATTAAATACTAGGTACCTTGTAAACATTTAAATCAAGATTCCTAATTATTCACACTGTATGTTTTCAAATCAGGTATGTTGCAAAAAAATGACAAAAGAAAGGATGAACAGATGGACCTTGCAAAGGAAATGACTCAAAAAATACAAATGGAAACACTATTTAAAGACACTAAACCCATCATAGGTCGCAGTGCTGAGTTCAAATGGGGCAAGTTGTACATAGCTATCAGAGATGGAAAAATACTTGATTCAACCTTGGAGGAAACCATAATTTATGAAAACATCAAGAGGTACAACCTTCACAAGGCAACTACGTGGCCAGAACTGTTTCACTGCTCAGAGGTTATTGCATGGATCTTGCCCCATGTAGATACTACAACAAGGATAATTTCAAATGCCAATGGGGAATGGCTCGCATCCTTCCAACTAGCCCACCTTGCAGCCACATACAAGCTGCCTACCTCCAATGTATTTTTTACTGTTGATTGGGTAAGACGTGCCAATATAAATAATGTTGAATGTGCAAGGGAAATGTTGCTACCAGATAAACAACTTAGACCCAAACATACCAAGAAATATGCCACTGAAAACTTAAGGACCCCCTACAGAATCATAGTCGTATTGTTAAGTAGACTCTTCGGTCTACCAAATGCCAACAACTATAAACTCAATTGGGTTCCATTAATATACCATGTTTCCACCCATGGTACAATCTTCAATTGGGCAACTATTATTTCAGAAAGTATGGCGTCAACCATTTCTACAGCTCAAATGGGCCTTTCACAAGGCAAATCAGAATTTTTCATGTCTAGCTACCTTATCGATTACATATTAGTCAGCCACCCTTTCCCTGATTTGGGATGTACTTGGAATCAGAATAAAACTCCCATTCATGTAGCATATCAGGTAACTTGGGCTCACCGATATGCAGGGTACCACAAATTAGTATGTGAAGAACTAATCATACCCCTTTATTTACTTGTCTTCAATAAAGAAGCAAATTGTATGTCAGACAATGCCTTGGATGTAATAGGTGAATATGGATACTATTACTTCTCATCAGAAGGAACATACATTAGAATGTATGGGGGCACAGACCCTCCTTTTCTTTTGCCCAAATATGTTACATATTACATTGTGCATAAAGAAGTGATCAGACAAGTATTCATCAATGGAATTGGTAACTATCTCAATCACAACAAAATTGTCTCTTACCCACCTGTACCATTCAACATTGGTGGATACAAATTTCATAAGATTAAGGCAGTGGAAGCCTTTATTGCAAACTTGGAACCTTTTCACTTTGCAACAAAACTATTTGTAAGAAATGACAACAAAGGCAAAGTGTCTAAACATTGTGCTTCTTACAAAATCACTTTTCAGTACTCAAATCACTTTTTGGAAGAAGAACAAATATATAAAAGGGTACACAACATGACAGAGCTACACAACAAACTATATCCAAAGATTGCATCTACTTCTACCGAAACTACAACCAAAGAAAAGCAACCAGAAATACATAGGCAAAGAGAAGAAACAGTAACAGTTGGTCGAATTAATCAATCGCCCCCAACTAGCCACAGTCGACAATTTCTACAAGCAACAAGTAGTCGGGATTTCCCACCAATAGATGGGAAAAACCCACATTCACGCAACAACTCATAGATAGGCTGTCAATCGAAATTAAATAGGTTGTCAAATCACTATTTAATGCAGACATCTACTTTTAATTCACATGCGCCTAACGCTTCCTCCTTAAATGTCGACCTAGAACATTGTTGGATACTCTTTTGCCAAGCACTGGAAAACGAGACTTCAAAGAAAACAGAACCCTTCTGCAAACCTGAGAGTTCTACAGAAACAATGGCGCCAAAGAAAGGTCAAACTATAACCCATTTAGCGACAGCTAAAGTCCATCAATTGGAGATGGCCCAAACACCGCTGGAAACCCGTTTACAGCTGATTCGAAACGCTAAGGTACACGAGCCACACTGGCGAAAAACTTGGAAATATATTCTTTAGTGGGGAAAGGAATCAAACGGCCATTGGAGGGAGCCAGCTAAAAGACTGCGGACTACTACCATTCTCCAATACATGAACGCACCTCTACTGGAATAGTTTGGTGGACTGAAAGATATTATTGCTCGGTTCATAGTAAGCAGATATCATAATGGAAAATTCTATTTTGACGTTCCAATCGAAATAATTGGTGAGCTCATCAACAAAATTACAGGGTTATCAAACAAAGGTGCAGATATACCTAGTCGACAGACACCAGAATTGATCAAGGAGTTTACAGACCACCCAACTAGAAAAAATTCTCGAGGGTTATTGGTGACCCAGATAAAATTTAAAAATTATAAAATAGCTGCGTGAATCGTGTCCACCGCTTTGTCAAGCTCCGGTCGAGGGTTTGATTTAAAAATTGAAATGCTAGAGCCTGTCATGAGCATGGAAAAAGAAGGGAAAATATACAACTGGGCTAAGTACCTTGCCGAAATTATCAAGAACATATGTATGAAGTGCCAATAGGTTGGAGCGCCCATTCGCTACCCATCTCTAATCATCTGGATAGCAATGATGGTTGTAAGACCAGTAGGCAATAAAGACTTTACTAAACAAGGGCCTGTGTTAATGAACAACTTTCGTTGCTTTACGAAAGGAGGCAACAAACTTGGGCCGTCAACAGTAAAGATTTGGCTAGAAGCCTAGTTCGAAGACTTCAAAGTTCATTCGACCAAATGGAGGGTATCTCAGAATGTTCGTAGGATTCTGCCTCCGATCGCTCATATTAAACTTGCACTAGATCATACATCATTTTGGTACTTGGAAGGAGCAACCGAACCCGCACAATATCTCGACTATTACCCTTCGCTCGAGGAAATATTCAATGAGCTTCAAAGGCACTCCAACACAAAATTGACAATACCTGCTATCACACACCAAGTCAGCATTTCGATAGTCGAACCTTTAAGGGATGCAGAAAAAGAAGAAGCGTATGAAAGCCGCCTATATATGGATAATTTTACTTTTCAACCTCAGCCCACGGCCGGATCAAAACCATTAGCACTTGCGCTCATTCCACACCAAGATTCATCGGATGGACCTGAACAATCGGAAGAAGAGACCCTATTGGACAATCCTGAGTATGCCCTGACGACCAACAATATCCACCAGATGGCCAACCAATTATCCATAGGTTGACATTCAAGAGTTGTACAAATATAGGGCAAGGGAAAAAGAAAAATGACCATTGACCATCCAACAGTGGAAGATGAATCTGAATTATACGACAGCGCAACACGAATATTGGAACATGCAGCTAAGAACAAAATACCTGTCGACGAGCAGTTGCAGAAATTTCTGGAAGCTGAGCACCCTCAACCCAAAAAGAAAGTCAAGCTTATCATCGACGATGTTGTCGAACTGTCAGATAACTCAACTCCACCATCATCGACCATTGTCACGGAGGATACTATTTTTTCTACACCTATGGTAAGTACCCCATTTTCACTTCAACCTGCATCTCAAGTTTCAAATATTCTACAAACTCTTCCTTCCTCACTTCGAGAAACATTCCAAAATGATAGTGACATTACCCAATTCATGACTCAACTCCCGGATGTCTTCCCAGTTTGGTGAAAAGTCATAACTAAGAAAGGTGTATTCACAAACACTGGTTCACCGACAGATTCTGCCCCTCCTGGTCTCATCCCAACGAAAATTTTGAATCCATCAGATACCTTAGCACTACAACCAATTGGCATGCACCATACCCTTCTAGAGCGCAATCCTGACACAAACAATTCAATTTTTGTTCAACAGACTTCTTCGTTCATTCCTTTTCCAGTCAATCCATCGATGCAAGCCTATTCACCTCCCCAACATATCGTGAACTCACCACAACATGTCCCCAACATTCATGTTTTAGATGTAGTCTTATCCCCTGTAGTCAGTCGCGAATCGTCTACCAGTTCAAATCCTAACCCTCGTCTTCCAGTCAATGAAACACGTGTGTCGTCGACAGGTGAAATCGATACTACTGTACCATTCCACGACCCTGCCAACGCGACGACAACAACATCAGAACCAATCCAACTTCAACAACAGGAAACACCAATTCTAAAAGTCTTGAAAGCGGCAGTCAAGTCAACAGCAGAAACAACTGAAGCAGCAGCCGAGTCAGGAGAACAAACAACTCACGCAACAGTCGAGACAGTAGACCAAGAAAAACAAGTAACAAGTGAAGAAGTAGTTCCAACAAACACAGTAGAAATACCAAGAACATCAATACAAGCAGAACAGTCTACTGAAGAAGCACAGACACAGACAGAACAGACATCAGCAATGGTCGAGAATCAAAAAGAATCAGAACAGCAATTAGCAGCACCAAAATCCAAAGGAATATCCAAGAAAAAGGAAAAAAAAACAAAAAAAGGCGCCAACAGAAACATCTTCGGCATCTGCACCACATATCTCAATTGAGTTGCTTATCTGTACATCTCGACCAATTTGGGTTGATCACAACATACTATCCACAACAGACACCACAAGAAGAACTTGACTTACTAGCTGGTGCAATCAACCAAGAACAACGACATAGACGACTGGAAGCAGAAGACCGGATTCACAAAGTGGAACAAGACCAAACTCTATTTTTGACAAAGTGTCAAGAATTAGCGCAACAGGTCATACCAATTGCAATCACCTCCGACATGACAAGCACACTTGATAGAGCATTTCAGTTGTTCGAATTGTCATGTCGAAACTGTCTAAACAGCTGACCAAGGAACGAGAAGAACAAGCGACAGTAACAGCGTCATTGATGTCGCAACGGTTTCTAGCATTCAACTCAGCACACAATCAGCTCATACAATATAATGATCAAGCAGACATAGTAAACAACGTTCTCCGCAATTGGTACAAACATTATGAAAACGTGTTTACAGAAATGCGGGAGATAAGCAAGACAATTGAAAGTCTTCCTAAAGAACACCAAGTAGCTGATGAAACCATGGCCAGAAGTATTGAGGAACAACTGATAATGGAAAACAGGAAACTGGAGAAATTGGAAAAAAGTGAAGCATAGTGGTTGAACCAGGCTCTTAATAACCTTGACAAAGTAGAGCAACTCCGACCACGTCTTCAAACACTGCTTTCAGTTGCGAATAAGAAACTAGAGCTCTTCAGTTCTGACCTTATTCATTTATAGGGAAAAACTACTCAAGAATAGATAACCCACTTATCGGCCCTTACAACACTTACTATTGACATCCAGAACACAATGCACCAATGGGAGAGCTTCCAGCACCAAATGTCAGTTTCAGCTAAAGCAATTCTCGAGGTGTGTCTGCAACAACCAACAGCAACCAGTTCCACTCCAGATAATTCATAACAACTGCATTTATCACTTAAAGCACAATTATACAAACTTTTGTTCAGTAATTTTGCACACTCCGGTGGACTAGTGCAATTATGTCGGTCAGTTGCACCAACAATACAGTTGTATAATTGAATGTAAAACCAATATAGTGATTAACTAAGATTTGTCATGTATAGTTTTACACTTGATATTTAGCTCAACATCTCATATGGTTGAATTTTTGCAGCATTGTTTAGATTCTCTTATCTTGCACATTTCCCAGTATAAATTTATTATTTTTATTAGTTAACAGATATGTTGTTTTGTTAAGAGTGGTTAAAACTTCAATATGGTCGGTCTCTTCAGTGGATAGTAATTTGTTCGATATTTTTATGCAGTAAGTAATTATTACTTATATGTTGTTTTTTTGTTACTTTTTAGTATGATATTTTTGATGGAGTAATATTTACTTAAATGTTATAATTGTGTTTATTGCTTTTTTAAGCTGATTTTTTTCATTAGTGGAGTGACAAGGTTTTTGGGGAAATATTTAAATTCATCAAATGCTCAATAACTCAATCTTCAATAATATGGAAATTGATATATATTTTCATTGGAGAAGTCAACGAGGTCGCAGTAGGCCAGACAGGTCGGAGCACGTCGAGGAGGTCGGAGGAAGTCGGTCTCCTAGAGTGTTTAAAACTTCAATATGGTCGGTCTCTTCGCCGCATAGTAATTTGGTCGATGACCAAATATCATCGGTCGCCTTTGCCAAATATGGTCGACTCTTTTATATTTATACAATTTTTTTTTAATTGATTATATCATATTTTTTATGGAGTAATCTTTACTTAAATGTTGTAATTTTGTTTATTTATAATGTGTTTATTGTTTTTTTAAGCTGATTTATTTTCATTAGTGGAGTGACAAGGTTTTTGGGGAAATATTTAAATTCATGAAATGGTCAATAACTCAATATTCAATAATATGGACATTGATATATATATTTTCATTGGAGAAGTCGATGAGGTCGGATGAGGCCAGACATGTCGTCGAGGAGGTCGGAAGAAGTCGGTCTCTTCGGTGCGTAGTAATCTGGTCGATGACCAAATATAATCGGTCGCCTTTGTCAAATATGGTCGACTCTTTTATATTTATGCAATTTTTTTTTAATTGATTATATAATTTCTAAAGGTAAAAACGTAAGCTTTTAATTGTTAAACCCACTTAAATAACAATTTCCTTATCATTATATATATAACGTCTTTGTGTTTATTGATTCGTTGTATACTAAAGGGAAAGAAAAATAGTCTCTAACATTGTTACAAAATTCACTTTTTTCCTAACGATGTTCACTTTTGCACCATCAAAGACAAATGCTAGTTTATATATCAAAAGGATGTAAATAATGCTACATAAATTTCAAAAATTTTCTCAATGAAACGAACTATTTGGGTTGCATTCTTTATGTACATGAAAATATACAAATGTGAAGTGCTAGGCATTTCTGAGGCGATTTATTGTTTCAATGTGAAAGTCATGGCATTAAATCTTAATGCTTTGAGAGATCATTATAAATATAATATAATATTTAATTTTAGATAACAACGTTATATATTATCTGAAGTAGAAAACACATGACATTAGATGTTAGTGAGATATTATATAAAATAGAAAACATCGTGACATTAAATGTTAATGCTTTGAGAGATCATTCTATATATAATATAATATTCAATTTATAGATACCAACGTAGATATTATATGAAATAGAAAATAATATGAAATAAATCATATTATAATATAAAATTAATAATAAAAAAATTTAATTTTAATATTATAATTTAAATTGTAGAAAATATATATATTTTTAAAACGTATTATTTAAATTATATTTTTTAAATACATGAAAATGACAAAAAAGTATGTGAAGTGATTAAACAATTGAAAATTAATTGATTATGTTATTATGAAAATCATAACATTAAATATTAATATTAATATAATATTACCATTTTAAAAAAACAACATAAAATATTACATACAATAAAACATAATATGAAATATTAACGAATTAAATCTTACTGATAGTATATCAATTAATATTAATATCATGATTTGATTTATATAAAATTATGTTTGTCCCATGATGAATATATTAGTATCATGATTTGATTTATATAAAATTATGTTTGTCTCATGATGAATATTTTATTATGAGCAATATACAATATCACGATAGTATAATGTTGATATTATATTAAATTCATTATATAATATTGGAATTGAATGATAATGTTTGTTTAGGATTGGGATGCTATATAAATATTATAATAGTGTGTAATATAAAGTTTTATAACAAAAATCATATGTATTTTTCAAAGTTATGTTATAAAAAGGTATTTTATATTTTTTTTAGCGGAAAAAGCATATTATTGTTATTCATTTAGAATCAAATAATATATAGATATACGAGTTTATAACAGACTTTTCGGTATAAAAATTATTTAGAGTTCAATCTTCTCAAAAAATACAAACTGGAATCTCAGACGGTCAACAACACATATCAAAAACTATAGAAACATCAAAAACGGGATGTTTGCTCTACTGTCATCATTCAAAAAATCTAATCGTGCATATATCGTTAACGTGGGATTCCTGATCCTCTTCCCACACAATGACCCCTTCTTCTCCATTTATCGCTTGTTTAGATAGTTTATCCACCAAAGAATTATATTGTCTATAGATATGTTCAAAAGAAATATTTTTGCAAAGTTGTATTTCTTACCTGATCCTATTACACCAATGAAGTAGTGAAGTAATTTTAAGAAAGTATTCTCCACCAGCCAATTTGATGGTAACTCTCGAGTCTCCAAAGACTTTGAGTTCACTAAGACCAAAGATATTTGCAACGTTTAGAACACACCAGAGCGCAAGCATATCAACTTTCATGTTGGACCCAACTCCACAATTAAGTCTCAAAGAGAAAAAATGATTCTGATTTAAAAAGATGGCACCCCCAACTGCACATAAACCATTTGTAGGCGCACCATAAAAAAAACAATAGGACAATCAAACTGAGGAGAAAAAAAGCTCACTTTTTGAACCTTTGCAACAGTCTTCTCATTGCAATATGTTGAGTATAAGTTCAGGATCTGTATGCATGTGTTCTGCGATTTTGGGGTCCTATCTTCAAAAATCGCCTTATTCCTAGCATGCCAAATAACCCAGGAGACCAGAACTGGAACAGTAGGGTGAGATCTGCACTTTCTGAAACACTGTAGTGCACATATGTCAAAATTATCAAAACCCCAAATCTACTCCAATTTCAAATGAGCACAGATCGAGTTCCAAATATTTCTGGTAAAAAAACAAACCACAAGGAGATGATGACCAGACTCCGTATTGTTCCTACATAAAGGACATAAACTTGGCCCTTGCCAACCTTTCTTCATAAGGTTATTCCAAGTCTTGAGTTTCCCTTGTAAGGCATACCACATGAAACATTTGGATTTTAGTGGTAAGTGCCAAAGACGTTTATACTACCAATGTTGTGGATAGATGCAATAGCTTTTAATGATAGACTTATATGCAGAACTAGCCGAAACCAAACACGTCGTTGAATTTCCATTCCAAACAATGGAGTCCTTCTCTTGAGATAGTGTGCAATCGACTGAATTTAGAAGTCTAATATACCGATCCCATTCGTAAGTTGCAGTTCCATTAAATCCCATATCCTTTGCACTAAGCCAATATGTGTTTTGTGCATAAAATTCCTTATTCTTTTTTAATTTTATCAAGGTTCATAAGATCATAGTCCTTTAAATAAGTAAGAATATCCTTTGAAAGAGTATAATCTTCTCCATACCTAGAATCGAATCAATACCGACCAAGATTGCCTTACCATTTCCAACCTTCCAGAAGATATCGACTACCATCCAATTATACACTTTAAGAAATCCATCCCATATAGGAGAGGCACTCTTAGTGTTTTTCTTTGGATTTTTGATCCAGTTAATAACATCCCCTTTTATGTATTTTACTTACAACACTCTATACCATAGGGTATTACCAAACAGACCTCTCTAGAAGCTTTTAAGTCTGAGAGCAATACTGAAAAAATCAAGGTTCTTAATGCCCCATCCACCACAACATTCTGGTAAGGCTAAATTGTCCCAACAAGTCATTACCAGCTTACTGCGATCCACTCCACCAGTCCAAAGAAAATTAAAGAAAATTTTTCTTAAAGAGTTGATGATGAAGATAGGTACTTGAGAGAGAGAAAACCAGTAAACCGGAATTCCTGTCAGAACTGCTTTTAAGAGAGTAAGTCTTCCCCAATCGAAAGAAGTCTATAAGTCAAAAAGGGTATTTCATACTTATGTGTTGAAGAGTATTTAAATGTTATTTATTAAAATAATTTATATAAAAAACTAATAAATAAAAAGAATATTTATATTAGAATTGTGAATATTATTTTTGAAAATATATATATTTTTTATTAACTATATTGAATCATATAAAAACTTAGTAATGTTGGTTATTAATAAATTTGAATATTTGATAAGATGATTTAGGTTTTCGCAGTTTTCAAAATACTCCATAGTGCTTTTCGATTTTCCTGCGTAATGGATTTGTTTCGAGCAAATCCACAAAATTTCTAATCCCAATCAAAAAAATCTCAATCGTCTCTAATAGTTCTTCCCAAACTTTTAGTCAAGCTTCTCATTCATTCTCTAACTCAATTCTCCTTTGCTAATTTAATTTTCTTACCAACTTTATTCAAATCTTCCCCTTTCAATTTTAATTAATTAATTTGCTTTTGAGTTATTATTTCTTTCTTTTTTAGCTCTTCATAACAACAACAACAAAAAATAAATCAACCCTAAAATAAATATAATCTCATTATTAATATTTTTTATTTTCATTATTAAAATAAACATTTTAATTTAAAAATCGTTTTAATTTATCCTAAAAAAACCCATTTTTTATTTTATTTTATTTTATCTCGACCCTTATTCCAATCCACCCTAACCCCCATTTTTTCTAACTCCCCCCCTTTTTATTTTATGATAAATATTTCCAATTTCTAAATAGCATTAATTTATTAATAATATCATTTTATTTTTTATGTTTATTTTGTTTTTTCTAACCTAATTCAAACTTAAATTGTTAATTAATTTATATCATTCTCTCATCTTTTTTGTTTTTTTTTTGTTTTTTTTCCTAATTCTTTTTAAAAAATTCTAACAAGCTTTGACTTCTTATACCTAAAACTAATGGCTACTCTCTTTCCTCCTTAGATAAATTTATAAAAGGATTTTTGCATCTTACACAATTATTCCCTATGTTGTCTTCTTCATAATATTTTCTTGAATCTGTTGCTCTAAAGATGAGCAGGAGATCTACTTGAAACGGTTTCAAATCCATTACACAATAAAATCCAAAAGCACCATAGAGTGTTGAATATTTGATTTTAGGAATGAATTTCATTGTAAAACATTGATGTATATGGCGTTAAGGCTATTAAAAACATTATTAATTGAAAAGGGGGATAATGGCATGTAGCCATTCTCCCTATATCATATATTAAAATTTAAAAGACAAAAAAGTGTAACAACTCCCAAATTATGTAAATTGTCATTTAGAAATAATACTCATATGGAAAGGTCGTGACTTTTGTTATTGAGGCCCTTTGTCCACTATTATATAGTTTAAATCATTGGTTTGAGTATAGAGGAAATATGGAGATGTGCTTTAGATAAGGGAGAGGATCTCATAACTTCGTACAAGAAGGAGACATGATTGAGAGTTGTACGTGACTTTTTACTCGAAGGAATTCATATCTATCCAGTTCAAGTAAGTTTTGTAATCTCTACCAAATACTTTTATACATACCAAGCTTTGTGAAAGATAAGTTATTTGTACTTGCAATATTATTTAAATGAATAAAAAGAAAACATTTTCATTAAATGATTGTGTTGAATATGGATATATTGTTATGATGCTAGAATATTGCGATAAACAAATTTGTTTACTATTGCATTTCTATAAAACTATCATATGAATTATAAATTAGAAATTAGAGAAAAAATTCTAGATCTGAAAAATGTCCACTCACAATATTAAAAATATTTATTTATTTATTTTATTAAATACAAATTTGAGTAGAGATGATTTATAAGGCATTCCAATCGAGAGTTTTAGTAACTTGTATTTATTGCATTAACATGACCTCACACTTCATAAGGATTCGGTTAACCATATTGTCATGGGAAACATGTTGATTGGGTTTTGAACATGCATTGCCATTATAATAAGACTTCCAACTTACTAGTAAAGCACAACCAAACATATATACATGTTAAGAATATTTCTCTAATTATCATCCTAATAAGACTTCCAACTTACTAGTAAAACACAACCAAACATATATACGGTGAAGATCATGGAAAATTCTTGGACATGGGGGAAACAGCTTTAAACCTGAAGTTTTGGAATCCATGCTTCGACCCCAGGAGGGACGTAAACAGCAGAGCACCGGTTTGGGTAAAAATTATGGGCCTGCCTCTTGAGTTCTGGAACAACCCATTTCTCACAGCTGTGGGAAATCAAATAGGGAAGATAATCCTAGTCAATTCGACTTACAAATTTCAAGTCCAACGCTCGGTGGCAAAGATCTTGGTTGCAGTAGATCTTGCACTAGGGTTACCTGAGTCTATCGAGATAACCATCGGGGATATATGACTAAACCAAATTCTGGACTACGTTAACCTACCTTTTTGATGTGCGAGATGCCATGCCTATGGCCACTGCATCAAGGAATGCCATCTCTCTTTTGTAAAGAAATTATGGGAAAGAAAAGAATCACTTGGCTTTGAGTTCCTTCCTAGGGTGGAATCCGATCAGGGAGATAAGATTATTGCCTTGGATGGTGAGCCAAAGGTCCTCGACCAGGTTTTTATACTACAAGCATACGCAAGTATCAAACAACAAGAGGTGATTCTGGGCCGTGACAGTAAACCGGGAAGCTCTCTTATGGACGAAGAGCATAGCAATAGTCTTATCTGCTCTTTGGATCCGATAAACCTAGGCATACCTGTAAGTGTTTTGGGTAATCCTGACAGAAATCAAAATATGTCTTTGGGACCTTCAGAAGGAGAGGAAAATTCCCTGGAGACTCTGCACAACCTCAAGGATCCAACTGCTACAGTGAAGGGAGGCAGCCAGCCGGTAAAGCCCTTGATGGAAGCTATGGAGGGAGAGTTGTTTTGTACTAGTAAGTCTTCTTTGGAAACTCTAAAACCTTTTTCAATGATGAATATGGAAGTTTCGAAGTTGAACCATGAATTGGCCTTGCTCATCCCTGTAGCCAGTTGTGGCTTCGCTATCCTGGGTGACCGAACCTCCTTGAGAAATCATAAAAATCATATAAGAGAGGGTTCACTTACCCTTTCTGCTACTGGATCCAAAAAAAATAGGTTAAATGGGAAGCCTCGGCCCCTATGCCTTGAAATCCAAGGGGAATTTTGGCATTGATGTTACTTGTGAGATTGTTGGGCTAGGTATTACCTCCCCGGGTCTTAATCATGCCAGCAAGCCGAAGAAAATCAGGGAGGAATTAAGTCTGACGTTCAATTCCACCACTCCACCCAGGGTGCTTAGAGTTCAACCCTCGCAAAAGGTGAACTCGTGAAATTACTCTCCTTCAACTACAGAGGGTTAGCCAGCAACCCGAAACAGCTAGCTCTAGTGCGATTGGTAGGTTTAAATAATCCTAGCGTAATGGTAATACAGGAAACTATGTGTGGAGGACAAATTTTAGTGAATAGCCTAAAGAAGAAGTTGAAGGGTTGGGATTTTGTATGGGCGGATGGTGAGGGTCTGTTAGGTGGATTACTCACGGGATGGAAATACCACTTGTATCTTTACAACTGCTTCTCCTTTAGATGAGGACTAGGCACTTCCTTTTCTAGCAAAGCCCTTGAACTGGACTTTACAATTCTCAATTTTTATGGCCCCTACAACCGAAAAGTCTCTTTCTGAAATGATTTCTTTGGGAAAATGTTTCTCAAGGATCTCCCTTTCATAATTACAAGAGACCTAAATTTTACCCTGAACTGGGACGAGATATGGGGAAGCCGGGCTCGATCGTATCCGCTGCATAACTTCTTCACCCACCATCTCAAGGACATGGACATCATCGATTTCGATCCACAAGAGATTAGTCCAACATGGTTTAATAAGAGGTTAGGGGCAGCGGCCATCTCCAAAAGACTTGATAGATTCCTCTGTTCAGGAGAATTATTAAGGAGGGTCGAGAAGGTCCGCACTTGGAGAACGACTGGAGGAGGCTCGGATCACTGTCCCATCCCCTGCCATATCGAAAAAGGAGAGAAAAAACCAGGATCACCTTACAAGTTCAACCCCCAATGGTTGAATTGCGCAGATTACACTCGTCTGATCAGGGTAAAATGGAAACCTTTTGACTCTTCCTTAAAATATTCCTATAGCAGGCAGTTTGTAAACTCTTTAAATTCAGTAAAGAAACTTTCAATGAAGTGGTCGGCTAATCAAAGGAAGAGTAGGGATTTCCAACTCAAATAGATAGAATCAAATATTGATGCTCTAATAGAGAACTTTCATGATCTTCTCAGTAGCAAGGAGTTTTTGGACCTTGCATCCCTAGAGGAAAACAGAAACACCATTTTAAAGGAAATAGACTCAGAGGAAAGGATGAAGAGTAGAGTCGTATGGCTCGCTCTGGGAGATGAAAATAATTCCTTTTTCCATAAAATGGTTAACCATAGGAAGAGGAGAAATACAATATGGGAATTGGATAAAGAATCTGGGGAGACTATTAGAGGTTTTTCGGCACTGGTAGCGGAATGAGTACATTATTTTTCATAGATATATACCGAACCAGATCAAAATAACTTGCTGGAATTGGTAAAAATAGTCACAAAATTTCCCCATTGGATTACAGACGAAGACAATATTCTTATTTTCTCTCTGGTGTCCATGGAGGAACTACAGGCGGCTCTTAGTAACTCAAAAAAAGAAAGAATTATGGGTCCGCACGGGTGGACATATGAATTATTTCAAGCCTTTTTCGACCTATTGGCTAAAGACCTGTTGAGAGTCATTGAAAGCAACAGAACGTCGGGAAATATGCTTTCATGTATAAATTCCACTTTCATAGTGATAATCCCTAAGTTGGACTCTCCAGCCTCCTTTGGGGATTTTTGACCGATGTCCCTTTGCAACGCCCTCTAAAATTTATCTTCCAAAATCATAGGAGACCACCTAAATCGTTATCTAACCACTTTCATTTCCCCAAATCAATTTGGGTTTTTAAAAGATAGAAGCATCCACGAAGCAGTCGGTTGCACCCAGGAATGCATCCATTTACTCAATTGTAGACAAAGGTCCTCAAGATCGACCTCTCTAAATCTTATGACCGAATAAGTTGTATGTACATCAGGTTGGTCTTAATCCCAACAGGTTTCTCATTATCCTTTGACAATTGGATCTGGTCTTGCATTTCATCTGTAAATTTTTCCCTCTTGATCAATGGATCAGCTACTCCATTTTTTACTCCTTCAAGAGGATTGAGACAGGGGTGCCCCCTATCTTCATTCCTCTTTTTTCTTGTGATGGATGGTCTTAGCAGGTTAATGAATGAGGCTCTTTCCCCAGAGACGATACAGGGCATTGGTTTTAATTCAAAAACTATTACACATATCCTTTTCGTGTACGATGCTCTCCTCTTCCTGGGGAATACTGTGGAGGAAAATCGAACAGTAAAATATTTGTTCTGGATTTTTAGTGTTGCAACAGGGATGCTCATCAACCTGGGCAAGCCGGCATGCTACTATAATGAGTTGGAGGACAAAGATTTTCTTACTTTCCAAAACACTCTCGGTATGGACCAGTTTCCTCTAAAAGAGGGTTTCAAATACCTAGGCTTTAATATGAAACCAAACAGTTATTGTAACTCAGATTGAGCTTGGTTACTCTCAAAGGTAGATCGCCTCATTAACTTATAGTGCAACAGGTTCTTGTCCAGAGGGGGAAATCGGTGTTGATCCAAGCGGTACTAAACGCAATTCCTGTGCATTGGATGATAAATGCCAAAATTCCAAAAGGAGTTTTGAACTCCATGAGGAAACTCTGCTACAGATTTCTTTAGAAAGGAAACTCAGATAAGGGCCTACACTGGTTGTCTTGGGATTCGTTAGCGAAACCTAAAGATGAGGGAGGTTGGGGACAGAAGGATCTCCACTCCTTTGGAAGAGCTCTGGCTACAAAATCGGTTTGGCAATTTATATCAAAAGAAGGAAAATGGAAAAAAATATTAAAATCAAAATACCTAGGAACTATGACTATTCTAGACTGGGTTAGGGAACCACGAAAATCTAGCAGGGGAGGCTCTTTGTTCTGGAAATCCATTGTGAATGCTTTTCCTGTCATAGGAGATCGGCTCGCTCAGGAGGTCGGAGACGGTCAACAAATAAAGCTAGGTAAGGACTGCATAGTGGGAGTTAATCTGCAAACTCTCCCAAGTGCTCTGACCGATCACCTGTCTACGCAGGACATCATTACTTTGGTTGATATTGCCTGCAGAGGGGATACACGTTACACACAAAAATGGTATAATGCAGATTCTTTAGCTCTCCCTGACAGGTGGACCGATCATTGGAATACATGGATATGTTCCCTTAAAAAAGTTTCATCCAGTTGACGAACCAACCCGACCAATTGAAATGGAATGGCAATGAGGATGGAGGCATCTTTATTGTCAACAGAGCTTACAAATTGTTCTGGAAGAACCCTTATATCCTCGGTCGATGGTTGTGGAGATCGATCTGGCAGGTTCATGCCCCGCATAAAGCTATAATTTTGATGTGGTTACTCTTAAACGGAAAAGTATTGACTTGGGATAAGCTAAAGGAATGATTTTTACACGGACCAGGAAGATGCACATTGTGCATAATTGAGGAGGAATCCTTAGAGCACCTTTTTAGACTATGCCCTTTCTCAAAACAGGTTTGGCACGGTCTTGGGGACAACCTCGTCTTAACACAGCCATGGGAATACGTATCCATTGAGGCGAATTTACACATCTAGTTTGTCAAACCTGCACTCCAGTCGCTAAGATGCATTCCTTTCTTGGTGGTTTGGTTCCTCTGGATAGCTCGTAACGAGTCTATATTTGAGGACAACCAACTCCCTCCTTATTATGTCATATCTCAGGTCTTATCCTCCAACAAGCTATTCATCGACCAAAAGAGTATCAAACAGCCCAGGATAATGAAAGAGGTCAACATCTGCGAGGAGGACATCTATGGATTCTTCGATGGTTCATGTGAGGAGGAGCAGTGTGGATTGGGAGGCATCCTAATCCTTTCCAAACAGGTTGTAATCCACTTCAGAGCAAATGGGGGAACATGAACAAACAACCGCGCAGAAGGGATAGCGCTGAGAACAATACTGTAGATATCCATTGAGGAAAAGGTGTCCATGATGAATATCTTTGGAGATTCGAAGTTATGGATCAACCTTATGAGGCAAGAACAGAAAATCTGAAGCCTCACATTACACAATCTAGCACAAAATCTGCTCTCGATGTGTTCAACTTTCAGCAAAATCGATTACAACCGTGTTTATAGGGAATAAAATGAGGAAGCAAATGCTCTATCTAAAGAAGGGTTGCTCATGGAAGTTGGGGCCTGTATAGTGACCGCAAAGCGTGACGAAATCCTAAATCAATCAAGGAAGACTCTCTACTTTTGGATGGAAGAGTAAAAAAAAAAAAATCAAAGATTTAAAGTTTCTCTTATGTTGATTTCTGATGTATTTTTGAAATGTATCCTCTTGTCAAGGAGGAAGTCCTTTTTGAAACATGTCTAAAAACTGATGAATTGCTGAGAAATATATTCTGTTTTCACTTTTTGAATACAAAAATATACTTTTTTCCGTAAAAAAAAAGTCTCAGCAATTAATATATTATACAATATCCATTACCTACATCAAAATATGCAAAAGAGTAAAAGTGAATTCAATTACTATATAATAAGCCACTTTACCAATTTTGAATTCATATAAAAATGGTAACATATCTGTATAATAGATAATCAATTTTAAAGAATAAATATTATTACTCTAAAGTCATTATAAAACATTTTAAACTCTTAATAAACCAATTACAATTAAAGTTTCTAATTACATATCATATAATTAAGCAATATAAAATCTTTAAAAAAATTAAATGAATAAATTATCGACCAAAAATTTATTACAAATGGAATATCTAACAACCTAGACTTCATTTTCAAATTAAATTTATTTCATTTACAAAAGTATTTTTGTTTTGTTTTGAGATTCTATTCAACAAAAATCTGAATTCGTCATGAAACTACACCAAAGTGCAAAAGAGTGTCCACTATGTCATTGTCTCTATAGTTGCTCATTTTGGGCAATTAAAGTGCTCCACGTGAAGAAATACTAAAGTGATATTTTCAAAGGTTTTAACCGAGTTTATATGCACAACACTGTCGTTTCTATTTGCAAGGTAAGATTCATTTATGTACCTTGTAATAAGTTATACTTTTGCTTTAGTTGTGTGTAGTTTCAATCCTCCCTGCCAACAACATATAATCACAAAAAACAAAGTCCTTATCAAAAAGCATTTGAGAATTTGCAATAATGAACACACATGTACACAAAAGTCATAAACTACTAGCATTATTATATGCTTATGGCATTGACGTTTTTTAAATCAAGGTTGAGATAAAACCATGATCAAGAGAGAAAAGATGTAGCTTTGCTAATTAGCTAGGGATATCTAGGATATATAACTTACAGGACAATTTCTAGAGAAACAACAGCCAAAAAGAAAAAGGAAATATGTCTCCATAAAATCAAAAACATTTAAATAATGTTTCACAACTATTCCTTTAGGTTAAGACGGAAAAACTATAGTGCATTCTAGGTATAGGAGCATGATCCTTTCATTTTTACATCGATAGGTGTTTATATTTTGGAATTTGGGGTGGACTAGCAACTATGATTTTCCTAGATTGCAAGAAGATGAGACAAGTGTACTATCCAGCTTGATTTTATGAGAGTCGTTCCAAATTCGAAATAAACAATTATATATATATATATATATATATAATAACTCGTAGTTCATGCATGGAAAATCGGTAACTCATGCATGGATAATTCGTAGCTAATGCATGGATAACGGGCAGTTTGTGGTAGACAACCTGTTTAACTAGAAGAAGGAGGGTGATAACATGTAGCTGAGACATAGACACGGGTGATTACAACTACGCATGGAGAACAAGTAACATATAACTTGTTTATGGAACATAACTTATGTCCTATCGGTGTTCATCGACCACAAGTTAAGCGGTATATTTTAGAATGTGGGGTGGACTACCAAGTATGATTTTCCCATATTACAGGAGGATGAGACAAGTGTAATATCCAAATTGATTTTATGGGTGTTGTTCCAAATTTGAAATAAAATATATATATATATAACTTGTAGCTAATGCATGGATAATTGGTTGCTCATGCATGGATAACTTGTAGTTGATGCATGGATAATGGTCAATTCGTGGTAGACAACCAGTTTAACTAGAAGAAGATGGGTGATACCATGTAGTTGAAACATAGACAAATAGACAATGGGTAATTACAACTACGCATGGAGAACAAGTAATAGATAATTTGTTCATGGCACTTATCTTGTGGTCTATCGATGTTCACCGACCACAAGTTAAGTGGTTGTGCTAGTTTTATTTTTGTGTCACCTATTTGTAATTGGATAGAAATCATAGGCTTTCATTTTATTCTACCCATGGGGTTCTTATGAACTAAAATTGGAAATCTAACATGTTCATGGTAAGGTAAAACAGTGTGTAAATATGTGATATAAAGATTTTTTTTGTTCTTTTTTGTTAATATAGAGTTCAATTCCTAAACTCTATACCATGTAAAGTAGTGTGCAAATATGTGATTTAGAGATTTTTTATGTTTTTTTTGTTACTATAGGGTTCAATTCCTGAACTTTATGACTACATGTAGCTGCTCATGTCTAGAGTGTGCAAATATGTGATTTAGAGATTTTTTTTTGTGTTTCTATAGGGTTCAATTCCTGAACTCTATGTAGATGCTCATGTCTATAGGGAGAAGGGTGTTAGAAAAACAGGATCGCAGAGCAATAACAATAAACAAGATGCAAATATAAATCACATAAACACAATACAAGAGAGACACCAATATAACATGGTTCACCCAAGATGGGCTACATCCACAGAGAAATTGCCAGTCATTTTATTATTATACCATCTAGCAAATGAAGGGATACATCCCGCAGCACATCCGCTGCAACTTCCTCTTCACTCTCTTTCAATCTCTCTTACACAATCACATAGATATTTACAATGCTACAATACATTACACAGTCGTATTGCAATGTCTTCATTTTAAAGGGGAATTACCATAGGAAAATACCACGGGCTACCCAAAACCATGGGCTCATAAACTATTTGGCCAACAAACAACTCGAAAAAATTCTTTTGTGGGCGCTGGACCCCACACCCCCCTATTGGGATAGGTGTACCATCCACCTACATATCATATAAAATTGGGGTACAAACACAACTGAAACAACATATCTAAATCAGGAGGATCAGGCTCCACAACTAACAATATCCTACTTGGAGACCGATCACAGCAACTCCACCGTTGTTGCACTTGTTGGACTATGCTTTGAACCTTGGACTTGGAAAATTTCTCATCTTCACCTTCATGCTAGAATTCCAATTGAAACCGAGCAAGAACTCAGTTTATCTCTGGTTACTATCTTTGTCAACATTTCTGCAGGATTCTGGCTAGTGTGTATCTTTTCCAGCTTCAGCAGTTCATCTTCCAGAACAGACCGTATGAAACAGTACTTGAGTTGTATATGTTTAGTATTAGAATGGAAGGTTGAGTTCTTTTCAAGATGAATGGCACTCTGATTTTCACTATACAAACTATTATTCTCCTGCTTCTTACCCAATTCCTCCATGAACCTATGCAATCAAATCATCTCTTTACTAGCCTCTGTAGCAGAAACATACTCTGCTTCTGTTGTTGAAAGTGCAACAACCATTTGCAGTCTTGAAATCCAACTTACTATTATTCCACATACAGTAAAGACATACATTGTGGTGCTCCTCCTATTATATTTATCACCTGTCATATCTACGTTAACATATCCCTATAAAACAGTGTTTGAACCTCCAAAACATAATGCATGAGTGGTAGTACCTCTCAAATACTTGAGAATCCATTGTATTTCCTTCCAATGTTCTTTACCTGGAATAGGAATATTCATATACATGCTCACAACTCCCATTGCATGTGCAATATCTGGTCTTGTGCACACCATGGCATACATCAAGCTGCCAACTGCCGATGAATAGGGAACCCTAGATATGTAATGTATCTCTTTCTGTGTCTTGGGACACATCTCCTTACTTAGTTTGAAATGGTTGGCCAAAGGTGTACTAACTGGTTTTGCATTCTGCATTATAAACGTCTCCAACACCTTTTGTATGTACTCACCCTGAGACAATGTCAATTTGCGATTTTTCTTGTCTCTTGTTATTCTCATACCAAAAATTTGCTTTACAGCACCCAAATCCTTCATCGCAAATGAATTAGCTAACTTCCTCTTGAACACATTTATATCCTACATGTCAGACCCTGCAACAAGCATGTCATCCACATAGAATAACAAGATAATATATCTTCCATTATCTAGCCTCTTGAAATAAACACAGTGGTCAGAATGACATCTACTATAACCTCGTTTTGTCATAAACCTGTCAATTTTCAAATACCACTTCCTTGGAGCTTGCTTCAATCCATACAAGCTCTTCTTCAACCTGCAAACTAAATTCTCCTCCCCTTTGACCTCATACCCTTGTGGCTGCTCCATATAAATATCTTCCTCCAAAACCCCATGGAGAAAGGTTGTTTCTACATCTAATTGTTCAAGATGCAAATCTTCTACCGCCACTAGACTTAAAATAGTCCTAATTGATTTTAACAACAGGAGAAAATATTTCATCAAAATCTATACCTTTCTTCTATACAAACCCCTTTACAACAAGTATGGCTTTGTACCGCTTTCTGCCTCCATCTTATTCCTTCGACCTATAAACCCATTTATTCTGCAAATCTCTTTTACCAGCAGGAAACTGAACCAAATCCAAGTCTGGTTTCTTACCAAAGACTCCATCTCCTCATTCATGCCTTGCTCCCACTTCTTCCTATTTTCCACCTACATTGCTTCTTCATAACATTCTGGTTCACTAGAATCAGTTATCAATAAATAATACATTCAAGGAGAGTATCATTCAGGGGGTCTACTTAACCTGGTAGATCTTCTAACACTTGCAGGAGTTTGAGGTACCTACTGTTGTTCTTGATTTTATGGCACGTTTGGAACTTCATTTTCTTTGATTTTATCAACCACTATGTACTCTGTGTTTTCCTTTTCCTGTTTATTTCCCTACAATTGATCTTTATACATGACCTTTTCATTGAATACCACATCTCTACTCCTAATGTTTTTTTTTTCATAATCCCATAAGCAATAACCAAAATCATCAACCCCGTATCCCATAAAGGTACATTCTTGGATTTAGCCTCAAGATTTGTTCTATTTTCTTTATCAATATGGACAAATTATTCACAACCAAAAGTTCTCATAAATGAGTAGTTTACCTTTTTACTTGTCCATGTCTCCTCTGGAATACCACTATCCAAAGCAATTGAAGGCCCTATGTTTATTAAGTAAACAACAGTATTTATAGCATCTTCCCAAAACTGTAAGGGAAACCCTACATGCAATCTCATATACCTTGCATGCTCCATGATCGTCATATTCATCCTTTATGACACACCATTTTCTTGTGGTGTTCCTGGGACTGTGTTCTCTCTACAAATCCCATGGTATGAACAGTAATTATCAAACTCCTTACCGCAATACTCACCTCCATTATCAAATCTGACACTTCAACCTTTTTCTTGTCTCATTCTCAACCAAAGCTTTCCACTTCTTAAAAGTATCAAACACATCAGATCTATGTCTAATGCAATAAACCCAAGTTTTCCTATTTGCGTCATCAATAAATGTAACATAATAATGAGAGCCACTAAAAGATTGTACCCGAGCCGGTCCCCATACATCTGTATGCACAAACTCTAACTTCTCACTATTCTTTTGTTTCCCAACCCTAAGAAATATGACTCTCTTCTGTTTTCCATAAACATGGTTCTCACATAATTCCAAACTTACCTCCTTCATATCTAATAACAAATTCCTTGAGTGGAGAATATGCATCCCCTTCTCACTCATGTGGATAAGTCTATGATTCTACAGTGTTGTATATGTTCCTATGGAAGCTAAAGAGATAGAACAGTCAGTATTATGAATACATAAATACAACATACCTATCATGTCTCCTTTTGCTGTCACCATTGATCCTTTAGTGATCTTCCACCACGTTTCTCCAAACGTAGATAAACAACCACCACCTCCCAATTGCCCTGTTGAGATCAAATTTCTTTTCATGGAAGAAATATGCCTTACATCTTCTAGCAACCATTCAGTTTCATTATTTAATTTTATTCGTACCTTACCCATTCCAACAATTTTACATAGTTCATCGTCACCCAATAAAACATGTCCAAAATTGCATGAAACATAATCATGAAAGAATTTCCTATGGGGTGTAGCATGACATGAAGACCCTGAATCTACTACCCAGTAATCACTGGTATTATCTAATGCAAGAATCAAAGCATATAGTAACACATCACCTGCTACATTTGCTTCCTCAGTAGTCTCATGTTGTCCATCTCCTTTCTTCTTTAGAGATTTGCAGTCTTTCTTCAGATGTCCTTTCTTTCCATAGTTCCAGCACTCTATCTTTCCTAGTTTTGACTTGGATCTGCCCTTTCTGGACTTGCTACGATTACTTGGGCTCTTTCTTCTCTCCCTTTGTCTTCCCCTGCTCTCCATGGTCAATGCATTACCTAATGTCTCACCCATGTTTTTCCTTCGCATTTCCTCACTAAGAATAACATCATCACATTTCAAAGTGTTTGAACCAAAGACAGAGTTACTTATAAGCATGACCAAGCCATTCTAGCTTTCTGGCAATGAGCACAAGATTAGAAGATCCCTAACCTCATTATTAAAGTTCACATTTACATAACTTAGCTAATTTGTAATTGTATTAAAATCATTTAAATGACCAGCAAAAGAGCCACCTTCTGACATATTCATATTAAATAAACGCTTCATTAGAAATACCTTGTTGGAGGCCGATGGTTTTTCATCCAGCTTACCCAATGCACTCATCAGACCCTCCATTGTCTTTTCTTTTGAGATATTGAAAGCCACCGACGAAACCAGGCACAACCATATTGTTCCCAGTCCCTTTCTGTGAAGAACATCCCATTCTTCGTCCTTCATAGTCATTGGATTTTTTTATTTTCCTCCCAACTATAGGAATAGATCCTTCTGGTATAGATAGTCCTCCATTTGCATCTTCCATAACTGGTAGTTTCGATCGTTAAATTTATCGACCTTAAACTTTCCTTCTTCCACCATTGTTCCCACTCGAACCAGGAACCCTTCTTTCCTACGAGTTTATCTACCAAATAGACCTTTGGCTCTAATACCAATTGTTATAAAAATAGGATCGCAGAGCAATAACAATAAACAAGATGCAAATATAAATCACATAAACACAATACAAGAAAGACACCAATATAACATGGTTCACCCAAGATGGGCTACATCCACGAAGAAATTGCCAGTCCCTTTATTATTATACAATCCAGCAAATGAAGGGATACAACCCGCAGCACATCCATTGCAACTTCCTATTCACTCTCTCTCGGTCTCTCTTACACAATCATAGAGATATTTACAATGCTACAATACATTACACAGTCGTATTACATTGTATTCCTTTTAAATGGGAATTACCATGGAAAAATACCACGGGATACCCAAAACTATGGGCCTGTAAACTGTTGGCCAACCAACAACCCAAGAAATTTCTTTCAGGGGCTTCACCCCCGCACCCCCAGACCCCTGTGGGGGGGCAATGCCCCCCCCCTTGGGATGAGTGTACAGTCCACCTGCATATCATATAAAACTGGGATACAAACACGGATGAAACAACAACATCTCTAAATCAGGAAGATCATGCTCCACAACCAACAAAGGGCACATGCATCATTACAAAAATAAGGTTATAAGAAAAATAAAATGGTTACATGGGCATACTCCAGAAATAACACATCAATTTGAATGGTTTGGCATCACATCAATTAGAACCCATCACGAGAGACAGGAAAAGTTATCTACCATCGGGGTAGTACCCAGAGATATAGTTTGACCATTGGTAAATCTCTTCAAATTGTTACCATCGTGTTGATGCCCCAAAATTCCCAGCAGTTAGGGGTTCTCCTCGGTAAGCAAGCCCAATTAGATCGCTCACCGTTTGGTGTGGGGAATCCATCCGATTAACGGCTCCGCTACCGTATGTGATTTAAAGATTTGTTTTCACCGGTTGCAGCCCGATCCACCATTTATGTATTTTATGCTTAAAGATTATATGCAAGTGCTCTATCTAAATGCATGTAATTGAAACAAATCTGATCTAAAACTATTTAAACTAATTAATCTATCCCTGCATGGAGAAAATCTGAAACATGAGTAATATACTGGAAATGTACTTAAGAATATCACAAATAGTTGTTCTGATATTATAAGCACATTTATAGTAAAATATAAAAGATAACAGAAGTAGCTCTAATGCAATTAAAACATTCTAGTACTCATTTAACACATAATTGTTCGCACAAGAAAATGAGAGCATTCACAACCAAGAATGAATTCAAAACAGTTAGGAACGATCTCACAGTATATGCACGAATGGTGCAGAAATAATTCGATGGACATTCAATACATCCCCATGCAAATAACGCAGTGCTAGCTTTTCTCAGGCAAAAAGATCCATCTTTATTAATGTAGCAAAGTAGTTCACGTACAAAACAAATTAATCCTTTCACCTGCCAAAAGTATTTTCCTTCTATTATATTCCTCTATTTATAACTTTACAAAATTGTCTCTTCTCATACCCTAACCCTAGGGAATCACAGAAGTTTGTCTTCTAGTGCTCACATAAAAAAAAATTAGTTTCCAGTTGGTTTAAATGTTTATACAATAAATTTTCTTCAAGCTGTCTTTAAAATTTGTACAAATGCAAAATCAACTTCCTTTTGGCTTTTCCACCTCGGCTGGATTTTCCAACTCAGCTATGTAACTGGTCCACATGCCCGTCTCTCTTACAATAATATTGTTGTGCGCAGGAGTCATCGTCTTTAGGGAGATTTCATGCTTATATAAATCATCTGCAATATTTTTTACTCCTGTTGTGGTTGCTTGGGAAATGTCTTCTAAAAAGTATGCATGAATGGAAGATTTCCCAATGAACCGATGGCGGTCCTCCGCTGTCAGGATGTCTATCCCCTTTATGTAGGCTATATCTGTGTCCAGTTTGTTGATGTATATGTAACTTCGGAATGTATTTCATCTATGTATTTCATATATATTTATTGTACCCTTATAAGAGATGTGTTATTCCTCTATAAGGAAGTGTCATCATGTGTATTGACAAGTGTCGCAAGTGTGTGTACTTGGCGATGGGTTATTAGACCAATATGTGTGGGGTCGGCCCTGGAATATATATTATATTGTGGATGTACCTAGCTAGACAAGTCGGCCTCATAGTGTAACTGGGCAAACAGACTAGTACAAATAGAGATCGGCAGATCTCTATTTTGATCACTCGAAAACTCACACTTCTCACACTCAGAAAGTGGCACACTAGTGAGGAGGAGGATCATCCGCTACTAGGAGACTATCTCAGTGTATTTGGGTTGTACTTTGGTTGAGCCATTGCTCTCTCTATCTCTAAGGAAGTTGTGGGGTTTTTCACCTTAGGGTTTTCCCCACGGAAACTCTGTATCTCTTGTCTCTCATGCTTTTGATTCTTGTGATGATTGTCATGCTTATTGTGATTGTTATGCATTGATATACTGTATATGTTATTCTCTCAGTGAAGATCCTAGATTATTGTGAATTAATGCTCAAAATTTAACATGGTATCAGAGCTAACCTGAGAAGAAGACATTTTGCAGTGACGGAAACTTGAGTTTCTTGTTTATTGGGTTTCTCTCCACATTTTTTGGGAAAGCAGTATAGTAGATTGACTCTACTCATCAAGGAGAATCTACTTGTCCAATCAGAATTCAATTCTGAGCATTTTCAGATTTGGCCCTAAAACTTAGGGTTTCCACAAAAATAGGAATTTATGAAATCTGAAGACATGGCTGGAAGCTCCTTGCAAAAATCGAAGTTTAGAGCTTTGGATCGAGATTTTTGGCTGAGTAGATCTCCGGGAAACTCGAACCCTAATTCAAGGCTCTCCCTAGTGAACCCGGGAGGACAAAAAGGAAATTCTGAAGGGTAAAGCTTTGTTGATCTCAAATTTTGAATGCACCAGGCTGATCAGCTCATCAAGGCACATCTTTCTATCCTTTCAGAAAGTTGAAATTCACATTTTGAATTTTTAGGCTTTTTTCGACAAACCCTAATCTGGGACCAGAGTTTTCAGCATTTCAAGTGGTAAGACCTAAATATTTTCTATTTCCATTTGAAGTACTCTTTAAGATGTCTCACCACACCAAGCTTGAGGATAAGCTTGAAGGGGCTGATAACTTCCGAGCTTGGAAGTATAGGATTGGGTTAATCCTGGAAGAGAATGAGTTGGACTCATATATAAAAGAAGACATCCCTATCCTAGAGGATGAAGAGGCTAAAGTATTGCATAAGAAGAACTTGGTCAAGGCAAAGATAATCATTGTTGATTCTATCAAAGACCATCTCATACCCCATGAGTGTTCTCTAAAGACACCCAAGGAGATGTTTGACTCTTTGACCAAGCTATTTGAAGGGAAGAACATAAATTGGAAGATGACCCTGCGGAACCAATTGAAAGGGGTAAAGTTTCAGAATGGAGAAACCATTCAATCTTATTTTTATAGGGTCTCCCAGATTAAGGAACAACTGGAAGCAGTAGATGAAATGGTGGAGAATGGTGAAGTTGTCATGACCACTCTAAATTGCCTACCCAGGTCATGGGATTCCTTTATTCAAGGAATTTGTGTAAGGAAGAAGTTGATCTCCTTCAACAGATTGCAGGAAGAATGTTCTCAAGAAGAAGCAAGGCTTGTGGCCCGAGAAGAAAAGATGGGAAGTGAAGATCAAGATCTCACAATACACACCAAGAAAGGAAGGTCAAAGAGAGAGCACTCTCATACCAAGAAATCTTCACACTATCACCAACATAAAGATAAGAAAGATCTCAGATGCTTCTCATGTAATGAGAAAGGTCATTTTGCTTCAGAATGTCCCAAGAACAAAAAGAACAACAACATCAAGAAGAAGAAGGACAGTAGGAAAATACATCATGCTCATGCTGCTGAAGATGATGAACCACCCAAGAAGAAGGCTAGGAAAAAAAGTGATGATAGTGAT
Source organism: Larix kaempferi (assembly GCA_027924585.1). Taxonomy (NCBI): domain Eukaryota; kingdom Viridiplantae; phylum Streptophyta; class Pinopsida; order Pinales; family Pinaceae; genus Larix; species Larix kaempferi. Next base: position 6,368,297 of record BSBM01000138.1, on the reverse strand, counting down.
GATGACTCATCAAGTGAAGAAGAATATGTTGTAAGCTTTGCTCTCACAGGAACTATCTCCCATGGTTGTAATGATTGGTTAATTGACAGTGGGGCTTCCAAACACATGACTGGGTTTAAGTAATCTTTTGTGAACCTATCTGAACATGAATCACCCCATAAGGTGAAACTTGGGGATGATTATCAATACCCAATCAAAGGAAGTGGTGAAGCCTCCTACAACCTAGATTCTGGAAAATCTTTGAAGATGAAAGAAGTCCTTTATGTACCTGAGCTCAAGAAGAACTTACTCTCCATCTCTGCATTGGATGCAAAAGGTATGAGGGTTGCATTTGTGGATGTCCAAGTCCTAATGTGGCCAAAGGGAAAGACCATAGATGATGCAGTAGTGATTGGAGAGCAAGAGGGAGGTTTGTATAAATTGAAGGGACAACCTGAACATGCCTTGGTGCATGAATCCATGGAGCCAAGTGAACTTTGGCATAGAAGACTTTCTCATATGCACTATAGGGCACTTCCAATTGCAAGCAAGGCTATAGAGGGTATTCCTGAAATTAAGACCAAACATGAAGGTGTTTGCAAAGGATGTGCAAAAGGTAAGAACATTAAGAAGGCTTTCCCAAGCAGTGAAAGCAAGGAAAAGGATATCCTGAAAATCATCCACTCAGATGTATGTGGTCCTATGTCATCCAGTTCTCTAAGTGGGTATGTTTACTATGTCTCATTTATTGATGACTTCTCCAGGAAGACTTGGGTATACTTCTTGAAGAACAAAGATGAGGTGTTTGATAAGTTCAAGGAATTCAAAACCTTGATGGAGAATCAAACTGACAAGAAGATCAAAACATTCAGATCTGACAATGGTGGAGAATTCACCTCAGGTGACTTCAAGAAGCTTTGCAGTGATTCAGGGATTAAGAGGGAGTTGACTGCTCCTTATAATCCTCAACAGAATGGAGTTGCAGAAAGGAAGAACAGAACAATCATGGAAGCGGCAAGGGCAATGATGCATGACCAGGATCTACCTATGCATCTATGGGCAGAAGCAGCTAGAACAGATGTATATGTGCAGAACAGAACACCCCACAAGATATTGGACAACAAGACACCAGAAGAAGTCTTTTCTGGTAAGAAACCTAAAGTCAGCCATCTCAAAATATTTGGTTGTCCAGTATACACTCATGTCCCAAAGGAAAAGAGGACTAAACTAGATCCTTCAGGAAAGAAGGGTATCTTTGTGGGTTATAGTGAAAGCTCGAAGGCTTACAGAATATACTTTCCAGGGTTCAAGAATATTGATGTCAGCAGGGATGTAACATTTGATGAAAACTCAGCATTCATTTAATCAAGGAAGGCACCTATCAAAGTCTATGAAGAACCTAAGGAAACTAGTTTTCAAGACACTACCATGACTGAAGCAATTCCAGAAGTTTTTTGTGAGTTTGAAGATCTGCAAGAACCTGTAGATCCACCCTGTGATGATAACTCTCACAAGAGGAAACCTGCATGGGCTAGAGAGATCATTCAAGATGCAAAAAGATTTGGCATTCCAAAAGAAGAACAAGTACACATAGCAAAGAAGAGAACCAGATCACATACTAGCTATGTTGCCTTACTGTATGACATTATGAACAAAGAACCTTCCAGTTATGAAGAAGCAGCGAAAAAGAAAGAATGGAAGGATGCCATGGTTGAGGAATACCAATCAATAATGAAGAATGATGTTTGGATGTTGTCCCAAGACCTAAAGAGAAGTCTGTTGTGACTTCCAAATGGATCTACAAAATCAAGCATGCTGCAGATGGAAGTGTAGAGAAATACAAGGCAAGATTTGTAGCTTGTGACTTCTCTCAGAAAGAGGGAATAGATTATGAAGAAACTTTTGCACCTGTAGCCAGGTATACTTCCATCAGAACAGTACTTGCCCTAGCTGTAGCAATGAAATGGAAAATACACCAGATGGATGTCAAGACTGCTTTCTTGAATGGTGTAGTTGAAGAGGAAGTATATGTGGAGCAGCCACTTGGTTTTGAAATACATGACAGGGAGTCATATGTGTGCAGATTGAAGAAAGCTTTGTATGGCTTGAAGCAAGCTCCCAGAACTTGGTATGGTAGGATGGACAGTTTCCTATCTAGTTTGGGCTTTACTAAGAGTAAAGCGGATTCCAACCTTTACTACAAGTTTGAGGAAGGAAATCCTATGATTCTACTTCTGTACTTCGATGACTTATTTGTAACAGGAGATGACAGATTGATTGTAGATACTTAGAGGAAGCTTGTTGTTGAGTTCGATATGAAAGATTTGGGAATGATGCATTATTTCCTAGGTATGGAGGTGTGGCAGAATGCAGGTGGTATCTTCCTTGGTCAAGGGAAGTACACAGTAGATATCCTGAAAAGATTCGGGATGATGGATTGCAAGGCCATGGCCACACCCATGGCATCGAACCTGAAGCTTCTATGTAATACTTCATCTGAGCCAGTTGATATCTCTATGTATCGACAGATGATTGGGTCCTTGATGTACCTGACGAACACGAGACCAGATATTTTCTTTGCTGTGAACACATTGATTCAGTTTCTGACAGATCCAAGGAGTGTTCACCTGGTTGTTGTAAAGCATGTTTTGAGGTACCTGAAGGGTACAGTGGATTATGGGCTCAAGTATGAAGCGAATCAAAAGTTTGACCTGCAGGGTTATGTTGATTCAGATTGGGCAAGCAGTGTTGCAGATAGGAAGAGCACATCTGGGTGTTGCTTCAGTATGGGATCAGGTGTGATCTCTTGGTTTAGCAGGAAGAAATCCTGCGTGGCACTGAGTACAGCTGAGGCAGAGTATGTTGCAGCCTGTTCAGCTAGTTGTGAGGCAGTATGGCTATGGAATCTACTGTCTGAGTTATTTGATCTCCCATTGGATGCTATTGGTATCTTCTATGATAACCAGAGTTGTGTGAAGTTGTCTGAGAACCCAATGTTTCATGACAGGTCAAAACACATAGAGATCAAATATCACTATATCAGGGATATGGTGCAGAGAGGAGCTGTGAAGCTCCTGTATGTTGCGACAGACGAGCAGATTGCAGATGTGCTGACGAAGCCACTAGCCAGGGTGAATTTCGAGTACTTCAAGGAGAGGCTTGGTGTTCTTCAGATCGAGGACACTTCGAGGAAGAAGTGATGGACACATTTGTTGAATCCATTCCAAGCATGTTGGAAGGAGGATCCTTCACATGGCTGTAGATGTAAGCTTTGGATGATGAGCATCAGGATGATGTTCTAGTTTCTGCTTTGTATGATCAATTGGATCATTTGTATGTATTTTATATATGCATCATGTTGGATGCTTGGACCATGTATCTGTATATGTATCAGGTGGATAGATTGTATGATCAGGTGGATCATGTATGTTGATATGTATCATGTATTTGTATTTGTATCAAGTGGATACACTGTATGATCAGGTGGATCATGTATGATGATATGTATCAGGTAGATACTTGGTATGCATCAGATATATGCATTGTATGATCAGGATGATCATGATGACGAGCTTCAGGATATTGCTCTAGATGATATGTACCAGGATGGTACAGTGATGATGATCAGGATGATCATATGTATCAGGTGGATACATTACATAATCAGTTGGATTATGTGTGATGAGTTCCGAAGAGACAGATGCACATTGCCTTTCCGACATGGTGGTAGATGTGTTCTCCCATGTGTGTTGATGTAAGTGCAGAGCCTTTCAGACATGGTGGTAGATGTGTTCTCCCATGTGCGTTGATGTAAGTGTGGTGCCTTTCCGACATGGTGGTAGATGTGTTCTCCCATGTGCGTTGATGTAAGTGCAGAGCCTTTCTGACATGGTGGTATATGTGTTCTCCCATGTGCATTGATGTAAGTGCGGTACCTTTTCGACATGGTGGTAGATGTGTTCTCCCATGTGCGTTGATGTAAGTGCAGAGCCTTTCCGACATGGTGGCAGATGTGTTCTCCCATGGTCGTTGATGTAAGTGTTGTGAGCCTTTCATGGATGGTGGTAGGTTGGCCCTCCCATGCCGGTGAGTGTAAGTGTTGTGTGTGTGCATCTGGGTTGTGCTTCGTGATACTCTATGGCCATGGACAGGTTGTGCAGTAACATGTAAAAGATCCTGGGAGATCCAATAGGTTGAGCTGTGTGCTGGTAATCAGTCCTGGGATGCTCTTTCGAGGTTTTGTTAACTCACGTAATTAGTCCTGAGGATTCCACAGTATGGCCAGTGATGATGAAGACCTGCAGGTGGTGGGCCTACATCCAGTATGAAAAAGGACTGGCTCTGTAGAAGTTCCTATGATGAGTAGAGTCATAGATTGGTTGAGATAGCAGCAGCAGTGACGATGATGATGACGATGATCCCGAGAAGAAGACTTGTCTAGCAGAACTGTGTCGAGAAATACCTTCCTACTTAAGAGGGAGTGTTGATGTATATGTAACTTCGGAATGTATTTCATATATATTTATTGTACCCTTATAAGAGATGTGTTATTCCTCTATAAGAAAGTGTCGTCATGTGTATTGACAAGTGTCGCAAGTGTGTATACTTGGAGATGGGTTATTAGACCAACATGTGTGGGGTCGGCCCTGAAATATATATTATATTGTGGATGTACCTAGCTAGACAAGTCGGCCCCATAGTGTAACTGGGAAAACAAACTACTATAAATAGACATCGAGAGATCTCTATTTTGATCACTCGAAAACTCACACTTCTCACACTCAAAAAGTGGTGCACTAGTGAGGAGGAGCATCATCTGCTACTAGGAGACTATCTCAGTGTATTTTGGTTGTACTTTGGTTGATCCATTGCTCTCTCTATCTCTGAGGAAGTTGTGGGGTTTTTCACCTTAGGGTTTTCCCCACGGAAACTCTATGTCTCTTGTCTCTCATGCTTTTGATTCTTGTGATGCTTTTCATGCTTATTGTGATTGTTATGCATTGATATACTGTATATGTTATTCTCTCAATGAAGATCCTAGAGTATTGTGAATTAATGCTCAAAATTTAACACAGTTCGCCCTGTAGTTCCAACAAGCGTTGGTCTTGGGCAGGGAAGTCTTCCATGGTCTGAGGGGAAATCATCTGGCATTTCTCGTGGGTTTCCCGGATTTTCTGGTAGAAGCCGTCACATTGCCCGATGGTTTTCTGGATTACATAGTTTATTTTTACACCGCAGCCTTTGCTGAACTCAATGAGGCCCAAATCCAGCTGAAAATCGGTCTGGGACTTGAGAGGTAGGTTCCTCAGGAATCCTGATTTCCCTTCTCTCCATTCGATTTGTTTCCTGATTTCCTCTATGGTGCGCATGCACTTTCTCCTGAGTCTCAGAGCCTCAATATCGATTTCTTTCATCCTTGAAATCATCTCCTTCATCTTGCATATTTCTTCTGTAATGAGTTCTTGTGACCGATAATTTTTCCTCTGTACGTCACATGCCTGCTCATGGAAAGCAGCTAAGTCTTGCTTCCTACTATTTGCAAGTTCCAGTTTCCCTGTCATGAGCTCCTTTTCCTTATTTAACTCTTCCACTCTAACTTTTAGTTCTTCAACCTGTTGGTTAGCAACTGTCTGGTCAGATTCTAGCTGAGCAGATCTGGCTTCAATGTCATTCTTCTCACCTTCTTGGATCATTAGTTGTATCGTCAATGCTTCATTTTCTTCATCTACATTCTGGTACTTGCTTGTTATTCTTTCTCGCTCTGATAAGAGGGTGTCATATTTCTTCTTCCATTTTTCCCCATCTACTCACTCCTTTATCGGATTAGCTTTTAACTTGCGCACCTTCTATTTGCCCAGCTCGACATCATTCATCAGTTTGTTAACATTGTCTTCATTTGCTTGGGCAAAAGCTACATTGATGGATGTTATGAACCCGGGGTCGCTCTGCGTACCTTATATGATGGTGCTCTCCTATCTAACGACGATGTCTGGTTGGGAGGCCATCTTCATTCTTTTCTCCGTCTTTCTCACAATAGATTTTCTTTTCTTGTCGAAGACAATTTTGTCCAGTTGAGCCACAGTGTGGTTCTTTGATGGAGTAAAAGGAATGAGCGGGAGCTCTCCTACAGGGAAGTGGCTTCCCACGGTTATTTCTTGAGATATTTGGGATGAGTCTATGTCCCTGGTCTGCATGCTTGGACTTCCTGCTTCCACGGCCTTCTTGGACTTCTCCTCTTCTTATTTTTTCTTCTGCTTCTCAGCGGCCTCCTTATCTGCCCTCTCTTGCATCTCTTGCAGCTTATCAGCCTCTTCTTTTCTGATTCTTTTAGCTTCTTCTTCCCGCAGCCTACTATCCTTTTCCTTCTGAACTCTTTCTACTGCTTCTTTCTAGAACTTTTAAACCTCTTCTGTCATGTCCCAAATTTGTTATTGGGTCACAATGGCCTAATCACATTGGCCCTATGCTAAAGGTCAAATAATTGCCAAGGAGGAAAATTACTAGTTTCCTAGGTTTGGGGTGGAAGCTTTGGGATTTGGAATAATGGGGATAATAAATGATGTTTAGACATTAGAAGGGTTCAAGTATTTAATAAATAGAGTGAATAAAGAAATTCAAGAGAAATCCTAGGTGACAAATGGTTTTGGAGACATATGGAGGATGTGGGACCCACACTAGCTTGATTTTTCATAGTACATGGTATCTCTCTTTTGCAAATTCGAATTAATGGGAATGTGAAAACTCTTGGGTGAGTTGGTAAGTCATAACACATGTCATTGAGCATCTTAGGTCGAATTGGGAAGGATTGGTAACCTCCATGGAAGATAAAGAGTCAAAGTGGAAGTTTGTGGACACTTGGGCTAGATTCCCTAGCCCCTATGACACCAATGATGGAGCATCTATGGCAACTATGACAAATTGCAGACCTGACCTCTGACATCTGACCTCTATGACATGTAAGCCCCAAAAATAGGCTCAAGGAAGGCGAATTTGGGAGTTGTAGAAGCCAAAGAGACTCAAAATCGAATTTGGGAGAATATGGAAGGTTGAAACTAGGAAACAAGTGGCACATGTGGAATATTTCCTAAATGGAAATCTATTGAATCTATTGAGAGGATTTCGACCCTTAGAAGGCTAATGTTGGTTATAAAATTTAGAAATGAAGTATGAGAATGGCTTTTGATCATTTGTAAAATTTTCAATTGCATTTGTGAAGAGGGAGAGCTAGTGGATGACTAGTTTCTTGCCTTAGCCAATTTCGAGGCTGAAAGATTCCCATACAAGTTGGTAATTGGAAAGGCCATTCAGACCTTTCATTTGGATATTTAATGAAGTCTTTATTTTCAGGTGTAATCTACAGGGCAGCTCATGGTTTCTTCTATTGCAGCTCACTCCTTCAACCATTTCCAGTTTTGATGGCATATTCTTGATCCTTGAGGGAGGGCGTTTTTGGTGAGCTATTGTACTCTTTGGGGAAGCATTTAATGCCCCATTACTTTTTTAATATGAATTAAATACTCTTTTATTCATCTCCAAAAATTTTCAGGTCGAAATTCCAAGTAGAAATGTATAAATCTCATTTTTAATGGAAGAACAATGCCATTTCCCCACTACCTTGTTGTGAGCCAATGTATTGATGATGATTTCGAATGAATGGATGATTCTCTGATATATTTGTGATAAATATACTGACATGGATGTCTTCTACAAGTTTAATGTACTGTACTTGAGCATTTGAAGCATTTTTACTCAGTTTAGTTGTATTGGGAGGTGAAATAGTGCCATTCCCCCAAGGGTCGAATTGGGGATTTTTGTAGTTGAATGGGAGAGGGTGAGAACAGTTGTAATAATCCATTAATGGTGCATATGAGACTTTAATAACATACTTAACACATTACATACCTCTGTTCATAAATTTGAGTGGGTTTGGAGGCATTTGGGAAGCCATTTTCAGTACTTACTCCATGGGGATTTGAACCCCAAATTACTAGTAAAATTGCATAATTGGTCCAGAATCTTAAGAGAGTTTGCAGAGGTCTTTTGGTGGCCATATTTAATCCATAAACATCATATTCAAGTTCTAACATCATTCATACACCTTCCTTGAATATTTGAAGGGATTTTAAGTCAATTTGAGACCTAGAGACCAATACTAGTCAAAGGGAAATCACTAGTAAAGTTACCTACATTGATCAGAATTGAAAGAGGATTTGTAGAAGTATTTTAAAGGTCCAAAGGCATCCCTTAAACACATATTTATGTTCTAATATCATTCTTATACCTTCTCAGAAGATTTGGGATCATTTGGGGCAAATTTGGGACCTAGAGATCCAAACTAGTCAAAGGTCAAACTAGGGAAAAAAGTGAAAATTTGCCATTTTAATAAAATTCCTAAGAAGGGACATTACATCTTCTTTTATCCTTTTCTCTTCCTTCATCAGAGCTTAGGCTTTGTCCCTCTTCTTCTATAATTCTGCTTGCTTAGCTGCTTGAGCAACAGTGCTAGAACTAGATTCGCCCTTGGGACGAAAGCGTTTGTTGAGCTCAGTCATATTGCTGGCCCTCCTGAAAATTGCTTCATCTTTTTCAAAGTAATCTGCATATTCAAAACGTACCTTAACGTTTGTACAATGTTTTGCAACTTTTCCTCAGTTATCATTTCGTTGACAACTCTTCTCTCCAAAATGGAAAACTTCCAATTCCCGAACAAAATCTTCAGCATTTTTAACATTGGAGAATTTATATGCCCCAATGCAGAAAGGTAATGGTGGGAACGAAGCTTTATTCTGATCATGCAAATAGTCACCAACTCCATCTATGAAGACTTGCCTCACTGCTTCCTTATGGACTACATAATTTGAGGCATACTTAGGAAAGAGAGACGGTGGTTTGGAACCTCCATATATCCTGAGGTATGTGCCTTCCTGTGAGAAATAGTAATCTCCGTATTGTTCTATAACTTCCATGGCATTCTCCGATAGGAATTTTGGTTATTCAATGAAGATCAGCTCGTACAGAGTCATGATGAGGTCTTCACATATAGTCTTGTAATATCCCTTGTAATATCCCTTGTATTTATGGGCCCATATCATCTTGTAAGAAATGTAAATTGGGACATCATTCTTGTTCCAGATGCATCCCAGCTTAGGGAAAGGATGCCTTGATAAACTGCAATCTAACAGGTACGAGGACATGTAGAATTCTGCCCTTTTCTGGGTTAGTCCTGCTTTTTCAGCTGCTATGGTTGAGAACAAACTGTCTATGATAATGTCCGCCCAGTTAAAGATTGTATCGTGGAAGGCCACATGGTGGATAAAAGGTATCCAATTTAGTTTATAGACGGTTCCATCTGCTTTGCCCAAAATTATGCTCAGCATTAGGGCTATGATTCTAAAAGGAGGCCTTAGCGTTTGGGTTTCATACTCCCGCTCTCTTTTTGCCTCAGTTGCTTGCTTGTTATCAATAATTTCTTGTTGAACTCGAGGGTGTCCATGTTAAGACTTTCAAGCCAGGCTGTGTTCAGGTGGACCTGAGTATTTGGCAACTTGTAAGTGGCTGATATGTGGGTTAGGTGGAACGAGGCAATAGCTTCTCCCTTGCTGTCAAATAGAATCCTTGATGTGGGATCAGATCGTGATAAAATCCACCCAATGACTTATGCACAAGGAAAAAGTTCTGGGTGCATAGCTGCTTTTGCGATGTCGGACCTTCTGATGTTCTGATATAGAACCATTTCTTCCAGGACCGCACCAGGGACATTCTGGTCCCGGATAATTTGATGTACTTCACCCCACTTGAATTCAGGGGTAACCCCCACAACTGGCTTGGTATCTTCATATGTAGTTTCTACTCTTGTTTCCAATATGACTTCAACATCTAACTCACGCTCAATCATCTTGGACTTTCCCTTCTTCACTCCTTTCTTAGTCATTGTTTCAAAACTGATAAGACAAAACCACGTGTAAGCATAAATCAAACAACAAATCCACAAGTAAATTCATCTTAATAGATATGCAAGTTTGAACAACACTATTGCTAAACTTGTTAAAATTCATGCTTTTTTTTACCAATACACAGGCCAGCAATAGAACGCATGCATAAAATAAAAATAAAAAAATAAATAAAAATTGCATATCAAATTAATAATAAAATAACTAGTTATCAACAAGCAAGGTTTGAGAAAACAAGGTTGTCGTGCTTAGTTAGAGTTTTGTGCTTGTTTTATTTCCAATGGAACATGGAAAACATAACACATGCAGATAATCAATTAAAAAATTGATGTTTGTCAACAAAACAAAGCCGAATGCAATGATTTAGTTCAATTTATTTTATGTTGAGCAGTTCTTCGGAAGCAGCTGGTTATTTCGTTGGGAACGGGAGACAGGGCTTGAGTTCGTGGACACGACAGGGCTATTGCCAGGGTTACTATGGTCTTATAGTCACGGTGGGGTCTTCTGCACATGGTTGAAAAAATACCAACGAGAGGAGCGACTAGTGCAGTGTGGGGCTTAAGACTGGTCCAACGCTGGTCGCAGTGGGGTAGCACGGACAAAAAGTCCTTGAGGGGAAAACGACGTTCATGTAAGAAAAACCCCACAACTTAAGACAACAACAAAGCAAGGACTAACCAAAGGGAAAAATGACCTACCTGTTAATTATTGATTGGTTGCGAACCCCCAACAGCGTTGGGCACCTGGTGCTTTGCGAGTGATGGGTATGACAGCACTCGGACAACGTTCTTCAATCGTTAAACAATAAACAAACATGAAAACCCCAACTTAAAATATATAACCTTCATACTGACGGGCCACTAATGTCGATTATACATGGTGTGTGGCAGCAATAAATGTCGTTAAAAGTGAAGGGACCCAGCGTCCTTTTGGCGTCGTAATACTTTAATAAGTCACCGCCACAAAGCATACTGCCGACGGTTTCGGCAGAACTTGCCGAGTCGATGTGATACGTATCGGAAAGACTTGGTAAGTTTCTGTGAAAAGCACCAGTGAAGGAAAGTTGGCCTTGCCGATTTTGGCTTCTTGGTGGGTTCTCGCGTGATAAAGATCTCACTCGCGACCGTTTCGGCGACGACTCTTGAATTCTTCCGACGCACTACATCGAAATGGAGTCTTCTATGATCATCAGCGCATCTTAACGACTGCCAGTAATCGTTTCGGCTCGACTCACCGAGCTCTGCCAAAACATAACACGACTTTCAAAAAGGTTGGATGACTCGAAAAAACTAAGTGTTTTAACAAAAAAAGGACAACGTTTCAGCATTTCTAACAGAGATTTGTCGATCATTTCGAATCGGTCCAGCGATTTCTGTCGAAATGAGGAGCGTTGAGAAACTTAAAAAGGACCGCCAACCATTTCAATTGGACTTATCGAGTCCTACCGAAACGTAAAGCTTGAAAAAGACACAAGTCAAAAGGAATGTCGTTTCGGCGGGCTTGACTGAGTTCAGTTGGTCGTTTCTGCTCGACTGGGCGAGTTTCGCCGAAACAAAGATACTTCAAAACTTCACAAAAAAGGGTTGACCATTTCGGCTCCACTAGTTGAGTTTAGCCGACCGTTTCGGCTGAAAAAGCTGAGTTTTATTTAGCCAAAAAAAAAAAAAAACTTTCTTTGCTTGACCTTTTGGGAAAAAAGAACTAAGTACGAAAAGGCTTTCTAGAAAACTTAACTTCTAAAAACTCTCTTAAGAGAAAAGGAGGGGGCCCATTATTTTTTGCAAAAAATGGGGATCAGGTTGTAGCAACAACACATCACCAACTTTATTCCTTTGTTAGTAGTGAAAATTCTTTAGTTACAATTATTGTAAGCAATATTACCATCACTTACGATTTCCTATAGATCTAAGTATACTTTAACATGGTTGGCAAGACAATGGTTAATCTATACTCAAGATGCATGTGCCTAGATCACATATTTTCACTTTTCTTTATGTCAACTATTCCATCTTCTATTTACTAATACCTACACTGGAAGAGTAATCTTGACTCCTCATACTTGTATATTTGACCCATAAATAGGTAGCAAAGTTGTCAATCTCCTACATACATTTCCATATAGTAATAATTTCAAAATATTGCCATATTGCATTGTTGTATGCAATGATAAGTCGTCAAAAGGAACTTGGATTTCAAATCGTTACTTTACCATCCTATTACGAGATAAATTTGTGTTATTATAAAATAAAATAAAAACCTATGAGAAATGGGATACAACATCCTTTATTAAGGGAAAACTCGGTTCCTTTTCCAAACAGATGTTTTTATGTTATACACTTGTATCAATTTTTTTATGAAGGTAACTTTCTTCAAGAAAGTTTTCAACATAGGGTACCAAATCCTATCAAGTTTAGAGTATTTTAATATTGGTCAATAAATTATCATTAATGGCAATGATGGAAGGCTAGTTATTAAACCGACCAAGAATCACAACACAAAACAATTGTGTATCTATAAAACCATTTCAATAACACAACAATAAATCAACACAACATTAATACTCATCACATAACCAAAAAAAATACAAAGAATTTAGGATATACTTATCGCTGAGACAGAGCAATTTCCACCCAACCATTGACCATTTGTTGTAGATGTCACCCCCAGCTATGTTATGATACCACCCAGGCAAAGAAAGAAATATGCAAGAATTTAAAGTCAATTTTTCCACTCAAACAAAGGAAGAATTTACCAACTCTACTATTGTTGAAGATGTAAGTTTGACCAATTGTTTTTACCCACAATACCTACCCACAAACACAAGGAGAGTTTATTCCTTCTCTGCTCAACAAATCCTTAGAAATATTTCCCTCTAGTGCTATTTAGTGTGGGATAAAAAGGATTTAGAATGTTGTCCATTCACTACGAGCAAAGTTTTCTATTGGTTCATGGCTCCTTCCAAGGCTCTATTGGCTTCCTTTCATTGTTGTTTTGTTTCTTAGTATGGAAGCCTTCCTTTTTCAAGTAAAACTCCCCTTTTTCTTCTCTCCATCTCTCAAAAAACTAACTCCCTTTCCAAATTTGAATTTTTCTTCTTCTCATGCATGAAGGATGACAAGAAGAGTCCTAATCAAACACTTCTTGGTTTAAATAATGTAGGGGAGACCAATCTCCTTCAATGTAGGAGATGGTTTCCTAGACTTAGGAATTGGTTGAGTCCACTATATTTATTGTAATATTCAAGCACAACATATCTATGAAACAAAGACAACAGTTACTAGAGATGCATGCGGAAAATTGTATGTCAAAACACTGATGCAAAATGTTTGCAGTAGTTCATGCATTATCATAAACTCAAAAGATAATTACAATGTGTAACAATGGCTACAATAAGCCAAGCAATTTGAATCCTAGGGAGGTCATTCGAATTGAATGCATGAGAGTGGCTTACTTGGCAGTTAACACCACTCGACACATCAGTTAACCACTTAACTACCATGTAACTAACTCTAACAAACTCTGAAACTGTCTAACTGAGTCTAACTGAATCCAGAACTGAACTGAATGCCCAAAATTAGGGGAGGGTTCCTTTATGACTTCAGTTAGCTGAATATTAGGTGAAAATAACACCAGATGAAGTCAAACTGAGTAGGAGGGTGCCTTTCTGACTCTAGTTGGTTGAATATAATAATAAATGATGTCAGTTAGACTGAGTAGGGCATTATAGTCATGCAAATCACCTTAGTTGGATCCCTGAATGATGGATGGGGACTAGTTAACTGATATTGGTGGCCCAGTTGACTCCCTGAATGAAGGAGGAGGCCCAGTTCACTGAAACTGATGATCTGTTGATGATGTAAGCACATAATTGAGTCAAAATACTTATGATAAGTGGCGAATTAAGCTATGAAGCTCAAATAAATGATGTGTGGTTGGAAAATTCTCCAACACCCCCCCTTAATCTAATATCATGTGGAGGAGTAAATAAAAAATAATAAAAGGGCCCCAGCAACAAAGGCCATAGGTCACCCAGTACAGAAATAATCCTAAAAATGCTCAAAAATCTAAGTGAGGAAAGAGGGGAAAACCCAGTGGGAAAGAAAACCCCCCCTCAAACTGAACAATGAACGATATAATCTGTCTTCACCATAGTATAACTCACCCCCAACAGTGAACGAAGGTAACAGAACTTCTTCTCAATGAAGCTCTTGGTGAAGATGTCTGCAATGTGCTCTTCTGTAGAGAAATATTGCAGTATAATGGTTATGTCATGCACAAGCTCTTGGATGTAGTGCATGTGGATCTCGATATGCTTGGTCCTCTGTCTCTGAACCGGATCTATAGAGATATTGATATCACTCTGCTTGTCACAAAAAATGACAGTAGAAGTGGTGCTACCAATATCAAACTCTCAGTATAATGCCCTACAACCAAACTGCTTGAATGCAAGCATTGACTGCTCCTCGATATTCTACCTCTGCTGAAGATGAGGCAATGGTGGCCTGCTTTTTGCTTGACAAGCAAATAGGCCCTATTCCAATCATGAAAACATATCCAGAAGTGGACTTTCGATCAATTCTATCACCTACCTAATCTGAATCAGTGAATCCAACCAAGTCAAGATCATAATCCACAGCATAGTCAATGCCAAAATGTCTCGTACCTTGCACATAATGCAAGATCCTCTTGGTTGTCTTCCAATGAATCTCATGGGGCTACTGCATTTACCTTGACACAACACTCACGGCATAAGAAATATCAGGACTGGAGTGTGTCAGATATAAAAGACTACCAATCAACTGTCGATATAGTGTAGAATCCACCAACGGTGTAAAATCACCATCCTCAAGATTGATTCCTGAGAGGAATGGGAATGGTTTTGCTTTAAATTCTTCCATATTGAATTTCTTTAGCATGTCCAAATCATATTTTGACTAAGAAATCATAATCCCATCAAAATTCTGAGTGATCTCGAGACCAAGAAACTACCTCAGCAGGCCTAAATCACTCATATCCAATGCTTGGTGTAAAGCGGTTTTTATAGTGTCGATCGAAGCAGGACTGCTTCCTGTAATCAATAGGTCATCAACATAAAGTACAATGATCAGAAAATTACCTTCATGCCTCTATAGATACACATTCAGATTTGATTTGCATCTCGCAAAGTTTTGCAACAGAAGAAAGGAATCCATCTTTGCATGCCAAGCTCTTGGGGCTTGTTTTAAACCATACAATGATTTCCTTAATCTGCAAACAAGTGTCGAATCTGATATGTACCCTTCGGGAAACATGATTTTCCTTGCCTGTTGCAATGAGTTTTCCGGTGCTAATAAAAAATTTAAACATCATTAGGTCTGAATACAACCTTCTTGGGAAAACCAATGTGTTTCATCTAATACATAGAAAGTAGGTTCGAAGCTAGAGAAGGAACTTAGAGAACATTTTGAAAACTGCCATGTTCCAAATGAATAGTACCTTTGCCTTTCAAAGAAATTTGTGAATCATATCCCATGTGGATGGAGATGCAGCTGTCGGAGTCTAATGATGAGAAGGATTCTTTGCTTGCAACCATGTGATTCGAAGCTCCTGAATCTATGAGAAGAGTTGTAGAATTTGAAACACTTTCCATGAGTGCATGACCTCTTTCTACATGATCTTTATTGTCCTTCTTCCCTGCGCCATTTGGAATATTTATGTTTTTTTTCTCCAAGAGAAGGGGCATCTTATCAATAGTTTTCTTCATGCATGAGATTTCATGATGAAATCCCCTGCCACAGTAAGAACACTTTGTCTTCTCCTTTCCCTTTTGCTTGTATTTTCTTGAACCTGAGGGCTCATCTGACTGCTTGGTCTTCTCCTTTTGCTTGGAATGATCAAACTTGGTCTTCTCTTTCTTTTGCTTTCCTTTAGCATTCAAAGCCTTAGTTCCTCCAGCAAATAGGGCTTGATATTTGGAGGATATCATGGACCCCATCTGAACAATCTTGTCATGTTCCTTTGTTAAGGACTCAATGAATGCATTCAAGGTAGGCATCTTCCAATTAGGAATGGTGATTTTTCCCGAATGGAAAGTAGAGACTGTTGATGTATATGTAACTTCGGAATGTATTTCATCAGTATATTATATGTATATTTATTGTACCCTTATAAGAGATGTGTTATTCCTCTATAAGGAAGTGTCGTCATGTGGATTGACAAGTGTCGCAAGTGTGTGTACTTGCCGATGGGTTATTAGACCACCTTATGGGGTCGGCCCTAATTAATATATAATATAATGTGGATGTACTCAAGTAGACAAGTCGGCCCCAGTAGGTCACTGGGCAAAAAGGTGAGTATAAATAGAGATAGGAGATCTCTATTTTACTCACTCGGAAAAAGTATCTATCTCTCTCTCTGGAAAGTGGCGCACTAGTGAGGAGGAGGAGGATCATCTGCTAGGAGACTATCTCTGTATTATTTGGTTGTATTTTGGTTGAGCCATTGCTCTCTCTATCTCTGAGGAAGTTGTGGGGTTTTTCACCTTAGGGTTTTCCCCACGGAAACTCTGTGTCTCTTGTCTCTATGCTTTTGATTCTTATGATGCTTGTGATGCTTGTCATATTGTGATTGTCATGCATTGATATACTGTAGATGTTATTCTCTCAGCAAAGATCCTATAGTATTGTGATTTAATACTGAAAATTTAACATGGTATCAGAGCTTAACTGAGAAGAAGACATTTTGCAGTGACGGAAGCTTGTATTGCTTGTTTATTGGGTTTCTCTCCACAGATTTTTGAAATTCAGTATAGTAGATTGGATCTACTCATCAAGGCGCATCTTTCTGTCCAATCAGATTTCAGTTCCGAGCATTTTCAGTTTTGGCCCTAAAAATTAGGGTTTCCACAAAAATAGGAATTTCTGGAAACTGAAGGTACAGCTGGAAGCTCCTTGAAAAAATCGAAGGTTTGAGCTTTGGATCGAGATTTTTGGCTGGGTAGATCTCCGGGAAACTCAAACCCTAATTCAGGGCTCTCCCCAGTGAACCCGGGAGGACAAAAAGGCAATTTTGAAGGGCAAGACTTTGCTGATCTCAAATTCTGAATGTACTAGGCTGATCAGCTCTCCAAGGCGCATCTTTCTATCCTTTCAGAATTTTGAAATTCACATTTTGAATTTTTAGGGTTTCTCTGACAAACCCTAATCCAGGACCAGATCCAGTTTTCAGCACTTCAAGTGGTAAGTTCTAAATCTTTTCTATTTCCATTTGAAGTACTCTTAAAGATGTCTCTTCACACCAAGCTTGAGGATAAGCTTGAAGGGGCTGATAACTTCCGAGCCTGGAAGTATAGGATTGGGCTAATCCTGGAAGAGAATGAGTTGGACTCATATGTGAAAGAAGACATCCCTATCCCAGAGGATGAGGAGGCCAAGGCATTGCACAAGAAGAACTTGGTCAAGGCAAAGAGAATCATTGCTGATTCTATCAAAGACCATCTCATACCCCATGTGTCTTCTCTCAAGACACCCAAAGAGATGTTTGAATCTTTGACCAAGCTATTTGAAGGAAAGAACATAAATCGGAAGATGACCCTGCGGAACCAATTGAAAGCAGTAAAGTTTCAGAATGGGGAAACCATTCAATCCTACTTTTCAAGGGTCTCTCAGAACAAGGAACAATTAGAAGCAGTAGATGAAATGGTGGAGAATGGTGAAGTGGTGATGACCACTCTAAATGGCCTACCCAGGTCATGGGATTCTTTTATTCAAGGAATTTGTGCAAGGAAGAAGTTGATCTCCTTCAGTAGACTTCGGGAAGAATGTTCTCAAGAAGAAGCTAGGCTTATAGCTCGTGAGGAAAAGATGGGAGGAGAAGATCAAGCTCTTGCAGCTCACACCAAAAGAAGCAAAACCAAGAAGGATCACCCTCACCCCAAAAGATTCCATCAAAAGAATAAGAAGGACCTAAGATGCTTCACATGCAATGAGAAGGGTCACTTTGCTTCAAATTGTCCCAAGAACAAAAGGGATAATAAGAACAACTCCAGTAAGAAGAAGAAAGGTAGCAAAAGAAGGTTTCATGCCCATGCTGCCGAAGATGATGAACCTCCAAAGAAGAAGGCTAGGGCAGAAAGTAGTAGTGATGATGACTCATCAAGTGAAGAAGAATATGTTCTAATTTCCGCTCTTACAGGTACCATCTCCCATGGATGTAATGATTGGTTGATTGATAGTGGGGCTTCCAAACACATGACTGGGTTCAAGGAATCATTTGTGATCCTTTCTGAACATGAATCACCCCATAAAGTGAAACTTGGGGATGATTATCAATACCCAATCAAAGGAAGTGGTGAAGCCTCCTACAATCTAGATTCTGGAAAATCATTGAAGATGAAAGAAGTACTTTATGTACCTGGGCTCAAGAAGAACTTACTCTCCATTTCTGCATTAGATGCAAAAGGTATGAGGGTTGCATTTGTGGATGGCCAAGTCCTAATGTGGCCAAAGGGAAAGACCATAGATGATGCAGTAGTGATTGGAAAGCAAGAGGGAGGTTTGTACAATTTGAAGGGACAACCTGAACATGCCATGGTGACATAAATACAAAGATTCATCCATAGTCATGGATCACATAGAGGTATGTATAATTTGTTTTTGCAAAAGTTAACTAATGAGTTATGCAGGTCATTGAAGAGAACAAGAACACATTGCTAGACATAACTAGCAAATATGGTGACCAGGTATGTGTTTCTTATATCATAGGATCTATCATATAAGTATGCATGGCATGATTGATGATGATTGTTCATAAAGTCATAAGTTTGAATAATCATGGGCATATGCATATTATGTGTCTTACCTTAATTAATAATATGACTAACCAGAAGAGTCATAGGTTTGAGTAATTATAGGTTTATACATGTTATGTTTCTTATGATATGACTAACCATAAGAGTCCTATATAAATCTTGAATGCTAATGCTTATTATTTCTGTTTGAAATGATCATGACTATACATACTTGAGATTATTGTGTTTTAATGAATGTATGATTTTGTATGAGATTACAAGGATAACACAATCATGATACTAATAAGCATGCATAGGGACCAAGGATGAATATGAGTTCAAGAACAGGTAATCCAGGAAGCAAAGATCAAGAGGGAGCACACTCCAGTGGTTTCTGCAAGGGTGCAGATATTAAGAGGGAGTTGTCCATATCTCTACATTCCACAACAAGAAGGTTTAGAAGGACTCCAGCAGCTCCTGCAAGGAAGAAAAGACTCAGAGGGAGTCCACCCAACAAACAAACAAAGATAAGTATTTTAATTATCTTGCATATTTGTTTGCTTAAATAAAATTGTTCAATGATGTATATGCTCATGTTCCTAGACTTAGGATATGTATTGTGCATATTAGAATGATTGAATTAATGAACAGTATACTACTAATATGCATGTGTTGGGTAAGTGGCCTATGGCACTGTACAACATTCCATTGCTACTTATCTAGAATGAAACCTCTTTGCTGACATGTTGGGAGTTGTGCACACTCTTAACAATGTTCTGGTAGAGATTGGAAGGCATCTAGAAAGTTACGGGATATGGATAAATGTTGTATTGAAGCATTGGCTAAGATAATTGCATGACTGCATGACTGTATGACATATTTCTTCATGTGTAAGAATTTGTTCTGAAAATTATGAGATGTTTCTAATCATGCAATTTAATCTGTTTTGTAGGAAAGACCGTATATCTTCACCTACAAAAGGACTACAACATTTGTTCCAGCAACAAAGATATCTATTGAAGATATTGAAATTCCCAGGATCTGGGATGAAGAAATGGAATGCCATGATCCGTCGATCATGAAGAATGATGTTTGGGATGCGATCCCAAGAGCTAAAGGGAAGTCTGTTGTGACTTCCAAATAGAACTTTCAGATCAAGCATGTTGCAGATGGCAGCATAGAGAAATATAAAAGTGATGAAATAGAAGATACACCAGATGGATTCAAGACAGCTTTCTTGAATGGTGTAGTTGAAGAAGAAGCAGCCACTTCGTTCTAAGACACATGATAGGAAATCATATATGTGCAGAACTTGGTATGGTGAAGATAGATTGATTGCCGACACGCAGCGGAAGCTTACTACCGAGTTCGAGATGAAGAACTTGGGGATGATGCACTATTTGTTTTTGGCGTGGAGATGTGGCAGAATGTAGGTGGGATCTTCCTTGGTCAAGGGAAGTACACAGTAGATATCCTGAAGAGATTTGGGATGATGGATTGCAAGGCCATGGCCACACCTATGGCATCGAATCTAAAGCTTCTATGTGATGCTTCATCTGAGCCGGTTGATGTCTCTTTGTATCATCAGATGATTGGGTCCTTGATGTACTTGACGAACACGAGACCAGACATTTGCTTTGATGTGAACACATTGAGCCAGTTACTGACGGATCCGAGGAGTGTTCACCTGGTTGCTGTAAAGCATGTTCTGAGGTACCTGAAGGGTACAGTGTATTATGGGCTCAGGTATGAGGAGAATCAAAAGTTTAACCTGCAGGGTTATGTTGATTCAGATTGGGATGGCAGTGCTGCAGATAGGAAGAGCACATCTGGGTGTTGCTTCAGTATGGGATCAGGTGTGATCTCTTGGTTTAGCAGGAAGCAGTCCTGCGTAGCACTGAGTACAGCTGAGGCAGAGTATGTTGCAGCCTGTTCAGCTAGTTGTGAGGCAGTATGGCTACGGAAGCTACTGTCTGAGTTATTTGATCTCCCGTTGGAGGCTACTGGTATCTTCTGTGATAACCAGAGTTGTGTGAAGCTGTCCGAGAACCCAGTGTTTCATGACAGGTCGAAACACATAGAGATCAAATATCACTATATCAGGGATATGGTGCAGAGAGGAGCTGTGAAGCTCCTATATGTTGCGACGGACGAGCAGATTGCAGATGTGCTGACGAAGCCACTAGCCAGGGTGAAGTTCGAGTACTTCAGAGAGAGGCTTTGCGTTATTCAGATCGAGGACACTTCGAGGAAGAAGTGACGGACACATTTGCTGAAGCCATTCCAAGCATGTTGGAAGGAGGATCCTTCACATGGCTGTGGATGTAAGCGCTGGATGATGAGCATCAGGATGATGTTCTAGTTTCTGCTTGATATGATCAGTTGGATCATTTTATGTATGTATGTACGCATCATGTTGGATGCTGGATATGATCAGTTGGATCATTTTATGTATGTATGTACGCATCATGTTGGATGCAGGATATGATCAGTTGGATCATGTGTATGTATTGTTTATGCATCATGTTGGATGCTTGGATCATGTATCTGTATATGTATCAGGTGGATACATTGTACGATCAGGTGGATCATGTATGGTGATATGTATCATGTATTTGTATTTGTATCAGGTGGATACCTTGATGATCAGGAGGATCATGTATGATGATATGTATCAGGTAGATACTTGGTATGCATCAGGTAGATGCATTGATGATCAGGAGGATCATGTATGATGATATGTATCAGGTAGATACTTGGTATGCATCAGGTAGATGCATTGATGATCAGGAGGATCATGTATGATGATATGTATCAGATAGATACTTGGTATGCATCAGGTAGATGCATTGATGATCAGGAGGATCATGTATGATGATATGTATCATATATTTGTATCAGGTGGATACATTGATGATCAGGAGGATCATGTATGATACTTGGTATGCATCAGGAAGATGCATTGATGATCAGGTAGATCATGCAGCAGGATGTTGCAGTGATGATCAGGACGATCATGGATGACGAGCTTCAGGATGTTGCTCCAGATGACTTGCAGCAGGACGTTGCAGTGATTATGATCAGGACGATCATGAGTACATCAGGATGATGTATGGTGAGTATCAGGTTGATACTCTGTGGCCGTGGATCAGGTTGTGCAGATGAGCATGTCTGGGAGATCCTATAGGTCGGAGTTGTGTACCCGTAACAGCCTGGGATGCTCTTTCGAGACATTGCTCTGGGAGGACATGTAATTCGTTTCCCTGGGAGATCTCAGGTCGGAGTTGTGTACCCGTAACATCCTGAGATGCTCTTGCGGGATTTTGTCCTATGGCATGTAATTTGGGCCCTGGGAGATTTCAGGTCGGAGTTGTGTACCCGTAACATCCTGAGATGCTCTTGCGAGGTTTTTCCATGACCACATGTAATTTGTGCCCTAGGAGATCTCAGGTCGGAGTTGTGTACCCGTAACATCCTGAGATGCTAGGTTTTGTGGTGGACCACATGTAATTTGTGCCCTGGGAGATCTTAGGTCGGAGTTGTGTACCCGTAACATCCTAAGATGCTCTTTCGAGGTTTTGTGGTGGGGTCACATGTAATAGCGCCCTGGGAGATCCTACAGGTTGGAGTTGTGTACCCGTAATATCTTGGGATGCTCTTTCGAGGTTTTGTGACGCACGTAATAAGTCCTGAGGATTCCACAGTATGGCCAGTGATGACGAAGACCTGCAGGTGGTGGGCCTACATCCAGTATGAAAAAGGACTGGCTCTGTAGAACTTCCTATGACGAGTAGAGACAGAGATTGGATGAGATAGCAGCAGCAGTGACGATGATGATGACGATGCATCGATGACAATGATCCAGAGAAGAAGACTTGTCTAGCAGATCTGTGTCGAGAAATACCTTCCTAGTTAAGAGGGAGTGTTGATGTATATGTAACTTCAGAATGTATTTCATCAGTATATTATATGTATATTTATTGTACCCTTATAAGAGATGTGTTATTCCTCTATAAGGAAGTGTCGTCATGTGGATTGACAAGTGTCGCAAGTGTGTGTACTTGCCGATGGGTTATTAGACCACCTTATGGGGTCGGCCCTAATTAATATATAATATAATGTGGATGTACTCAAGTAGACAAGTCGGCCCCAGTAGGTCACTGGGCAAAAAGGTGAGTATAAATAGAGATAGGAGATCTCTATTTTACTCACTCGGAAAAAGTATCTATCTCTCTCTCTGGAAAGTGGCGCACTAGTGAGGAGGAGGAGGATCATCTGCTAGGAGACTATCTCTGTATTATTTGGTTGTATTTTGGTTGAGCCATTGCTCTCTCTATCTCTGAGGAAGTTGTGGGGTTTTTCACCTTAGGGTTTTCCCCACGGAAACTCTGTGTCTCTTGTCTCTATGCTTTTGATTCTTATGATGCTTGTGATGCTTGTCATATTGTGATTGTCATGCATTGATATACTGTAGATGTTATTCTCTCAGCAAAGATCCTATAGTATTGTGATTTAATACTGAAAATTTAACAGAGACAAACACTGAATAATCTGCTCCTAGCTTCGTAAGGATTAAAATAATCAACTGATCATGTTTCTTCTCGACACCACATTGCTTCAATTGAAGCACCAAATGCTTGAACTTGGTGAAAAACTCATTGATGGTCTCGAAATTCTCAAGATTTAGGGAAATCAGTTCATTCTCCAACTGATAAGCCCTCATATCATCCTGTTTGCCGAAGAGTTTGGAAAGTTGTTCCCATACTTCTTTTGGAATCTTCAATCCACTGAGATGGAAAAGAAGATCTTTCGAAATATTGAGACATAAGAAACCATAAGCTTCATCAAGCTTATTGAAGAACTTGGACTTCTTTATAGCTTCATTAGGCTCTGGTTATGTGCCCATAGTAACTCTGTAGATTCCTTTGGAATGCATCACTATATCTATATCATCCTTCCACTGATGATAGTTGAAAGGAGTAAGGAGATTATGTGAATAAGAGTCCATCTCTGTTATAGGGAATGCAATATGAGGTTGTGAGAAACCTGCAGTCACAAACAAACAAAAAACTATTAGGTCGACAACCTGCACTTTTCAAGTTGCATCACACCCGGCATAGCCTATCAAGCAAGCTTGATAAGTCGGATGCACATTATCCAGGATTTATGTGGAAAACTTTCAGCTTCTGGTGCAGTGTTGGAATATTTTTGAGCAATCTTGCTTAATCTTGATAAAAAAAATATGTAGAAGAGTTGCCTTGTCCTGCCATGGCTCTGATACCATGTAAAATTAAAGCACAACAGATCTATGAAACAAAGACAACAGTTACTAGAGATGCATGCGTCAAATTGTATGTCAAAACATTGATGCAAAAGGTTTGCAGCAGTTGATGCATTATCATAAATTCAAGAAATAATTACAATGTGTAACAATGGCTACAATAAGCCAAGCAATTCGAATCTTAGGGAGGTCACTCGAATTGAATGCATGAGAGTGGCTTACTTGGCAGTTAACACCACTTGGCACATCAGTTAACCACTTAACTACCATGTAACTAACTCTAACTGACTCTGAAACTGTCTAACGGAGTATAATTGAATCCAAAACTGAAATGAATGCCCAAAATTAGGGGAGGGTGCCTTTCTGACTTAAGTTAACTGAATATTAGGTGAAAATAACACCAGATGAAGTCAAACTGAGTAGGAGGGCGCCTTTATGACTCCAGTTGGATGAATAGAATAATAAATGTTGTTAGGTAAATTGAGCAGGGTGCTTTAGTCATGCAAATCACCTCAATTGGCTCCCCGAATGATGGAGGAGGCCCAATTAACTGATATTGATGGCCCAGTTGACTCCTCGAATGAAGGAGGAGGCCCAATTCACTGAAACCGATGATCTTCTGATGATGTAAGCACATAATTGAGTCAAAATACTTAGGATAAATGGAAAATTAAGCTGTGAATCTCAAATAAATGATGTGTGGTTGGAAAATGCTCCAAAATTTATCTGCATTTGAACTATAGGCTAAGCTCAACATGGTAAAAGAGTGATGGGTTTAGTAATGGAAAAATGGACAAGGCACATTAACATTCCCTCAACATAAAGAAAATGTTTATACAAAGCATTTGAAACATATTTAATATCAAGTACATATTATTCCAAGGATTAGGATTGAGATATTACATCCCCTCCTCCTTGGAATAATATTGTCATCGGTGTTCTTTTATTGCAACATTGTTTCAAGAATTAAATAGGAATGGATATGTCTCTCTTGTGGCATCCTCCATTTCCCAATTAGTAGCGTCATCTGGTCCAAATAGCTTTTGTTGCACTTTTCCATGAGCAATGTTAATTTCTTGTCTATGATGGATAGGGGTTTTGGATGGAATTCTCCCTCTAGTTCCACCTTATTCACAACCCAATAAATAGCATGGTTAGGATAATGTACATATTTCTTAAGTAGAGAAACTGTCATGTCCCAAAAATTTGCATTAGGTCACAATGGCCTAAGCCCCTTGCCCATAGTCATGATAGTTTGTCAAATTGATGTTAAGGGTCAAATAATTGCCAAGCATGATGTCCACATTGGTAATAATTCAAAATTAGATCCAAATGGACAAGGTGGGTCACATCAAGAGAAAATTCCCAAGTATTGGTTTGTAATATTTCCCATCCAAATGAACTATCATGGAGGAAAATTACTAGTTCCCTAGGTTGGGGGTGGAAGCATTAAAAGTTGGAGTAAAGGAGCTACAAGACCCAAAATGAACTTAGACTTACAAATTCACATTAAATGGGTCAATTAAATAATACTACAAATAAAATAAGGTGGCATTGGATCATGAGGGCACATAAGAGATTGTGGGACCCACATGCGGCAAGATTCCTCACTACACTTGGCATGATTCTCTCACCAATTCGAGTTCAAGATGAAGGGTAACATACTTGGAGTAGTTTAAGAGGTATTACTCATGGCATGAGTCATGTAAGGTCGAATTGGAGTGGAAGAATAACTCCCATGGAAGAGGAAGAGGCATCTTAGAAGAATTGTGACACTTGGAGCTAGATTCCCTAACTCCTATGACAGCAATGATGAAGATTCTATGACACCTATGACAAAGTTCAGACCTGATTGCTGACATATGACATATATGACATGTCAGGGCTAAAAATATCCTCCAATAGGGCGCACAAGGGAGTTATGGAAGCCAAGAAGCTTCCCCATTCGAATTGAGGGAAGATGGAGACTAGGAATTGTTGGACAAGTGGCAAACATTGGAATCTCTTCCCAACTTGAGTTGGCATGATGATTTTGGAAGGAATTCAACCCATGGAGGACTTGATAAGTTTATAAAAGAGAAGAACAAAGAAGGAAAGCAGCTTTTTATCATTTTTTATTTGCATCTTTTCAATTTGGAGAGCTTCTAGCTTGTCCATGCTAGTGGAGTGTTTACTCTACTTGCCTTAGTACCAATTTCGAGGGTGAAATATTCCCATCCTAATTGGAAATTGGAGAGGCCATTGAGACCTTTCATTTGGACATGCAATGGATTTGTTTGTTACAGGGAAGCTCATGATTCTTTCTTCTTCAACTTGTTCCCATCTCTATCTCACATTTCTCTGCATATTTTGGCTCTTGGAGGAAGGGCGCACTTGGTGAGATGATGATCTATTTGTGAGAGTACAAGATACTCAATTTATTTGTAATGTGATATATATACTTTGTATTTAATGCTCATAAATCTCTCAGGTCGAAATACCAGGTGAAACTATGTAAAAATACCAAACAATGCATAATGGTGTCATTTTCCCTATATCTTGTTGTGAGAGATTGAAGTTGATTTATTTCGATTTGTACTAGTTCATATCTGTGATTTTTATGATTTACGGAGATTAATTAATGTCCTGAGGAATTTTCATATACATCATAATACTTTGGAACATAAATCTCGAATTTCATAGCAAGTGGTGAAGTTTCCTATCATTTCCCCCTATGTGAAGACATGTCCACAAACCTTTGATTTATGCGAGTTGCAGCAACCCTTAGAAATTGATTAATGATGTATTTGGGTGCCCATTGAAGTCCTTTAACTAATCCATGTCTCTTTTCTTAAATTTTGGAGGTTTGTACTTCATTTGGGAAGCCATTAGTGACCTCTACCCTTGGGGGTTTGAACCTCGAATTTACTAGTAAATTTCCCTATTTTCTCCTGAAGTTAAATGAATGTTGCAGAAGTCTTTTGAGATTTTACAAGGCCACATCAGATTCATTTTTATGTCTCAATATGCTTCAAACACTCTCATTACCAATTTGAAATCCTTAGGATTCTTTTGGAGCCTTCTACCCTTGGGGGTTTCAACATCAATTTTCCTAGTAATTCTGCCTTTCATTCTCTAATTGTAAATGAAATTTGCTGAAGTATTTGGAAAGTATCCAAGCATATAATAGCTTCTTTAATGCTTCCAAATACATCTCAATTCACTGCATACACCATTCGAAAATATTTGGTATCATTTGGGACAGTTTGGGGCTTTACTAGTCCAAGTTTCAAAAATTGACTAAATTGGGAAAAAATTCAAATTGGGGACATTACATAAACATGGAAAAAACTATGTCCTTTGATTTTAGAAGATAATGCAAGTTTGTATGTTATTTTCCCCATCCTTTCTAGGATTAAAATGGACCACAATATGTAAGTGCAAGCTTGGAACAAGTTCCCAATTTTAAGGAATTTCTTTAAGGTTTGACTTTAAGATAAATGTGTTCTCCAAATTTACACTCTTTATGCATTCTATGCTTGGTTGCATAACTCTTCTGCCTATCTTGATTTCTCTCTAAATTCTACTCGACCTTAATAACTCCTTGTTCCATTTATTTAACCATTATATCCAAGCTTGTTTTTAGCTACTAGAGTATTACATCTTCTACCATAAAGTGCTACTAATGGAATCATTTTTTAGTGATATCTATTATCTATTATTGCATGCAAACTCTACTAGATGTGGGTAGTCTTCCCACTTAGTAAGTTTATGCATGGCATGCATACGAAGCATATCTTCCATTATTTCATTTGTTTTCTCTATCTACACAATTATTTGTGGATGATAAGTAGTATTGAAATTTAATTATGTACCTAGTTCTTGAAATAGTTATTTCCAAAATTTTGATGTAAAGTTCGGATCTCTATCTAATACAATTGTTGTATGCATTCCATGCAACCTAAAAGCGTCCCTCATAAAAATTTATGCAATGTTGATTACTTTATGTGTATATTTTGCGGGAATAAACTTAACATCTTTGTTGAATTTGTCAACCACGCCCGTGATAACATCATGTTGTTTCACTATCCTAGGAAACCCTATGATAAAATCCATTATTATTATTTCCCATTTCCATTCAGGAGTTCACAAGGGTTGTAATAGTATTATTGGATGTTGGTGTTCAGTTTTTACCTATTGGGATTCAATGTGTTTCGTAATGTATTCTTCAATATCAATTTTCATTCGAGGCCAATAATATTGTTTCCTTGATGTATACATCATTTTTTGGTAGCCTAGGTGTCTTGAATAAGGTTTCTTGTGCATTCCATCTAAATTGTATAAGCTATCCTTCTAGACCAGCGATTCTTCATCACTCATATAGTAAGCATTACATTTATGCTTATGTTATTGTTGTTGTAAGCTTTTCTCACTTGAATGAATTGTTCATAATTATAAAAAGGTTTTTTACTCTAGTCTTTAAATCAAATTCACAAGTACTAATATCTGCTGCATATAGGAGTTCCATACTTTGGTTGAGTGCATCAACCACTACCATTGATAAAAGCTAACCATCTAGATTGTCTTCCATTCAAATGTTGTTGGTCAAATAGGTATTTCATCCCACTGTGATATGTCATCAATACAAATTTCCCACCCATTAAGTAATGATTCCACATTTTCAGTGCATGAATTATGGCTTACAATTCTAGGTCATGAGTGACATAATTCTTTTCATATTTGTTTAGTTTCCTTTACTCATAACTCATTACATGGTTATCATGCATAAGAACTCCACCAAGTCCTTTACATGCATTAGTACGTGCACTACAAAATCTTTCTTTGGATCTGTTATTTTTAGAATCGGTGCACTAGTAAGATGTGTTGGTTGTTAAAAAGTTTCTTCACTTTCTTGGGACCACACAAAGATTGTACCTTTCTTCTATAATGAAGTTATTAGATGAACCAGATTAGATAATCCCTTAATAAATCTCTGACAATAACATACAAGTCCCATAAATGATCTCACATTTGTTACCTTTTTTAAAGTAGGCAATTCATGTAGCCTTAATCTTTTCTAGATCAACTACAATTCCTTCTTCTAAAATAATCTGTCCCAAGTAATGGATCTACTTTTGATAGAAATCACACTTAATGCACTTTTCATATAGTTGATGTTCTCATAATATCTACAAAACTATTCTGAGACGAACTTCATGTTCTTATTCATATGTTGAATAAATAAGGACTTCATCAATAAAAACCAATACAAATTTATCCAAATACTCACTAAAGATATTGTTCCTAAGACACATGAGAGTTATTGGTGCATTAGTGAGTACAACAAGTACCACCACAAACTCATAATGACTATACGTTGTCATGAAAGATATCTTATGAATATCTCCATCCAGCTTGATTCTAACTTGATGATGTCATGATCTCAAGTCAATCTTTGAAAATACATTTCCCCCTCTTACTTGATCAAATAAGTCATTGATCTGAACTAATGGGTACTTGTTTTTCACTATAATTTTTTTCAATTGTTTGCAATCTAAAAATAACCCGAGAGCCCTATCTTTATTCTTTACAAACAAAACTAGTGCTACACAAGGAAATACACTTGATTTGATATACCCTTTTTCTAGCAATTCTTGTAACTTCATTTTCAATTCTACTAACTCAAGAGTACTCATTCTATAATCTTCTCTAGATACAGGTGCAAATCCAAGCATGAGATCAATATAAATGTCAATGTCTCTTTTAGAAGGTGAACAGAGTATTTCATCTAAAAACACATCACTGAATTCTTAAAGTGTTGGATAAACTTCAAGCTTTGCTCCTTCACTTTGTGTTGTCTCTAGCACATGGACTGCATACAACTAACATCCTTTTATAAATCTCTTATTCAATTGAAAGGATGAAATCTATCTTATAGATCTATCTTTTGGAGTTCCTTTCAATGTCTTTGGATTTTCATATCATCTACATATTCAAAAACATTATGGTAACAGACAAGTTTTACCTTATGTGTTGTTGACCAATCATTTCCAATCAAAACAACATATGACCTAAGTGTAAATATGTTTAAATTTTCCCTTTGTGAAATCCCATCTATCTCTAGTGAACATACCTCCACCAACCCACTTACCTTTCTCTTAGTTCCTATAGCCAATTGCATGCATTAACCAGTATTTCTTATGTTTACTCTTCTGAAGAACAAATAAGTCAATAATTTTAGGTGCACTGTAGTTGTGACTAGAACCTGGGTCAATTAAAATAGAAACAAATTGCTTAGCAATATCACCTTCCACTTCCACCATAAATACTTTATGGTTCCCTTGTCGATCTTCCAAAGCAACATGAATTCTAGGCATCGTCCTCGCTACATCATTTACTATTGTAGCTTCATGAAGATTGTGAACAGTCCTGTCATCCTCTTGTCTATAGGGACAATCTCTAAGAAAATTTCAACACTTTGGATTTCCTTTCAAAGGCTCTCCAAGCCTCCTTCCCACTGGTCATGCTAGCTTGTTTCCAATATGTGCTAGGTAGTTCTGTTGAAAAATACTCCATGATGGATAGCTTGGTTGGAAACTCTTTGACATATTTTTATACTACTACAACTTAAATCATTTCTTTCTCTATTCAAATTTCTCTTTCGATTTGTATTCCCATGCCTTATTGATTTATGGTTTATGCTTGTTCTAATCATAACAATATTTAACCTTGCTAATTATCTCATATAGAGTTTTAGGTTCATCAAATTCAATCATGTCTTTGTAGGATTGAGGTATCCCCCTTAAGAAACATTGATTTTTTATATTTCCATCTCTAATATATGGAACATACCTTAATAGTTCCAAAATTTTACTTACATAACTATTGGCTTGGTTTTGCAACCAAGCTTAGTGCTATGGGCACCTGCTAAATAGTAGCAGCAGTTTCAATATTAAGCAAAAACAATAAACTAAATCTAAATCTAAACTAAACTAGCATGTGCATTTTTGAATTAAAAAACAAGAACAAGAAATATAAAAAATAATTTTTGTATTGAAAATGGGGGCAAGCAAGTGCTTGCAATAATAATACCTCCGATTGATGAAGATAGTTGAGAAGCTCCAAGGGTGAGCAGCTCCAAACTCCAAAGGGTCCTTTCTCCAAGGTTGCTACAATGGCCAAAAGCTCAAGGGAGATTTTGGCAGCATGAGGATAGGAAGATGGATGGATGTGAAATGAGGAGCCCCTACCACCTTTTTATAGGTTTTGGTGGTGGGGAATACCATTTGTGGTTTTGTGGAAACCAATGGTATTGACCAACATGGTTTAGGTACTTTTCCCTCCTTTTTCCTTTTTTGAATAAAATTAATATTTTTATTCCCTTTTTAATATTTTGGGGAATTTTGGACCCTTTTTGAGGGTTTTTTTATGCTTTTTTAGGAAAAATAATCTTTTTGAGTGGGAAAAGGGGTGTATTAAGGTCTTCTGATGACCTTTTGTTGGCTTTAGAGGCTCAGATGGTGGAAAAAGTGGACAAATGGGTCATGTGAATAAGGGAATGAGCTAGTGAGCACTTTTTGGGTGTTAACAATAACCCTCCATAGTCAAATGTCCCAATCTCATCTCACAAAACTCTTTCATTGTACCATCATAGTAACTTTTTGAAAGATATTTATGTTGAAAGTATTTCTTAAATTGTTTCCAAGTAATTTTTCTTTCATTAATCCTCTTCACTTGCTTAATAGCTTCCCACCAAATGGATGATTTTCCATTCATATTGAAGATAGACACTCTAGCATTCATGTTTCCAGAGTATTCATGAATCTAGAAGTATTTCCTTATTCCACTACAAGGAGAACAAATTCAACTGGAAGTTTTGGCGGAACATCCCAAAACAATCGCATTTATCTGTTTATAGCAAATGTGGGTAATAGAGGCATGCGGTCAGAGGTTTTCATGGATATTTTGTCTCCAATGTGCTCATTATATATAAACACATTGATGCGCTTTATTATTTATGAATGCACC
The DNA here is from genome assembly GCA_027924585.1 of Larix kaempferi. Taxonomy (NCBI): domain Eukaryota; kingdom Viridiplantae; phylum Streptophyta; class Pinopsida; order Pinales; family Pinaceae; genus Larix; species Larix kaempferi. Next base: position 6,336,313 of record BSBM01000138.1, on the reverse strand, counting down.
AGATAGTTCAGATGACATACCGGTTTAAATTTTGATTTAAAAAAAAATATAAAACCAAATCACCAGTCCTCCTAACAAAGATATAAGCACTTGTGTGCATTCACAAACAACACACTGGAAAGCTATATTTTTTGCCCCAAAATTTTAAAAAAAATCAAAATTTTATAGTGCGCTTTCTTAAAATAAAAGCACTGGAGTGCTTTAGCAAAACCCACCAGAATCATTGAAATGATTTAAAAAATTAAAATGCAATCTATATATTATTCAGTGCGCTTGTAACTATAAACACACCGATGCTTTTCTTAACAATGCACTGGAAAGCTAATATTTTCTGTAGAAAACAAAAAAAAATGAATTCCACGGTGCACTATTTCTTAACCAACGCACTAGTGCAATTAACTTTCAGTATAAGCACCAATGCATTTTATCACAACGGATCGGACATTATTGAAATAATATATATATATATATATATATAGAGAGAGAGAGAGAGAGAGAGAGAGAGATACTTTTTCGGTGCACTTTGTTGAATCAAACGCATCAGTGCATTGTAAAATTTACCTGTGCACCGCGTTAGCATAGAATATTAAAAAAAAAAACATAAAATTATTTTTTTACATGGTTACAATGCTTTTGTAGAGACATACAAGCACCGGTGCTCAAGTATTTATAGAAGCACCCCATGCTACAATGTTTTGTACCACCGTACTTGTCGATTTGTGTGCATCCGAGATTTATGAGGTCATTTTTGGATATCCAAACAACATCATTTTTTTCATTTTTCCATACATGGAAACAATGCCTCCTTAGTGTGAAAGGCACTAGGTAAATCAATTGTTATCCTTCAATTTAAATTTTCAACATATTAGATTCTAAAATTCAGTTTTCTATACTTAAAATTCTTTAAAAAATTAAAAACTTTTCCATCAGTGCTTCCTCGAAACTTAGGTTGCACTGAAATACAATTTGTTTACAGGTCGCACCACATCCATTGCGTTCATTTCATATAAACGCATTGCAAAGTTCACACCAAATGCAGTGCATTTATTTTTATATAATTGCACCGATTCCCCCAATAACATCGTGGTGTGTCATATAAACTGGAGCGTCTATTGGCACAATGTTAATAGTGCATCCTACAATGCACCTCTAACCAGGCAATCCTTAGATAAGGTTCACCATCCACCACCAAAAAAGAGCAAATAGTGCATTGTAAGGTGTACCAAAAATTATCCAACGGTGTATTATATGTCTCACTGGTACTATTGCATCAATTAAATAAGGTGCACAACTAATGTAATTACAATTTAAAAAGTAAATGTTCATTAGTGCATCGTTTGGTGCACTATCACAGATGATCCAAGAACTATCAACGGTGGGTTCCAGTATACTACGTGCACTGTCAACCACCAAAAAATAGCCACTGACTCTTTGTATGGTGCACCTTTACCGATGTCGCTAGATAGATTACGTACACTAGTATTACATTTATAATTGGAAAATTGGAAATACTCATCGGTGTGTTATGTTGTGCACCATCAATGATGCATTTTCTTGTGCACTGATAACGGTGCTTTCTACTAGATTCGGTGCACCGTTAATGCATAAATAATAAAATCCAAAAATAGCCAATAGTGTATTTTATGGAGCATTGTTAATGATGCTATGTGAAAGCACCCTAACTAGTGCTTTCTATTATCCTAGGTGCACTGCTAGTGCATGGAAAATTTGCAAAATTTGTGTTTTATGTTTTTTAAATTTTATGTTGAATACATACGCACTACCCTTGGTGCATTTGTTTTTATTTATTGGCCTCGTTGACAGTGCACTAGTATAAAACATGGCACACTGTGGATGGTGTGCTCATGTAAATGGATTGCACCGTGGATTGCACCTTATTTATAACATACGCACTGGTTATGGAAATGTTTGTTGGGCCCAAAAAAAATAATCTAATAAATCTTTTATGTACCTATTCTTTATATATTTTTATTTTAGTAATATAATTCATGATAAACTTTGTATCTAAATCAGGAACATGCACCACTGCCACCTCAAATCAATTTGTATAATGTTGTTCGGGTATGGGAGACAAGAGAGTGGAAGAGGGATGTGATTCCTCATCTTATTGTTGATGTGACTCGAGAGATCTTATTTTAGGTTGGGATTCTCACATTTTGTGAGGAGGCTTGTTTTCTCAGGGGGGGAACTTAGCTACTGACTGAGTTAATCCATCATTGTGATCACGATAGCCAAGCCTTTAGGGTTGGTCTCAATATTGGGTAATATCTCACATAGGAGGATGTGGATTTCATCACAGGTTTATATTGGAGGGGGGGGGGCTTTCCACATTTTCCTAATCTAGCACCTGGTATTCCAGTTGAGAATTAATTGATGTATGTTCATTGATTCATCAGTATGGATATTACTCACCCCAGTGAGTTCCAGGTGAATAGGGGCTAGTTGAGGCTACATGCATTTCGATCAGAGGAGGCCAAGTGCTTGAACTTGTTTGTTACCATGATAGCACACCATTTCATTGATGGGAAATGCATTAGTAGAACTGTGTTATTTATGTAGAGATTTTACCACATAGGCCTAGGTTGATCAGGTGGGATATTATTTTTTAATGATAGTTTTTTATAGCTTTAGACCACTAACACAACCAATTGCGGGGGAGACAATTTTTCCCCTTCGCATTAGAGTTATTTACTTTATTTTTTTAGAGGTTTCTAGCGAATCGACCCACATTCGGGCCTACATTTGATTGAATGATAGATAGACCTATGATTCATGTGAGTACGTGCATATGGGGGTAGGGGTTTCTAAGAGAGGAGCACCCAAGTTCATGTGTAGGATGCCTTGTGTAGAGGTTTTGGTGATGTTACATAGTGATGACCGACAGTCAGTCATCGATTCTATACAGTATCCATATGCGGGGATGGCATGGTGAGGATGTGCGAACATCCAATTTACTCAGTCCTAGCCACCGGATATGAGGGGTAATATTATCATTATATATTGAATAATTTAATTGCATCATTTTTGTTTTATTTAATGCACATGTAATTGATTATAATATTTTGTTTAAAGTATCTAATTATTGGTGTCCATTGTTTCGTAGATATTGACAAGTATGTTGGGGATCAACCACCCCAGCATAATGAGTATATGGGTGAGGCTAATGAGCTAGTTCCTCAGCATAGACCTGACATGCAATAGTTTGTGCTAGATCCCACATTTTGTCACTGTGTAGGAGATCATATTTTTTATTTGATGGCTCAGCATGGGGTGGATCCTGTATGGCCATTTCATGTCACATGGGACCCCAAGCTTGCTCCCATATGGTCCACCCTTCCCCAAGATATGACATTATTGATGCGTTATTTTTTCGGTGCCCTCATACTACTTAATGAGTTTAGGAATTTCCAAACTCTTATTCGGAATTGTCTTTTGATGACGATGCTCCTCCATCACCTCCTCCATCCATTGATTTAGCTGCAACAAGATCATCCAACACTGCACATGCATTTACTTCTTATCCATCAACTCCTCCTCCACTTCCTCCAATAGGCCCACCACCACCCTCCCCTCCTCCATCAATCCCACCATCGCCATCCCCTTCTCCACTAAGCCTACCACCATCCATCAATCGACTAGTCCCACCACCACCATACCTCCTTTAGAAGGCCCACCACCATCCGCTAATGCACCTACATCCATCGATCCACTAGTCCCACCACCGCCATACCCTCCTCCAACAGGCCCACCACCATCCACTGATGCACCTACATCCATCGATCCACTAGTCCCACCACCACCATCCCCTCCTCCAACAATCCCACCATCATCCACTAATGCACCTACATCCACCAATCCACTATTCCCACCATTTCCATCCCCTCCTCCAGTAGGCCCTCCACCACTACCCCCTACTGCAACAATCCCACCACCACCATCCCCTCCTACAGCGGACCCACCACCATTTATTGATGCATCATTCATGCACTAGGTGATTTACACAATATGATGTTATCAATTGGTATAGATCTTGATGGAGAAATACATCAGTTTCTAGTCTCTGCATTGTTATTTGACATGGGTAGTAATTTACCCTTCGCCTTTTCTAGTGTACGTGGACCTAATGAGTCTGGCTCTAGTAGCAGACCTAGCTAGTGTATTTGATTGTAGAGATATGTGTTGATATCTATTTTAATTATTGATATGTATATTTCACTTCAGATCTATATATTATTCATTTTCATATCATTTTAATGTTGATGTTATTTTATTTGTAAATTATGCATTTTCACATATTATGCCTTTTCATATCATGTTCATGTTGATGTTACTGGGTAATTCTTTTAATCTCGAATATTGTTCTATAAATTCATTCGATTAATATTTACTACTAAAACAATTGGAAAAATTGTTATGGTTAGAATTCTTATTTAGCATTGAGAGATCTGTTATTGTGGAATCATAAGGCCAACTAATATTGCTTACAATGGGCTTTTGTCTTTTGAATTTATAAGAGTTCTCATTTGGTTAAAATATCAAAATAATAAACTAATAATCGATGCACAATTAAATTTGAGTTCTCTTGCTTATACTTGAGTGTATTTTAAAGGAATCGCAAGCCTTCATTAGTCACTAGATGAGATTACTGCACTAGATATGGATGGTTGTAATATGTTTTAGAAAACTTCATTTGTACAAGTGGGTAAGCCATAACATATGTTTCAAATGATTTTGAAATATGTAATTGACTTTTTATCCAACTCTATGGCATGTTCATTGAATTTTCATTTAAAAATATATTGTTTTTAATAGTGCTTTAATAAGGTTGAGTCTTATCCCTAAAATGAAATTTATAATAATAAATGGACAATTAAATTAAAATATATTTATTAAAATTTTGATCAACAATAAAGATGAAGCATTAAATTGTACCAATAATGATGATGTGGATTCTATATAGCAAATATTTTTTAGAGTTTGAAATTGTAAAACACTAAATAATGAGCAACAAATCTTGAAAAAAATAAAAAAAAAAATTATGCAATATTGTTGTTAAAATTAAAGTCATATCAAAACCAATGTAAACAAAATAATAATGTAAACCATGAAATCTAAATTATCCATGCATGACCAAAGTCAACCATAATTAAACAAATTCTACTTTTATCTTTGCTATATTATACATAGTCATATCCATTCAATTATATAGCCAACTATAAATAAATGCATACGTACCGACATATACCAAATTCAATGCCCTATTAAACCAATATATTTTTATTATACCAATTAAAGCACTATTAAAAACAATATATCTTTAATATGTCCCTTTTTACTCTATTGGTAGTGTAATTTCTCGAGATATGCAAAATGAATCAAATAACTTTATGTATGGAATAAATCTTTAGCATGAATTTGTAGATGCAAATTGTAGCTCTTTTGAGCAAGATTTATAAGTGAACATTTTCATGTTTACTTGGAATATATTGCCATATTATAACTTGAAAACTTTATAGTGAGGCCAAGTGGAGGTTGTGTCTACTTTAGAAGCAATATGGCATTGGGGTTACAATGTCTTTATCTTAATGTTTATGTCTTCATATGTCAACCATGATCCTTTGGTATTTAGCTTTTAAGATGGATTATTAATAAAATGTTGGTAGTGCTCGAGGAATGTTATCCCTATTAATTGAGAAATGTTGATTAAAATTATAAATGAAAGCCTAATGTTAACTACATTGATGTATGTTCTAGAATAGATATAAATGAATGATTTACAACTAAGATAATTCTTCTAATGCATGCATTGAAGAATTGATGTTTATGAAATGCCATGAACATCAATAAGTTCATCTTGTTGATGAACATTTGTTTGTTTGAAAGTAAAGTTGAATGATGGTTGAATGTATAAAACCAATCTAAAGTGGGACGCTAAATAAGATATGGTGAATTAGTAAACTTTTGACCTCTTGAATTTGAGGATGTTCATATAATGTTTAACTCTAGCTATATGAAATCATTTCATTTGGATTGTGAGTGTAATAACTTATACTCATTTAATGTCATTATATACATTATGTTGATATGCTATGTTGATTAAACATATTTACAAACTTTATTATTAAATGACCTTCATAGTAATAGTTGTTAATATTAATCTTATAAAAAGAGAGAACATGCAGATCTTACAAATAAAAATTATTCACCTAAAAATATTTACAAAAGAGCTTGAAGTTCCACAAAAATTTAATTTATCTCCGATATTGTGGTTTTAAATGGTTGTTAAGTTTTCATTTCCAACATTATAATAATTTCATATAAACATGCACATGCATATGTTACAATTGGAAAGGTTTCATAATTCATTAAAGACATTAAAGTTCCACATTATTTTAATTTTTCTTCAACATGATGGTTGTAAATGGTAGTTAACTTTTCATATCCAACATCATAACTTGAAGAAAAAACAAAATTCATCAATTATATATACCCATAATAAAATCCCACAACCATAACATAGTTGTCCAAATAAAACATGTACTTATCACTATTCATTGCAATCACCCTAATTGTCTTCCTCGCTTGGCATGATAACATTGGTGTTCTCAAAAAGATGTTTTGATATCGAATCATGTCTTAGTACAAACCACCAATCCCTATCCAACACATCCGGGTAAAATAATAATTAGTTGCATTTTTTGGTAAACATAAGGCTCCTTCTTTTCATCCCACGTCTTTTTAGAGTTAATACATATTAGCCCACTATCACAATCTTCCTTTACATTATTCTGGTTGAAAGTATCCCACCACTTGCACCTAAAAATAACACATTGGAAAGATGAGAAGTCCACTTGCACAATCTCTTGTATCTTTCTGGCATAATCTAGCTTCCCCTCTATTCTCACGATGGCTAGTACAACTAGACTGGTCGAACTCGACATCCACTCCATAGTCAAATGTGACATGTCCATCATCCATATCCTCAGTGTGAAAATGATGTCCATATGCCCACATAGATGGGAACAAAATGTGAATAAGGGACATTGGCATATGTTTTGTAAGTTGAGCATTAATAAAAATATAATACATGTTATGATTCAAACATGCATTATAAATTGAGCAATGTACACAAAGAGATTATTACAGAATTGTTGCACGCAAATCGTATGTTTAGTGCATCATCTTCTCGACATGGGTAACAACTGGACGCACCATATTTCTCTCTTATAATCTAGTCAGGCACCCAACTATTGGGATAGATCATTGGCATATTGTCTTTTAAATAATTAGGATATAGTATGCTTCTATTGTTCAACTATCTGAATTATTTCATGTCGTTGTCCCATTTACTTATCTTCTCTTTATACAATGTGACCCATGGTTGTGTTGCCTCCACATTGTAAAGAACACAATTTATTGATGGCCTCAATTTCTGCATTCATTGATGTATTCATGAAATGAAAATTATTAGTATGAAATCAAATATATATTATCAACTTCAATGTAAAGAGTTACTATGTAGAAAATTGACAAAAGATAAGTGACTTACTCTTTATCATGCACTTTTTTCCGTTCATTCAAGGAGTAGCTCCCCTTCCCTTTAGTCCTCATCTTGTTGGTCTTCCCAAACAACTCTGCCTTATGTGTCGTCGATTTGATTGATGTATTCACTAGTATAATACAAAGACTCGTATACTATGTACCCCTCCACCATAGACCCCTCGGGTTTTTCCCTTTCTATGGGCCTCTCCGAGAAGAACATCTAATGACATGAGACCACCCCATCTAATTCAACCTCATCAACTCGGTGAATTAGAATATGGGCCTATAAGTCCTTACAAATTTGGACAATTCATCCTCAAATATGCAAACAATATCAATGATATCCTGATGCCATGGTGGATTGTTATCCATGTGAATCTCCTTTGGTGTAATCCAACATAGAAATGTAGATAATTTAGATATGGCTCATCGTAGGTCCTAGGGGAAGGAATGGTTCACAAAACCACGCATGAGCAAAGTATAATGACACTAATTCATAGTTATATGCCAATTAATTTTGAATGTGTTAGCATATTATAACCTACACTTCATAAAAAGAAGCATGTAATTGACATACATACCCTCAGAATTTTTAGATGGTCATGTGATTTCAACCTTGACAATTGTTCTTCTGATTTCTGATTTTCATGCAGGTAAATTTAATGTTAAGAGGAGACTGTGTTGGTGAAGAGGAAGGTCTCAACGTTTCAAACCCTAAATGCGGGTCCATCTTCAGGAGAGCAAGGCTCATGATTTTTTACATAAGCAATTATGGAATTTATATATACTGCTAATGTAACTTAAAGATAGGTCGGCCCCCAATATCAATTAATAATTAATGAACTAGGTTTTGACTTTCATTAACGGTGTGAGAGTGAGGGCTGTTCTTTATAGCACGTACAACTGGTTTCCATGCTTCCTTTATTTTCATGTCGTCATCCCTGTTTAAGTTATCCGCAAATTTCTCGATCTCCAGGGCTTCCCTTACTTTCCTTTTGTAGTAATGAGGGATGGATGCGAGGACCTCTGCAATCTCAAAACACATATAATGTTTTGTGTTATGAGAATGCTCGGCGATGGCAGATTTCTTGATTCGCTCGTGGTGGACATCAGCAGCATGTTCTTTTAACCTTGTCATTATGGAACGTCATGTTTCCCCGATGTATTTCTTTCGAGCATGGTATAGCATATACCCCTTTCAATAGTTTTGGATCAATGGGATCTTTAACTGAGTCTAGCATGCTTCTGAGGGAGTTTGGAGGGGAGAAAGCAACTTTTATGTTCCTTCTTCTTAGAATCTTGGAAATCTTGTCAGTGGTGCCATGGATGAAAGGGAGAATAGTCTTTGTCACAAAGTTGTCTTCCTTTCGGGTTCTTGTTTTATCATTGCATGCTTTGCGAATAGTGTTATCGATTTGTTTATCATCGTACCCATTGCCTAGAAGGACCAATTTTAGATGTTCTAATTCGTCTTTCAAATGGTCTTTGTCATAGATCCTTAGTGCTCGGGTGGCCAGAGTGTCGATTATCCCAATCTTTTGTGTCGGATGGTGATGGAAACCAGCGTGTAAGTATCTATACTTATGTGTTGTCTTCCTGTACACTTGATGAGCTAAGGAACCATCCTATTTCTTTGTGGTAAGTACATCTAGGAATGGGAGGCTATTGTTCACCTCTCTTTTTCTATGGTGAATTTGATGCTACCATATTGGTTATTCAATAGATTAGTGAAGTCCATTATCTTCTTCGCCATGTGTCCAATTGTTGTATACATCGTCTACATATCTCAGCCACCATTTGGGTTTGAGAGGGGATGATTCAATTGCTTTTTTCTCTGAATGTTCATAAAGAGGTTGCGACCACTGGTGAAAGAGGTGACCCCATAGCGACTCCTTCCGTTTGTTCGATATATTTCTCCTCTAAAAACAAAGAAAGTGATCTGAGGCATATTTCCATGAGAATGGCCATCTCTTCATTAGCGACCTCCTTCACAACCTCTATAGCTTTATCATTGAACCATGGTGTAAAGTGATACTATGTCAAAATTGACTAAGGTATCATTCTCACTATTGTTCTTCTAACCGTGAAGCAGTGTCATAGAATCGACCCATATAATGAAGGCGCATTCACACTCAATATAATATCCTTTGCACAATAAAGATCATCTTTCTTCAAAATCCATGGGGACGTCACCTTCTTTAAAAGACCAAGAGGTTGTGGCCTCTCCTCTACTTTATTTTCTTGGCCTATGTTTCTTTTTAATATTCAAAGAAATAAGATGTCTTCTAATAACCAATGTGCCAAATTTTTTTCGATGATATAGTCTCCATAACGAATATGAAACACTTCTGAATATATGCATGGGATCTAGTAAGTGTGAAATCTTAAGATGCTCCCAATATGGAAGCTCATAAACACAAATTTAATTTCCATCCCAGTGGGAATTTTCTCAACGTAGGTGTTGAAAAATTCAGGATCATCGAACATAGGTTCCCCATTTGATCCTTTTATATGTCATATGCCCTTATCCAGTGTATAGGTGTTATTATTTCTGATCTTCAATTCTCTCTAGTTTACCATTGAAGGAGATGGTTTCTCTCCTATAAGGGTGGTCTTTTGGGAGGAACACCCTTGAGAAAAGGTACACCAGCTTTCATATGTGGTTGGACCACCTATCCTTTATTGAAGGTCCATAATGTTTACATCCTGATACTCTTTTGTTACAAGACGTGCAAATTTATTGTATACGGAACACGTTAGAACCTAAGAAGGCAGTTGCACCAAATTAATTTTGTCAAATAACATTACAGATATAAGCAAGTCAATCAATATGCTTACCGAAGCATACTCTTAGTCCCGGATAAATATGCATGGCGTATGCACATATGCCATGCAACGACCTCTCCACCAAGATGGGTCCTTGATACATCATATACCTATATTCCTTCCCATAATTGCTTAAATTCCATTGATAATGTTGGAGGTAGACATCCACATTCTTCAATTGTTTCTACCATGAACCATAAGACCCAATATAAGATATTCGTTCTTCACGGACAACCATCAAGGGATATTGTCATGATCACCACCATAGCCAAATAGAATAATTGGTGTTTTGGAGGGAATACAAGTTAACTCCATCCATGACTATGCTCAATCAAAGGCTTTGTACTTCATCTTTGATTTTATCAGGCATTGTATTCTATATATGCTACATGGCTATTGAATCTACAAGAATATGCATAACACTTGGCTCACTTATGTGTGAGGCATGCCACCCATGCAACATGACTAATTCTTCTAACAAAAAATCCATTCAATCCTTGGGATTATATGCATGTGCCTAAATATATTATGAGGAGGACCATGTGCCTTACCTATTTTGTTGACATTTGGTGCTTATCATTCCCACATTAGGTCATATCTCTGTGTTTGTGTAGTCTCCTATGTATAAAATACAATCATTCGAAAAAACGTGATATGATATGTACTCAACACCTAACCTTTTTAGCAGTTGATTTTCCTCTTTATAGTTGTATGAGAAGACATTATCACTTGTAAGTACCTTTTCTTTGAGTACTTGCAATTAGTGATCAATATAAATGTACATTATCATTAAGCATGTAACAAATCTATTGTCATTGTTGATTTAATAGGTACTTGATGGTTAGTTACCTCATATTGCCAAGAAACACACATCTGACATACCATACATTGATTTCAAGTTATACAACAACAGTGTTGTCCCAGTTGGGTAGAACTTGAACCAGCCCAAAAAGAGGGGTGATGGAAGAAAATTTCAAGATTTCAAAGAAGGAATCAACAATATTAGCATCGTTCCCGAACTAATTTAGTTAGAATGCATTTAACATCATTCCCTCCATGCATGAGTATCATGTAAGAAATCGTCCATACCAACCTCTATATCCTTGTTTTCATCTCCAACACATGAACTAGTGTTACTATAGATGTCTGAATTGGTGACTCGGGACATAGTGGGAATTGAAAAGGTGGTTGATTCAACCATGCTTTGTATGATTCATCTCCGAGCTCTACTCATTTAGCATCCTTCTCTCGATTTGACATCATATACTAGGGTGTAACGATACATGCTAGACAGGGTGATCATCATCAGAATAATGGTTGCAAAAGTATTGAACACTAAATCGATGATATTACTAAACACAATGCATTTAATATGTTGAAACAGTATACCAAACATTTAGTAGAAGCATGGAATTTTTTTTCCAATACTACACATGCAATCAACCACTTTATAAAACAAATATGGAATTAAGCACTACATTAACATTAATTCCAATGAAAATTAAAAAAAAAATACAATTACTCAATGATCGTTTTCTCATGCCCCAGGGGGACATCTAATGGTAGTCCCAATGCAAATTGTTTTTCATGAGCATTTGGTGGTCTACAAAAGCTATAGTTTATTAAGAACTCAACACCGTGAGACAACCTATGTATTGCATGCACAACAACAAATATGGATGCCTTCTTTTTCATAAATAACTCTTTGTCATTGGAGTGTTCCTTCTTTTTCCTATTGAGTGCACTGATCAATGAGCATCTTCAACTATTTATGAACCTTGCAATGTTCCCATGATTTTGTGGACGACCATCGATATATAAAAGGTTCTTCCTGTTAAATTTTCCTGAAGCATAACCATTCATGCGCATGATATAAATGGAAATACAATGTTTGTATTTAACAATATTCAAGTAATCATATCGACTATAAATAGGACCACAAAATGTCATAAGTTCTACTGACTATTTGGGAGGAACGTGTGAAGAACCTGCAACAATTAATTAATGAAAATACATGAGATAGCAGAAATAATAGAACTTAGAATCGCTTTTATTGATCACCGGCCACTTCGAGGGGGCAACCTCCTTTGAGCAAGCTCAATACAAATAACTTCACGATACCTTCATTGGCCTCAACACAAACTTATATACTAAGTCTAGGCGCCAATACCATGGGTCAATACCATGTGTCAATACAAACCATGGGCCAATACAAACTATGGATCAACAATTACTACGGGACGACTTACAAAGCATATGCGTCCAACAACAATAAGACAAGCTATGGATCAACAAATACTACAAGACGACTTACAAAGCATATGCGTCCAACAACAATATACTAACAAAATAAATACAAGGGTTGACATGGGATCCTAACATCCCCTCTCCCTTAGAAAAATATTTGTCCTCAAAGCTTTAGATGTGGAAATTGATGCAGAATCTGAAGGAGTGGTTCCCCTGTAGCATCCTCGGGTTGCATTCCAGGCCACTGGCGCCTGTTGAGTTTCGGGGAGGGTTGCTTGGAAGGTTGTAGACGAAGAAGAACCATATCAGCTGCATGAAAAGTGCGCTTAGAACGGTGCTGATCGGTTTGTTGTTTCAGTCGAATTCTTGCCATGTGAAGATTGTCCTGCAGAATGAGAAGAATCTGATCGCGGTTTCGAAGAACTGAGTCAATTGCCTGAACTGGGGAGTTGCTGAGGGTGTATGGAAGAAGAACTGGCGTTTCCTGTCCATAGACTGCTTCATATGGTACCCTTTTAGATGTGGTATTGTACCACTGGAGCGCTTTTCGAAAATCCATTGAAATAGTCGTCCAAATCTGTGTAGGGATGGGCAAGGGTTCGAGCAGTCCCAAAAGGAGTGTCGTTTCACCCTTGTTGACCTAGAAAGTATCACAGTCAGCCACCATCTGTTGAATTTTCATTTTCAGTCCCTGCCAAAAGAAGTTACATTGTTCTCGGTCATACATTTTGAGGAAACCAGAGTGCCTTGCTGATGAAGAAGCATGGAGTTCATAGAAGAGATAGCCCTGTTGAACAGATTGCAACCAATTTGGAACAAGCAGAGAAATAGTTGTAAGAGAAACTAGGTCATCAAATGTGCAAGAAAGAGCATCTTCCATCATATTTTCCTTACCCTTCTTGTAAGTGATCACATAGGCATAACCCCTGAGTTGGATAACCCATTTCAGGTGTGCTGGGGAGGAGACCCATTGTTCTAGGAAATTTTCCAAACTCTGGAGATCAGTCTTGATGCAGAACTAATTCCCTAATAGATATGGCTGCCACTTTTGTACTGCATGCAAAATAGCCATCATTTGCTGCTGAGATGTAGATGCGGCTAAATTCTTACCGGAAAGGTCTCTTGAAGGCAACAAGCCCACTGGTTCAGCAAGGACACCTGCATATCTATCCAAGGAAGTAGGGGAGACCGTTGATGGGTGCATCTGAATGGAATGGATTTGAGCGATGACACCATGTGAATTCTTCTTAAGGATCTTTTCTAGGCGATGTGAACTGATGATGCAGAGAGACCCTTGTTGTAAGCACTTAAATTTGTGTTGTTTCCCATTGACTGAAAACTGCATCCAAAGTTCAAAAAAATCCCATAAGATGGGGCCAAGTGTGCGTAACCATTGAACTCCCAAAACCACATCACATCCGCCTAGGGACAAGGCAAACATGTCAGAGCGCAGGTTATAATCTTCCAGAGAGATACGCACATTGTGACACTTCCCCTTGCAAGGTAAGGTGCCCCCATTGGCAACCATGACTTCAAAGTTGGAGCAAGGATGGACAAAACAATCAGCATGTTTGGTGATTCGAGGGTCAATGAAGTTATGAGTGCTACCAGAATCAATGAGTATTATAAGAGGAAGCTTCTTGAAGTAACCCCTGACCCGCATTGTTTGGGGGGTGGTGACACCGGATAAAGCATGGAGAGATATCTCTGGTTGTTCATCATGAGATGGGGGGTCAATAGGCAGCTCCTGAATGTCGACCCGATCATCCATTGTATCTAGAGCTTCTTCACCAATTTTAGAGGCAAACAAAGAATCCATATCCAAGAGATAGAGCTTTTGTTGAACACATCTATGTCCCCGAGTGAATTTCTCATCACAATTATAACAAAGCCCTTTTTCTCTGCGTGCTTGCATCTCTGTTTCAGACAAATGCTTGATAGGATTTGGTCGAGGAGCTAGCGGGATGGGAGGTTGTTGAGAATCCATATTTCAGAAGGGAACAAAAGTGGGTTTGGAGTGTTGTTGGGCTGCAATCTTGTCTTCTTCCAACTTAGGCAACCCTAGGGCTTCCATCATTGTGTTGGGACAAAACATTTTAACCTCTGACCGGATTTCATCCTTAAGACCACTTATAAAACAACTCCTGTAGAATTCATCAAACAATCCTTCTATGTGATTGGCTAATTTCTCAAATTTTGTCTTATACTCTCTCACAGTGCCACTTTGACGAAGTTTAGTGAGTGCTCCAGTGAAGTCATCAAAAGCACTAGGACCGAATCGTTGCAAAAGGAGTTGGAAAAAATCTGTCCATTTTGGCACATCATGAGCCTTGATGTACCAACGGTACCATTGAAGGGCTTCCTGTTCCAAATGAAAGGATGCAAGTGGAACTTTTTGGACATCAAAAGTATTATGCAGGCTGAAATATTGTTCTGCATGATAGATCATCCATTCGGATCAGTACCATTGAAGCGAGGAAATTCAAGCTTCGGACCACGAAAATTGCTAGAAGAAGAGAACCCATTGGCTGCAGAAGATTCTCGTTGTTGGTTATTGTTCATGGCTAAATGCTGAAGATGGAGGCTGAGAAATTTTTAATCCAGATCTTGGAGTTTGGTTTGGATGGTTGCAAGTGCTTCCTCCATGGTTTTTAGCTCCTGCGCGGGTGACAACCATAACCAGGAGGGTTTTTTTTTCCAGAAATGGATCTGCAATGGCGTGGAAGAGATCAGAACAATGGGATCTAAAACGACATGGAAGGGATCGGCAACAGATGGATCTGAAACGGCGTCGAATCGATCAAAAACGGTTGGATCTGACATGGATTTTAGAATAAATCTGAAACGGTTGGATCTGGAACGTCTTGGAATGCATCTAAAATGGCGCGGAAGTGATCAGCAACAGTTCAGCTGAAAATAGATATGGACCCCAGGTATGTTCAACTTCCTAACAGTTCAGGGGTTTCACTCGGTCACCAATGCTATCTTACGGCTTGTGTATTGGGGCAGTACCCCTCACTCCATGGCTTAGGTAAAACCGATAACCACTTTGCCACAAACGACAGCTCTTGGTTTACCTCACGGGTGGGAACTAGTCAATCAGGTAGGGGTCGTTTCCCATTTCGCTGGCAGGTCCTCTCAATGGGCCAGCTACTTTGGGGTTCCTGTGATACTCCTCACAATGAGTTTTAGGGCTTATGCCCAAGTACTTCCCACAGTTAAGCGGATAGGGATATTCCCAGATCCGAACTTGCAACGGATGAAAAAAATAATTGGCAGAAATTCCACCCAACGAGCCCAGGAAAGTGCTCTGGTACCAGATGTGAAGAACCTGCAACAATTAATTAATGAAAATACATGAGATAGCAGAAATAATAGAACTCAGAATCGCTTTTATTGATCGCAGGACACTTCGAGGGGGCAACCTCCTTTGAGCAAGCTCAATACAAATAACTTCACGGTACCTTCATTGGTCTCAAAATATACTAAGTCTAGGCGCCAATACCATGTGTCAATACAAACCATGGGCCAATACAAACTATGGATCAACAATTACTACAAGACGACTTACAAAGCATATGCTTCCAACAACAATAAGACAAACTATGGATCAACAAATACTACGGGACGACTTACAAAGCATATGCATCCAACAACAATATACTAACAAAGTAAATAGAAGGGTTGACATGGGTTTATAACAGAACGAACGCATGTGAAAGGATAAAAACCCCAATATTTGTAATATCTATTTTAGACCTTGCGATCATGTAATTGTTACAAGAATAGGATAATTTGGTCCCAACATTGGGCACATGCAAGGAAGATGGCCAAGCGCCATATAAGGCATGATTGTAATTGGTTTGGTATTTACTTTGCAAATAGATTGGATTTACTTTTCTACCCTCCAACAATTGAATTGACATTTGTCATAACCTGGACATTTATAGTCTTAGCTCATACAACTTTTTCAAACTCCTTGTACAGATGTTTTGGGTAGTATCGATGTCATACATTGGCTCACTAGAAAGCTCGGTTGACTCAAATGAAGGAGACAAATTGGTAAATTTAGGATGAAACACGGTTGATTTGGCTTCCAACTTTTCAAAGAATGAGCATATGGAAGTGTTCCTACGTGTCTTTTCTATTTCACTTGTTGGATCATTAATCAGAGTGGGGGGTAGTAGACCATCAAATTTGGGTATTCGGTCATTAATATAATGGGAAAATGTGACACGCATAGGGTTCACCTTCAACCCTTTACATTTTGAACAACCACATACTACTAGGGTGTCATAAAAGAGATCCAATTCACGTTGAAGTACCATTGGTCCAATATGGTTGCTAGATGATGGCATGTTACAGTTGGTGGGGTAAAGTGGCCTTCCATTTTCATCTACCATCTATTTGTGGTGTGTTGCTCCTGATAATACCTTGCGTCTTTTTTGGAGCGGATGTGCATCTAAACTTGATATAGATCTAGGATATTGCAAAAGTCAATGTACAATTATTCAAATGCATGTGAAAAGGTAGCATAAATTCAATTAGATAATCAAAATATAAATAAATATGGAATTACTCGCGATGAAGGGAGAACTTGAACTTGGAATGATAGAATGAGCCAGAATTTGAGGAATCAACCATTTGATTCATCACTTTTTTTGCCCCTACATTTGAGTCAAAAATATAATCAATACATGTCCTCATTCTTAAAATAAAAATTGGGAAACATGTGACATTCTACTTTTTTAAGTAATCGGTGTGCCAAATTCTGTATTGGCGCACCATAGCACCTTAACACGAAAAGCGCATAGGTGCACACCAATTGAAACCTCTCCAACCACCTATACAAAGGACAAACCTTTGCAATGTATGAATTGCAAAATTTTACACTTCCATTTTTTTGTCTTGATGTGTACGGGTGTGCTTATATCAATATAATGCACTGATGTGCTATTATGTATGTACCGCACCAGTACCCCTCCCTAAAAAATTATGAAAGTTTATATTGTTATTTTTTACTTATTATTTATATAATGTGCTTATATCATATAACACATCGGTGCACTATTATCTTACTAGCACATAGGTATCCCAACCAAAAACTTCCGAAATTTTATATTTCCATCTTTGTTTTACAATTTATATGGTTTTCTTATGTCGGTATAGTGCATTGATGCACTATTCTCTTATTTGTGCATCGATATTCTGATTATATATATATTGATAAAATTGCATTCGTTTAGCATCAATGGTTGAAATATCAAATAAAAAAAGAGCGAAATTTTAATTTTAAGACAGTAAGCTTATAAATAAAAGAAAATTATAATCCCTAAACCTTTTTTGTCCAAAAGTTTCAGGAGAGACTTATGCAGGGGAGATTCACCATGGAAGAGTTTGGAGAGACAGATTTCTTTGATGAGAAATTTTGTAAAGGATCACAATGGGCACATACAACTCTACAAAGGAGACATTTTAGGTAACGTCTCCCTCAATATATTCAAAAAATGACATAAATTTTATATGTATTTTCAAGAAAATGGAGGATATAAGATTTACCTTCAATGTCGCAAACCCTTGTGTTCTTCTTCCTTTAGATTTACCCTCATTATTGCAAACCCTAGGGTTCTCCTTACTTTCCTTTTGTTTTCTATTTCTCTTTCTATTTCACAATAAGATTTGATTTTTGGCAATGTAAACTTCTTGGTTATATATATTAGTAAACTTCTTGGACCGAGATCATGATGCGATTCAATTCGAATCCGACCTATTCGGACTGTCGTTGTCATAAAAAGAAAGTAAATGCTTGCGTGTTCCATGGCGCACACTGTACATAATAGATGCATCCATGGTGTGCAATATACAAAATAGGTGCACCGGTGTAGCTATTTTATAAGGCACACTGTTTTTGCATGTTTAACATTTCAACTGGTTAATTAGTGTGCATGTTACAGGATATATGCATCAATTCATTTATCTATTAAAGACACATCATTTAGATTTTGTTTTTACTAAAAAAATGTTAATAGCTTTAATAGTGCACATTATACAGAACATGTGCACCAATGTGTTATTGCATAAAAGGCGCATTGGTAAGTTATCTCATTTAAGGCGCATTAGTGTTGAGTTTTTGTATTGTGCACACCAATTGACCTTAATACAGTTTTACTTAAAATTATTTACTTAGTGTGTAAAAAAATATTCCATAATTTATGTGTTTTATTATGGAGGGTGTTTATTGATAAAAGATGGCCGATGAAAAATCATGGAATAAAAATCACAACAAAAAGAGCGAGGGAAACACATTCGAAACAAAGAATATGGCAAGTTTTTTGTAATTTTAATAAAACAAAAAAATTGAATTATTTGTATGTTTAAATGATGTGTATTGGTTTATGTGTGTCATGTAGAGCAAAAACTTAAGGAAACTCTATAATATTGTTTGTAATTTGAGTGAATAAGAGCAAAAAAACTTTAAGAAATTATTGCACACAAGGGAGTTATGTAGATCAAAATGTGATAAATATGAGTTTTTTGTTTGACTTCTTCCTAACAATGCTTCTTAACAATAATTGCTAACATGTTTTAAACTTTGGACTTCAAATTTGTTGAATGTTGTGCAAGGACAAATATCGAGGAAATATGATTCCCTATGAAGATAAAAATTAAGAAGAATTTAAATGATGATAAATTGGTAATCAGTTCAACTGGAGTTGTGCTAAAAGTTAATGAAAGGGGGGAATTTTTTTATAAAATTTTAAAGGATATAGTGGAAAGAACATAGACATAATTTTTATTTACAATACAAAAATCAATCCAATGACTCTCGGAATCAGGTAATAAGTAAACTTTAGGAAGTGTTTTCGGAGCGGTGGGCACTTGGACGAGTGAGACTTGCAACGGAAACAACATACAATAACAAAAAAGAATCCTTTAAAAGGTATTATTACTCAAAATTATTTTTCTATAATATGTATATACTAGACAAAAAATGTACTTTGTTAATATTTTATCTATGCTTATTTTCATATAAATATTAATCGATTTTTTCATTGTGCTTTTAGTTTCTTAGGAAGATTGCTAAAATTCCAAATGAAGAACAATGTGATATTTGAAAGATGTCGGTAGGGGTGTAAAAAAAGGTGTACCATGAGATGATCAAAGAAATGAAGATAACCACATCACAGGTGGAGTCATCCCAACAACAACGTGCATCAAACATATGTAATCATTGATTTATTTTTAGTGTGCAGAGAGTTTAAATATTGCATGAAATACTAGTTTTCAAATGTTTTGTTGTTGCAAAAAAAAAGAAAATGGCACCCATTCAACGCATAAGATGGGATGACAAGGCAAAAAATGGTTGATCACAAAGTTTGTGAGTACTGATGGTTTGCTTCAAATTTCATATTTGGTGTGATTATATTTTAATTAATGCAAAATCGTACATGGATGTTTTCTAATAGGTGCTAAAATACGTAGAAGAGCCATCCGATCATTTAATTACATTGGATTAAGGGTCGTGAGTATATGTTGGGATATGAAGGGTTAATTGAACAATTTGTAAGTAGCTATGTTGTTTTGTGTCCATTGTTTTATAATTAATGGAACAATAAGAAAACTTCAATTATATCTATGCTTTGTCATGGCGTATGAAACTCATAGGAAACAAAGTATGGATTGGAGCCAACGAATGATTTATTGACACACGACATGAGGAATGGTTTCAGAAATATGCATGGAGTTTAATTCACTCGTTGCAATAGTAGACATTTTCATTTACATTGTCATGTATATTATATTATCTATAAGTGTTGATATACTTATTACATTTTATTTTTATGCTTGTAGATGGAACATGAAAATGTGGAATGAAATGAATTCAATCAACAAAACATTTCAAATAGCTCAAGAACAATATCCCCTGAAGGTGATGAAGAGTTGACGCATGGAAGTAGCTCAACGACTACAGCAGTTCAAGTGATGAAAGATGATCAATACATTTGAATGTTGTTACTACAAGTTGTATATTTTGGAATTTTTATTTGTGAAAAACAAACATTATGTTTAATGTGGACATATAATCCCAATTGGAAGAGGATAAGTTATCGATAATTGTAATAATGTCAAATGACATTTTGATTATCAAGGACAATTATGTTGTCCCGTATTTTTTACTCTTATTCATATATAATAAATTGGGTTTCTTCTTCTACTACATTTTCTAATGTCGCAAAATGTTACATTATTGATAAAATATATGAATGATTTACATTGTGACAACGAACAAATGTACACACTTATTGAAACACAATAATTAAAATATAAGAATTAATATTATTAATTTTTTTTGTTTTTTTATGATTAATTCAAATTCCAAATATAAGAATGATTTACGTGGTTACAATGAACATATGTAAAATCCGCTCATATATCCAAACGTGGGAAATAAAATATAAAAACAAATATAACTATAAAAAATATGTGATTCTCGAGTGATTAATTGAAAATTTGTAAAATATAAAAGAAGAAACTACATTGGCATATCCACAACATGGAAAAATTTACCATTGAACCATATGCAATCTATTTATTTCAACTAACCAATGTGTTTTATTTATTTCCATGAACTGATGCTTACTCAAATTTTACACATATGTGTTCTTTACATAATAAAAGCAGTATCGGTGCTCTTTACATAACATAAGCATTGGTGCGGTTTGATCCGAGATTCAAAATATGATGAGTAAATAGAGTTGCATAAATCATAGGCATGTAAAAATCCCTCTTACCTAACTTCCTTAGGGATGGTAAACACAACTATTGCGATTGATTCATTTCCACGATGTTAATCCTATAAGGAGAGGGATTGGCCCCACCTCCTATAGAGACATCGTAGGGAGTTGCTCAAACCACAAGTCGAACAGTGAAAATCTCAAAGGGACTCCACCGCAAACTATAGATTGTCACTCTATATATGGAACGAGAGGGGTAGGAGAACAAAAAGAAAAAGAAATAGTAATGGAGGAAGAAAGCAAGAGGAGTGGTAGGAATCATAGGAAATCCATCCCAAAAATGCAACAAATCCCTAGGTACGAAATAACCTCTTCTAAAATTGGCGAAAATATTCAATTCACAAATTATCATGTCGTAATAGCAAAGTTTATGGGTAGATGGCCATTGGAGAAAGCTTTGATTTGGTGGATCAACACCATATGGAAGCTAAAGGGTCATTATGACCTTCAACTCAGCTCCAAAGGTTTCTTCACTGTAATATTTCACAATATCGAAGACAGAGACAAAATATTTGAGAATGGTCCTCACTTTTTCAACTCGGATGGTCTCTATCTACGATTTTAGATAGAGAAACAATGTTCGAAAAAGGAGGACTTCACTTATGCACTAGTATGGGTCTACATGTATTTGGTGTCGACGAGATATTGGGAACTAAAGACCTTGGAAGGCATAGGGAACACTATGGGGTTTTTTGTTCAATCTTCTAAAGAAACAAAAGTAGCCCATTACACATCATACTCCAGAAAGTGCGTATATATGAATGTATCTGAAGCCCCTCCCGGAAGCTATATACCTGAGCTATCAAGCTCTGAGTGGCTTCAACCCATAAATTATGAGCATTTACCCTTTTGCTGTATAAAATTCCATGAACATTGGAATATTTTTAGAGATTTCCCTATCAATATCAAACAAGACATGCCTAAGGAAGATGCTAAAAGGGACAATGAAAGGCTTCACCAAAGTCACATCCAGGGAAAAAAATGGGTGATGATCAAGGGGAACAATGTCAGAAAAGGGCCTAGAAACCAATAACAGTTATACAGCCCTCACCCAGGATGACATCAACAAGGAAGGGGCAATGGATCAACCAGCCAACCAAACAAATCCAACTAAAGAAGTGCAGGTAATAAATCAAAAACACGAAGGCAGGCCAAAAAACAAAAGAAAAGAAGCAAAAAAGAACCCCCCATAGAAACTTTAGAACTGGCAGAAAATATGGACATTATGATTTATGAGACAAAAAACCAAGAGGAAGAAGAAGTTGAAGACATGGACACAAGGGATTTGGATCTTGCAGGAATATTAGAGGCATGCAACAAAAATGATGCCAAGTCCATTTCATAAAAGCATATGATATTGTTACATGCTGCTCTGAAAAAAGGTCCATCACAAGCTCACGGCATCCTCTCCCCCCCCCCCCCCGGGAATGAAGATTGTCATCCTATAAGATCAAACACGCCACCCCAAAGAAGATAAGGTGTGGACATAGAACTAATCAACAACTTCTCAAATAAATAGGAGATAGGTTCATAAAATCAGGGAAATATGTCCCCATAAATGATACCTACCAATCCACTGCATAATTATCAATGAATATAATTTCATGGAATATAAGAGGTTTAAATGTAGACTAAAAGCAAAGGATATTAAGAAACAAACTACAAATTGACAAACCAAAAATTCTACTGCTGCAAGAAACAAAATGCACCACAAAAATATTAAGTAAGATCATAAACACTATTGGAAAGGTTTCCAAAGTACAATTGTAGATGAGCAGGGAGCCTCTCGAGGACTAGCCATTATGTGGAATCCTTGGATGGTGGTTCTGGACAACTTCATCTCCACCAACAAAGCCATCACATCCCACATTCAAATTATTGGCTCCACAAAGGAGGGATTTATTACAAATGTCTATGGACCACATCTCATAGCCCAGATGTTGGAACTTCTAAATTATCTAAGAAATTTGGGATAGGAGCTAAGGCAACGAAATTGGTTCATAGGTGGTGACTTCAACACGATGAGCAACCTGGATGAGAAAAAAGGCAAAATCAAGAGATTAGCTAGAGACAACATTGCCTTCACCTCAATAATTGCGAACCTTAGTCTGTTGGACATGCAAACACTCAATGGAAGATACAGATGGAACAATAAACATGTGGGGTGATTAGGAAATAGCCTCACATTTAGATAGATTCTTAGTATCTAAAAATATCTTTCAACATGGAACAAAAATATTGGCCACTATTCTAACAGCAACTGGATCTTATCACTGGCCAATCATATTAGAACTGGAGCCTCACACCATCACCAACTCCAAACCCTTCAGGTTTGAATTGTTTTGGCTAAACCATGAAGACTCCAAACAAATAATTGATCAGTGGTGGTAGGAAGTGGAGCTAGGAACAAGATGCTCCATGTATAGATTTCAACAACAATTACAAATTTTGAAACATAGACTTCATATATGGAACAAAGAAGTGTTTGGAAACATCTTTGAAGATAAGCGAATGTTGGAGTTAAAAATGAAATATCTGCAACAAAGCATCGTCAACCATGGAAGATCAAAAGAGAGAACTAGAAATGAACAAGCTCTTCAATCCAAAATAAATCAAAGACTAGATCAAGAAGAAACCCTCTAGCGACTAAAATCAAGAGCTCTTTACTTAAAAGATGGGGGGGAAACACCAAGTTCTTTTATAATTCAATGCTCCAGCGGATAAACCAGAACATGATAGTCTCTCTTCAAGCTTAGCATGGAACAATCCTAAAATCTAATGAGGATAATGATTAAGAGTTGCTCCACTTCTATAAAGATCTCCTCACAAAAACGAATAAGGACATATCAACAACTATAGTAGAAATCACCTGATGTATTCCTTGCTTGGTTACCCTTGATCAAAACACAATCTTCTCAAGCCAATCACCATGGAGGAGGTTGAACTCACTGTCAAAGATATGCAAGCAGGAGAATCTCCAGGGCCAGATGGTTTCACCATCATTTTTTTTCAACCTTGTTGATCCATAGTGAAGAACGAATTTTGGGAATTGGTAAAAGCCTCCTGAAATAGAACATGAATTCATCAATCCCTGAGTGTCACTTTTCTCACCCTAATACCAGAAAAGGACGGGATTATTAACCCCAACCAATTCAGACCAATCTCACTTTGCAGTGTTATATACAATATCATTACCACAGTGATAGAAAATAGGCTTAAACCCCTTTTCCCTAAGCTAATATCTAAGCATCAAATTGGTTATGTTTAAGGCAGACAAATATTGGAAGAGATCATTCTATCTCATGAAGTAATGCACTCCTTGAAAACCTAGAAGAAGGAAGGACATATAATCAAGATCAACATGTCAAAATACTTCAACAAGACAAGCTAGTAGTATATGTGACATATGCTCATTGCCATCAAATTCTGCCAAGAATGAGTAGATTGGATTCTTTCCCTTAAATCCTCAACATTTTTCTCCATCTTGATCAACGGATCACCAACCCCAAACTTCTCTCCTTATCAAGGTATCAAGTACGCTGGCCCATTGTCACCCTTCCTATTTATCTTGATGGCGTAAGGACTAGGAAAGAGCATTCAAGCAGCAGTGGCAGGAAATCAAATATTAAGGCTAAAACTTCATGTTGATATAACTCAGTCACACCTCCAATTCATTGATGCTACAATTCCCATGGGCACTTCTTTAGTTCGAGAATCCAAAGCTTTAAGGAAAATTCTTCAAACCTTCATGCTAGCCTTAGGTACATCAATCAATCATTATAAATCACATATTTCTTTATTAACACTCCTATCGATTTGCAACATTGCATTACTCAGATCATGAGGTATTGGAGGAGTTCCCTTTTGGCTAAATTCCTAGGGGACCCCTTGGTGGAGAATGCCTTGAGAAATGCATCTTGGGAGGATATGCTCAATAAAATCTGGAAACAACTGGCTAACTGGACATTGAGAGCCCTCAACCTTCCAAGTAGATTGGTTATGGTAAAATTAGTTCTTCATGGCATATCAGTGTACCTGCTCTCTATAATGGTTCCTCCCATGCATATTCTTAAGTAAATATTAAATATGGAGTGAACTTTTCTATGGAGTGGAGATCAATTGAAACGGAAGTGGGCACTTATTTCTTGGGACAAAGTCTATACCCGTAAGCTAAAATGAGGGCTAGGTTTAAGAGATCCGAAAATTTTGGACTAGTTCTTAGAGGCCAAAACCTAGTGTGGATTTCTAACCACTTAGCAAATCACTTAGGTTGTTGCATGTCAGGAAAAATATAAACTACCAGATGAAGCAACATATTTTATTAGACTAGAAGGAAACCACAAAGGCTCACTCAAATGGAACTTAGCCTGGGCACAATGAGACTTAGTTCGTAATCACATTTTTGGGGAAATTAGAGATGGAAACATAACTTTGTTCCTAGATGATGCACAGCAACAACTTCCCCAACTAAACAAGCACCTGATTTATGGCCATCTCAAATAGAAACTAAAACTAAGCTATCCCACCATAGTCTCTCAATTCTCGGATCCTCGACAACACACCTCGGAATGGAGAGCATGGCTCCCAAAGGACCAATGGGGATTGTCATAAATCTATTAGATATTAGGTTATCAGTTATTAATTAGTTACTAATATTATAATACAGCATGTTTATTAATAAAAGGCATGTCCTTTCACTATCGGTCATATATAGTCATTGGTCATTATCATTAAATTCATTATCAAATTATAAAATATTATTAAATATAAATATATTGAAAGAGTTATCTTTCAAGTGGTATCAAAGCTTTGGTTGCTCCCATACTTCACACTCATCTTCATGCTCCTCTATCTATTCACTCATTTTCCCTTCATCTCTCCATTTTGAATCCTCCAATCTACTACTCCCCCATGCTCTAATCCACTGCCTCGCATTCTCCCACACTACCCCTCCCTCCACTCCTCATACCTCCCCACCACATTCTTTCCTTGCTCCCACCCATTATACCATTATGCACCTCTCCCACACGCACTTCATACACCTTCATCCACCATACAGCCTTCCCTCCAACCAAATTCTCCTACACCTCACCCTTTCTTCCCCTGCACCTCCCAACGCACTCCACACATCCACCTACATACACTCCATGCATCCCCACTCCTCCTTCATCTCATTGCTCCCATGCACACAAACTACCATTGGTGCGCCACTACCCTCCTACCTCCCACCTCCCATTGCACTCATCCCTCACACATATTCCACACACCAGCACCTCACCTTCACCCTTCCCTTCACTCCCTCACATGCACTAACTCTTCCTTGTGCTCACTCCTCCAATCCGCACTTCATCCTTCCAGTCCACACTCCCACCTACTCTCCTTGCTACGTCTAATCTTCTTCCACCATAATTCTCTCCCAATTCGCTCCACGCTCCCACCTCACTACATGCTTGCCCAATGTTTCTCCCTACCTCACTACTTAAACTCCCCTCCAAGATCTCCCAAAAGTTGTGGCCTGCTCTCATATCCCCCACACCCACACACAGTCATGTCGTGACTCCCCCTCTCCTACCCAACCTGCTGCAATGCCCCCTCTCCTACATACACTAGTCCTCATGCCGTCATACGTCACCTCACACAACCATGCACTCCAGCCTCCTCTCTCACTAGATCTCACGCTCCCATATGCACCACACTCCAAACCCTAGCTTCCTCCTTTTTCAAAAAAAACAAAATATATTATTATTGTTATTGTTATTATTATTATTAATTATTAATATAATATCTAATTCCGCAAAAAAAATATATTAATATTATTAAGACATTTAAATAATAATAATTATTATAATGTAACCCTTCATATTATTGAAAATATATGTATAATAATATTATTATTATTAATTTTAATAGCAATTATCATTATTATTTTCAATCGTTTTTCAAAAAATCATAATCGTTTTTTGAAGTTTTTTATAACTAGAAGTATCATGTCTCGGGCATTTGATGAAAGCATTGATAGGATTTATGAAAGAATTAAAAGAATTAAAGAAATGAAAATAGAAATAAAAGAGACTTTGAAGTAGCGAAAAAAGATGCCAATACAATTACATGAAGAAGAAATTAATAAGAATGATGATAACCCAAACACAAAAGTATATAGACCAAATAATGATGATGATATCGATCAGGAGGGTGAAAAAAGAAAGTGAAAAAGAAAACCAAGAAACTAGCAAAGAACCAAACCAAGAAGGAATGATTGATGAAGATGAAGTTGAGGAAAATTGTAAAGACATCACAATGAAAATGAGTGATCACGAAGATAAAAAGAATACATGGTAGAGCATATGAACAAAAAGAGGGAAAGGGAAGTAAATGATGAAGATCAAACCATGACAACCCTTTGAAGTCAACAGATGGAAATGATCCAACTCTGAAGAAAAAATCCATTGATCAAACTGTGAACCCTCATTATGGGATGGGGCAGTTCAAAATTGCTACTACACCCAAGACGGATGAAAAACAATATTGACCGCCTCCTCGTATCCTCCCTCACCAAAGGATCACTACTACACCCAAGATAGAATAAAAACAAAAATCATATCGACCGACTCCTTATATTCCCCCTCACCAAAGGATCGCACCATCAGATAGAAGGATAAGAACCGATGTTTCAAATGCAATACCCCAAAATGGGATGCTAGGTCATAAATATGCATATGCATCATAAATTAATGAGGATTATGTCACTCATGTGAGCAACTCCATACAAGGAACATAAATTAGTTTCATAAAGGGTCCAGGCTCTTCCAATCTTATGGATATAAACACTTCTCAACTTCCAATGTGCAAATAAAAAATAAACACTAACTCTGCCATATTCAATTATGATGTCACAGTCCACACAGCTGTAAAATCTATAAAAATGCCTAGTGAAAATCTAGAGCAAAGACAAATCAAAAGCCATGTCGAGATCCCAAACTGAAACCAAGGCCATTCTAAGGTAGTTGATAGTGAAGATGAAGTAAAGAAAGATGAAGAGGGTGAGAATGAAGTCTAGAGTGTGGAAGATCAAGGTGAATCTAGAGAAAAGTTTGACGAGAATGACAATAACAAAAACAAAGATACAGATGCACCGGATATTGATGAACATGATGTCGATGACAATTGTAAAGAAGATGAAGATATCAAAGCTTATAATGATGAAGCAAAAAATATTAATGAATATGAAGATGATGCCAATAACAATTGTGAAGGAAATGAAAATAATCCTAATCATGATAATGTAGAAGATGAAAATACAAACAAATATATAATGATGAAAATAAAACCAATAAAAATAACCTTGATGATCATGATGATGTCGAAGATCTAAAACTGGAGTCTAGGATTAAGAAGAAACATAAAGACATTTTGCAAACCAAGAGTTTGATTCCTCAAGCAATGTCAAATTGTCCTCCTTTCCATGTGCCCGTGTTCAAAATTCTTCCCATTTATGGTCACCAATACAAGTCTTATTGCTCTAAGATTTGTCCTCCCTACAAGCATCCTTGTGAGAATCGTTGGCTACATAGCCATTGCATTCTTATATGCGGATTCTTATGCACACCATGCATGGAGAAATATGAATGGAAATGTGAACAACCATTTCAAGAATTATTGAATCATGGTAGTATTATTCGAATCCATAATTCCTTTCAAACATCACTTGCAACTGTAAGAGATAAGGATAGCCCGTGGGGGGCAGCTCGAGTGGTAAAGATGAGAAGTTGTAATTGTTTGTAAATGGAAGTTCACATGTTCAAATCCCCCCAATATTGTCGTGTGCCATGGTTCGGGCCCTGTGGTGCACCTAGGGGTATAGGGTTAGCGAGATTGGATCCCTGGACCCCGTGTCACGCGAGTACTAGCCCAACTCTAGTTGTTGATTCCCCTAATACAAACAAACAAAAAAACTGTAAGAGATAAGGATGATTCTTATGAGATTTCCATTTACTATCATATTACTACTAAATATAAGTTTCCTATTTCGTTTACGGAAGAATCGGTGAACAAAATTCATCTGTCAAGGAATATCTCATCAAGTTCAGTAACCTTCCTGCAGCTGCAACCAATTAAGCGAATATGAAGTTAAATTCAAGCATTATTCCTTTACACAAGCTTTGAGGACGAAGCTTTTTAGGAAGGGGTGACTTGTAATAAATATAAATTATATATTAGGTTATTAATTATTAATTAGTTGTTAATATTATAAAACAACATGTAGCCCCAAGAGTTAGCTCGATCGGTTGTGTTCTCGGAAGTTAGGCCTCCCAGCATGCGAGGTCACGGGATCCATCCTCATAGACCCTCTTGGGGTTAGGCACGCAGCGGCCGCAGGGCGGAAACCCCTTCGGGGCGGGTCCGTCGGAAATTATTTCGTGGATGTAGCGGTCGGCTAAGCCGATTAAAGTGAACCACGTGGAAAAAAAAAATTATAAAACAACATGTCTATTAATAAAAGACCTGCCCTTCACTATCGGCAATATATAATCATTAGCCACCATCATTGTATTCATCATCGAATTATAAAATATAGTGAATATATATATATATTGAAAGAGTTATCTTTCAAGGACTATCAGACAAAAACCAACTAGACATGTAGTTATGGAAAGATCGTCAGTCTCAAAAAATTGAAATCAAGCAAGGTATATATCAACTATGTTGGGGTTAAAAATAGACAAGGCTAATATTCAACATCAAAGAATCCTATCACATAGCCGCTGGATAAAAGGACCTATCGAAGGATGCAATTTGTAAACCGATATGGACCACCAAGCTCTGGCCTAAAGTATCAATGTTTCTGTGGCTGGTCATTCGATAAAAAAGACCTTAACATGGGATCAGTTGCTGAAAAGATGTTTCTCAAGACCGTCACAATGTAGTCTTTGCACTCAAGCCATTGAGAATATGGATCGCCTCTTAAATAGTTGGTAGCTTGCCTCCAATATATGGGATTGTGGCACAACAACTTTTAGGCAATCAGACTGACATAGAGACTCTATACAAAACACCCTAATCAAATGATGACAAGAACCCTTTTAGAATTGTATCCTCAATATAGCTTGGAACCTATTTCCTAGTTTCCTTACCCTAGTACTTTAGAAGGAACAAAACGAAATAATCTTCAAGGACAAAGACATGACATTGGAACAAGTTTGGTGTATCATTAAAGGAAACATTCATGAATCTCTCTAACAACAACTATGGGATCAGTTTTCCTTCCAATGTTGTGATTAGGAAAAAGCCATACTAAAGGATTGGGACTTTCATCTTACACCTTGAGCCATCATAGGTAGCCACAAGTATCCCTCTAGCACAAGCCCTAAGAACTGGACGAGACTACTGGCCAACTTCCTAAAATTAAATTTTGATGTAGCCACCAAGGGAAACCTAGGACCGTCATGATATGGAGACATCATCAGGGACGATAAATGCCACATCAAGTGGGTGTACAATGGGTCTATTGGCATTGAAACAAACAATCTAGTGAAACTTCATGTATTAATAATGGGAATTCAGATCACCATTCAACAAGAGTTCGCAAAGATTGTGATAGAAGGAGACTCACAAATCCTAATATGATCTCTCTAATAACTCATCAATGGAACTCAAGTCAACAAAATTTCTATAAGGTGGAGACTAACCTATGGCATAACATAGATCATGTGCATGATCCCTAGGATTGAGGTCATCCTTCCCTCGCATGTAAAAAGGAAAAGAAATCAATTGGAAAACTATATATTCAAAGAGGGATTGACTATGCAAAAAGGGAATTCAATTGGCCAAAGAAAGATTTCCAACTCCAACCCCTAAGGATTGAATGTTATCTCATTAATGAAAAGAACAAACTTACCCCACACAGGGTTCCTAGCCCAGGATAAGACACACGTTGGCCTATGATGGATGGAGATGATAGTGGTCCATATGGATGCATGACCAACCGAAAAATGTACATGGACCTGAATTCTCCAATGCTCGAGAATGATGGAAGATAATGTCAAAGGAGGGAGGTACTACCTCCAGAATAGGCTCATTGTCAACATGAGCAATTAGTACAGTTGTGTTCACTCGACTCGTGGGAGTATTATGTCAACTAGGAGGATGAGGAAATTGACATTCCAGGTATATTTGCAGGTAGAAGATAGAAGGTCAGTTTACGATATGGAGCTCCAATTAACTTACCTCCTCCATAACATTGGCTGGACCTCTCAGCAACACCTCGACACTCTGCTTGGATTGAATCTGATAGGGAATAAGGTGCCTCATAAACTAAAACCAAAAATAATCATAATTCGTCGGGCTCAAAAGGAGGAGGTTGACGGATTGGAATACATGAAGAAAAAAGGTGTTAAACGTGCCCTACATATAGACCGGTTCTATAGAAGCAACATCCCAGGGGCAGTTCGGAAGGAGATAGGAACCATAGAGTTGGAAATCTAGGGAGAAGGAAGCAAGCTTGGGTAATGGATCCTAGCAACACTGGAGATCGAATGGCTCACTTCCACCACAAACTAGACCTTTACTGGTCAATCAAGGTATTTCTGGGAGATGCAATTGCAGAAAGAGACAAGGCTTATGCAGACATTCTGAGCCGATTGATAAAGATGCAGATGAAATTATCTCATCTTCGAGTTGTTCCACACCAACTCAAGATGATTGAGGCCAAGCAAAATCTACTTGCAATATTAGTAGGGGGGATTTAAAGTTGGCTCAGCACCAGTGACCGTGGTGAAGCCCTGTTTCGTGGACTTGGAAGCCGAAGAGGTCGTGGAAAAGAAGAAGAAGCATTGGTAACCCGCCTCCTCCAACACTAAATGATCGAGTTCTGGGTATTTCTCTATTTTACTACCTTTATTAGTTAAGCTCTGGTTTACAAGCAAAATTATGTATGTTTCTATAGTTGTTGTAGTTACAAACAACTCCTTTTTTTTATAAACAATTATATCAAAATCCAGCCTGTGGCATTTTAGTTTCCCTTAAGGAAAAATCCCAGGTTGTATATAGAAGACTATTAGGTTTTTGGCTTGATAGCTAATAGATTAAAACTCTAAGCTCTTGGTTCATTCTAGTTTCCTTCAGGAAGACGAGCTAGGGTGCCCCTTTTTGTAATTTTATGTACAAATATTAGTAATAGAAGGCTTCAACTGATTCACAAAAAAAACATAAGCACTGGTGATCTTTTCAAAACATAAGCACAAGTACTTTTTTCCAAAACATACGCATCGGTGTTTTTTTCCAAACTATACACATCGGTGCTTTTTTTCGATAATATACACACCAATTTTCTTATAATACAAAATACGCAGCAGTGC
The DNA here is from genome assembly GCA_027924585.1 of Larix kaempferi. Classification (NCBI taxonomy): domain Eukaryota; kingdom Viridiplantae; phylum Streptophyta; class Pinopsida; order Pinales; family Pinaceae; genus Larix; species Larix kaempferi. The sequence continues at coordinate 6,303,528 of BSBM01000138.1, read as the reverse complement.
ATATATAACCTCTACCAAAACCCTCATTACCAGAAACGAAAGTTGTATAAGAGGTTTTTTTGACAATTTTTGTGAATCTTGTAACACTGAAAATCTTTGTTATAACCTCTGCTACAAGTTGTTTTCCTTGTAGTGTTCCAAGAAGCTATGCCTTAGCTTCTTCACTTGATTTCACCTCACCATCTAAGGTGGGTGGTTTTACCTTCTTAAATTCCCCCTGTAAATAATCTTTGAAATTCTTCTGCTTCTTCTATCTATGAGAAGAAGATACTACTCCACTCCTAATTGAACCTTCCAAAGTGTTTGTAGTTGTGTTCAATGTTGTAGATGGTGTATATGTCTCATCACTATAGATTGGATTCTCAATATTGTGGGAATTTTTCTACGAAGGACTCTTAATGTCAGTTGTACTTGAAATATGTCCTTGATGCATATGTTTCTAAATTTAAGTCAAATTTTGCAATAAAGTGATATTTAGTTCATTCTATTCTTCTTGTGCCTTTATTATCTTCTTAGTGTCTACCCTACAACTCCAAAGTTCTACCTTCAAGCATCTCATGGTTTCTTCCATGTCTAAAGGAGTCCCAAGATTCCTTCTTTCATTAAACTCAGTTTCTTGGGGATTTGATAAATCTTCCATGGAACTAGTTATTTATCAACCTGTTCAAACACTAGTCACCATGTAATCAAACAAAGAAGAAGAATATCACATTAGTCATAACATTAAAATTATTGTTATCTATTTTTATTTGAGCCCATAACAACCCCCGGTGTTGTAACCTTGGCTTTGATACCAATTTGTAACATATCTCTATATTAGATCGTCAATTTTAAGGGAAAAATGTTAATACAGTCATCATAAAATGGATATATCATTTGAACTCTTAATAAACCAATTACCAGTAAAGTCTCTAGTAGTATATCGTGAAATTAAGATATTTGAAACCTTACAATGTATATGTACACACAAACACACACACACACACAAGCACACATGCGCATATATTAAAACAAGTAAATTATAGGCCAAAATAAACATTACAAATGGAATATTTAGCAACCTAGATTTCTTTCCAAACAGAACTTGTTTGATTTACAAAAAATATATTTTTTAGTTGAGACTAAATATAAGATTTCTAAAGATTCTATTGAGCAAAAAAAATTGAACTCACCATGACACTACATGAAAGTGCACAAGAATGTTCAATATGTTTGTGTCTCAGTAGTTGCTCATTATGGGCATTTCAAAGCACTCCATATGCAGAGATACTATAGCAATATTTGCAAAGGCTTTAACCAAACTTTATACTCTCTATTACAAGGTAAGAGTCCTTTATGTACTTTGTAATAATTAGTACGGCTCAAGGATACTTTTGGTTTAGTTATGTGTAGATTCAATCCTCTCTGCAACAGTATATATATAGATATAATCACAGAAAAAGAAAAAGAAAAAGTCTTTACCAAAAAGTATTTAACAAATTACAATATTAGACATGTAGATACACAAAGGTCATAAACTACTAGTAGGATTATATGCTTACAACAATGAGTCTTTTATGAGGTTGAGATAAAGCCATGATCAATGGAGAAAATATGTAGCTTTGCTAATTAGCTAGAGATATTTTACCTTTAGGGTCCGTAGGACAAGTTCTAGAGAAACATCAACCACAAAAGAAATGGTAATCCTTCTCCGTAGAACTAGAGACATATCTAAATAATGTTTCACAAAATTCCTTTATGTTAAGATGGCATAAGAAATTGTAGTGCATTTTTGGTATAGAGTTATGATCCTTTAACTTGTGTATTGTTATGTAATCAATTTGTAAGTTGAGAGAAACCACAGGTTTGCATTTTGTTCTAGCCAAACATTCTTATGAATTAAAATTAGAAATCTAACATGTTACATAGAAATATAGAGCAGTGTGCAAATGAGAGAGAGAGAGCAGTGTGCAAATGAGATAGTGAGAGAGGGGGGGAGAGAGATGATGAGTCATATATTTGGCATATTTTGGGCATCCCTTGCACTATCTTAACTTACCTTTCTATCATTACAACACCTCTATATACACCTTTTATGCTTATATCCATACTATTGGCAATGATATGAAGCGAGCTATATTTTTGCATGCTATGTTTACATTTGATGAATGAGTAATAGATTATGTGGATCAAATTTTACTAATGGATTTTGGTGCTTTGAATTAGCAAAAATATTGTTTCTTCAGGAAGCTGCGGAACCAGTCAAAGAGCTGCAGAACTTATGTGGATCATGTAAACGAGCTATAGGACCAGTTCAACATATTTTGGGTTGAAGTCATACTTGTTCATAGAGTTGCGGAACCAAGCAAATCGGTTCCTCAGCTCAACATACAGCTCTATTTTGCGCCTCATCCCAGTCGTTGTGCACCAGATAGAGATATTCGCATTTTTTGAAAAATTAAAGCCATAATTAATTCGTCAAGTTCTCCATTGATGTCTTTGATCTGTTTCGTTGGTTCATGAACTAGAAAGGATCAAGTCTCAAGCTATTGTTAGGATGATGTTTGTTTTTGTTACACCGATGACAGTTCTTCATGCATTATCGACATCCTTTTGGATGTTGGTCAGAAATTAGGAATACTTGTTGTATGTATAAAAGGATCGACCTTCTCCTATGAGAAGTTAGGCATAAATTGCACATAATTGTTGAACCTCCGTGTATACAGACTTATTATTTTATAAATATATTGTTGTTGATTGTTTCTTGTTGCGTTGAGTAATTTTGTGTGATTCAGTGGCTTGCCCAGCTCCTGTCTCCGAAGGCGGGGCCCCTTTAGAAGACAGGTGTTGATGTAGATTAGTCTCTTTATGTTCCACAATTTGTAATAGAGTGGTGTGATTTAGTTTGTTTTGTTGTCATAGTTTAATTTCTTTCTTTCCTGCAATTCATAACAAAGTGGTGCAATCTAGCTTATTTTCCTTTGATGTAATTGTGTATTTTCTTGTTAATGCTTAAAATAGTGATTCGATTTATTATTTTTTGCAATTATTTTGAGTGGTGTTTGGATATGTGGTATAAGAGAACTATTTTTGCTATGGGCGTGTGATGCTAAATATCTGATTCACGATATGGATGTGTAGATCAGAAACAAAGAACTTCTTGGTAGTCAAATCAATAGTTGTAGTGTTCATTGAATCTATTGGCTTAGGTCATTTAGCTTATTTTAGTACTATGTAGATGCATGGATTACATATCTACAAGTCACTAGTTTGATTATAACTCCTTCTTTCTTGAAAGCATATTTAAGACTGGTTTATTTTCTATTGGATAGAATAGTCATTGAATTCTTTGTGAATAACATACTAAGGTTTATTTTCCTTTGCAAAAGTATTTTAGTTGGCTTATTTCCTTCCTATTGGTAGATAGTTGAGTTATTTTCTGTGAACTAGATGAGTGTATTTCCTTTTGGCAAATTAATATAGGGTTTGACAGGTCTCAGATTAAAGTAGTGTGTGTTATGGATGAATATCCTTGAGTTTGTGTGGTCTTTCGGTCAAGAAGCATTCCTTACTCTTTACAAAGATAGTTTTTTTTTTTAATTATCCTTCTGCCAAGACTATTAATGATTCCATGATTGAAGCTTCCAACCTTTAGAACTAATTTTCATGGTTTGAAGAGCCATTGGATTGCAATGTCCGACATATATTTTTTCTAGTAGCTCACAAGTTTAGAGAACCCATGGTTGACAATTAATGAAAACTTCTTAGTTGTCCCTCTACATAATTAGAAGACAATTAAAAATCCTATCATTTTGGCGTTGTTGCCGGGGAGTTTCCATGGCCACTGTTGTCTTTTGGATTAATGATTTTTTCTTGGTTTGCCTTAACAGTTGTGTTTGTGTGGAATTGATTTTCTAAGTGAATTTTGTGTGATTTTTGAGGAATAATACCAAGGATCAATAAGACACAAAGACAACCTCACTATGGTGTTGATGTAGTGTAATAGCCCGCCGCAATCTCTGCAAATCTGAATCATGTTGATTATTCATGCATAGAATTAGAGATAGTACAAGTATACTTGTTTATGCTTACAACACCCCCCCCATATACTAACCATGCAGGAAGTTCAATAAGAGGAGGAGGCGCCCAGAAACAATCCCAGAGAAGACCACCTCCTATTGACATTCCAAAAAGGAAGGATTCAGTGGAAGGGGGTGAGGAGTCTGTACACTCTACTGATCTTAGGGAAAAAAATACTTCACCAACTTGGACTAAGGGTGTGTTTCCAACGCGAGAATATTTTAAGGGGAAGGAACTTTCTAATCAATCAGGTGCCAGTACTCAACTGAACAAAGGCTATAAATCTACAAAATGACCACCTACTACAGGATCAACGACACTAGAATACTTCAAGATTTTTTGGCGAAATATGGATAGAGAAGGTGAGCACATTCCTAATAGGGGAGAAACAACCGCTCAAACATCCATTGGAACAAGTACTTTCGAGTTCCCAATCAGAAACCCAGAGTCTACACTGACTGCACAAATGAAGAATATTCCACACTCAACCTTGCCAAACTTTAATGGTATGGCTAGTGAGGAACCTAACACTTTTCTGTTTGAATTTGACGTCCTCTACAAGAGTTATGACTACGTCACAGATGCCCATAAATTAAATATTTTCCCAACCACCTTGAAAAATCTAGCACTCTGTTGGTTTATGGGGTTGGGGGAAGATAACATCATAACCTGAGCAAAAATGAAAAAGGCCTTCTTTGACAAATATCAGGAATATTGCAAGGACAGGGATCAAAAGGAATCAATTTTCAAGATGTATCGGTAGGAGGATGAAAGCTTGGAGGATTATGTGGAAATATTTCAGTACAACTTGCAGAGGCCAAGCCAAAATTCACTAGATGATGAAACATTAAAAATCTTGTCATTACGGAGGATTAGAGACGATTGTATTTAGGTACTAAATTTGATGGGTGTAGGAGATGTGTCCTTGTTAAAATATACAAAGATCTATAATCTCTGTAAAATATATTCTAGTAACACTTCTAGATTAGGGAGGGCATTCAGAGATACAATAACCATAACCTCTAAGACTACAAAGGAAGGCATTTCAAGGATGGAATTTGGAAACCTCCTAGAATATTTTAAAACTGATATACTCAGCTCTTTGAGTTCCCAACTAAATGCATTGCAGGAGAAAAAGATACAACAAGAAGAAGATTGAGCTTGGCAATCTTTTGCCCTGAATACAAAAAGAAGAACCCCCTGAAGGACTGCCCTCTAGATAAAGTGGAAATTTGCCTCGTCTGTGATCAGGATCACCTACCAAATATTGTCCCTCGCTTCCAGGTCTGAAGGTTGTATATGCTAAAGAAGGAGCAGAAGGAAAACCTATTTGCTTCATATCTCAAAAGCATCCATGGCAACCTCGACCTCCAGGTACGATGTTAGATCAGATGCAATCATTTAATCCTTATTGGAATAATGTTCAGACCAACAGGCCCCACAAGTATCTCATCCCTGGTACCCTCCTATGCCCCAACAACCCTATACACCTCCATATCCACAAAATACTCCTTGGCAACTAAATTAGAGAAATCCAACCTTTGGAAACCAGTAACAAGCTCATCTAAAGACTCCTCATCAATTTCAATTCCCACTCATGCAACCAACTCCACAACCTCAACTAACACTACCTCCGCGAAACCCACCCCCTAGTCCACTGCTTCCTACACAACTCGCCCCTAACCCCAATAATAAAGTGGGGCAGCTAGTATTGGCTCCGGAACCAATGAATTTTCCCACATACTTAATTTCTTCCATTGACTGCAATGATATCCAATTACGTTCTGGGAGGAACGTTAATAAGACTACCTCTCCTACAATCACATAAGAGGATAGTGAGAAAACATCAAAACTTAATCATATTAGATCAACCAAAGGAAAATCTCCCTCCCTCTCCTCTAATGAAGCCACAACTAGTAGAGGAACAACAACATCCACCATATCATGAGAGGCTATACATAGACAAACCTTTGACGCAATGAGAATTTGACCTCCTAGGAGAACTACGCAATTTATGTGTCAAGATCCCATAGCTTCAAGCCATTAAGGACATACCTATTTATGCCTCAAACGTCCAAGAAGGAAATGGAAAGACCCACAAACAGTCCATGTTATTGGTGATCTAGCAAACTCAATGATGGGGAATACTCTTGCTGCTAAATATTCAAACCCTGGAAATCATGTGGTAAAAGTACAAATCAATGGTGTCTCTCTCCCTAACACATTGATATATTTGGGGGCTGCCATCAATGTGATGCCAAAGCAGACAATGGAAAGATTGGGGATCACAAATCTAAAACAAACTACTACAGTGCTAAAATTAGCTGCTCAATCTTATGTTCGACCATAAGGCATCATTGAATATGTCCTCATTTATGTAGACTCATGGGAGTACCCTGCATAATTCATGGTCTTGCAGACTAAATCAAATCTAGGGGGATACCCTCTAATTCTAGGTTGGCCACTATTGATGCCTATATTGGATGTCACTCAGGGAGCATGCAAATCTCTCATGGTAATGTTGTCAAAGAGCTCACATTGTACCCTCCTGCTAAGCCAAATGTAGAATGAGAACTTCCACTATGGACATATGGTGAAGAATGAAATGAAGAAGATAATACCCAACAACTCTTTGCAATAGAATAATTCCTTGTCGAAAAAGAACAAACGAAAGATGATACAATCATTCAGTTTCTAGTAAATTCTAATACTGCATTTAGAGATACATCTGAAAATTGGAATTCTCTATTGGAGTATGTTGCCCAAAAAAATCCCTTTAGCCAGTTCCTCCAATTCAGAGATAATTCCAAAGCCCCTCATTGATACCACAAATGCTGCCATTAAGGAAGCAGAAATTGAACCAGGGAAGAACCTAAAACTCAGTGCTACATTAACATATCAACAAACAACAAAGCTCACTAAAGTATTGATGAAACATAAAGAGGCACTCACTTGGGACTATAGAGACATGAAAAATCTCCATCGTGACTTATGTACACACCATATATACACCAAATATGAGTGCACGCCAATCAAACAACTGCAACGCATAATGAATCTTGCATTACAAGAAGTAGTTAAAGAGGAACTTCATAAATTGCTAGCTGAAAATTTCATTTATTTGATCTGAGATAGCAAATGGATCTCTCCACTAGTCATAGTTCTAAAAAAGAATGGGAATGGTTCATTTGTGCGGATTGTAGGGATCTAAACAAGGCAACTCACAAAGACTATTTTTCGTTGCCTTTCATTGATTAAGTGTTGGACACACTCGCTAGGAAGAAGTTCTTCTCCTTTTTGGACATCTTCAGTGGGTACAATCATATTAGTATAACACCAGAGGACCAAGAAAAAATAACATTCACCTGTCCATGGGAGACATTTGCGTACAGAGTTCTCCCCTTCGGATTATGCAATGCCCCCACTACATTCCAGCTCGTAGTCCTCGGCATATTCGTCGATCTGATCCATGAAAGCATGCAGGTCTATATGGATGATTTTACCTCTCATGGCGGAGATTTTGATGAAGCTTTGGAGAACTTGGAAAAAGTGCTTATGAGGTGCAAGGAAGTCAACCTGTGTCTCAGCAGTGCAAAGTGAAAATGTTGTTAACATAAGGAGTTGTGCTAGGCCATCTCATTTCACCTAAAGGTATCAAAGTAGACCCAACAAAAATACAGGTAATTATCAGCCTACCAGTGCCCTGAACAAAAAAAGAGGTACGCAATTTTATTGGTTATGCAGGCTATTATAGAAGGTTTGTACATAATTTTCAAAAATTGCCTGGCCTCTATTTTGTTGATGTTAAAAAATGCAGAATTTGAGTGGTCTGATTCCTGTCAACTAGCTTGGGAAACATTAAAACAAAAAGTTTCATCATATCCTGTCCTAAGAGGGCCCAATTGGTCCCTTCCCTTCATAATATCAATAGACTCTTCTGACATTAAGACAGACATCAAGACGGTCAGAAGCCTTACGCCATCTACTTCATTAGCAAAAATATGACCTCTGCATAACTAAATTACATAAAACAGAGAAGGAGTTCCTTGTTGTCATTTATGTTGTCAACAAGTTATGTCACTACATCATAGGATACTCAATCACCGTGCACACCAACCACTCTGCCATTAAATATCTCATGAATAAACCTATCACGAATGGCAAAGTGACTAGGTAGTTGTTGCTATTACAGGAATTCAACATTTCAATCGTAGACAGACTAGGAAAGGATAATTTGGTCGTTGATTTTCTTTCTATATTAACTAATAATGATGTATCACCACTTGTTGATGATGTCTTTCCAAATGAACATTTATTCATTGTGTCTACTAATACACCTTGGTTTATAGATGTTGCGAACTATTTTGATGTAGGTAAACTTCCAATGTATCTCTCACTAAAGGAAAAGTAACGAATTGTGCAGCATAACAACATATTTTGTTGGATCAAAGGGTATTTGTTCTACACTGGACCTGACCTAATAATCATCTATGTGTCAAAGAAGATGAAATCTACTACATCCTAAGAACCTGTCATGATGGTCATTGTGGTGGACATTTTGTAGACAAATGAACTCCCCTAAAAATACTCCAATTAGGCTATTATTGGCCTACCATATTCAAATATGCACGTGAATATGTGTGAAGCTATGATAGCTGCCAAAGAATGGGGCAACTGGTTCAGTCAAACGAGATGCCACTACAAACCCAGCATGTGGTGGAACCATTCTAGAAGTGGGCACTAGACTTTGTCGATCCTATCAACCCCCCATCCAGGCATAAATCATACATCTTGGTGTGCACAAACTATGTGACAAAGTGGGTAGAGTCCAAGGAACTTTAGAAGGCATTGGAACAAGCAGTCTCAGACTTCCTTTATGCAAATATCTTTGTCAGTTTTTGAGTTCCACGAGAGATAGTCACTAACGAGGGATCACAATTTACATCCAAACTCATAAAATCCCTCACAGAGAAATATCACATCAAACACAGAGAGACTTCGCCATATCACCCTCGAGCCAATGGGAAGGTGGAGGGAACAAATAGAATCTTGGAGTCTATACTCACAAAAATAGTGCAGATTCATCGAAGAGACTGGGCCGACAGATTGCCAAAATCCTTATGGGATTACAGGACATCATGGAGAAGAACTACAAGTCTGAGTCCTTATGAACTGGTATATGGGAAACAAGTCACACTACCAATTGAGGTTGAAATCAAAACATTGAGGACTACATTTCAATTAGGCATGGACTTAACAGAAGCTCAACAGAATCGCCTAAAACAACTCAATGGGCTTGATGAACTTCGTCTGGCATCCATAGAACACACAACTATTGTTCAGAAGTAGAGGGCTAAATGGAATGATCAATTCATCAAAAGTAAACACTTTCAGGTAGGATACTGTCCTCTACTTTATGACTCTGGGTTGAAATATTTCAAAGGAAAATTCCGCACCCATTGGTTAGGATCCTATGAAATTGAAGCAGTCTATGACAATGGCACAGTCAAACTCTGAATCATTGATGTGGAACAAACGCCACTTATGGCCAAAGGTCATCGATTAAGGCCTTATAAGAATTCACTGTCCAAAGAGGCGTTCATTCAGAACCTCGCCGCCTGTTGGAGTACCAAGGATTTCGAGATAATCATCTCGACTTCTGAGGCAGAATGATCTCGTTAAAAAAAAATCATATGACTATGAAAACCTCTTATGGAGTCGCAACCATCTAAAAAAAATCAGATGACTGTGAAAACCTCTTATGGAGGCGCAACCATTATAAATAAATAAAAATCGTGGTTGTGAAGACCTATCCTTGAGGAAAAGACATAAGCATTTTTTGGCACTAATAAAACTATGTGAACTTTTACAAGTCTTTGTAGGAGTCTTCAGCCAACCAAAGAAAAATTATATGCTTCTGCAGAAGGAAGAAGCATCATCTACAATATCACTACAAAAATTCTGCAAAATAACTGAAACCATCATAGTTCTTAATTCTATGAGTTTTTGTGTTGCTTCACTCACCCATCATTCCCTAGAATATTCCATAACTGTGATTTTCCTAGTCGGTGAGACATTGCATATAGTTGAAGCTTCTTTTCATTGAAATTCCCAGAGCCTACAGTAGAGGCCCAAAGCTTCTATTCACTGAAATTCGCAGAGCCTACAGTAGAGGCTTCTGTAATTGTTGTTTTTTTAACAAAGATTGTTATTTCTATTGATGTGTCTGACTCCCAACATTGTTGAAAATGGTTCAAAGTTGTATTGTTACCCGACAATCTGTCAAAAATATTAAAATCCTTGAATTATTCTTTTGGAGTGACCCCCTGAGTACAAAAAGGGACACAACAAGAAAAATGCATAATTAATTAGAAAAGAGTATTGAAAATGGAAGAGGATTATATTCAAATCAGAGTTGGTAATCACCAAAAAGGGGCCACGAGATTTTGCTCAGCATTATCCAAGGGAATCAAGAGTTGGTGCAATCAGAAGACTAAGGAAAACATATAACAATAGAATTGCAAAAGCCTCACAAAGCTACAATTGAAAATAAATCATCCTAAGGATCCTACATCATCAGCTTCATGGGCCCTATTATTCTTCAACGACGAATCCCACTCCTATAGAACCAATGTCAACACGATGGCCCCCACCTCATATTTGACAGCACAGCCATATCAACCTTAATTTGCATGATGATCTATCCCACTCATTATAAAATGGATGCGGAATTATGACCTCATGCTCCCAACAAGGCCCACCGGTCTTGTCATCAATTATGCGCTATCATTTCACAATGGGGAGCTGCAGATCGAGGCCATCATACCGATTCGCTTCAAGTACAACACCATTCATTAGTGAATAAAGTGGATTCTTGTCATCATAATGAGGATCCCTTACGGATCTATTGTATCCACCAGCGAGGCAAGTACGGAGTATTCTACCTTGGACAACAGGAGTACACCAGTTGTGATTAGAACTCTATGTAGAAGGAGATTATCACCCACGCTAGCTTAAGTTTAGAATGATGGTTCCACATGTCAGCAACACTTAATCCATGAATGATCGTCCATGATCTATTCAACACTTGATTTCATTACAGGTAAACTTCAGGTATGTAGTCGATCTCTCATCTCATGTTAACAAATGCATGCAATAACTACTTACTAAATATCATGTCAACTTCTACCTTTTCTCGAGGACGAGTCTCGAATATGGTTGGGGGGAGGATGAAACACCGAATAGAATTTGAAACCAAATGGTAATAAGGAAACTTAGCCCAAGTCACTTGGCCACTGAAGCTCATTCTATCGTTGTAAACTAAGTTGAAAAGCTAGTACTATGCCCCCTGGAACCTGTTGACCCTATAGACACTCGTTCGATCCTGTACCCTGCATGCATAACGGGGTTTCCTGCCTGAAGTGAACCTGGGGATGTGAGTTTGATCCATCAAAAAACCGAAGTGAGAAGTATTTTTGCCAATGTTGGATGGATGGTATACTTTGAGTGACTGCATAAAAGTGACCAAAAAATAGCCATGAAGTTTGCAAAATCCTGTAACTAAACAATTGCAGAAGTCATAGGGATAAAAATTAAAGCAAATAAAAGAACTATTGCAAGGGTCATAGGGCTACCACAGACTAGTGAGAGATGGTTCGAGAAGAAGATAGGGACAAAGGCATTGAAAGGGAAATTCTTGGAGGAAGGCGAAATTTTGGAAAGTTCAAAAAAAGGGATGAAAAGAAGTTCTTTACCGACTCCTTAGGACCAGGTATCCCTATGACCCATGCAATACTTAAATACCATATACTTAAATACTTGACCTATGAATGAAGGTTTAGTTTGATTTTTGGCTATCACTTTAAGATCTTAAATCATTTGAGGCATCAAAAGTTCATAAATCTCGCATATTTTCTTTCAAAATCGTTGGAGTCTATGAGTAAAATGGTGAGAGAAAGTAATAATCCTGAAACTAGTCTAGCTCATCATGGACATATTAGGTTGTTGACCAAATATGCTCTGCAAAAAGTACGCAAAACTTGGGAATCTTTCATGGGGAACCCTGCTTCTCCTTAATTACAAAGGGATTTGGAAGCGCCAGAGGAAACAAAATTATTGGGCGGTGTACTTGCAACATCCACTAAAACCCCTAGATTGAAAAGAAGAAGTTGTTGGAGAGAAGCAATAGCCAAACCCTCAACTTGTCCCATAACGAGGTCTAGGACGCTAGAAAACCTGGAGGAGGTGGAAGCTAAGGAAGATTTTCAACCCATGGGTGTACCGAGCAATAAAGAGGCCTTGGTTGAACCTTTGACCTGTTCCAGAGCAAGGTCTAGAATATTAATAGATCTGGAAGAAGTGGGAATTAAAGAAGACATGCAATTCTTGAGTGCATTGAATAAGGGAGAAGAAGTACAAGATACTGTAGAGCCCCAAAAGTAGACGATGGAAGAGGTATAATTGGGAACAATAGTAGAAGAAGGGTTAGAGTCAGATCAGGAGAAAGATCTAAAAGACAGAAGAGTCGAGCTACCCCAAGTAACAAGGAAGAAGCCACATAACATGATGTTCAAGTAATATCACCCACTCTTGCTGACCAAGTATAGAAGGGCATACATGCAACTCAGGAAATCATATCATAAGTTAAGATTGTCCCACCAAAAGCAATTAGAGGAACTAGCAGCTCTACGAAGGAGATCACGAAGTCCTAAAAAACATGAAGTAATAGAGACTTTGGTAGAAGCTGCAAAAGACTCGTCCAATCAAGAAAAGGTAGTGTCACCCATAAAGAAGGTCATGGAGATAGAAGGGGTGGGACTAATTGTTACAGAAAAAGGAATTCATCAAGGAGGAGAATCCGAGGAAGAAGAATATTATGAGGAAACCAAGGATAATCGATCACCTGACTTAGTCAAGATGCAAAATTTGGAAAACGACATGGCCAAAATGAAGATAACAATAGAGGAGTTAGAAAGGGGGATCATGGAGGCAATGTCAGACCGGGAGAGAAGAGTTCAAGAGGAGGAAGGTGAAAAAGAAAAGAAATGAGAATTAGTCCTTGCATTTCAATGCCTCGGCATGCAGATTAAGAAATTACAGCATGACAAGAAATCTCTTAGTCATTTGGCACATTCAATGAGGAATTTACAACCTCCTTCAAATTTATATTCAGTCCATATTAAAGAACAAATGATCTCATTATGCATCATATTGGTAGCATTGGACAATGAAGATCAAATTGAAACCAAAGAATAGTTCATAAGGAATTTTCTAGGAGCAAATGAGGAGGATCGGGACCTCCTGTGTGAACTTTATCTTCATAATTTGGTTATGGTTAACATTAATGACTGGAATCCAAATCCACATGTAAGAGAAGTTTAGTCGTGGGCCTTCACATCTTTCATGTGAAATCAATTAAAATGGAATAGTTCTCTCTCATTTTCACAAGCTACTTATTGGGAAGATTCTTTATGGGTTAGAGGTTCACCGAATCCAAGAAGATTATTTAAAGAGAAAGCGATGATACTATAGGACCAGGCATTTGTCATCTAACTGAGGGAAGCCCAGAGAGTAGCTACCGAATCATGTCAAGGGTAGATAGATCTTCACAAGACGAAAGCTCTTTTGTGCTTCAAGAAAATATCTCAATTTTTGGATCCAGAGCTAAAAGGAAGGGAGTCGTTCACTCATAATAGGTTTGAAATTGCCTTGGAATGCTTACATATGTATTTTGATTGCCTTAGGGTATATGGTGTAGATTGGATCGGGATCCAATTTCATTACCCTCTTATGTGGAGTCCAGTCACTGAGAACAAAGAGGAGTAATTTTGGAATATAATGACCCAACAATTGGATTTTACAAGGAAACAGAAGAAGGGAACCCTCCTTACCATTGGAGTAATGAACAAGAGAGAGAAATCCCTAGTTCCTCCACTTAAAGGCAATAATTTTTCTTGGTTGAGGACATGCCAAGATTTTTTCGGGGGCGAGATGACGAGTCATATATTTGGCATCTTTTGGGCATCCCTTGTACTATCTTAACTTACCTTTCTACCATTACAACACCTCTATATACACATTTTATGCTTATATCCATACTATTGGCAATGATATGAAGCGAGCTATATTTTTGCATACTTTGTTTACATTTGATGAATGAGTAATCGATTATGTGGCCCAAATTTTACTAATGGATTTTGGTGCTTTGAATTAGCAAAAAGAATTTTTCTTCAGGAAGCTGTAGAACCAGCTGAAGAGCTACAGAACTTATGTGGATCATGTAAACGAGCTACAGGACCAGTTCAACATATGTTGGGTTGACGTCATACTTTTTTGTAGAGTTACAGAACCAAGCAAAGCGGTTCCGTAGCTTGACACAAAACCCCATTTTGTGCCTCGTCCCATTCGTTGTGCGCCAACTGGAGATGTCCGCTCTTTCGGGGAAAATTGAAGCCATAATTAATTCGTCAAGTTCTCCATTGATGTCTTTGATCTGTTTCGTTGGTTCATGAATTAGAAAGGAGCAAGTATCGGTCTATTGTTAGGATGTTGGTTTTATTTTTGGTACACTGATGGCGATTCTTCCTACATTGTCGACACCCTTTAGGATGTTGGTCAGAAATTAGGAATACTTGTTTCATGTATAAAAGGGTGGACCTTCTCTAATGAGAATTTAGCCATAAATTACACAAAATTGTTGAACCTTTGTGTATCCAGACTTATTATTTTATAAATATATTGTTGCTGCTAGTTTCTTGTTGCATTGAGTAATTTTGTGTGATTGAGTGGGTTTCCCAACTCCTGTTTGCGAAGGCAGGGCCTCCTTCAGTTGACAGGTGCTGTTGTAGATTAGTATCTTTATTTTCTACAATTTCTAATAGAGTGATGTGATTTATTTTGCTTTGCTCTCATAGTTCAATTTCTTTATTTCCTGCAATTCATAACAGAGTGGTGTGATCTAGCTTATTTTCCTTTGATGTAATTGTGTATTTTCTTATTAATGCTTAGAACATCGATTGGATTAATTATTTTCTGCAATTATTTCGAGTGGTGTTTTGCCATGTGGTATAAGAGAACTATTTTTTCTATGGGTGTGTGATGCTAAATATCTGATTCACGATATGGATGTGTAGATCAAAAAAGAAAGAAAAAAATTATTGGTAGTTGAATCAATAACTGCAGTGTTCATTGAATCTATTAGCTTAGGTCATTTAGATTATTTCAGTACTCTGTAGATGTGTGGATTACAGATCTAGAAGTCATTAGTTTGATTATAGCTACTTCTTTCCTGAAAGCATAGTTAAGACTGGTTTATTTTCAGTTGGATAGAATAGTCATTGAATATTTTATGCATAACAAACTGAGATTTATTTTCCTTTGCAAAAGTATTTTAGTTGGCTTATTTCCTTCTTGTCGATAGATAGTTGAGTTCTTTTTTGTAAATTAGATGAGTGTATTTCCTTTTGGAAAATTAATATAGGGTTTGAAAAGTTTAAGATTAAACTAGTGTGTGTTATGGTTGAATACCCTTGAGTTTGTGTGGTCTTTTGGTTAAGAAGCATTCCTTTCTCTTTACAAATATAGTTGTTCTGAAATTATCCTTATGCCAAGACAGTTAATGATTTCCTGATCGAAGCTTCCAACCTTTAGAACCAATTTTCATGGTTTGAAGAGCCAATGGAATGTAGTGACTAACATATATTTTGTCTGGTAGCTCGCAAGTTTACAGAACCCCGGGTTGACAATTAATGAACACTTCTTATTTGTCCCTCTAAGTAATTAGAAGTAAAATAGGAGACACTCACCCAAGGAGAACTGTTGAATGAGTGTTTACTGACCCACTAGGTGGAATGGAATCTGGGGTAGAAGGCAATGGACAAGTGGCAGCATCATGAGGCAAGTAACTAGCTGTTGGTATGGTACAAATCCCTTGATTTGTGGTCATAGTGCCCTGAAGATGGGACTAGAGCTTGAGGCTCATTTATTGAAAACTAACCACTAAAGACCTAAGCAATATTTTTAAGAGCCATCGAATTTTGGACTGAGGTTCATCACTTTTCCTGACGAGGAAACTTACCTTGTGGTTCTGCTGTATGCACAAGAGATTCGATGAGGGGAAATGCTATGTTTTTTATCATGGTGTAAGTCTGCCTTCTTTACTACTGAGTGCAGAGTCCTTACTGATGAGTGCAGAGATTGAGGTTTTTGGCAAGTCTCTATTGATTGTTGGTCATATAATTTGAGTGCCTTGCTTCTACATAGAGTCTTCTACCTAGTGGTTCAGTAAACAGGCTCGGGGGTCTAAAGGAGGTAAGTATATTGGCTGCTTCTTTTGGAGAAGGTTAGGAGGAACATGCCTCCTTGTGTGTTTTTCCACCCTATCTACAATTACAGGTTCTACTTGTTATTTCAACCTCTAAGTAGTTAAATTATTTTTTGTAATTGTGTATTTAGTACTCTTTAGCTATGATAATACAGAAGTATAAGTGTGATTTTCTGATATGTTTAGGATTTTGTAGACTACTGAATATATTTATGAATTGATAGAATAAATGCCCTCTCTGTATTTTTCCCCATACTGTTTTCTGTATCGTACTCCAGTACAGAGAAGGAAGATTAAAAATAGATGAATGATGAAGTAGTGAGCAAGATGAATGAATAGGCTAACTCTATTAAGTTTTCCCTTCTTTGTTTTTATTTAACCTATCTTTGTTATGTTTCTCTTAATACTTCTTATTTGTTATATTTATGGAAATTTCTTAGCTACTGGGTAATTTTATAACTTATGTTTTTTGTCATAGCTAAACATAGAAATAATGTCTTTATACAGACTTTAGAACATCTATATTTTTATCGAAAAAAGTACAAATCCTGAGTGATGAACAAATAGATCAGCGGCGTGGGCGTTTGAGGCTGGGCGACGCGTTCTTGGAGTACTAGGGTTTCAGGCGCTTCCATGGCCGCCCCTGGGGGCGAGGATCCTCCTCCCCCCCCCCCCCGATTGCAGAGATGGATGCGTTCAGGAGGCTGGTTGCCAGCGGTGGGAAGAGGAAAGCTCCTCCATCGGTCCCGAAATTCATCAAAAAACTTGCAGATATCCCTGAAATCGCCTTGCCAGAGACGACTTCGGTAAAGATTGTTGTAGCCCTGTCTGAGATAGGTCTAGTTGGCCAATTTATGGGTCTCTGGCCTTCTGCAAAGATCACCGACGACTGGATTCAAAGAAATTGGAAGCCTCACCTCAAGCAAGGAGTCACCTGCTACCCTCTGAGCAATGGTTACTTTCTATTCGAATTCATGAACAAGGAAGATAAGGACCTCATCTTCAGAAACGACCCATACTTTATGGGTACCCAGGGGTTGTACCTGAATCGTTGGACTCTGGATTTCGATCCCACGGTGGATCTGCCTAAGGAGGTGCCGGTCTGGGCCAGGCTCCCCAATCTGCCGATCCACTGCTAGAACTTTGAAGCGCTGCAAATGATTGGAAACAGAATAGGAAAATTCGTTGATAAGGCAGACAACAAGTCCATCTACAACTGTGCCAGGATTTGTGTCGAAGTGGACCTCGAGGCAGGGCTCCCAGAGGCAGTGAAGCTAAAGGTGGGCACTTGGACTCACTTTCAGAAAGTGGATTACGAACACCTCCCATTCAAATGTAGGCTCTGCCAAGAGCACGAGAACTTTCAGAGGAACTGCCCTAAAAACCAATCCCCTGATAAGGAAGAAATGGAAGGATGGCAAAAGGTTAAGAGAAACAAACCGGCCTCAAAAGCCAAAGAAGCAAGACCTGAACATTCGAAGGAACAGCCTCAGGAGAACTCAAACCCTTCAAAGGAGCCCTCGGAAAAAGACACAGCACCAACAAAGGAACCAGAGAATGAACTTATAAAGATAGCTTCCCACTCCTCGTCCCCTTCAGAAAACCCAGCCAAGAACAAGAACGTCCCCCCAGCAAAAGACGCTTTGAAATCGGATGATGAAAATACCTCCATAGGATCTGAAACCGGAGCTGAATCTGAAAGGGGGGCCACTGAGACAAGCAACTCGGTTGGAACGCCTGAAAAGACTCCAAGAGGAAGGAAACCAGAACGGAAAAAAAGGGAGGAGAAATCGTACAGGGATGTAACAGCAGGAGTCCAACAAACCATCCCGGATATGATGGAAACTAGATCTTCAAAGAAAGGCAAGGCTTCGAAAGGAGCCACCCCCCCCTCCTCCTGATCCTAATGCAGTTCGTCTCCTGGAATTGCCGAGGGATGGGAAGCAAGACCAAAGAAGAAGCAATCAAAGATCTAATCAGAATGAATTCCCCGAAGATCCTTCTGATCCAGGAGACGAAAATGGAAGAGCCTGAGACCATCCAGGCTAGTAAAAAGTTTTGGAAAAAAGGAGAAGGAAGGGCAGTCAGCTCCAGGGGAGCCTCAGGAGGGATAGCCACCTTCTGGAACTCCTCCACGCTAGATCTGCTAGAGGACTACAGTACCACCCATTGGTTATTCACGAAGTTGCAGCATCGAGACTCAGGGCACCAGATCAGCCTTTTCCACATTTATGCTCCGGTTCTCCTTTCAGAAAAAAAAAAAAAGAATGTTGGGATTCGATGAACCTGTTCCTGACAGCAAATCGGCATGACAATCTTGTGCTCGCTGGGGATATGAATGTCACCCTCGCCCTCTCGGAAAAGAAAGGAAGCTCTCCCGTAAGAGAGCCGGCACAGGAGTGGGTTTAAGATATCATATTGGACTGGGATCTGGAGGACATCAAACCCAGCAGAGGTAATTACACCTGGACAAATAAAAGGGTGGGCCCGGGACATATTGCTGCCCGCCTGGATTGATTCCTTGTTCACACTTCCTTTCTAGCCCTGGGTCTCTTTGCAAATTCTGAAATCCTCCAGGCCTGCACCTCTGATCACAAGTCTATCTCCCTTTCTTTGACCTCAGGAGAAAAATTGGGGCCTATCCCCTTCCGCTTCAGCCCCCTCTGGGTCTCCATGGAAGGCTTCTACGATTCGGTCTCGGAAACTTGGCAAAAATCAGTCTCTGGGTCGCCTTTCTTCATCTGGGAAGAGAAGCTGAGAAGGCTGAAAGCTGCCTTGAAAATCTGGTCGAAGAACCAGCTCTCCCCTACCTCTGAAAGAATCCATGCTCAAAGTGCACTAGGCAGCCACCAGCTGCTCATGGAGGAAGCCGTGATCACCCCGGAGCGCCTAAATGTTGAGATCGAACTTCAAAAGGCCCTCCATCTTGCGTTGAGAAGAGAAGAGCAGTACTGGCGATTAAAGGCGCGCTATCTCTGGCTCAAATATGGTGATAAAAATACTTCTTTCTTTCATAAGTAGGCAAAAGCTTGGAAGAACCACAACACAATTAGAGAAATCCACTTTCAAGATCAAACTTTCAACAAATTTGAAGAGATCAAGTTCGCAGCCCATTCCTTCTTCAAAGGTCCGTTCACTGAAGAAATGGATATGCTCCCTAGGCTGGATCGATACCCTCTTTCTGAGATCCCCACGCTTATAACTGAGGAAGACAATCGCAGGATGACTGCCCCAATTTCGACTGAGGAGATAAGAAAAGCTATCCATGGAATGAATCCTGACAAAGCTCTAGGGCCTGACGGGTTCTCGGCCAGATTTTTCACAGCCTGCTGGGACATTATTCAGAAGGATTTGGTCAAAATGGTTAGGAAATCTCAGAATTGCAGCAAAATTGGAGGAAGCACCAATTCCTCTTTTCTGACGTTAATTCCTAAAGAAAAAGGTGCCCAAAACTTCTCCAGATTTCGCCCTATCTCGCTTTGCAACACTGGGTACAAAATCATCACTAAAGTTATTGCAAACAGAATAAAAAATATTCTCCCAAGGATTATCCCGGAGAACCAGGGGGGCTTCATCCAGGGCAGACAAATTCAGGACAACATCATCCTGGTACAAGAGGCAATCCATTCAAGTTGTCATCGGAAAGAGAAAGGGATGATAGTCAAACTCGACCTTGCCAATGCCTTTGATAGAGTTCGGTTAAACTTTCTCTTTGCTGTAATGCATAAAATGGGATTCCATCCCCAGTTAGTCAACTGGATCAAAGCTTTCATTTCGGGACCCTGGATCGCCCCCTTTGTAAACGGGAGACCGACAAACTTCTTCCAAGCCTCTAGGGGTCTTAGGCAGGGCTGCCCCCTGTCCCCCCTGCTTTATGTCATCCAAGCTTCTGTCCTTAGCTTTTAGCTAGACAAGAACGTTCAGCAGCATTCTCTAAGGGGGCTCTCTATCACCCCAAGAGTGAAGAGATTGAATCATGCCCAGTTCGCTGACGATACCCTTCTCTTGGGTCATGCTAATCTCACAACGGCCAGATCCTTCAAGAATGAGCTGGATGCTTATACCGAGGCCTCAGGTAGTGAAATCAGTTTGAGGAAAAGCAAAATCTACAGCTGGAACTGCCCCCCCATCGAAATGACAGAGATATCTAAGACGCTGGAAATGGAAGGAACTGCCAGGTGGGACTCCATAAAATACCTCGTAATTCCTCTTGTGAAATTTGCCCCCAGAAAGAGTCTTTGGATGCCCTTGATGGACAAACTCAAGAGCAAAATATTGTCATGGGGGGATTCCTGGCTGAACAAAGCAGGTAAAATTGTTCTTATCAATTCTGTCCTAACCTCCCTTCCAGTCTACCAAGCCTCGCTCATTTTAGCCCCAAAAGGAATAGTGCAAGAGATTGACAAAATTTTGAGAAAATTCCTTTGGGAAGGGTGAAGGAATGAGGGGAGGAAAATGCAGTTAGTAAGTTGGAACAAAGTCAAAGCTCCAAAATGGGAAGGAGGGCTGCAAATCAGAGATGTGGCCACTCAGAATCTAGCAATGGGAGGAAAGAATTTATGGAAAATGATAAGGGGGAAAACCACTTGGAGCACCAAAGCTCTATGAACAAAGTACTTCAGAGGTCACAAAGAAAGGTGCCTGGACTGTCCCCCAAGGACTAAGAAAGGTTCTCCAATCCTCACTCTCTGTCTTAAATCCTTGAATATGATATCTTCCAACCTCACTTGGATTCCGGGAAATGGCCTCAAAATCATGTTCTGGGAAGACTCCATACTAGGGCAGTCTCCTCTTAACACCTTGGAGGGAATGGAGAATATTAAAAACTGGCTTCACTCGATTAGCAAATTCACCCTATGGGATCTATCAAGTTGGGGCTCGGATGACTCATGGACCAATTGGAACTTGGGGCTGTACCAGAAGCTCTCGAAAATGAAGCGCGCTCTCTCCTAGATGCTCTTCAAGGGCTCTCCCCCGTTTCCTCTAAGCTGAAGGATAAAAGAGGATGGGGCTCCTCCTCTAGTAAGTACTCTGTTGCAGATGGATATGCAACCCTTAAAGCCATCCCTTGGGTTGCCCCAGATCCCTCGGTTTGGAGGAACCTTTGGACCCATCCCTCTCTCCCCAAAATTGATCTATTTTGCTGGTCCCTTCTGCATGATAGTATTTTAACCTGGGACAATCTTCTAAAAAGAGGCTGGGAAGGGCCCTCAAGATGCCCTCTTTGTGCCAGCCATGAGGAAAACTCGACCCATCTGTTTCTGCAGTGCTCCTTTGATATTGAACTCTGGAATATTCTTCTTGATCAACTGAACCTGTCTCTCCCCACTTCCATCTCCGCCTTGTTTACCTTCTGGCCCAACTTAGCTCCCTTTCCTCTCTCTCATTTGAAGCTGTTAAAGATGTGTTGGATGTGGGTTCCTAAAATCCTTTGCTGGAAAGTATGGCTGGAGCGTAACAACAGAATTTTTAGGGAAATTGCAGGCACACCGGCCCAACTGGCAACCAAAGTGAAGGCCTTGATTGGGGAGCTGGTAGCCTCAAATCCAAAAATTTCAAATGAAACCACCCCTGACAATAAAGAGCACAGCTGGTTCCATGAGCTAGACCCCTCTCTTCTTACTAGAATCAAGCTCTCCTCGAAGCATCAGACTCCGTGGGAAATCAGGTTAGAGGAGCAAGAGTTTATAAAATGGAGATCCTCTCTGAATGAGCACATTCTGCAGGTGGACGGGGCCTCGAAAGGGAATCCCGGGCCTGCAGGAAGTGGAGGAGTTCTGATAGACCAATCCGGGAAAATTATCCTCAACTTCTCCTGGGGGCTGGGCAAAAAATCCAACAATGCTGCTGAAATCCTCGCTTTTTGGCAGGGCCTAAAACAGGCTAGAAAGCTCTCCATTAAGAAGCTCGTTATCATTGGGGATTCCCGAATTATCATCCAGTCTCTCATCCTGAAGAAGGCCCCTAAGAGCATGGAGTTGGCCCAACATTACAGGAAAGTCATATCTCAGATGAACGCTTTCAAGGAGGTAAAGCTCTACCATGTCCTTCGGAATCTCAATCAAAACGCAGATCAGGAAGCAAATTTGGGAGTCTCCCAGAGCAAGGGAGTACTTTGTCTTAATGGAGCCTATAATCACGTGCCCATCCCTTAGTGCAAGTGGAGAGGTCTATGTTAGATTTGACCAGGAAAGGCAGATGAGAAATTCGGTTTCAAAAAGCAAAGGCTCCCCTTGTCGGTGAGCAGGCTGAGGCATTCGAGGAACATAGCGTTTAGGAAGAAGACAAATATTGATCAGAGCTCGTACCATGATCTCTGCTCTCCTGGTACCGGGCCTGAATCTAATGGAAGTGGCAAATCTCCGTCCCAGCTAGGGAAATCGCAGGCATTTGATGAGAATCATTTCAAAAATCAGATGACGACAAAAGATCGTGCCTACATCAGGATGCACTCTCACAATGCTATCAGCAACAAGCTCTGCAAATCGCTGAAGGAGTCACTGAGCATCATTCAGACCACGAGCAGGAGATCTGGAGGGGAGCAAATCGGGTCAAGCATTGGCTAGAAGCTCGTCCTCCATTTTAGAAGTTCGTCTCTAAATTCAGGACGATATGATAGAACTATAGGCTGTAGATCTCAAGGTGGAGAACATGTAGACCAGAGACAAGTTGACAAGCATAATGGATCTGGAAAATGCTGCAGGTGGATTGGGAAACCGGTTGGCAGAGCTGGGAAATAAAAAAGGTATAGGTAATGCTCCAGGAGAATGGAAAGACTCCAAAACAGAACATTGAATCGTTCAGTGTATTCTCAGTAATCCTAGTGACACTTATTACGTTCATGCTTTAAGAATCCTATGTCTGTATTGCACACTCCATAACTTTTGTAATGGGTGCAATTATATTCCCTGCCGTATCTCTGGAATTATGCTTATGCTGGACAAGCATCAATGGATGTAAAGCTACTGGCAGCTGTTTAGCCAGCTAATTTATAAAATAGTCCTATAACCGTTTTAGTAAAAAAAAAAAAAAAAAACATCTCTATTTTTATCATAAAATAATTAATAGAAAAACTCAAACAGTTCTAGGTTTCTGCATAAACCTAAAGTTTAGTTTACAAGTTAACTATACCCCTTACAACAAATGCTAATTCCATTTCCGTCTTATCATCTTTTCCTTTAATGCATTTTCCTTTCGTTGATCTGTAGGTTTGAAATTCAAATGCTGCCAAATTAAACATAGTAGTATTCACATCATTCAGACAAGTCTGCTATATCTCTACTTGCAGAAATAACACAATCTAGGGTTTTACTTTCCCCATGTTTTTATAAACCTTTGCTTAAGACTTTAACTCATTCTGTATTATAAATATTCACTATCAAAACAATTACTAACTTTCACGTCTGAGAACAACTATCAATACAAATGGAGTAACCAAAACTGATCAACATTTATATCATCTTTACCATAGCCTTTTTAACATAGAATAAGTTTGTATTGGATGAATGTCCTACTGCTGGGCAAAAACCCTAGCTTCTCTATTATAATATTTAATATTCAATTAACAGGTAGCAAAGCAAATAGAGTATCCAAAACAGAAATCAAAACCCTTAAAGGCGCCATGCAAAGCAATGCAGTAGTTTCGAGTCAAAGGTTACAAGTTCGAGCCCTAATTAAGTCCTGCCAAACATAAAATTTATTGTCCATACTTAACAGTTGAATATTACAGTCACGGTACCTCAAAACATGTACCAAGCCTAAACTAAAACAAGGGAACTTTCTCAATATCAACATCAAAGTAGGGTTTACAATCTTAGTACAACCATAGACTACATCGAAACAAAATTAGATAAACGAGAAGGAATCTCAATTTTCAGGTTCGACTTCTCAAAACTTTCAAATCTATCAACTATTCCAAACCGGTCCAGGGTTTCAAATGCACAAAAAAAGACTTAAACATTTGGCTCTCGGCCATCTTTAACACACAACATTTTATAGGAAAAACAGTAAAATATCACAGGTTCTGGAGCATCGCTCTCAGCTACAACACACATAAACATTATTAAGATAAAGGAACAACAACCTTTTATTAACCACAGTAGCCGAGGGATAAACCCTCTCATTAGTGTTACAATCCTATACATTTACGTAAGGAAAACGTTGTAGGCTTATACGCCGAAGGGGGTCGAGGATTCCATCCTCCCCACTCTGTCTTTGGCTCATAAAAATCACAACAACGATCACATTCCACAACCATACATCAACAGTGAAGCCTCGGCTGAAACCCAAGAAGGACCAACAATCACTGAGCCGAAGCCAACAAGGAAAACCACCGAAGCTTACCATTTTCCAACGCAGTTGCTATCACTCAAACTCGAGCAGGGAAACCAAGAGCCGAAGAACACCTACCACACAAACCAAGTATGGTTAAAGGGTATCATAAAAGAAAATTTATTAAATGAAATAACAACAACTGCAAGTCTTAAACTAACAGAAGGAAACAGGTTTCGAGACCTGTACATTACCTTGCAAAAAGAACCTAGTGCCTAAAACTTGGCATAGCTATGCTCAACAAGAACCATATCACCGTAGTAAACTCAGCGACTGAGAAAGACAACCCTAAATGTTCACAGTGGAGAAACTTCTAAGTTGAAGGTTGGGGTATCGAACCCTGTATAAGTCCCTCCTAAAACATCTCAGTAAACTCTAACATTTCGTAGCCTGTCAGCCTCTCCAAACCCCTCTCCTATCAAAATGAATGCATTTGTTATGCTCTCATCGAGGTAAGCCCGAGCAGTTAGGGCTAGCATCTTTTCCAATGCAAAACCACATGAAATCTAGGCCACGTAGGATGCAACTAGACTATCTACTCCAATCTCCTTTAATGCACTTTATTAACAAATCTACCAAAGTACATCATACTTGGCATCAAGTGTTATTATGTCAGGGTTCGAATTTTTATAAGCCACGACTATATTATGGTATGGGTAGGTTTAAACTGAGGTTGAAACACGGTTAGCATCCAAGCTATTACCTTGTTTTGACATCGAAATCATGTCCCTAGCTAAGGTTCTACCATACTATAACCATTATATCATAGCAAAGCGACATTATATTCTACTAAAGTATTAATGTTTGTTGTCAACCTTTGGATAGAACTAAATACCATAAGATACTTATCGAAACCATAGTATAAGTTTTTGTCACATTGATCTATTTATATGATAGGAATTTCTAAAGCAAGGGCTCATAGGGTATAGTCCCAACTTTAGACTTTTGACAAAGCACTGTATTAATATTAATACATAGGTTATGAACTTAGTACAAAGGATTTAAGGTTATACCTAGGAATATAATACTAACATCAGCGCATAGAATTTGTATTAATTCATGCATGTTTTATTCTAAGAAGCTAGCTATACAAAACAAAGGTTCCAATACTATCCATGATGTTTCAATACAAGCAAAGGTGTTTAGAATAGTCATATATTCCGAGAGATGAATCATTTTCGTAATTTCATAAACCACTTGAGAAAAACTGAGAGTTTATCTAGGATAGATCTCACCAGAACTATTCATTATTTAGTCTATTTTCTTCTTTAAACAATGAAGGCTTTTAGAAGCAAAATAGGACTTTGTTGTACATTGAGATAACATTTCTCTTACCTGTAATCTGCAGATAGAAGTTTCAATGCTTTAGCCAAATAGCTAAGTAAGCTTCGGGGTGTCCATAGGACCCCTTCATCATCAACAAACAAAGGAACACAGTTAGCACGTATAGATAATAACAATAGCAAAGGGAACCTATAAAGCATTGACATTATTTCAAAGTAATCATAAGTACTCATGAGAAGTCTAGTACGTAAGACTTGAATCAAGAAAACATCCAACATCATCTTTGGGTCATACAAACACTTTTCGCATTTGTCACAAAGCATTAGACGTCCATTATCCTTATGATATTATATTTCAGAATGACATTTAAAAGAATAATTAATCGTTTATTACATTTCCGCATAGCAAGTTTAGCGTTGAATTTTTTTTAATTTTTTGTGATTTTTGGGATGTTACAGAGAGAGAGAGAGAGAGAGAGAGAGAGAGAGAGAGAGAGAGAGAGAGAGAGAGAGAGAGAGAGAGAGAGAGAGAGATGAATAATTAGTGGAGATATGGGAATGCACCAAGGCATACAATGAGTCTTCGACAATGAATATGGTGGAGTGAGATGGATCATTAGATTAGTTGGGTGGATGGACATTAGATCTGCCACATGTGACAGTGAAGGTCTCGAATAGAAGTAAGATCCTGGATCAACCTAAGGGTTAGGTATGTAGTACTTACCCTTCAATCTTATCATTAGTTGCTCTTTTAGGAGTAAATTTGATAGCAAGGGAATAATCAACAAACCATTTGTATCAATCTAGTAGCAATGACTATGGAGATCAAAGGGATGTATGAGAGAATTTCCTAACTAACTTAGACCCAAAGAAGCCATTGGTATCCTCTAAGGATTTAGTAGCTCCAAATAGGAAATGTATTTTGAAGCCCATAGATCAAACTCGACCTCTTCACAAACACAAGAAAAAATACATTCTAGTGAGATTGGACAAGGTCAATATGGTGGTGGGTAGGGATTTCAAAATGGAGGAGGTTGAAAATTGCAGGGAAGTTTATGGGAAAAACTATCAAAGGGGAGTCCCTTAAATTGTGGATGAATGGGCACTAGAATGTCACTGGTGGGATACATTGAAATTTCACCTACTAGTATGAGGATGGATATGCTTTAATTTATCTTGCAAGGAGGATACGAAGCTCTTGCTGGAGCAGGAGTGGTCATGGGGTCCATCAAGATCGAGCCTAAGGTAATGGAATGTGGTTTTTGACCCCAAAAGGGAACCCACTTATATACAAAAAATTATGGGTTTTATTACATAGTCTACCACTAGAACATTGGCATAAGAAGATCCCATAGGGGGTGGGTAATGCCATATATTGTTTCATTGCAGTTGAATACAGTTGGGAAGATAACTCTGAAAGATGAATGGCCAAAATACTTTAGGAGTTGGATCCTGGACAGGGTATGCTGGAATGTATCACTATTGACTGGGGTTGTCAGACATGTATAAAAAATGTTTACTATTGGATTCTCCCTTTTAGATGTGGTTGTTAATGTATTTGTAACTTCGGAAGATATTCACTTGTATATTTTATGTTGTATTTGTATTTTATTATTGTACCTCCAACGGAGATTTTTATTCCTCCAGTCGGCGAAGTCATTATTATATTTGGGTAATGGAAAGTCATTGAGGTTAACCCTCCTTTGTATGTCGGGGCATTAGACCTCAGAGTTAAGTTGTCTATGGGTTATTAGAGTCTACTAGAGAAGTCGACCCAGTCAGGTACAACTAGGGGCCGACCTATTTGGGTAAAAGTCAAGTGAAAGATAAAGTATAAATAGAGAGGGTGCCTCTCTCATTTGAATCATTCACTCACTCACTCAATTCGCATTAGTGAGAGAGAGGAGAAGTTCACACAAGTGGAGAAGAGAGAAGTTGTTGAAGACCATCTCTATTTTTGGGTTTTACTTTTGTGACATTGTATTGGTGATAATTCTATCTCTAAGGAAGTTGCGGGGTTTTCTCCTTTATGGTTTCCCCAAGGA
The DNA here is from genome assembly GCA_027924585.1 of Larix kaempferi. Lineage (NCBI taxonomy): Eukaryota > Viridiplantae > Streptophyta > Pinopsida > Pinales > Pinaceae > Larix > Larix kaempferi. The sequence goes on along the minus strand of BSBM01000138.1, from coordinate 6,275,488 downwards.
AAATATTTGTGTCTCTTATGTTTATGATGTGCTTGTTATTCTCTCAGTAAGATCATAGATAATTATTGATTAAATTGTGAAAAACTAACATTAGTTACTATCATGATGTGGGTCACTTGATATTGGAATGCACTGTTGTCAAATAGGTTCCTTCTAAACAAAAGAAGTGATAGATTAAAAAATTGGATATGGCTGAGATGTCAGAAGGGGGATGCGGATTTGCAAATGAGGGAATCTAGGTGGCCAAAGATACTAAGGAGGATAGGAGCAGTGTGATTGGATCAAGACATGACCAAGACTAGGGAAAGAAGTGTCATAAGCGATCAACTGTGCTCAACCTTGAAAAAGGTATGGATTTTTCAAATCCTACTAAAGTCATTCACGAGGTTAATAGTGGTCCTATGCAATCTAGGACAGAGCTACACAAAAATATTTTGAAAACATTGCAATAGGTTCTCTTGAAATTTCGTATACTCTGCCCAAGAAGGGTAGGGCTAATGATAGGGGTGGGGAAAAGGGTCATGGTCTCGTGTCAATGACCTATTGGGGATCAGTTGAGACCCAATCCAATGATACAGTTCCTTGAATGATATTAGTCATGGAGATACCAATTATGAGAGACAAAATGAAATGCAAGTATGGGAGGATTAGGAACCACATATCTCAGTTATTAGGGGAGAGAGAGAGAGAGAGAGAGAGAGAGAGAGATGAGAGAGGAGAGAGAGAGAGAGAGAGAGAGCAAGAGAGAGAGAGAGAGAGAAAGAGAGCGGAAGAGCAAGAGAGAGAGAGAGAGAGAGAGAGAGAGAGAGAGGAGAGCAAGAGAGAGAGAGAGAGAGAAAGAGAGCGAGAAAGAGCAAGAGAGAGAGAGAGAGAGAGAGAGGAGAGAGAGAGAGAGAGAGAGAGAGAGAGAGAGAGATGGATCATCAGATCAGTCAGGTGGATTGACATTGGAGATATGGAGAGAGAGAGAGAGAGAGAGAGAGAGAGAGAGAGAGAGAGAGAGAGAGAGAAGAGAGAGAGAGATGGATCATCAGATCAGTCAGGTGGATGGACATTGGAGAGATGGAGAGAGAGAGATAGAGAGATAGAGAGGGGAGGAGGGAGAGCGATGAGTCTTTGACAATGAAGGTGGTGGAGCGAGATGGATCATCAGATCAGTCAAGTGGATGGACCATTGGATCCACCACATGTGACTGTGAAGGTCTTAGATAGAATTCAGATCCTAGATCAACTTAGGGGCTAGGGATGCAATAGTTACCCTTCAATCTTATCATTAGTTGCTCTTTAGGAGTAAATTTGATAGCAAGGGCATAAGTAACAAACCATTGGTATCAATCTAGTAGCGATGACTATGGGGATCAAAGGGTCGTATGAGAGAATTTCCTAACCAACTTAGACCCAAGAAGCCAATGGTATCATCTAAGGATTTAGTAGCTCCAAATAGGAAATATATTATGAATCCCATAGATTAGAGTCGACCGCTTCACAAACACAAGAAAAAAGGAATTCTAGTGAGATCAAATAAGGTCAACATAATGGTGGGTAGGGATGTAAAAATGGAGGAGTTCGAAGGCTTAATGGCCATAGAAATTGCGGGGAAGTTTATGGGAAAGACAGTCAAGGGGAATCCCTTAAATTGTGGATGAATGGGCACTAGAATGTCATTGGTGGGATACATTAAAATTTCACCTACTAGTATGAGGATGGATATGCTTTAAGTTATCTTGCGAGGAGGATACAAAGCACTTGCTGGACTAGGAGTGGTCATGGGGTTCATCTGGATCGAGGCTTAGAGTATGGTTTTTTAACCTAAGAGGGAATCCACTTATATACAAAAAATGTGGGTTTTATTACATGGTCCACCACTAGAACTTTGGCATTGGAAGATCCAAAGGGGGTAGGTAATGCCATATATTGTTTCATTGCGGTTGAAGACAGTTGGAAGATAACTTTGAAAGGTGAATGGCCATAATACTTTAGGATTTGGACCTTAGATAGGGTATGTTGGAATGTATCACTATTGAATGCGGTTGTCATACATATATAAAAAATATGTACTATTGGAGTCTCCCTTTTAGATGTAGTTACTATCATGATGTGGGTCACTTGATATTTGAATGCACTATTGTCAAACAGGTTCCTTCTAGACAAAAGAAGTGATAGATTAAAAAAATTGGATATGGCTAAGATGTCATAAGGGGATGCAGATTTTGAAATGAGGGAATGCAGGTGGCCGAAGATACCGAGGACGCTAGGAGTAGTGTGGTTGGATCAATACATGACCAAGACTAGGGCAAGCAAGTGTCATAAGCGATTAGTGTGCTCAACCTTGAAAAAGGTATGGATTTTTCAAATCCTTCTAAAGTCATTCATAAGGTTGGTAGTGGTCCTATGCAATCTAGGATAGAGCTACACAAAAATATTTTTGAAAATCTTGCAATAGGTTCCCTTGAAATTTTGGATACTCTGTCCAATAAGGGTAGTACTAATGATATGGGTGGGGAAAAGGGTCATGGTCTTGTGTCAAAGACCTATTGGGGATCACTCGAGACCCAATCCAATGATACAGTTTCCTTGACTGATATTAGTCATGGAGATAGCAATTATGAGAGACAAAAGAAAGTGCAAGTACAGGAGGATTGGGAACCACATATCTCAGTATTAATCCTCTTATTCAATGGTGGTAGAAATGGATTAGGTGTTTCTTTGTCTTTAACCATATAAACATACATCACTCAAAAATCACCTCCCCATAAATTGGTCCCAAAGTTCTATGGACCTTACAAGATCATACAATGCATTTGATAGGTGGCCTACAAGCTAGCTCTGCTAGATCAATCCAAGATTCACCCAGTCTTTCATGTATATTCCTCAAAAATAATGGTGGTCTCCAACTGTACAGTGTAGACCAAGTTACCATCACTTGACGGGAAATGCTCTATTTGGATCCAACTGAAAGTAGTGTTAGATACTAGGGGACATCAACTTTGCAAACGTACAATCAAAGAAGACTTGATTAAGTGAAAATGAATGCAACCAGAAGATGCCACATGGGAATCATGATGGTTTTTGCAGCAATTTCCTCACCTCTAGCCTTGAGGACAAGGCTTCTCTTGAAGGGGGAGGCCCTGTTAGGGTCCTACCCTAACCCACCTAATTTAGATACATAGGAGTTAGTCAAATAATGTATGTGGCCATTCCCTTTGAACAACACCAAGTAGTTAGTAATGGATAATTAGTGTAAAAAGGGTATATGTGTTGATTAAGGCTCACTAAGTACTTAGAGTTTATGTCCACTAAGTAGTTAGGATTCTAACTATTGAAAGCCTATTTAACGAGTTCGGAGGCTATGGATTGTTTTGTTGAGAATTGTTACATTGGAACTCTTCTAATGTGAAAGTTGGCTCGACCTTAAAGGGTGAGTGAAGATTGGTTCCTGAATTGATTTTCATAACATAGGAGTTAATTCCGCCTCATCTTTCTTATCTATTTCCTTTAATTAATTAAATTTGCTTTATAATTTATGGTATTTCACCTCATTTATCTTTGTTTATCTTGTGAATGGTTCTAAGATTTAGGGTTAAGAACACCACATCATGCTTTGACTTGTGGGTGTAATCCATAACCAATTCCTATGGTTGTTTAGTGAATCACTCTTCAACATTTGGTTTGGTGGACTTCCCTCGAAAAGGTATAAGTATTCATAATAAACTTTGAGTGGAATACTTGTGTTTAAATTATGTTTGATAATGGGCAAAGAATCAATTCAAAATAGGCATGTTGTTTCCATTACTATTTGTATGTGCATATGAATTTGTTTAGTTTGTTTTTATAGTTCAATTTTGGCCTATCAACTAGATAATAGAAGCTTTGAATTTCAATTTGAGTGCCATGATGGCAAGGGAGGCATCTAGGTATGTCATAGAACCCTCATAGATGCAATCAAAGATGAAAATTGAGTGTTGCTAATAATGAAATTGTGTCTATCATGAAAATGTCAAGCCATTGATTAAGAAAATAATACAACTTACATATATAGTCACAATTGAAATTTCATTTGTTACTACTTACAAAATTGCAATCTTGGCCTAAGGATATTAACACACTAATGAATATTGAAGCATTTGTACCTAATTTCTAATACAACAAGAGGAATCCCAACCATTAAACCCCATTGTCACCTAAATCGCAAATATCATCTCATAAAACAAAAATCAATGCACATCCCTAAATTCATAGAAGTCATTTTGACTCACTTCTAATTATATAGCGAGAATTACAATTGAAGAAACCTTAATAAAATATTTGATCGTGAAATTTAGAGAGAATCGATTTAGGGTGGATTGAATCCTTCACAATGTGATGATATTTTCCAAAGCTTCAAATATCTTACTATTTTGCTTCCTCAGTGGATGCAACATTCAAAGTGGTGAAAAAACAAACAAACATGAACAAAGCTCCACCCTAGTTCCCAGTGAATAACTATTTATATAGTGACAAGAACACTTGTAAATCATTAGTCATATTATTCGAATACAAACATATTTTGTTTATCCTATATGTATTTCCTTCCCCTCTCCTATTTGGTTTGATGTTCTATCATTAAAGAACATAGTATTTGTTACATTTACCCTAATGACTGTTTAGCATTATGATAGCTCTTGTGAATCACCCACTTCTTTTTTAAAAGGACAATATCGTGGAGAAATGCAAGGGATGCTTTCCCCACATTTGTGGATAGCATCCTTAGAAAAATTGTCATCATAAAATAGTTCACCCTACCTAGGGGATTCGAATTGGCCATTTGCTGGCATGATATAAACCAAATGTCGAGCAACATTGGTGACAATCAATTGAGCCAACTCTAGGGCTAAAAAGTGTTTAGAAACATCTTGTCCCACCCTCAAGCACTTAAGTGAGTGAGATTGTTGGTACCTTACCAACACCAATCAACCCATGAAGGATAAGTGTGTCACAAGCATGATTTGAACTTGGGCAGGACTTGAGAGGATAACAACTTCTCCTCTTAATCACCCAAGCTAAATCTAGTCGACAAAAAAAAGTCTAGAACATCTCATTCGACCCTCAAACAAGCAGAAGTGAGATTGTTGATATCTAGCCAACCCCAAAAGGACAAACATTTGAACTTGGGCGAGGATAACAACTTCTCCTCTTAACCATCCAAGCTATACCAAATTGACTTGTAAATCGTTACTTATATTATTCAAATACAAATTCTATTTAGATTTCTTTTCCAACCCTCTTTGGTTGAATGTGTTATTGTTAAAGAAGATATTGTTCTCTTATTTTTTTTGAAGGAAATAATTTATCAAGGAAACCCAAAGATGCTTCCCCGCATTTTGTTGATGGTGTCTATAGTAAACTTGCCAACATATACTAGTATGCCTCATCCTCGAGGATCCAGCCATTAACTTTTGTTGCCATTGCTACCATAACTCATTGATCCTTTACTAGAAGAATTGAACCCATGTTAGTGGTAGGACATTACGATAGTTAAATAAACTAACCTACCATTTAAGACCCACAAACATGCAATTTTCAAGTTTTTCACTAGTGACAAAGGTTCAATTACTATGAAGGCGTTCGACCTTGAGGTTACCACAAGGAAAGCTAGAGATAATGGTCAAACATGTGAGGCATCCTTAAAACATGACACTAATTGTTACAACTATAACTATATTTTTAAAAGCCAATAAGAAGCTCAATCAGTTAAGAGAAAGCTTATCAACCTTCCCATTCGATTTCCAACTCTCGCGACATATTTGTAGGAAGTGGCTTGGTCGGAAATAAGGTACCTCATAGAGAGTTTATGATATATGTAACTTACGAACCATTGCATAATAATAGGTAGTCAATTTAATCCTGAGTTGAGTTAAAATGCCTTTTATAAACTACCTATTCTTCTCCTCCTATTAAAAAAAGTCTTTATATATCTCTTTAGACCATGGCCACAATTAACAATAAAAAAAATAGTTTACATATATCTCTTTAGACCATGACCATGGCCACAATTAATAATAAAACAAATTTGTCTACATATATCTCTCTTTAGACCATGGCCACGATTAACAATGAGTCGAGGGGACACCACGGTTGGAGATTTTGGGTTGACCATACATTCCACGGTATCTATTTGAGAAGATATTAAAAGAAAGACCTATAAATTAAAAAGGTCATGTGACTGGTAGAAAAGTGTATTCAAGTGGAAACTCCTCCGATGGACAGCGGAAAATATGGAGCGGCCCAATCGATGCAGTGGGCAAATTGAGGCCGGAGAAAAATCGAATTTTTTTTTCCTCCATTAAATACCATAATAGAAACAAACAAAGCCTTACAACTTTTCTCCTCTGCATTCGTTCCGATTATATTGGGAAAGGGGTCGAGGGTTCCATCCCCTGGGTTCCACCTGCGACTCCCAAACCCTCAATTAACGCAATTCCAAATACAGCGATACGTGCGGAGGTTGCCAGATCCACAGTCGAAGAAGAGCAAGAGAAGGAGGAAGCTGGAAAAATGTTTTTGGCGGATGACTGGTTTCTCGCCTCCATCAGCGGTAAGTCATCCCACTACTCTTTGCATTTTGCTTTCCAGTTTTTAGAGCAGCTGATCATCCGTGGATCGACCTCGTAACCAGCTGTTGTCAAGTGCCACCTGCCTGCTGAGCCATTGGACGGAGTTAGGGTTAACATCAGACCACTGCTCTCCCTCGCTGTTATGGCAGATTGATTCAAGTAAAATAAGTATCTTCCAATTATATCGAGAAATTCAAATGATAGGTTAAGAGACTGAATTTTTGAGATCGATTCAAGTAAAATAAATGTCTTCGAATCTATTGAGAAATCAACTGAGTAAAGGTTAAGAGGCTACATGAAATTTTCAGATTGATTCAAGTAAAATATCATCCGACAATATATGGAGAATTCAAGTGAGTTTAGGTTATTACGAGGCTATGCGAATTTGTCAGATTGATTAAAGCAAAACAAATACCTGACAATATATTTTGAAATTCAGGTGAGCTAATTTAAGAGTGTATGTGGAAATTTCAAAAATCAGTTGAAGTGGTTGAATTTCTCTAAGCCGAATCTCGAACGAATGCATAGCAGAGTCACCTCAGGATCGATCTTAATTTATTGGCCATAGAATTTTGCTTTCAGAAATTGGCTTCTTGAACTAAAGTTACAAAAGATGAGCAGCCTTAGGAGTCTGTGTGGATAGATCGTACTAAGATATGGTATTGCTGTTGATGACAAAATGGGTATTTTAAACTGTAGAAACCTTGGCCAATTTTTATAATTCTCAAAATATCACTATTAATATTAACTATTAAACAAGAAAATTTTATAACTCCTGAAAATTTTAAGGATCTTGTTTATACATTCTATAGCAAAATTAGGACGTTCTTCAATTAAATAATTTGATCCTATGGAAATGTGGAAGATCATATAGTTTAAATTAGTCATTATTTCTTGAAAGTTTGGAAAAATTTCCCAGATGGTGAAGAATTAGCCCAAGTAGCCAGGGTCTGTGGGTGCAGGTGTGGTGATGCCATTTTTGAAGTTGGGGTGTGTAGGGGTGCAGGAAGTGTACACAGTTGTGGGAAGTGAATCTCGAGGAAAGTTGGTAGGTGTACACTCTGTATTTTGGCCCTATAAACATGAGTTGGATCTCTGTAACAGGTTGCCAGGCAATAGAAAAGACAAGTCCAACCTTTGTATCGCTACGGGACATAAAATACACATATTAAACCTTTATATCAGCCAGCCAGGCAAGAAAAATGCGCTCAGATTCATGAATATCTTACTGGACAGATTCATGTAGCATATTGTAGGGCATAGAAAATGCAAATCATACCTTAAATTAGAGTCTTGATTCCTGGAAGCATTTATGTTAGTCCTCTTTTTTGCATGAGATATTAATTCTGTTTTCTTACTATGTAATTTTATTGAAAAACTTATGCAGCAAACGTGTTTACAGGAAGGGATAAAAATAAACAATTATATTCAATAAGTAAGCAGTAGCACTATGGTACTTGATACCATAACTCATCACACCTACAAAAGAGGGCTGTAAAACCTTGCTAGTCCTTATGGTCCTTGAAATAGTCTCTTGCAAAGTCACTGCGTTCATGACTTTTTAAGTTTTAATTGAAAAGGCTCTTAATTTTGGTAACTCATCACACCTACAAAAGAGGGCTGTAAAACCTTGCTAGTCCTTATGGTCCTTGAAATAGTCTCTTGCAAAGTCACTGCGTTCATGACTTTTTAAGTTTTAATTGAAAAGGCTCTTAATTTTGGTGAATTTTAAGGTCTGGCGAAATTTGGTAAATTTAATCGCAGACCTGCTATTTTAAGATTGTAATTTGTTTGCTAGGACCGGACCTTGTTATATGCTAGATATGACTACATAATGTTATATGCCAAGGTCCATGTTACTCTAGGGTTGCATGAACTTTTGCTAGGGACAACCAGTAAGAATTTTGCTGGACTCAAGCAAAGCAAACTCAACAGCTATTTTTCTTGAAGTATTTTGCAATTTTTTTCTGAAATTCATTGTCATTGAGTTTGAACACGAACATGAATGGGGTGACTTAGGTCACTTGAATGGAAATCCGTAAATGACTCAACCCATCCCTCCCTTACAAAGCGATAAGCAAAGAGTAATAGAGAAGAGAGAAGAGAGAAACATCTTGCTTGTCAAAAGTAGGGAACATTTATATTGAAGCCCAAGAAAGGCCAACTCAAGGAAAAGGATCTCATCAAATAAACTAAGGAAACCATAATATTAATTCGAGAAAAAATATGAAATTATGGAATTTAATCAAGAATAGGGAAATCAATCTTAATGTTGAAGTATTATTGTGTTATGTCTTCTTACTTATTTGAGAATTGAGAACACTTGATACACAATACTAGCACAATGCATAAAGGAACAAGTTGGAAGCAAGAATGTGAATTTTGAGCCAATAGATACAAATTGAATGCAGTAGGGAATAATAACACAAAGAGCAATATATCCAAGGCAAGGGAGGATTTAAAAATTGGAGATTGTAACTTGATGGGATCCATGAAGTAGGGGATAGTTCCTTCCATCTTGCACTTCGCTCTCAAAGTGTGCCTCTAGAGGGAGTGATCATGACCCTTGTTGTGGTTCCCACAATTAATAAAAAAAAAATCAATTTTTTGCAGGTGCATGGAATTGCTCATGAAGCAACCGAGGAGCGAATTTTTAATCTCGAGAATGTTTTGAAAGTGTCGAGCACTTGAGGAGCAATTTTTTAGCTCTTGAGAATGTTCAAAGAGCATTGAGTGATTAGGGAGCAATTTTTAGATCTCGAGAGTGTATAAGGAGCGCCCTGTGAGCATTTATGGGAGAACCTCTCCCTGAACGCTCCTCATAGAGGCAGGGAGTGATGAATTAGAGCAAGAAGCACACTCCCAAAATTCACTCCTAAGAGGGAGCATTTAGGAAGCGTGTAGCATGCTCCCTTGGTTCGTCATTGCAGGTCCTCTTGGTCCTCATTTCAAGGTGTATTGGTCTTGGGGTTCTGTTGACTATCCCTTGATGGGTGCTAACTCCTCATCATGTTGGGCGTTTATGCCTTGGGTAAGTTGGTGCATCTTAGGGTGACTCCATTAGGACACATGGCTTACGGATCCCCTAGGCACACCTATGGTTTTATGCGTTGTAAAGGTGATTGTGCATGTAAGGGTTGTCATACCCACTTTAGCACATCTCCATTATGCCCACTTGGACCTCATTTATTTTATTAACCTTTCCTTTTGGCCATCATAGTCAAAGAAATGCAAAATGTCCACCTTAAAGAGACATTTTGAAGGTTGTACCAAGCATGAAGGAGGATGTTGAGGGAAAAAGATACATTGTTGGGATTACTTGGGGCATGATGCCTTCCTTCGAAGCTCAACATTTGATTTGTTGAAGCCATAATCACTTATTTGTTATTAGTTTTTATGCTTTATGAGGTTTAGTCATTGGATTGTGGGTGACAAACCCTAAAAGTGAATTTTAACTCAAATTAGACAAGTTGGCCTAGAGGAGGGAAAAGCTAGGACTTTTCTCTTATAAATAAAGCACTCTCCTCTCATTTGTAAGCAAGATCATGGGATCATTCTGACTAAAATTTTATTTCTTGTGGTATATGTAGGCCCCAGGGTTACAGAGAGCTTCCTAGGAGGGCTCCCTCCCACTCTCGAATCACGCTTTGGACAGAAGCGTGCCAGATCTCCCCCTGGAGCACGCTCCCTGCCATTTTGGGAGCGTGACGCTCCTGACGATGCTCCCGTGCTCCCATCACACTCCCGTCACGCTCCCATCACACTCCCGTCGTGCTCTCATCATGCTCACGTCATGGGGAAACCGTGGTGGTGCAAAGAGGAAGGATAAACTTTAGTGTTTTGGTATTCAATGATCATAGTTCATACTTCATAGTTCATACCTTTCAGTTTTCATACTTCTGTTAAATTATTGTTTTAGAACTTATGCAGATGGCCTATTTTGTAAACATAACTATTTGGTCATGTTGACAGTTGGTGGATAATCTATTAAATATTTCATTTAATAAGTTAATGATCTACTTCTTATCATATGGTTTTAAAATTTGTATGTTTGTAATTACTAGATGGTTTGTATTTGTAACTTTGTAATTGTTAGGAGCTAGATGGTGATGCTTGAATGATTAATCATTGATGTACTGTACTATGAGTATTCATTAGTAATGCAACTAATTTGGCATTCTACATGTTTTTTTAATATATATATATATATATATATATATATATATATATAAACGCTCCTGAAATGCTCTGCTCCCTAACTTTTTTGGAAAATGGTGCTTCTGAGCTCCCGCTCCTACTTCATTCCCATGCTCTGGAAACCTTGGGTATATGAGACTTTGAAGTGGTGCGCACCTCTCTTCTTGGCATGTTCTAGGGTTTTCTAAGGATAGAATTGAATGTTCAAGGATTCTTTGCAATCTTTCAAGCCTAATTCTAGTGGAGGAAGGACATTAGGGTTTATTCTCTACCCTTTTTCTTCATTAATGTGGTAAGATCTTTGGTCTCTTGTCTTTTATTGCTTGGGCATTGAAGGTAAGGGTGCTTAGGGTTTTATTTCATGTTATGCTAGTCTTGCTTGGTGAGGCATTTCTCTTGGAAAATACCTCTTGCTTAGGGCTTGGGTGTTCATGCTTGTTCTAATTAGGTCAAGGACTACTATGACCTAGGTTTTCTAGTCCTTGCCCTAATTCAATAGCATTTGAATTGCCAATTCTTGAGAGGATGTTGACCCTTATTTTGCTCATTGCCCAAGGGATAAGACTAAGGTCTAATTCCTTCTTCTTCTTCAAAATTTATAAAATCTCTACATCTTTATTTGAAAAAATACAAAAAATATCATATTCCCAAAAAGGCCTAAAAAATCAAATATATAAAAAATCCAAAAAATATTGCATTATTGAAGAATCTAATCCACTAGATGTGATCCCCCCCCTTGATTTTATGGTCAATCTTCAAGGGTTTCTTTTGTGGCTAGTTAAAGAGATCTAACCTTATTGTGCAAAGGATATTATGTTTTTTCAGCTCTTATTTGATAGGTACAACCATCTAATTGGGTTGGAAATAATCCTAGAGGGCTAGGAGGGGTACCTCCATCTTCTAAAAGTGTTATTAAACACTTAGAGGGGCTTTAAAACCTTTACATACCCTCTTAACAAGTTGCTACAACTTTGAAATATTTTTGGACAACCATACGTTGACCTGAACTTTACTGACCTTGACTTTGCCAACTTGAGCTACAATAAAAAGGTTACAAGTCTTATATTGGTTGTTTAAAGGTAAGAGGTATTTTACTTGTGATCTTCAAGGGTTTAATTGAAGTTTTCATACAATTTATTGGTGCTAGTCTTGTATTTCATTTTTTGATATATTTTAATGACAAGATAGTGCTAAGTCTTATTACTCGTAATCTCCTAGTCTTGTGCTTGGTCATTGAGTCTTTATTTGGATATTTTGTTGACTCCATAAGGCACTAGTTGATTAATTTATAGGAGGGTTTTGTTAGAAGTTGAGTTGTTCTCGTTCTTGTGCTTCCTAGGGTTACTTCTATACTCATTTGTGAAGCCTCCCGTGGCCAAAGGAGCAGGCCTTAAGAGAGAGGAGAGTGCATTGCGGTGATAATGGGTGCATTTCTTGATTAGTTGCTACTTGTAGCATCGGCCTTTGTGGACCTTCAAAAGGGTGCTAGTTTGAGCAGTAACAATCATGAAACTGGCAATGATGATCGAGAGAAACATAGAGAGTTCAATACTTTTGTGGAAGTATGTAACAAAGCTTGGGGGAGGGAAAAGGGAGGAACCACAAAATTTATATGCTCCCATAAATCAACTTACACAAGTTAATATATCCGTGTGAGAAAGCGTCTGTGTTGGATTATTACATGTGATGAAGCTAAGACTATAGACGTCAAAACTTGTTATAAAATGCTAGTGAAAGATAGATGTAGATACAAGAATGAAGATGAGGCCACACAAAATAAATCCGAAATGTGAAGGGTTGAATTTGATACCTCAGGCTCACATACAATTTTTGATGGTCAATTCCCATCCCCCCATGCTAGTTGATTTTTGCTTGTGCATTCAAGACATAGAACACTATCATGTTTTTTTGACCAAGGTTGTAGGGATGATATGTATGCAAAAATTTTCAGGGTTCTCTATGCATGTGGCATACCATTCAATTTTCTTTGCTCATCCTATTGGCATGAAATGTTACAAGCCATCAACAATGCTCCTAAGGACATAGGAGCCATAGATATGACAAAGGAAAACCATGGGACTTGACAGGGAAAGGGCCAAAATGCATAGTGCTCTAAGACAATTTACAAATGATTGGATTGACTATGGGGTATCCATTATATTTGATGGTTGGACAAACGTTAAAGGCATACCATTGATAAATATTATTGGTGTGTTTGCAAGTGGTGTGATCTTCATTTCAGTCCATGACTACTCAAATTATTACTAGACTGGTATTGATATTGTACAACCCTTAATTAAAACCTTTCAAGAGATTGGGCCAAACAATGTCATTGAAGTCATCATTGATAATGCTGCTAATTGCACCGAGTGAAACGAGGTGCTCTACAACCCAGTATGGGAGAGATCCTCTAACGTGATATAACGTTATAACGTTAGTAACAAAATAATTAAAAAAATTCATGTCGGCTCATAAAATAAAAAAATTATGGAAAATATTTAATAAAAAAATCCATGTTGGTTCATAAAATAAAATATTATGAAAAGTAATTAAAAAATAGATGCTCGTTTATAAAATAAAAACTTAAAACTTAAACTCGGATCTATCAATCAAGAAAGATCAAATTTCTTGAGTTTAAATTTAAAAAAAGAAATACACCTCAAGAAATTGGATCCCTTTCGGTGCTTGATAGATACGAGTTTAAGATGGATCTATGTTGGTTGTAATGCAACAGGAGCAATCATTAGGGATATGCACCTTAACATATATTGGTTAGTGCGTTTGGATCACACGTTGAACCTCTTGATGCATGATTATTAAGATGAAGGACAATGATTATAAATGGATTGGTGCATTGAACAAGAAAGGGAATAAAGTGATAAAAATTATTACCAACCATAACCATGCCCATTGCATTTTCCACAATCACTCTATGTTGCAACTACTTATGATTGTAGAGACCAAATTTGCTAATTATTATCACCTTACTTTCAAGTGCCTTTTGAAGGTAAGAGAGGCATTGGCCAGTATGGTCTCAAGTGATTCATGGTAGGGTTTAAAAGACATGGCTGCATTTGCATCTAATAGACTTGAATTTTAGGAGGCGGAGGACATCATTCTTGATGGTAAGTTTTGGGCATAGGTTAGGTATGTTTTGTAGGTCACCAAACTCATTTATTGCGTCGAGAAGGCGCATTTCTATAGCCTGGGTGGGGGGGAAGTGTTCGTCTGTTCCATAAAAATAAAAAATAAAAAAATAAAAAATAAGAATGCATGCATCGGTGTGTTGTAGCATAGTGGGGAGAGGGAAATGAGCGTCCATCCCATAAACATAAAAAATAAAAAAAATAATAATGGATGCATAAGTGTGCTGTAGCATAGTGGTGAGAGGGAAGTGACCGTTTGTCCCATAAAAAATAAAAATAAAAAAAATGCATGCATCAGTGTGTTGTAGCATAGTGGTGAGAGGATGTGTGCTGTAGTTTAGTGATGAAAGGTTTTCACATTTGATCTCTCTCGGTGCTTTGTAGAACTGGAGTTAGATGGGTCTATATTGGTAATATGATTATGTTTGTAGATACAAAGAAACTAGTGATTGGGGAGGTTTATGAATAGATGGACAATATGCTAGGCCAAATCAAAGACATTGTTGAGCCGAGAGATGTGATCTTTTATGATCATATTCATAAACATGTGGTCAAAAGTTGGGATGATCTGAATGTTCTACTCCATGCCCTAGCATATGTCCTTACACCCAAATATTATTCTTCGTCTTGGTTTTCCCAACCAACACCTAAGGGTGGGGTTAGGAGAAAACCAAAGATAGATCAAGCAGTACAAAATAGGTATATGCCTGCATTAGAGAAGTTGGTCTCCGATGAAGAGGGGCGTGCTCAAGTATGAAGCGAGTTGAGCAATTGCATCAATGCACATGAAGTCTTTGCTAACTTGCATGCACCTAAAGATTGAGATAGGTTGGATCTTATTGAATGGTGTAACATGTATGGTTCCTCTACCACACATTTGCATAAATTGGTGGTGAGGGTCTTTTCGTAGGTTGTTAGCAGTTCTTTTGCATAGAGGTGTTGGAGCACCTACAACTTCATCCACAACATGAAGAGAAACAACTTAAATGTAGATTGGGAAAAAAACTTGGTTTATGTCTGTGTTATTGGATTCGCAGGCCTTGGTGGATGGATACGCGGATCCTCGAATCTGCCTAGATTCGCCTTGGATCCGCTCGAAAATGTATCCATCAACAATGAACCGTAATTGCAGGGTTTCTCCTTCCAGCAAAATAAAGTCTTTGTGACATAAGAATGTGTTCGGGGTGCATTCGGGGTTCTGGTGATAAACAAGCTTCGCTGGCAAACACTGTGTGGTGAAATCGTGCCATTGGCGGTTCAAATGCCTTTAAAAAAACACGAAAAGAGAAAACAAAAATTATTTCCAAAACTACGAGAACAATATAGAGCAGGTCTAGCTGTTGATGAGACAAAAAGAACAACCACGTGGACGAAAACGATGATGCTTCCAATGGCAATTGTGAGAATCAATTGTAAGCTTGAGATTGTAAACAATCTTCTTGCTGAAAGCCCATCGAAAAGTAGTGAAATCCCCGTATATGAAGCTGTAGAGCCGCATCCCCGGAAAAGTTTACAAACACATCTTTACAAACAACCCAATTTTGATTGTGCAATGAAGAGCTCCCGCTATGCAAAAACCTCAGCCCCAATCGGATGCGGACTTCACGGCTGAAACCATGATTTATCAAGTGGGCATGTAGAACTATAAAAACGGGATGGTTCCGAGTAGATCTACCTCGACAAAACCATGAGTAACGATCGTTGAGTTTGCATAGTGTGTAATGTTTTCTGAGCTGACACGACAGTGTTAAGTTGGTTGACGGTGATGCCTTCAGTGTTATGTGTTCATTTTTGAACATATCTTAGGAAATTTAATAGAATAAATGTTAACATATCTTAGGAAATTTAATACAAAATACTATGTTTCATATGTTTTTACTTTCATATTAAAATATTTGACTTTATAAACAAAACAAAAATAATTTAAAATTGAATATATATATATATATTATCAATGTTTCACTATAAGTTATTATTTATAAGCATTGTATAATAATTATTTTACCTAAGTATTAAGTATATGTATATATAAATTGTATATTTAATTTTAATTTTAATTTTTTAAAGTAAATCTAATATATATATATATAATTAATTATATATTTTTTAATTTTGATATAAATTTTATTTCAAAATATATTATATTGTTTGTACTTGCCGTTTCCTTGCCGTATCCGGATCCCGGCTTATCATAAATCTAACGGATCCGTATCCGCATCCGGATCCGAATCCTGGTAACTTAGGTTTATGTGAACTGTAACTTGAGGTTGTTGCCCAATTATTGTGAGGTGATGAAGAATGATAGAACATATGTGACTTGGGAGAACAATCTAGAGGAGCCCAATATGGAGGATGGAGCCATAGTTTTAGCGTTCTTGAAGGTTGAACTTTTGGGTGATCATGATGATGATCATATTCATGCAATATAGATGCCATCCCATCCACTAACAAGTTTCCAGGTGTAGGAGATCCCATCCACTAACAAGTTTCCAGATGTAGGAGATTTGCCTTTATCTTTATAGCGTGGAGCGTTGCGTGGGGGCCATGTATTTGTTGGTTGTGTTCTATGATCACTTTTACTTGCTCTTATTCATAGACAATGGGAAAAGAAACTAGAAGCTTCTCGTGGAAAGAGGAAAGCTCAGTACATACCAGATTTATTTTTCTTTTTCTTGTTTAGAATTTAGTCTCTAGAATTTTAGTATGACCTATTTTGTAAGCATTATATCATAGCTTAAGTTTGAAATTTGGAACTACATTTGAAGTTTGAATTGTTGATTGGATCTTACTACTCTTTGGTAATGAATATGATGCTTTGTTCCATTTAGTGGTTGATGTTGTTTAAGACAATTTGTGATGACAAATGTCATATGTTGAAACTTGAAGGTTGATATTTTGGTTGATCACTTGATGACAATGTTATAAGTTAGAATTGTTAGATGATCGATGTTATATGTGTAAGTTTCCTTAAAACCCAATCTTGAGTCACAGCATGCAAGTTATTTTAATTTAACCCCAAATAATTACTAATAACCACAAATGGATTTCTTCACAAATATTGCAGAGGAAAATAAATATTGAGAGAAATAGAACAACAATCAGATCAATAGAGATAATCACATCAATAGAGATACCAATATTTTTGGGTATGAAAATCCTCGGAAAAACCCAAGATGGGAAAACCGGTGTAGCAGTCTGAGGAGATACCTTTATTAACAAGATATAGAACAGTACAATCCAGAAATCGATTTTACCCAACTTGGAAAAATCGTACAACCGAAATTCACAGAGAAAACCCCAACAAGATCATACAGACCCCTTGCGTCAACGTATGGCCCTTGCGCCAGCGTACGGCCTCTGCGTCAACGTACGACCTCCTTGCGTCACCCGTACTGCCTCTGTGTCACCCGTATCGCTGCTTGCGTCACTCATACGACCGACCCTGCGTCAACTTGTATGGCCCTCTACGTGAGCTTGTACGACCTCCCTGCAAACCTGTACGACCTCTTCGATTTGCCTCTGTTGCCCTGTCAATCTCCGGATAGATGTTCTTTAGTCTCACCCTCTGCAAACTTCTCCTGCAAACTCTCTTTCTCACTCTCCGGCTGAATGCTATGAGCAAGAAATCTCAACTGTGTGTATGTGTGTCCTCTCCACCAAATCAATCCTTCTTTTAACTCAATGGCCAAGTGAAAACCCTAACTTTTCACTATGGATCAATGGATGAGATCCTCAGGTGAGATCAATGGCCAAGATAAGATTAGCCCTCACTTAAATTATTTTCACTTTAAATTTATAAAAAGTGACTCCATTAAGTCAATTAATAATTAGATCACATAATGCACTTTTCCTAAGTCTAAACTTTGGATAAAGGCATTAATCCATTTGGCTTCCTGTTTTATGTCTTCGAGCATGCAAGGACACATGCAAATGATAGAAGACCTTCCTTGTTGCCACTTTCTAACACTCCCTCTCAACGAGGAAAGGATTCAGAAGCAACCCCAACTTGTATATGAACTTCACAAACTTGTGCCTGCAAAGTGCCTTGGTGTATATGTCTGTCGCTTGCTCATCTGTCTAAATGTACTCCAACTGAATGGTTCCTTTCTGTACACAGTCTCTCAGGAAGTGATACCGGATGTCTATGTGTTTGCTCCTGTCATGGAACATTGGATTCTTAGATAGGTTAATGCCACTCTGATTGTCACAACGAACCACCGTAGTCTCCAACTCACACTCGAATAACCCTGAGAGCAACTTTCTCAGCCACATCCCCTCACATGCTTCCATACTGGCTGCCATGTACTCAGCCTCTGTTGATCTCAATGCAACTGATTTCTGCTTCCTATTGAACCAAGAGACAACCCCTGACCTAATGTTGAAGCAACAACCTGAAGTGCTCTTCCTGTCTTCTACACATCCTGCCTAGTCAGTATCCGTGAAGCATGCTAACTGTATACTTCCATTGCACTCATAAACCAATCCATACTCCACTGTACCTTTGATATAGCGAAGCACATGCTTCGTAGTTGTCCAATGTACTCTCTGAGGGTCTACCATGAATTGACTCAAAGAGTCGATTGCAAAGCTAATGTCTGGTCGTGTATTGACCAGATGCATAAGTGACCCGATAAGTTGGTGATACAATGTAGGATCAAACTCCTCTGAACTCAATACATCAATCTTCCTCCAATTGGTAACTAGAGGCGTGGACATGGGTCTACAACCCTCCATCCTGGATCTCCTCAAGATCTCCACTGCATACTTCCCCTGACCAATGAAGAAACACCCATCTCTCTGCCAAACCTCCAGGCCTAGGATGTAATGCATCAACCCAAGGTCTTTCATCTCAAACTCTATTGCAAGATAGGACTTGTAGTCCTTGATCGGCCTCTCATCTCCTGTAAGAAAGAGATCATCTATATATAATACCAGTATGAGAGGTACCTCACTTGACAAAAAGTACAGGTTGTGGTCTGCCTCACTCCGCTGGAATCCCAGCTCTCGTAGATAATTGTCGATCCTCGAGTACCATGCCCGAGGTGCCTGCTTGAGCCCATAAAGAGCTCTCTACAACTTGCATACATGCGACTGCCTATTCCCCACCTCGAACCCCTCTGGCTGCTCAAGAAATACCTCCTCCTCTATAACTCCATTGAGGAAGGCAGTCTTTAAGTCCATCTGATGAACGCGCCAACCCATCTCTTTTGCCAATGAGAGAATAGTCCGAATAGAAGAATATCTGGCAACAAGGGTGAAGGTCTCCTCATAGTCAATACCTTCCTTCTGTGAAAACCCCTTTGCCACAAAGCGCGCCTTATACTTCTCCACTCTTCCATTTGCTACATGCTTTACTTTGTAGATCCACCTGGATCCAACCACCCATTTGCCTTCTGGCCTCGACACAAACTCCCACACTTGGTTTTTCATGATGGAGTCATACTCCTCAACCATGGCCTCTTGCCACACATTATGTTGTGCAGCGTCCTCGAAACTGAAAGGCTCGGAGTTAATCAACTTCATCATTAGTGCCATATAGCTATGTCTATCTGGTGGTTTGCTCCGCCTCATGGAGCTCTGTGGAAGAGTCACCTGCCTGGAATCCTGAACTGTGGACTTGTACCACTTAGGCCGTGGCTTAGTGTCTACCTGCTGCGGCTGCTGGATATCCTCCTCTTGCCGTTGCTCATCCTCCAAGTCAATGACCAGAGGATCTTGTCCACCTGACTCCCTCCGACTATCAGAACCTGTGCCCTGTGTCTGTACCTGTAGCTCCCCCAACTTGACTCCCGAGTCCTGTGCTGGCTGCTCCTGTGCTGGTAAGTCCATAGATCTTTGTAGGGTTCTGTCCTCATCAAACTGGACATCCCTGCTCACAATGATCCTCCTGTGAGCTGAAATATATACCCTGTATGCCTTAGAAGTCTCGTTGTAACCAACTAGTAGCTCCTTCTCACCAAAAGGGTCTAGCTTCTTCCTAGTGTCAGCATGGATGTGACAATAGCAGACACTGCCAAATATGCGTAGATGACTCACATTTGGTCTAGTGCCTGTGCAAACCTCCTCAGGTGTCTTCTTCCCCAAAGCTGTGTGAGGACACCTGTTCTGGATGTATACTGCAGTCCTAAATGCCTCGGCCCATAGGAATAGTGGCAATCCCTGATTAAATAACATGGCTTGGCTGCACTAACTAGTGTCCTGTTCTTCCTTTCTGCCACTCCATTTTGCTGCGGGGTATGAGGAACAATATGCTCCTTGGAGGTGTACTCACCCTCGTTGTCCGTCCTCAATACCTGAATCCTCCTCCTTGTCTGGTTTTCCACGAGAGTCTTGAACTCTAAAAACCGCTCAAAGACCTTTGACTTGGTCTTTAGGAAATAGATCCAGGTCTTCCTGGAATAGTCATCAATGAATGTGATGCAATAATTGTAGCCACTGAAAGAATGGACGCTCATAGGTTCGCAAACATCCGAATGCACCAAGTCCAAGGTCCCCTTAGACTTGTGCTCACTCTGTGGGAAAGGCTTCCTGATGTTCTTCCTCAACGCACAGCCCTTGCAGTGGTTATGCTTCTCCTCTTGTACCTGAGGAACTCCAATAACTGCCTGTTTCAAATGCCTGAGTGCTCCATGGTGTAAGTGTGCCGTCCTCCTATGCCACAACTCACTCTGACTGCTGCTGCTGCTGACTAGTGTGAAGAACCTGCAATAATTAATTAATGAAAATACACGAGACAGTAGAAATAACAGAACTTAGAATCGCTTTATTGATCGCAGGCCACTTCGAGGGGGCTGTTGTCTCTCAAAACTGGCATGCGTGTGTTGAAGCCCAAAATGCAACACACCAGCTGGATGACAACTCTTAGGAGAGAGGCCAATGTCACCACACTCCTCTCCTCTTCGCTTCAGGTTGGCTCTTCTCCAACTCTAGGGGGGTATCCCTAAGGTAGGATCGCTAAGGCAGGTGCAATGGAGGGCAAGGTGAATGAAGAGGCTGCCTTAGAGAAACAATAGTAACAAAAAGGGTATTTTTACTTGGGTGATGGGAAAGATGGGAGGATCAGTCCTCGAGGACAAGGCGAGTGCTAGTATATCAGAGGGGCGAATGGAGTCAAAAGAGGGTTCAAAGGGGCCTTGTGTCATATGTGACTGAGGGGGAAGCCATGCTCAGTCTAATGTTTGACAGATCAGAAAGAGTACTTCTTCCTCTTTAAATGCAGGAGGTGCGCTATGCAAACAAAAGATCAATACCTGTGTATGCACGCTCACAGAGGGAAAACGAAAGGGGGCTGCCAAGAGTTCTTCGCCAAAGGGAAAAAGAAGGCCAACTGCTAAGAATTTTTCGCCTTCCAGTGTGGTGGATTGTCACCCTTTATGGCCTCTTACATGAAAAAAGGAAAACGCAGAATTTGGAAATGCTCACACTCGTCTAAAGAAATCACAAGCTCACGCCACAAAAAAAACTCAATTTGTCTAAAGAATCCCATACTATTTTCATTAAGTTCACGGGAGAAGAAGTTCCCAGGTTTTTCCATCGTTACAATGAAGGAGCTTGGCTCCTTTTAAAGACTTTTTTTAAAAACTTAAAAAGCAAATAAAAATAAAATAAATGAAAAAGAAAAATGGCACTTCAGATCCACTTTTTCCCCTATCGAATCCTCATCAATTTTTTATTTAAAAAACTCTCTGCTTTAGCTAGCTTTTCTCACCAAAAAGGTGGACAACCAACCATAAAGTGGGTAGCTGTCAGAACTGACCCTAAAAACCTCCGACCTGCATTCTCCAACAACAACTTAATACGAATGAATGATCAATCAGTCGCCAATGAGACTGGGGGTTTAATTCTCAGTTTCTCAGCGTGGACTCAATTTGTTGGTATTCGGCGTCCAAAAATGACGCGTGGATTCAATATGAACACGCCTAAAAAATGTAGCACTGGACCGATCAAATATTTGAAAATGTGTCCACGCCTGGCTGTCACGACATCAACAAAAATCAACATGCAATTGGCGACCAAAACGATACGTGGCCCGTGAACTGCTCCAAAAGCATGCCATTTTCTGTTGGTCGAATTTAACTCAATCACTTTAACTGAATCGGCTGCTAGCTCTTTAAATGAAAACAGAGTTTGATTGTGCTACATGTCGACTCAAACTTTCAACCGGATGACGTAGAATAGCTCGATCTACCCAAAAATTTCGACTTTTATTCAAAGTTTAAAACTTTGGCGTGGAGCTCCGAGCCTCGGCGCCTCGACTGATACATAGCTACTCCTATGGCTATCATGAAGGTGCCCTTCGAATAAATCCCACGAAACAGCTCACGCCTGGCTGCCATACTTCATCAAACGAGCTCTGAGTGTGAAAGGAGGTTGAGAAATACATGGAGGGGCCACAACCAAGAGTCGTAAGCTACAGGCTAACCTCCACAGTGTGCCGATTTTCTCCTTTAGATATTCCGGGCAGAGTAACAATCGTAGGGTCGAATCATCCCTGTATCGCAACATAAAAAGCTCAGCGTTTCACAGCTCGGGTGTTTTCAACAATGGCTTCAACGGTGATACTCTTGCTCCATCCATGACGCTCATCACGACTCCTACCAGAAACTTGAGGTCTGCAATAATCTTCATCTTTCGTGAGGCGACTATTTCTAATGTCTCTTCTACTGAAGCAACCACTACATCTGCATTAGCTCTCCTCAAAACATCAATGATTATTACAGCTTCCATCTCCTCTGAAACATTTGCGATTGGCACTAAAATACGAGGAGTCTTATTGAATAACCACTCTACTCTGTTAAACTCTTTGTTTAACTAGCTCACTGTTGTCTTTAGTACGCATCGCCATACGCCTTGCAACCTCCTCTTTCCTGAAGTTTATGAAAGTGTAGTTATGGGAAGAATACACAGTGATACTTTCTATTTCCCCAAATCTAGAGAATTTCTCCGCAAATGCAGTTTCCCGTTTGCAAACTCTATTCTCAGAGCCAGACCACTGAGTACCAACCCTTGAAAGCTTCTCTTTGCAATCACTGCATCCTCCTCTGTGCCAAAAACAATTGGATTTAAAACCTATTAAAGGCCAACTTTGTCTGAACCAATCATATCCTAAAAATGCCATGTCGAGGGCTAACTGTTGATGCCGATCATTTATTTTCTGCTTTTTAAAAATGCATCCTGACTTGTAGCTCCATATTAGCCATAAAGGCTTTAAACCTGATGCTGCTGCAAAACATGGACAACCTGTAGCATAATGGTGACTGTGTGGACACCCCTGTCAAAAAATGGGGGTAACAGGGGCAACCTCAATACAAATAACTTCACCGTGCCTTCATTGGCCTCAACACAAACTTATATACTAGTTTATGCGACAATACTATGGGTCAATACCATGGGACATATAATACTACGAGATGACTTACAAAGCATATGCCTCCAATACTATGGGCTAATACAAACTATGGATCAACAAATACTACGGGACGTCTTACAAAGCATATGCGTCCAACAACAATATACTAACAAAGTAAAGACATGGGTTCCTAACATCCCCTCTCCCTTAGAAAAAGCTTTGTCCTCAAAGCTTTAGATGTGGAAACTGATGCTGAATTTGAAGGAGTGGTGCCCATGTAGCATCCTCTGGTTGCATGTCGTGCCACTGAATGAATACCTCTATGATAGAGCGAGAGAGAAGCGAACGCCCTTTGAGTGTCAGGGAGGATTGCTTGGAAGGTTGTAGACGAAGAAAAACCATATCAACTACTTGAAAAGTGTGCTCAGAACGGTGCTGATCGGCTTGTTGTTTCATTCGAATTCTGGCCATGTGAAGAGTGTCCTGCAAAATGCGAAGAATCTGATCGCGGTTTTGAAGAACCGTGTCAATTGCCTGAATTGGTGCACTGTTGAGGGTGTATGGAAGAAGAAATGGCGGTGCCTGACCATAGATTGCTTCATATGGAGTAATTTTAGATATAGTAGGGTACCACCATTCAATGAGAAGGAGCCATTCTCCCACTGAGGTTGTTGTTTCGGAGGTGAAGCAACGAAGATAAGTTTCCAAACATTTATTGGTAATGTCGGTCTGCCCTCCAGATTTAGGGAGCCCTTCAATGAATTCCAGAGACATATTTGTCCAGATCCGTGTAGGGATGGGTACGGGTTCTAGCAATCTCGGAAGGAGCTGGAAAGTATTATATTGCCACCATCTATTGAATTGTCCTTTTTATTCCCTGCCAAAAGAAAGTATGTTGTGCCTACTCATATGTTTGGAGGAACCCGGAGTGCCTGACCAATGGAGATGCATGCAGTTCAGAGAAGATAGCGTGTTGAAGATCTGTGCTCTGGTGGAGCACGAGATGACCCTTGTATCTCAGGGAAGTGCCATCCCAAGAGTAATGCGGTACAGTAGAAGAGTTGTTGGCCAACCGTTGGATGAGTTGAGATAAGGAGGATTCATTGACATAGCCCTGTTGAATAGATTGCAACCAATTTGGAACATGCATAGAAATAGCTGAAAGAGAAACTTGGTAATCAAATGTGCGAGAAAGAGCATCTACCTCGAAATTGTCCTGACCCGTCATGTAAGTGATCTCATAGGCATAACCCAGGAGTTGGCGAACCCATTTCAGTTGGGCGGGTGAGGAGACTTGTTGTTCCAGGAAATATTGTAGACTCTGGTGAGCAGTCTTGATGTAGAAATAATTCCCTAATAGGTATGGCTGCCACGTCTGTACTGCATGCAAAATAGCCATCATTTCCTTCGCTGATGTAGAGGTGGCTAAAATCGTAACTGAAAGGTCGTTTGAAGGCGGCAATCCCACTGGTTCAACAAAGACACGTGCATATCTATCCAAAATTTGTTGGAGATCCAAGGGAGTAGTGGAGACCGTTGATGGGTGCATCTGAATGGAATAGAGCTGAGCGATGACACCATGCGAATTCTTCTTAAGGAGCTTTTCCAGGCGATGTGAATTGATGATGCGGAGAGACCCCGGTTGTAAGCTTGTAAATGTGTGTTTTTGCCCATTGAGTAAAAACTGCATCCAAAGTTTAGCAAAATCCCATAAGATGGGTCCAAGTGTGTGTAACCATTGAACACCCAAAACCACATCACATCCGCCTAAGACTAAGGCAAACATGTCAGAACGCAAGTTATAATCTTCCATAGAGATACGCACATTGTGACACTTCCCCTTGCAAGGTAAGGTGCCCCCATTGGTAACCATGACTTCAAAGTTGGAGCAAGGATGGACAAAACAATCAGCCTGTTTGGCGATCCAAGGGTCATTGAAGTTATGAGTGCTACCATAATCAATGAGTATGGTAAGAGGGAGCTTCTTGAAGTAACCCCTGACCCGCATTGTTTGGGGGGTGGTGACGCCGGATAAAGCATGGAGAGATATCTCTGGTTGGTCATCCCGAGATGGGGGGTCAACAGGTGGTTACTGAATGTCGACTTGATCATTTATTGTATCTGGAGCGTCTTCACCAAGTTCAAAGACAGGCGGAGAATCCACATCCAAGAGATAGAGCTTTTGCTCAACACATTTATGCCCCCGAGTGAATTTCTCATCACAATTATAACAAAGCCCTTTTTCTCGGCGTGCCCGCATCTCTGCTTCAGACAAATGCTTGATAGGAGTTGGTCGAGGAGCCGGCGTGATGGGAGGTGGTTGGGAACCCATATTTATGAAGGGAACAAAGGTGGGTTTGGAGTGTTGTTGGGCTGCGATCTTGTTTTCTGCCAACTTAGCCAACCCCTAGGACTTCCATCCTTGTGTTGGGATAGAACATTTTAACCTTTGAGCGGATTTCATCCTTGAGACCACTAATAAAACAACTCCTGTAGAATTCATCAGACAATCCTTCTGTGTGATTAGCCAGTTTCTCAAATTCTGTCTGATACTCTCTCACAGTGCCAATTTGGCGAAGTTTAGTGAGTGCTCCTGTGAAGTCATCAAAAGCACTAGGACCAAATCGTTGCAAAAGGAGTTGGCAAAGATCTGTCCAGTTTGGCTCGTGATGAGCTTTGATGTACCAACGGTACCATTGAAGGGCTTCCTGTTCCAAATGAAAGGATGTAAGTGGAATTTTGTGGACATCAAAACTATTATGCAGACTGGAATATTGGTCTGCCCGGTATATCCATCCAGTCGGATCAGTACCATTGAAGCGAGGAAATTCAAGCTTCGGCCCACAAAAATTGCTGGAAGAAGAGAACCCAGTGGCTGCAGAAGATTCAGACTGTCGGTTATTGTTCATGGCTGAATGCTGAAGATGGAGGCTAAGAAATTTTTCATCCAGATCTTGGAGTTTGGTTTGGAGGGTTGTAAGTTCTTCCTCCATGATTTGTGCTCCTGCACGGGTGACAACCATAACCAAGAGTTTTTTGTTTTGTTTTTTGAATGGGTAGAAAAACAAAAACAAAACCTGTTTTAGTAAAGGAAAATTTGGATTTGGGAAAAACTCGGATGGGTAATTTGGGTTTGACTAGGTTTTGGACACTTTCTAATGGACAAGGAAGCAAAAAATGGGGATTTTAGAAGCGGGGTGAAAGAATGAGAAAATTTGGTAGAGAGGGACAAAGAAGCAGAAATAGGAAATGAACACTGGTAAAATTTGAAGGTGAGTGGGTGAAAATTGAAGAAGTTATGGCAAATGCTAAAAATAGACAAATGTGGGATTTTTGGCTTTGGGAAGTGGAATTTGGGATAGGGTCCTCAAGAATGAAATATGCAGAATGGGATTGCGGGGGTGTCAGGGAAGTTTCAAGGGAAACAAAGTTAAAACAAGGGAGATATGGATCTGCAACGACACGGAAGGGATAAAAAACAAATGGATCTGCAACGACGCGGAAGTGATCGACAACAGATGGATCTGAAACGGCGCGGAAGGGATCGGCAACAGATAGATTCGAAACGACGCAGAAGTGATCGACAACAGTTCTAGATAGAGAAAATCTGTGATTTATCAGTTGAAAATAGATATGGACCCTGGATGCTTGGCTGCCTAATGGCTCAGGGGATTCACTCGGCCACCAATGCTGTCTGACGGCTTGCGTATTGGGGCAATACCCCTCACTCCACTGCTCAGGTAAAACTGATAACCGCTTTGCCACAAACGACAACTTTTGGTTTACCTCACGGATGGGAACTAGTCAATTAGGTAGGGTTTGTTGCCCTTTTCGTTGACAGGTCCTCTCAATGGGCCATCTACTTTGGGGTTCCTGTGGTACTCCTGACAATGAGTTTTAGGGCTTATGCCCAAGTACTTCCCACAGTTAAGCGGATAGGGATTATTCCCAGATTCAAACCTGCAATAGAGGCGAAATTTTGTTTTGGCAAAAATTTCACCCAACGAGTCTAAGAAAGTGCTCTGATACCATATGTGAAGAACCTGTAATAATTAATTAATGAAAATACACAAGATA
Organism: Larix kaempferi; assembly: GCA_027924585.1. NCBI lineage: Eukaryota > Viridiplantae > Streptophyta > Pinopsida > Pinales > Pinaceae > Larix > Larix kaempferi. Next base: position 6,248,126 of record BSBM01000138.1, on the reverse strand, counting down.
GCAGAAACAACAGAACTCAGAATCGCTTTATTGATCGCAGTCCGCTTCGAGTGGGCAACCTCCTTTGAGTAAGCTCAATACAAATAATTTCACCGTGCCTTCATTTTCATCAACACAAACTTATATACTATTCTATGCGGCAATACTATGGGTCCATACCATGGGACATATAATACTACGAGACGACTTACAAAGCATATGTGTCCAATACTATGGGCTAATACAAACTATGGATCAACAAATACTACAGGACGTCTTACAAAGCATATGCGTCCAACAACAATATACTAATAAAGTAAAGACATGGGTTCCTAACAACTAGAGCCTTTGCAGGCTCAAAGTGTAGTCTGTACATCTTCCCGCTCCGGACTCCAATCATCCGATCCAACTTCTACTCTGACCCCTTGTGCTTGATATACACTTTCCTATCTCGGAAAGTCACCAGAAAACCCGTGTCCTCCAAGGTGGAAACTTACATTAGCAAAACTCAGGGGTTTTCCAGACTCCCTCTGAAACGAAACAATACCAACTCCTTGCGCTTGATACCGCGCATCATCTCCCAACTCAATGTGGAGTTATACTCCACCCTCCTGCAAGCTCTTGAAGAAAGCTCTTTGTCCTGTTATATGACAAGATGCTCCGCTATCATTGTACTAGATGCCACTGCTTATGGAGCTTGCCATGCAAGCTATCAAGCAAACGTCCTTATCAAAACTCTTGCTGAACTTGTCCAGCTCTGCAGAACTTGCCATCTGTGTGTTATTCTTCTTCTTCCTGTCTATGCATTGGGAGGCAAAGTGTCCATGCTTGTGGCAGATGAAACACTTGACCTTTAACATGTCAATGTTCTTCTTACCACCCTTCTTCTTCTTTGCCTTTCCCTTTCACTTGCCTGCTAGGGCTAGAGCCTCTTTACCCACGATATGTGGGGCACTGTTGGATGAACCCGAACCTTGACCCATGCAGATCTCCTCTTGCACAAAGACGTCCCACAATCTCTGCCAGTCAGGGAGCTTCTCCCTAGCCACCACGCCTTTGACAAAGATGTCCCATGGCTTAGAAAATCCATTGAGGGCTATTCGAACTAGCTCCTCATCTTCAGTCTTAGAGCCCACTGCTCCAAGCTCATCCTTGATTTGTGTGAGCCTTGTGAGATAAGGCACCACTCCTTCTCCCTTGGCCATCTTGACACTATGTAGCCTCTCTTGTAGCACCATCTTCCGGTTTTCGTTCTTACTTTGGTAAAGGCTTTCCAGAGCCTTCCACATTTCCAATGCGGTCTTCTTCTCAGAAAGGTGAGGGACTATGTGATCCTTCACCCCATCCAAGATAATCGACATGGCTCTAGAATCTACCTTCTTCCACTTTGCCAACTCTGTCGGATCTGTGGGCGCAACCTTCTGATCGTCAATGTGCTCCTCTGCATCACTAACATCTAGGATCCTCGTGATCCTCTCTTTCCATGTAGGAAATTTTTGATCCCCCTGGAGTCTATCCTCGACCCTCAACTGTACGACCATAATGAAGTGTACTTGTCAAACCCTAGAACATATCTACCCTTGATCTATCCAATAACTGTTGCTTTCTCTCAGATCTGCTCAGAAGAGCTCTGATACCATGTAAATTTCCTTAAAACCCAATCTCGAGTCACAGTATGCAAGTTATTTTAATTTAACTCCAAATAATTACTGATAACCACAAATGGATTTCTTCACAAATATTGCATCGGAAAATAAATACTGAGAGAAATAGAACAACAATCACATCAATAGAGATACCAATATTTTTGGGTATGAAAACCCCCGGAAAAACCCAAGATGGGAAAAACGGTGTAGCAGTTCGAGGAGATATTTTTATTAGCAAGATATAGAATAGTACAATCCAGAAATCGATTTACCCAACCTGGCAAAATCGTACAACTGAAACTCACTGAGAAAACCCCAACAAGATCGTATGGACCCCCTGAGTTAGCGTGTATGGCCTCTGCATCACCCGTTCGACTGCCTGCGTCACTCATACGATCGGCCTTGCGTCGGCTTGTATGGCCCTCTGCGTGAGCTTGTACGGTCTCCCTACGAACCTATACGGCCTCTTCAATTTGCCTCTGTTGCTCTGTCAATCTCCGGATAGATGTTCTTCAGTCTCACCCTCTGCAAACTTCCCCTGCAAACTCTCTTTCTCACTCTCCAGCTGAACGCTATGAGTAAGAAATTTCAACTGTGTGTATGTGTCCTCTCCACCAAATCAATCCCTTCTTTTAACTCAATGGCCAAGCGAAAATCCTAACTTCTCACTATGGATCAATGGATGAGATTCTCCAGTGAGATCAATGGCCAAGATTAGATTATCCATCACTTAAATTATTTTCACTTTAACTTTATAAAAAGTGAGTCCATTAAGTCAATTAATAATTAGATCACATAATGCACTTTTCCTAAGTCTAAACTTTGGATAAAGGCATTAATCCATTTGGCTTCCTGTTTTATGTCTTCTAGCATGCAAGGACACATGCAAATGATAGAAGACCTTCCTTGTTGCCACTTTCTAACAATATGTGTGTACTAAATGGTTGATGCTTTAATGATCATCATTAATCCAATTTTTAAATGTATGTTTGCTATAGCTAATTCAACATGTTGCATGTTCTTTTGAATATATATGCATCAAAAAATATTCAAATATGTATTATATAAAAAGTGCTCTTGGAACACTCCTCTTTTATAAGCTTTTTGAAAATTGTGCTTCGCGATCTCGCTTCCATGTTTGACTAAAACATGGTATTTCCACACAGGTCGAACACCTTAAGCAACCGCTCACAAAATTCGATCATAGATCAACACATTGATGTTTTATGTGGTTAAAACCCTTAAAGAGGGAAACAATCCACAACCTTAACCAAATAGCTACTTGAGGCAATATATTGCAAAAGGAAAAATATTTTAGATATGAGTTTCTCGCAATCGATCATCAAGCAAATGACCCTCCATGCTCTTTAAATAGAGATAATGGACCAATCGAGTGTTAAGCCATGAAACAATAGTTGTTAAGATTGAGGTGAAGATGAACCATTGGATTACTCTATGTCTAAAAGATATTGTGATCGTCGGGTTATATAAGTACAAATGCATACTAAAGAAACACAGTTTAACTAAAGACACATTAGACCAAGTTGATCTTAACCAACTCTTAAGTTTCTAAATATCTTAACATCCCCCCTTAAGAACAACTCGGGATAGGATTGAAGGATTTGCAAAGGTGGCACAATAAGAGAATGAAGGAGGCATTAGAGCCTATCCTCCCTTAAGGACAAATTCTTGAACTCTTAATATAGATTGAAGTTTAGAAAATTTCGTTTATGTAAGAGAATTTGTGAAGATGTCTACGACTTGATCATCTGGAGGGCAAAAGTGCTCTTCGAGAATGTGATCCCGAATAAGCTTTTTGATGAAGTGCATTTTTAGCTCATGTGTTTGCTGCATTGATAGGGTAGTCATATGTTGTTGTTGGAATCCAAATTCTATAAGGATTTGTTGAAGCCATAGGGCTTCTTGACTTGCATTAACTGCGGCTCTATGCTTTGCCTCTGCTAAAGAAAGAGCAAGAGCTTGTTGTTTCTTACAAGCTGAAGTGGGAACCAAGACTGAAAACATAACCTGCAATGTACTTCCAATCATTAGGGTCGCCTACCCAATTAAAATCAATGAAGCCAACCAAAAAAGGAGTTCCCCCCCCAAACTGTAATGTATCCCAGATTGAACTTTATCTCGGATATACTAAAGTATCCTTTTTGCTACTTTGCAATAATTGACATGGGGTGTTTGCATATACTAAGCAACAAGACCAACAACAAATGAAATATCAGGACGGGTATGCGTCAAGTACAAAAGAGTGCCAAATAACTGACCATACAAGGTGGCATCTACTTCAGGCGTAGTGCAGGTGGTATAAAGTTTTACTCTAGACTAGAAGGGATAAGGTGTCGGTTTACAATCTTTCACGTAATAGTGATGAAGGTCATAAGCATTCTTAGACAGAGAAAGAAAATTCCTTGGGTTGACAAGACTTGGATATCAAGAAAATAATGCAAATGTCCTAAGTTGGTCATTTCAAATTTATTCTTAAGACTTGATTTCACATGGGTTAAAAGTTTAGGGTCACTACTAGTAAGAATAAGGTCATCAACATAAAGAACAAGGATTATGAGATGGTTTCCTACTTTCTTGGTATAGACATCGGGGGTTGGAATGACATCTAGAAAAATTGGTGTCAAGAAGAAAGCTATCCATTTTGGCATGGTAGGCTTGAGGAGCTTGCTTAAGGCAATAGAGAGATTTCTTAAGGCAACAAACAAGGCTAGAGTCATTGTGAACATAACCAAGAGGTTCTATGTAAATTCCTTCTTACAAACCCCCATGCAAGACGACGGATTTGACATCTATGTGATGGACCTCCCATTTATGTGAAGTTGCAAGCATGAGAACAAGGGGGATGGAGTTCATTTTGGCGATAGGGGCAAAGGTTTCATTGTAGTCAATTCCTTCAACTTAGGAATATCCTTTGGTAACTAACCTTGTCAGCCTTTCAATGCTTCCATTTGATGCATACTTAGTTCGATTCACCCATTTACATTGGAGAAGTTTTCTTCCTTTTGAAAGAGGTACAAGATCCCATGTATCGTTCACCATTAAGGATCAATATTCTTCATTTATAGTTGTGTTCTAATTTGGATGGCCAAATGCTTATGCAAATGTCTTTGGATCACGAGTCTTTGAAACTTGAGCCAAGAGAGAAGAGACTCTTTGGAACTATGAATGTATTCGATGCTGATTTGTAGGATCATCGGCAAGATCACTAGATGCTTCTCGTGTTGAATGGACCCATCTAGGAAGCAATGGTGTTGGTGTAGATTCATGTTGAATGGACCCAATTGGAGGAATGTGAGTAGGCAGAGGTGTATTTTCATTTTCACTATCATCATTTGAAGAAGAAACCAGAGTAGGATCACAAGTAGAGAAGTTAGGAAGCCGAAGATGGCTTATACATCGAATTAGCCTTGCAGGCCAAGAGATTTTCATCAAATTTAATATCCCTTCTAATAATAGCTATGTTGCAGGAAACGCCTAGCCAGGCCCCGTACCAGTTCTGGAAACTCAATGAAATGCCGAAACGGGAACGAAACCCCACCGAAACGCCACCAGCCATATCGTACAGTGTTTTGCGAGTACGAAACACCGTACGGTACGACCGGTGGCGTTTGAGGATGCATGGACGCTGTTTCGTGATTTAATTTCGCTTGTGTGGGCTCGTACGGGCAAGAAAGAGGGTTGTCGATCGCTCAAATTGGCCCCAAAATTGTTTTTTTCTATTTTTAATAAAACAATGATTTTCCTTCTAAAATGGTTTTTCTTCTAAAATGTCATATATGTGTGTCATTACTTTTTTCTTGTAAGACAATGCATTTTTTTAATATATATATATATATATATATATATGGCGTTTCCCTCGACATTTCCCCCGATGTTTCCATTTTTGGAGGGTCGCGTTTCCTGCTGTACCTGTTTAGAAAACTTCCAAGCGTTTCCCCATTTCGTGCAACTTAGAATAATAGTCATTGGATTTAAGTTGAAGAAGTCTATAACCTCTCACATCTTCAAAATATCCAACAAAATATGCACTTCTCACTCTTAGGCTGTAATGCTTTTTGTTTTTCATTGGGAATGTGAGCCCATGCTTCACTATCAAACACACAAAAGTGGCTTCATTATGTTTAATTTTACTCCATTCTTCTTCTAGTGTTATATCTTTTAAAGCCTTTGTGGGAGTGCATTTGACTATGTAATTGACACAATTAATGGCTTCTGTCGATAAGGACGACTTAGTCTCTTAGATTGGATCATACAATTGGCCATTTCCTTTAATGTGTGATTCTTTCTCTCAGCAACACCATTTTGCTGTGGTGTGTATGGAACAATATGTTGCATTTGAATGCCCCGTGTAGTGCAGTAATTTGTAAATTTATTGTTTACATATTTGCCTCCATTATTACTTAGTTTTTTATATTGTTTTTCTACAAGGGCCTTGTAGGCCAAAAACATGTCAAAAATTTGACTTAAGTTTTAGAAAGTAAACCCAAGTGCGTTTGGAGAAGTCATCAATGAAAGTTAAGAAGTACTTGAAGCCAAAGAAAGCGGTAGAAGGAAGCAGACCACACAAATTACTGTGAACAAGTTGCAAGGTGCTCGAACCGTGCCAAGAGGCATGTTTGTCAAAATTGTCTCGATGATGTTTGCCGAGAACACATCTGGGACAAACACCATCTTTGTAATAAACGAGAGGAAGACTAGTCATCAATTTTTGATTACATAGCTGTTGTAATTAACGATAGTTAAAATGACGAAATTGCTCATGCCAAAGTTTGCTCAAGTCGTTGCTACGGGCAATAAAAATTGAGGGAAAAGGTGATGACCCAAAGTTGTTAAATTTGTATAACCTGGTAATATCATTTAACAATTTTGTTTTCTAAGAAATGCTTAGGATCTTTGAAATCCTTGATTATAACTTGGTGAGGTTTACTCTATAGTTTATTATTGATTATGATCCTAGATCCGTTAGGGAGGTAGTGGATTCAGAGAATAATTAATAAACTTTGGAAGAAGACAATGGTTGAAAAAATATATGCCTTGGATAAAAATAAGGCTTGGGATCTAGTTGAGTTGTCAGTTAGAATAAACATATTGGTACCAAAAGGGTGTTTAAGAAGTTGAATGCAGAAGGTAAGGTAGAGAAATACAAGTCTCGTCTATTAGCCAAGGGATATTCCCGGGTGGAGGGAATTGATTTTGGTGAGATTTTTTCTCATGTTGCCTAAATTAACTTCTATTAGATTTCTTTTGTCAATTGTTGTTGCTTTTTGACCTTAAAGTAGAGCAGATGAATGTGAAGACAACATTTTTGCATGGTGATTTGGAAGAAGAAATCTACACGAAACAACCAAAGGGTTTTGCAATGAAGGGAAAGAAGCTGGTTTGCAAGTTGAAAAAGTCCCAAGCAAGTTGGTGATCATTTTATTTGTGTGGTCTTATATTTTGATGATATGTTGTTGATTGGAAACAACAAGAAAAACATCATAGATGTCAAAGCTCAATTGTCTTCTATGTTTGATATGAAAGATCTTGGTGTTGGAAATTTTAATTTGGGCATGGAAATTAAAAGAGATCGGGCTGGTAGAAGACTCTGATTGAGTAAGAGGAAATATGTTGAGATGGTATTGTAGAGGTTTAATATGCAAGAATGCAAACCAGTAAAGGTCCCTATTCCTGTTGGGGCAAAGCTATCTGTAGATTAGTGTCCCAAGACTAAAGAAGAGGTAGAAGACATGTCATTTGTTTCCTATGCTTTTGCTGTCGAAAGTATGATGTATGCTATGGTGTGTACTAGACCAAACATTGCCCATGCAGCGGGAGTTTTGAGCAAGTATATGTCAAAACTAGGGAAGGAGCATTGGACAATAGTAATTAGGGTCTTCAGATATTTGTGCGGCACTTTAGACTTTGCAATTTGCTACTAAGGAAGACTTGGACTCAACAAGTAGATAAATATACAAGGTTTTGTTGATGTAGAGTGGGTTAGAGATCTTGAGCCTACAAGATCTACAAGTGGTTATGTCTTTAATTTATTTGGTGGAGCATCTAGTTCGATGAATAAGAGGCAGGGTGTAGTTGCATTGTCAACTACAAAAGAAGAATACATGGCAGCCACTCCTAGAAGAAAGGAAGCCAATATGGTTGCAAAGATTGTGTTCAGGTATTGGTTTTGTTTAGAAAGCAACGAGAATAGGCTGTGACAACTCAAGTGCAAATGTTTTGGCCAAGAACCCTGCTTATAATTCCACGCCAAAGCATGTTCAATACCATTTTGTTAGAGACATGGTTGAGCAGAACAAAGTAATGTTGGAGAAGGTTGATGCCTTGAAGAATGTTGCAGATTCATTTACAAAGTCTGTTAGTACAGAAAAGTTCTCTTGGTGTAGAGAATCAATGGGCATTGCTGCCCTTAGCAGTTGATTTCATTAATGCTTCCCCTTTGATCCATTGTTTCAAAGAATACAAGTGGGAGAATGTTGGACATGTGTTGTACTCTTTGTAGGTTTTTAGTGCAAGGGGTCTCGAGGATGGTTGATTAGCACCACTCGGCGCATGGACCTATCGCCCTTGAAATAATTTTTGTGTGTTCGTTTTTGGCCCTTTTTGAGTGGTTTTCGACTTATGATTTTCGGCCCGTTGTAATCTAATTTCGGTTAAGGAATTGGGGTTGTAATCTAATCCGGGTTAATGGACTAGGGTTTTGGACGCTATAATACTGTATTGTAAACATAAAAGATAATACAATGAGATAGATAAGATAAGATAAGATAATTTTATTAATGTCCATCAAATGACCACGAAAGTAGGTAAATGGGATTGTGTGGTACCATGATGACAATTCAAAGTGGGAGCATAAAAGTAGCTCCTATAAAAAGCTAAAAAGCTAAAAGCATAACTCAAACCAAACCCTAGCTCTATAAATAAAGAGTCGTTCTTGGAGAAAAATAAACAAGGAGAGATATGAAGATAGCTGGTCCAAGAAAGGAAAATTTATAGAGGGAGTGGATCCGAGAGCTGTGATTCAAAAATGGTGAAACTGACACTGTCATGGGCCACTGGAAGCACTGGAAACATTGGAAGCATCAGGAGTATCTCTCCTACCATTCGAGGCCGATTGAAGGAAGCTCAAAAGAGTACTTTATCTGGAGGAAGAGTTAGAGGAGGAACTGCAATGGGTAGTGCACCGTTGCTTGGATGAAGTCGTTCGACTATAGGAATGGGGCCGAGACCATCCCCGTCGTTGGTGTTGGGCGGAGGTAGATATGGACTGCCGTGTCCTAACAAAGCACTCAAGATTATTAAATAAATGACAAAACTCAGAAATCTGCCTACCTAACAGCCAACTGAGAATAATGTCAAATGCTTCATAAATCTTTGATATTAACCTCAACAGCAGAAAATAATCATGCACACTTATCAAGCATTGAGTAAAAATACTGTAAGTGAATATACTACTCATGAAGCACACATAGCAGCCGAATAAAGCACATTAACAGCAGACTGTAAAACACATGAACTCAGTATTTTGGTCAAACTTAGACACTGGAAAAAACCCCACCTCCTGGGTAAACCAGTACCAGAGAGGGATAATTTTATTGAGCTCTTTAGGAATTTTACAGAGAGTATAGCAGCTGCCCATTACATCAGAAAACTACACGGTACTTTCAGCAGTGACTGTGCACATAAATCCCAGATGACTGTGACCTTACAGACCCTTAAAACAGTGCCCAGAAAAGCCTGTAAGGGATTGTTATCTACAGCAAATAATACTGCAGAAACACACTTCGGAATTTGTGCAGAAATAAGGCAAAAATCTCAGCAGAAGATCACCTCAAAAACTGTGCCCATAGACTGCCTCGTTTTCTGTGCAATCTGGTGACTGTATGGCCTCTCGTTTTCTGCAGTACGGACCCCCTCTCTTCAGCTGTACAGAACAGTCTATTTTCTGATGCAGATTTCCTTGGAAAATGTGCTCTTTAACCTTGGAAAACGTGCTCCTCTTGCTGCTGCATATTGAAGCTGGTCTCTCCTTGGAATGTGTGCCCCTCTACTTGGGAAGTGCGCCCTTCTTACAGTCCAGCCACTCTCTTTCCTGTTCTCTGCTCCTCTCTCCTCTAGGAAATTGAGCCACACTCTCTAGCTCCTCTTCCTCTCTAGGAATTCATGGCCTCTCTTTCTTCTCTTGGATAGATGTGCCAAAATGAAGTCTCAAAGCTTCTTTTATTTCCCTCATTAGGGTAACTCCCATGGCTTTTCGAATTCCACGACTGAGATTAGATCTCGGACACAAGTTTTAGGGCTGTCATATAATCTCATGTTCACTTAAATTCCCTAAGTGAACAATATAATAAATCTTTTCTTTTCGAAAAGTCACTTAACCCTAAATATTATAAAAGTGCACTTTATGACTTAAAGTCACTTTATAAAGTGAAAGTGACTTTAATAAAGTACAACTCACTTTAAAAACATAAAGTCACATCAAAAGGTATTTTAATAAATACACTTTAATAAAGTCACCTAATGACATTAATGAGACTCCATCACCTTAGACTCCTGCACCTAGGCACAAGATGCGGGAGTACCTCTGAGCTACAAAATGCTAACACTCCCTCTTAGCGAGGGAGGTACTGCATGCATCACCTCCGCCAGGATCTGTCTCCAACCTCGGTCCTCCAACTACTGAAGCTCCCTCTGAACCTGAAGGTCCCTTTGGCTCCTGCTCTGGATCATGTGTTGAAGCTCTGTGCCTGACAACTCTGAACTGAGAGTACTGCTCACTCTCCTGCTCATCCTCAAGTGTCATCTCATACCAACTCGGCCTTCTCGCTAAGCTAGATGAGTCCTCTACACTGGCTGCTACCACCGAGTCTGACCTCCCTACATACTCCCCATCCACAGAATGACCCAATACTCGGTATGCCCTGCCATCTCGGATGCCAAGCAATCTAGCTACACCTAGGCCCCCACTCACCGGATACATGAATATTAGTCCTTCCAAGTGAAGGATCACATACCTGTCATCCCCTAGAGTTGAAACTGAGAGCAAGTTCCTCTTCAGCTTTGGAACAAGCAACACTCCGCCAACCTCCAAATATCCTCCAGAGTCTAGTTGGAATAGGACACTTCCAACTCCTTCTACTACATGGGTGCTGACATACCCATCCTCTGTAAGTATAACTCTGTCCACATCTGTCACCTCCAGGAACATGGCTCTTGTTCCTGTCATATGGCATGTTGCTCTGCCATCTATGTACCATACTCCAGTGTCCGTGCTCTTGGCAATACTGCTCTCCGAGATAATACTCACCAAGGAAAATTCATTCTTGAATTTCCTTATAAATTCTGCTACTTCAGCTGAAGCGGCTCCCTCGGTCTCCTCTTTCTTCTTGCCCTTCTTCTTATGAGGACACTGCCTAGCATAGTGACCATAACCTTGGCAAGCAAAACATTTCACTTTGCTCATGTCCTTCTCGGACTTGGCTCCACTGCTCGAGCCACTCTTTTTCTTCTTGCCCTTTGCAGTAAGGGCCACATTCGGTTCATCAACATCATTTCATGTCTTCTCTTGAGACCCCTCTTGGATCTCCTCTTGAGTAAAATCGTCCCATAATCTTTCCCAAGAGGGAAAGTTCTCCTTGCCAACTACACACTTTACGAACACATCCCACTCAATTCATCTTTTACTTGTCTGAGTCTAGTGAGGTAAGGGGCTACATTCTCACATTTTGCCATCTTCGTGCCATGAAGCTTATCCTTTAAAGCCATCTTACGATTTTCATTCTTGTTCTCATACAGACCTTTCAAGGTGTCCCACATCTCCTTAACAGTTGTTTCTCTGCCAAATGTGGGATGAGGTGATCTTGAACACCATCCAGAAGCAATCTCTGCGTTCTAGCCACTTTCACCTCATGTATGTCAAGGGCCACAGGATCAGCAGTAGGAGGTATCACAACTCTACCGACGAATGACCAAAGTTTGCTCTCCTTGAGAACTGCACCCATCCGGGCCTTCCACTGCAAGTAGTTGGAGATCCCCTCCAACTGGTCTTCATACCGAATGCTTTTCATCATTTTCCAACAAGGCACACACTGCCCACTTTGACCAAACCACACTTTCAGCTGTACTTCTCAGCAAAACCAAACTTGCTTACAGCTGCTGTCAAACAGTCCTTCACATACAATTCTCTTGCACCATCTGCTGTACCAACAGTTCACTGTATTCTCAGAGCCCCAGCTTTGTTACCATATTGAATAAATGACAAAACTCAGAAATCTGTGCACCTAACAGCCAACTGAGAATAATGTCAAATCCTTCACAAACCTTTGATATTTACCTCAACAGCAGAAAATAATCATGCGCACTTATCAAGCATTGATTAAAAAAATACTGTGAAGTGAATATACTACTCATGAAGCACACATAGCAGCGGAATAAAACACATTTACAGCAGACTGTAAAACACATGAACTCAGTATTTTGGTCAAACGTAGACCCTGGAAAAAACCCCACCTCCTGGGGAAAATCCGTACCAGAGAGAGATAATTTTATTGAGCTCTTTAGGAATTTAACAGAGAGCATAGCAGTTGCCCATTACATCAGAAAACTACACAGTACTTTCAGCAGTGACTGTGCACATAAATCCCAGATGACTGTGAACTTACAGACCCTTAAAACAGTGCCCAAAAAAGACTGCAAGGGACTGTTATCTACAGCAAATAATACAACTGAAACACACTTAGGAATTTGTGCAGAAACAAGGCAAAAATCTCAGCAGATCACCTCGAAAACTGTGCCCACAGACTGCCTCGTTTTCTGTGCAATCTGGTGACTGTACAACCTCTTTTTTTTCTGTAGTACGGACCCCCTCTCTTCAGCTGTACGGAACAGTATATTTTCTGATGCAGATTTCCTTGGAAAATGTGCTCCTTAACTTTGGAAAACGTGCTCCTCTTGCTGCTGCATTTTAAAGCTGGTCTCTTCTTGGAATGCGTGCCCCTCTACTTGGGAAGGGCGCCTTCCTCACAGTCCAGCCACTCTCATTCCTGTTCTCTGCTCCTCTCTCCTCTAGGAAATCAAGCCACACTCTCTAGCTCCTCTTCCTCTCTAGGAATTCATGTTCTCTCTCTTCTCTTGGATAGATGTGCCAAAATAAAGTCTCAAAGCTTCTTTTATTTCCCTTACTAAGGTAACTCCTATGACTTTTCAAATTCCACGGTTGAGATTAGATCTTGGACACAAGATCTAGGGCTGTGATATAATCTCATGTTGACTTAAATTCCCTAAGTGAACAATATAATAAATCTTTTCTTTTCGAAAAGTCACTTAACCCTAAATATTATAAAAGTGCACTTTATGACTTAAAGTCACTTTAATAAAGTACAACTCACTTTAAAAACATAAAGTCACATTAAAAGGTACTTTAATAAATACACTTTAATAAAGTCACCTAATGACATTAATGAGACTCCATCACCTTGGACTCCTGCACCTAACCCTAAGTGAACAATATAATAAATCTTTTCTTTTCGAAAAGTCACTTAACCCTAAATATTATAAAAGTGCACTTTATGACTTAAAGTCACTTTAATAAAGTACAACTCACTTTAAAAACATAAAGTCACATCAAAAGGTACTTTAATAAATGCACTTTAATAAAGTCACCTAATGACATTAATGAGACTCCATCACCTTGGACTCCTGCACCTAGGCACAAGATGCGGGAGTACCTTCGAGATACAAAATGCTAACAAAGATTTGTGCCAGAATCTGTCTGTCTCTTGGTGCCCGTAGAAGAGGGAAGCACCGAAAATAAGGAAGTGATACATTGAGTGGTGCCTGGTTTTGACTGAATTTGAAGAATCTAGTCAAAGTCTGAGCTCTATGGCAAGAAGGTCCCTGAAAAGACAATGAAACCGTCCGTGGATCTCGTAATAGATACACTGAAAGATGAAGTGCTCCTCGGTCTCAACCTCACGAAGTTGGCATACTTGGTAGATCTTGTTTGATTGGTCAAGCTGGTGATTTGTCTCAACCCGGAGATTGTGAGACCCCACTATGAATTGGACTAAAGGAATACAAAGAACATGTGCTCGATGGCGGAACGTGTAAGGGGGTCGAACAATGAGACCGTCCCTCAGATCTAAAAGATGCATAGCGTAGAAGGCCATCTTGGGGCCTAACCCCGCAGGAGAGTTGATAGAGAGTGGAGAAACTCTAGGAATGTTGGTTTTCTTGGTTTTGGGTTTCCACTGTAAATCTCTGTGTAATGTGTGTGTGAGCTGTTGTAACAAGCATAATCTTTGGTTGGATTGCAGATAGATCAATGGTTGATACAAGTGCATGATGATCGAAGGCGAAAACCATAGTTTTAAAAATCGGCCAAACCGGTTTTGGAATCGATCGATCTACCAATTTGATAAGGAACCGAATCAACTCAGTTTGCAAATCGGTTCGGTGGACTGGTTCGGTACCGAGCCGGTTGGATCGACTGAGTTATGTAAAAAATCGGTCGGTTTGTCGTGCAGTTTGTGTGGGTGCCCGCGGGCTCAAAAAACAACGCAATATCCTCATGGTGCAGTAGTATTTGGTGATATTAATGGTAATGTTAAATTCTCCTTATCTTTTATGGTAATGTTAAATTCTCTTTATTTGGTGATATTAAGTAAAAGTGACATTCTCCTTATCTTTTATTTTCCATCCTTTTACTTAAATTTTTAACATTACCATTAATTGTTTCAGGATGTTTGAGGGTGGTTCCAAGCTCATTTGACTTCATATGCAAAAAGTAGAATTTTAGATCCCATTTAGAATTCAGCAGACTTAATAGTTTTTAGCATTTCAGGATTGCAAGGTTTCCACCAGATACTATCATGTATGAGGGTATGGAATTGGCATTTAATCAAGCACATCAACCCCTATATGTACCTTGATGTTGGTGGTGTTGATTGTTGAACTCCTCTGTCATGACCTTAATAAAAATGTACTCTTCACTCATGCAAAATCACTTATTAAGTATGGGAAGCTTTTTCTACCTTATTTTCATGATTGGATTAGGAAGTTTCATTAAAATTGTAGGGTGTTGAGCTATTGACTAATGTCCTTGGAGGATCAACTTTGAAATTCGAGTTAGAGGCAAGGGCTAGGGCCTAGAGGAGGGAGGCATAGGGTGCTATTGATGAATAGGATCCCATAGGCAATGATTCGCTGACATGTATGATTGATGATTTATATTTCACATTCATTTTAAATGTCCTTGCTCATTTATTATTTTAATATATATTGCGTTTCCTCATTTCCAAAATTTTTGGGGGTCACGTTTCCCCTGTTTCGAAGTTTCCCCATTTCGTCCCCGTTTCCCCGTTTCGTGCAACTTAGGTTGAAGCTGTTCAAACCCTCGTACAACAATTTTGAAGCAAAATTGTGCCTGTTGTGACCTTTGCAGCAGTAAAAAGTCATGAAAATCACCTTAAAGGCTCACAATAAATGGTGGGCAGTATTGTAGATGAAAGCAGCCCTAAACAACAAGTCTAGGTGCTCTTTGGCCTTCAAACAACAGGTTTGGGTCATAACAACAGCCCTAAAATCTTGAAAATGTTGTTTTCTTAAAATTTAAATATTTAATGTATTTTTTAGTAAACCGATTCATTAAATTCAAATCGACCGATTTATGATCGATTCATTACTGATTTCAACTCCGATTCCGAGTTGACCTTGGACCGATTTGGAGTCCGATTCGGATTTTTAAAACATTGGCGAAAACAATAAGTTGCATCTTCCAAGATATGACAATCAATATTGTCAGAGATCGACTGCCTAGACTCATTGCAGGCTGTTGATCTGCTTAACCTACCACTTTTACACATGGTTGGCCCAAGTTCATTGTGGGTCCAACGGGAGGTTTTGGAAAACTATTTTCCCATCGACCCGATACCTCTTAGCTTCAGTGAGTGGTAAGTTCAAAGGGGTATGGGGTGACATTATGAAGGATGGGCTGAATATGATCGTGGACTCATTGCAATTGGACATGTGTCTTTTCGCCAAAGTTTAAATTCCATTTAAAAGACAAATTATTCAAATTCCATAGCAAGAGCACACCACTTTCACAAGGTGCCACATCATTAGCACAAGTCCGAAGATGAAGCAGGTAAGGAGTTCATATAGTTGGCATTCAGGTATCACCACCCTTCCGAAAGTAAATGAGTAGTAAGGAAAACATAAAACATAAAACATAAAATCCACATTGCAATGACCTCTATTCTCATCGTTTGGAGCTGTAATTATGAGAAACAAAATACAATTAGAGCTAGAGAAAAGAAGTATAAAGAAGAAAAAGAAAGCTAGAACAGGAGAGGGAAGAGGGGAATTTTTACAGCTAGAGGCTGGAACTTCAGTTATTCATGTCTGTTCTTTCTTTGCATGGTTTTAATTTGTAGACCAGACTTTCTTATTTCGAAAATTAGTGAAATTAGTTTGTCGTACAGATGGTTTTGCTAGTTTTGATTTTTGTATGAAGTATTTATGCAAAATACAGAGTACAGTGAAAGAACTTTGAATTATTCATATGCAATCTTAGATATTCACTATCAGACTATTTACTGGATTTGACTCTTTCCTGTACCTTTGGAATATATTCAGAGTTGTTCTTTAGATTACTTGCACTTATGTGCTGCTAGATTCATTGTTTATGCCCAGTATAATCATTTTTATATCACTCAATTCTCGAGGACTTCCATAACTTTTTAAGTACTTGTGATATCTCTTCATCTTTGAGCAACACTCGCTGCCTTACGCATTGTTTTTTTCAAGATAATTTGTTCTTTATTTCTTTTGGATCTTTCATTTACACTGTGGCAAACAACCAAACACTTTGAAATTTGTTACCTCAGGTGTCTTTCTTGACCAAGATTCGTAAGGAGTCTTACCACAAACTGTTTTTGTGGGAGTTTTATTCAACAAAAATACTGATGTCTGTAGTTCTTCAGACCAAAATTATTCACTTAGATGACGTCCTTTCATCATGCATCTAGCCATCTCCATGATGGACTGATTCTTTTGCTCTGCTACACGATTTTGCTGTGGTATATTTGCAACAAAATCTATCTTTGAATACCATGATGATGGCAAAAATCACAAAATGCATGGGATTCATGCTCACCTCCTAATTTGTCAACCATAGCCTTGAATTTCTTAAGAGTTGCAAAGACATCAGATTTATACTTCAAAAATTATACCCATATTTTTCTGCAAAAGTCATCAGTAAACATTATGAAGTACTCAGCTCATCCTATGGATTCTGTTCTCATAGGGACACAAACATCACTATGAATTAAGCCAAGTACTTGTCTGGCTCATGTTGCTGAATTTGAACATGTCAAAAAAGCTTCTAGTTGATTGGGAATGCTGTCAAACCTGAACATATCCTTGCTCTGCACTCCTCTAGCAATGATTTTGTTAGTACAATATTTAATCCAGCACTGTTTCTCATAAATAATATTACCGACAGAAAGTAAGTTTGCTTTTGCACGTGGAACATAAAGGACTCTTTGTATGTTTTTGATACTATGTTGGGAAACCTTCATAGCTACTTCACCTCTTCCTTGTACCTCATGGACACTATCATCACCCAGAACAATGATGTCATTATCGCAGTTACCAAGTTTTTAAAAATACATCTCGCTTACCAGTCATATGTTTGGCAACTCCTGCGTCAATGACCAGACACACTGAGTAGGAGAAGAAGAAGGTCAATCCAGTGGTTGTCAAAAAAGGCCAAATTGGTACTACAATACAGTTCAATATGCAAAGCAGGTGAGATTCAACAAATATAAGAGGACAAGCTCACAGTCACCCTGTCAGGTAAATCTTGCTCAATTAAATCGACAATTACCCGTGGACTTTCATTTAGCGGTCATATGGTTCAGTTATTGGTGAATTTGTAATTCTTAACAAAAATATGCCCCTATGATTTGTAAAGTAATCTTTTATAAATTTTATATATATTTGCCCTCTATTTTTTAATATTCTTGTTAAAAAATATTGCATATACTTGCCTCCTTTTGAGGATTTCAATGGGTGTCTTTCATTAATTGTCTCTATCCCAAATGTTTGTGCCAAACTTAGACTTAACACCATTCTTTGACACATCAAGTTCCTTTATTCTGATTAGGAGCCTGTCATTTAATCTGTTTGTTATAATTTATAACATGATGTAATTGCCATATCTTCTTATTATGTATGACTTATTTCACACTTTATTACATTACATTATATCATTACTCCTAGATATATCACAATTATTATTGTCCTTAGATAAAATAAACATTGCAATGTCTAACACTAGAAGCATAAGCTGCAGCTGTTTCTTCCTGTTCCTCCTTTTTGTTGTTTTCTTCACAAAAGCTGATTTACATGTATGTTGAAGAATTACAGATTTAGATTTTTGATTTCTGTGAGAAGCTAATAATTCTGCATCAAGGATGTAGCCAACCTGTTTGTCTGTGGAGTAGCAACTACTTCATTAAGTAAGATAACAAGAGATTGTCTGAAGTATTTCCTTTCAGACAATCTCCTAGTGTCATTTATAAGAAGCAGAACTGTAATTAACGTCCACAGCTGTGTTTAAATGTTCACTGTGTCACAGATATTTCTGTGTGAAGGATTTAGGCATGTTGGCATGATCAGAGCTTATCAGGCAACATCCTAAGACTATTTACAAGAAGCATAGGACACCAATTGGTTCTAGTTTGTGATTTGTTAATGTCCAGAACTGTGGTTATCTTCTACCAATATTGTTGTATATGCCCATAGACGTGTGTTTTATGTACACAGACATTGATCTGTGAAAGATTCAAGCTCATCCTTCGCCTTGTAAAAGAGGCGATAGGCTTAGCCTAGAGGCTATATGGTATTCTTTATTTTCTTCACTGCGATTAGATGTAGTTTTGGCTGCCTTGCTTGTATAAAGCTTTCAAAATAAATTAATCTTTGCTAACAACGAGGAAATATTTTCTGTTGCAGGTGGATTCAATTTTGGACAAAGAAACATGTACAGTTGAAGACCTCTTTGATGAGGAGGAAATTATTCAAGAATGCAAGACTATCAACAATCGCCTTATTAATTTGTATGTTTTGAAACCTGATATTTAAATGGAAAAATTTACTTTGCTTTATTATAGTCGATATCTCTCTGTTTTGTAATGTCATTGATTCATTCTGTTGATGTTCACGTGCTTGTTAATTAGTATACAAGCATTGGTGTACAAGTTGCTCAAATTTCATGTTACACTGTACACATAAGACTGGAACAGCCACTGTCCTGCTTTAGCTACCCACAACTCATGAAGACACACAGCTAGGTTTATGGGGTGCCATGGATGCAGACCAACTTAAGTGACATGAATGCGTGATGATTGAGTTCAGATTTTTACATGCAATAAGAACACTCATAGCCACCAAAACCTTTCATTAAGTCCTTACACCACTGGTCAATATCACATGGTTGGCCCATCCCATACAAACGGATTACATGCATGTGATTCCACCAGTGACCATATAGCAATGTGCATTATCACCTTAATGTCTTCAAGACTCTTAATCACAAAACATCAAGAACTTAGGATTTGCACATATTAGGCATGGTCCATCCCTCCTATCTAGATTTACTTTTACGTTGAGATGTTGTCGACACAGATACTGAGATCAATAATAAAGCCTTGTTACTAGGCTTAGGTGATCCATAATCAGCATATAGCCGATGTGATTCATCAACAGGGATGCGGAAATACATAGTTCTTTACTGTGTTGGTTTGTTTAACCTTACTGTGTATTGTTTCTGGTACATTACAGTGGTGCAATATTAACCAGTTTTGATGTGTAATTGTCTTTCACTGTACTACTGCCAACTTCAGATTTTACTATGTATTAGAACAAGAAATCCAAAGTAGCAAATTCATACAATCACACACCATAGAACACAAATATTTATCCTGGAAACCCTAATGGGAAAACCAACATAAAAAAGGAGGTCTTGCTCAGCTCCAAGAAATCTCAGAGGGATGCAAATTACAACACAGGCTCAACTAGAGCCCTCTTCCTATGCTAATGACTCAAATGCTTAGGAAAGTGATAACTACCTTAAATCTGCTCTCAAAATTTCACACCCTTCTTCCAACAGCTCAGCTAGGATTGGACCGGTGTGCCTCTGAATTTTCTTGCCTCTGAGGTTATGATCCAAGCAAAATTGGTAGTGGCTTCCTATTTTTCGAATAGAGGACTCACCATTCAATCTGTAGGTGATCTCTTGCTGTAAATGTACAGCAAGTCTGCCCGTCTTTTCTAGAATCTTGGTTTTGGCAATGGCTCTCAAATGCTGGGATGACTTCTCCCTCCCTGCACATCCCTGGATCCCCTTCACTGTCAATTGGAAGTTTGTCTCTTTCTTCGCTACTGTAGCATGGGCAACTTCCCAATTTGGCTTCAATGCCTTACCAAACAAAATGTCTGATTGCAGAATATCAAACTGACACGATTTTACATGGCTTTTTCTGCTACTCTTCTTGAGTGCTTGCTCTTCTGCTACTCTTCTCTGTGGGTGGAAATATTGACTTTCTCTCTGTAAGTGGAAGGTCGAATCCCCTTCCCCCAGCTGCTAGGTCCCCTTCACCTGAACCAACTCTCTTTGCGGAACCCCTTCTCTATCTATTTTTTTTCCTTTTATCTCCTTCCTTAACTAAAGGCCAAAGGACTTCCAAGAAATGGTCAGAGAATAGTAATTGTTTGCCTGGTGTGTTTGTATCTCTGTTATAAAATTCGCCGATATATTGGCCACATCGCGATATATTGTGATGCTTAACCCTAGGTGATATATCGGCCAGATATATTTGGCAATATATTGTTGATATTATCGTGATACTTTGAAAAAACCGTGAGTCGATAGGGGAATATATTGCTTGGTCCGTGGATTGACTCATAAAGCGCTTTTTTTCCCTCTTTTTGGTCATTTGCAAATTGAAGTGTGGAGGAGGGGATCCAAGGAGAAGACCATCATTTTGCATTGGGTCAAGGAGGAGAAAACATCTCATTTCATTTGCCATCAAGGATTGATTTTGTGGAGTGGGGATTGAAATTTGGAATCCAATCAACAACAATGGTCAACCACATTTCCAGGTATGCAAATGAATCTAGCTGTGATTTCTAATTGTTCCAAGGCAAAGTTTGGTAGTTTTGCAATGTCAATGAGTAGTCCCTCTTCAAAAACAAATTTTAATGGAACATTTACCATGGTTTTCTTGCTGTTTCTTAAATTTGCAGCAGTCTTGTATGCTAAAAAACGTTTTTTCTTGCCCTAGGTCCATTCATTTCTATACCAAAATGCCCATGAGTTTTCCCTCTTCAAAACCAAGTTTTAATGGAAGAAATCTCATTGATTTGGAGCTGTTTGTTTAATTTGCAGCAATGATGTATGCAATTTTTTTTACTCGTTATAGGTTCAAAGTTCATTTCTTTCCAAGTTTCCATACAAACATGTCGAAGGCTTTGGATCCATTCTGGGAGTATGGTGAACTTGTTGAGCCTCATAATCAGTAGGAGCTTACTTGCAATTTGTGTTGGAAGGAAATGAAGGGGGGAATAAGTAGGCTGAAATACCACCTTGCACAAATTACAGGGCACGAAGTGGATATTTGTAAAATCTCAACTCCAAAAATCATTCATAAGGCCAAGCTCTCAATTGAAAGTATTGGGAAAAGGAAAGATCAAAGGGAAGCTTTGAGACATGAACATGGATCGAGAGTGGCTTGAGGATCTAGGACAGTCGGGCATACTTCAGGGAGGGGGTAGTGAGACCTTCTCCTCACCATCCATAGTGCCTTTAGCCACATTACCTTTCTTTGTTTCAAGATCCACACTTGATGGACAACCTTCTATAAGGTCAATTGCCAAGATAAAGGAGAAACAAGAAGCATACAAACTTGTGGGTCGATGTCTTCTATGGAGTGATATTCCTTCCAACTTTTCCAAGAACTCATTCTATGTGCTTATGTTTGAGGCTATTGCTATTGTTGGCTCGATGTATAAGCCCCCCACTTATGAGGCGTTGAGAGGGCCCATCCTTGATAATGAAAAGGTCGATTGCACTCTTCTGTTGTAGGAGCTTTGGAATTCATGGGAGGTCATAGGATGCACTGTGATGTCAGATGGTTGGATCGATGGGAAGGGCAAGACCCTTCTCAATTTCTTGGTTCATTTCCTCAGGGAGACAATGTTTATAAAATCCGTGGATCCATCCACACATTTCAAAGATGCAACATTACTATTTTAGTTGTTGGATGGTTTCATCCAAGATATAGGTTTGCAATATGTTGTCCACGTCATAATGGACAATGTTGCTTGGCTACTGGCAGGATGCTTATGGACATGTATCCTACATTGTTTTGGACTCCTTGTGCTGCTCATTGTATTGATTTGCTTTTAGAGGATATGGGAAAAACTGATTTAACAAGGAGCATCACGAAATTTATATACAATCATGCATCTGTGCTTAGCCTGATGAGACAATTCACTGGTGAGAAGGAGTTGGTGTGTCTTGCCTTTACACGCTTTGACACTAGCTTCATTTCTCTTCAGCTTCTCCTAATATCTATGTGGGACTTGCAGACTATGTTTCTTTCACCTGAGGGTATGCTTTATCAATTAGCACTAAATCAGAGGGACAAGTATGTTGATTTTTGTAGCATCGGACAGGTACTTTTGCATAGGCCAAGTATCGGGCATGGAGGAGTCGTCCAGATTCCTCTAGGAACTTGCCTGAAGGAGCAAGTGAATTTTTGTATCTCTTTCCTAAGTCTAACTTAGGAAAAACACATTATTAACTTAATGTTGGTGAATGACTAAAAAGTGACTTAGGGCCCATGGTATTTGGTCACTCATGGTATTGGCCGTAGGTACTTTGGTCATTGAGATGTTATAAAAGCAAGTCTAAGGTGAGGATGACACAATAGTCACACTGAATGAGTGAGTGAGATCTCATTGAGTGGGTGGAGAAGAATTTCCATCCAAGTGTGAGGATAGGGGTCGAGGAACAGAGCAAAGGGGCAACAAATGAAGTAGCATCCGGGTGTGATAGGCTAGGCCACTTGTTGTTTTGTATATTCCTTAGGAGGGCCATTATCCCAGGACGGTAGCCTATGATTTTTAATAAAATCATTTGTTGCTGGTTTTCCCCTAGTTGGGGTTTTCTAGGGTAAATTTGTGTCAAATGTGTGTGATTTCCTATGTTTATTTTCCGTTGCGTGATTTGTTGTGAACTCAGTGTGTTTTAGTTAATAATTGCTAGAAAATTATTCAAGGCTAATAATCAGATCTGAGCTTGTAAAAATCAATATGGTATCAGAGTCGAGGACACTATGAGTAGGAGATCATTGTCTGACAAAGGATTTACGAAGAATAAAAAAAGGATAAGAGCTGTACAGATCGTACAACACAAGACCGCTAAAGTGTATGTGCTAGTGTGGAGAATCCACATGTGGAGATGTGGGTGGCAGAGTAGCTCGTGAGTTGGGCAGGAGAGTCCAGCGAGCAGGAGGCTGGCAGACTGGGGCTCGGATCGGTTGTGGTGAGGAGTCCAGGAGCTGCTAGGAGCTAGGAAGCTCGAGGGGCTACTGCAACAGCTAGCAGCGTGGGGCCATGTAGTGAGGACGCAACAAGGGCTCGTGGAAGTGTTGGGTCGTGGGAACAGAAGCCGAATCGTAGTGGTAGCGCAGGAGTTGGAGGATTCGTGCTGATCAGGCTCAGAGCAGATTGATTGCCGCAGGAACTGGGCACTGGAGGTGGATTAGGGCCACATAAAGGGTGACAGACTTGGGAACGACTGGGAAAGCAAAGAGACAGATTGTGGAACAAGGTGGCACAACAACAGTGGTGCCGTAGGCTGCGTGCAGCATGAGTTGAAGTCGCGAACAGTTCATTGTGGTTACTGGCAGAGATCAATAGACCGCATGAGGAAAGGAGCACGCAGGAACAGAGTGTCGGGGGTCTTAAGGAGTTGGACAACCAGTAACGCGAGAGCAATTGAAGTTGCGGAGGACGTGAGGATCAGGGCAGTGCCAGATCCGGGTGTGAATCCAACAGGAGATTTGGTAGAGAAGGAAGATGGGTTCAGGCGAATCGGTGCGGAAGGATTGAGACGAAGGGTGATGTTAGTGGAGATAGCTTCCAGTAGGTCGTCGACAGTGCAGTAGTCGGAAGCCGTCAGTCACCAAGGAGAGTGCGGTCGTTGCCAATCAGGCCGAATTGCTAGCCAGTCGTTAAGAAGGCTAGCTATCAGGTGAGGAGCCACCAAGGTAGGAAATTACAACTATCTTGTAGGGCAAAAGCCCAAGGTAGCTGCACAACAGCTGTGGGTAGGCCTCCGGGTAGTCAGGCAGGGCCCAGGAAACCACCTAGGCAGGCCAAAACACCCTAGAAGTTTAAGGTAGAAGCCAGAACAGGGATTAGGCAGTGCCCAGAAGGCTCGGGAAGCCCAGTATGTTGAGTTTATAGCTCGAAAGATCTTCTACATATGCTTGGTGTCTTAGCTTGTGGTGGACATAAAGTGGTCTCTAGACATTAACTTTATATTTATAATGTTAAAGTGACTTTTTGCTTTATTAAATGAATAAAGTGACTTAAGTTGTGATAATGAACAATTATATCACAGATTCACAACTGTAGATCTTATTGGTCTAAGATTTAATCTTGACCATTAGATCTAGGAAGTTAGGGTAGTTTCATTTAATGAAGAGATAAAAATGAGCTCTAGGGAAAAAGACACATTCATTATTCATTATTCCTTTAATGAGTTTGTTTTCAAGTTTCTGTGTGCATTTGAAGTGAAGATTCGAGGTGTTTTCGGTATAAATTTCAATTTTGAATACACATTCATGAATGGGCATTAAACCGTGATAAACAAATTTATTCAAACTAAAAACCAAGATTTGAATCATTAAAAATTTAGATGGTATCGGAGCATTGATATTAAGAGGGGAAACGAAGCAAGTTGACACAAGGGTTTGCAAGAGAGTTGCAGGTTGTTCACCAGAAAGAGGGTTGAGCCTTGTTATCAGTTGAGAAGGTCATATGGCTATAGGTTTAAGGTTGGAGGATAGATTGGAGGGGGCTGGAAATTTCAGTCCATGGAAGGAAATGATTGCTTTGTTGTTGGAGGAACAGGAGTTGTTGAACATTGTTCAAAATACTGTTACTATTCCTACAGATGCAACATTATTGGCGTAATATAATAAAATAATGTTAAAGCCAAGAGGATCATCCTCGATGCCATTAAAGACCAGGTCATTCCTCATCTTATCGGGAAAAATAATCCCTATGAGATGTGGGAATCTTTAACCAAGCTATGCCAGAGAGACAATGAAAACAAAAAGATGATGTTGAGAGAAAAACTAAGAAACACCAAGGTGACCAAAACTGATACGGTTGCATCATATCTTACCGAGTTGACACAGATTCGTGATCAACTAGGGGTTGTTGGAGAAAGGTGGATGGGGCAGAACTAGTCAGAACTACCTTGAATGGTTTTTCAAAACCATGGAATACATTTGTTCAATGTATTATTTCCATCAAACATCT
Source organism: Larix kaempferi (assembly GCA_027924585.1). Classification (NCBI taxonomy): domain Eukaryota; kingdom Viridiplantae; phylum Streptophyta; class Pinopsida; order Pinales; family Pinaceae; genus Larix; species Larix kaempferi. Next base: position 6,222,864 of record BSBM01000138.1, on the reverse strand, counting down.
TCCTGATTGGGATAAACTTTATACAGGAGGAGATTAGAGTTAATTCCATACAAGGAGGCCATTAATAGGGGGATGATGATTTGAAAATTGTGTCTCTTTCAGCAAAGGGAAAGAACAATCAAACAAGCAAGACTGAGTCAAAGGGTGAACCTAAAAAAGATATGAGCAAAGTTAAGTGCTTTGCATGTCATAAGATGTGGCACTATGTAGGTCAGTGTCCTAACAAGAAAAAGAAAAATTAGGTTGTAGCTTTAGCCAAAAGAGACGAATTTATTACTAGATTTCATAGAGAGTTCTCTTTGTTTGTATGTCTTTCCTCGAGTGCAACTTCTACCAATGTTTGGTACATTGATAGTGGTGCATCTATCCAAATGATGGGAATGAAGGTGTTGTTCCTTAGTGTCTTAGAGACTGATTTAGACTGCTATGTGGATAGTGGGGTCAACACCATACATGTAGTAAAGTGGGTCGGAACAGTGTTATTTCAACTAGAGTCGGGAGAACTCTGGAGGTGCCAGGAGTGATGCTTGTCACAGAACTGAAGATGAACTTGCTCTTAGTCTCAACTCTAGAGGACAAGGGGTATGGGTTCATGTTCCGAATTGGACACGTGTTGATACATTCAAAAGGTGTTACCGAGGATGCAGCGGTGAGACTTGGCATCAGGGAGGGTGCATTGTATAGGTTGCTGAGACAGGCTGTAATAAAGTCCAAAGGGAGCTTGGAGCATGGATCAATGTAAGTGATAGAGGGAGGTGTGAGGCTTCTCTCAGCATGCCTACTTGGTATGAGATGACACTGATGGATGAGGAGAACAAAACTTCAAAGTAGATTCCAAAGCAGGTGGCAGGGAAGTCTTCCAGTTCGGATGGAGTACCTACAACAGTGGATGATGTGGTTGGATTGGTGATAGATCCAGCTGGAGGTTCTTCCAAAAGTACCTTCCTTGCTAAGAGGAAGTGTTGAGTTTATAGCTTGAAAGGTCTTCTACATAGGCTTGGTGTCTTAGCTTGTGGGGGACATAAAGTGGTCTCCAGACATTAACTTTATATTTATAAAGTTAAAGCAACTTTTTGCTTTATTAAATGAATAAAGTGACTTAGTTGTGATAGTGAGAAAACATATCACAACTGTAGATCTTATTGGTAAGATTTAAACTTGACCAGTAGATCTAGGAAGTTAGGGTAGTTTCAATGGATAATATGGCTTTTTGAAGGGGGGTGCACCTCTTGGGGAAATTTTGCCGCAATTTATGGACATTTGTCTCCCTCATGCACCGCTCCTTGTCTCCTAGCTCACATGTGTGGCATATTTGCTCCTAGTTCACTCCTAGAGGTGGCATATTGTCTCCCAGTTGACTCTATATGTGGCGCATGGGATTCCAGTTCTCTCCTATAGGTGGCGCATTATCTCTCGCATGATTGTTGGCACTTGGAGGTGTGCCCCTTTTCCTCCTTAGGCTATATAAGGAGTGCTCTTTTCTCATTGTAATTCATGGTTGGGCCTACCGGGTTTCCTCTTCTTGTATCCTAATGAATAAAACTCTTGAGATATTTCTAACATGTATGGAGGTGCTTTCTTCTGAATGTGTGGCGTTAATCTTGCATAAAGCTTTAAAGGTTGTGAGTATTGCTAGTATCTGTACATTGTAATTTCTATGCATTTGAGTTAGAGGCCATAGAAGGGTATTACTACATCATTAGAAGGAAGGGTTTCTAAAGTAAATTTTAATTTCTTTTCCTTTGTATCTATGCACATACGAGAGTAAATTTTGCATTGTTTCTTAAGTTGAAGGGTGCAATATTGGATCTTTTATGTGTATGGTGCACCCTCAAATCTAGAAAGGAAGTGGGTGCTTTTGTTGATCCCTTCCTTTGTAAAGCCTAGCATGTTCTTGCATTTTGTTAAGTAGGGCTTGGTTGATAATGAGACCTTTCCCCCTTAATGACATACGAGCAAGGCCCTCTTAGATTGTTCCTTCGTGACTCCATTTTGCCCCTTGGTTTATCAAGGCACTGGTCTCTTTAGTGGTTTCTCTCTATCGTCCCACCATCTATTCCTTTACCTTATGCTACAACCATTTTGCTATGTCAGCCTCTTCAATCACGTTGCTCCTCATGTTCTCTGCCCTAGTGATCCTATTTTAGGGAAGCCCCTCTTGAGTTGGAGAAGAGCCAACTGAAAGGGGTTTTGGTGTGGTGACATTGGCCTATTAGTCTTATTAACCCTCAACTAGTTCTGCTTCTTTGGGACTTTACTTCATGCATGCTAGTTTGGGCTATAACAGAACCCAAAGAGAAGTTTAGGTCCCCACCATTGACAATATCATGCTGACCTAACTAAACATAATTGAATATCTTATCCCAATAAGCAATTTTGTTTCCATAGAGACCATAATGTTTAGAATAGCTACCTCCTTACCCAAGCCTTGGGTGTATAGAGTTGTTCCCAAACCTGAGTCAAAAGACCAACAATTAGTGCATGCCAAGGACTGTAGAATTTAGGCACCCGATTCCACCTCTAGAATCTACAAACATGACCTCCCTCCCCCAAACAATCTTTCAAACTCACAAACAATATTTTTTGTCTCACACATTATCTCATGCAACATGATTACATTAGGCTCATGTATATCCCCAAGTTACCAAGATACAAATATGGATTCAGGTTTGGATCCGGTTATGGATCTGCTAGATTTTTGAAAAGCCAAGATCTGGATACATCGAGGAAATGACAAGTACAAAAAATATAAAATATTTTAATAAAATATAAAAAATATAGAGTGAATAATCAAAATTCATGTCCATAATTGATAAGTTGATAAATTATAACCATGATTTATATTGATAATTTTGAAGACCATTTCAACATGAACATGAAGCGAGTGATAACATTGTTTTTTGAGCCACATCCACATGCCCATATCAACAGTGGATAAAGTAGTTTTCTTGAAGGGTATGGTAGGTGTAAATAACAATGTGGGGAAGTGAGCAACAATGTAGCACATAAGGTTAGATCATTCCTTGAGAGCAGACCTTGACCATAAAGATAGATCAAACGAAAAACCTGAAAACATTTCAGAGTACGAGAATAGATCTTGACATAATATTAGATCAAACCTTGAGCTGGAATGGGGTTTATGTTTTAAGCCTTTAGGTGATTAGGATTTTGGAGGTTTTTTCCTTAAAGAAACAATTCTTGGGGGGATTGTTGGTTCACATAAGCGTTGAAAGTTTCAAAATCCATGTGAAAATTTCATGATTTGTTTGATTTTCCATGGATTCAGGATCCATTTCGTTCACTAGGGGATCCGTTTCCATCTTGGTGGATCTAGATTGGATCCATGGATCCTACACACAGGGGTAGTTGATTAGGTAACACGAGGATATCCAAAGCCTCCCGAGGGCTTGTTTTTTAGTGACGTTGCTCAACCCTCTACAATTAAAAGAAAGCAAAATCATGAGAAATCTCTTATTAGGATGTTTTGTGCTCTAAGAACCCCATCTAGTGAAAGATGCTTGCCAAAACATCATAAAAATTCTTCTATGCCAAAGAATTGAAATGCCTTCTCCCTCTTACTGCATCCTATAACTCCTTTCCATCATTTACTCCCAAACCCCCTTCAGTTCCTACATCATATTCAAAAACATCTTTTTTTCAGGTCTTAGATTATACATAGTGTTTCCATTCTGCACATCCTTTGCGAAATTTTTAGAACCCTCCCTCTTTGATAGATTGACATATACACAACTTAGGGTGGAGTCCCCACGATTTAACCCTCCCAACAAATCTCCTAGAGGGGATAGGCGATTGTCACTAAAGTTAGATAACCTGGCAAGGAAGTCCACCCCCCCCCCCCATTCACACAAATGCCCAACATTCAAATTAAAAAATGACCCAAAAACAATATTTATTTTGATATTGGAAGGAAATTTGAGAGGGGCTAGTTTATGTAAAATCTTACCTTTATTTGATGAGCTATCCACAACTGCGAGTTGAAAGGAATGTATGACCACCACCTCCCAATGAGCATGCCTGAGTAGACCCCGCAGCCCCTCCATAATCCACTTTCCTTTGATTTGAAGTTACCAACATTGACAAAAATATTATTTTCCTTTCCACCCACCAACTCCGAGTTAATTTCCTCTGTCCCATTATTTCCATCCTTCCCATCCTTTGGAGCTTCTGGTGACTTATGGATCCAAATCTTTTTCTTGAAGGGTGGATTACATTCCACAACTAGGTGTACATATTTATGGCATTGTATTGGAAACCTAATCCTCTAGGTTAGAAAATAATAAAGAAATATGAAAAGTCATATTGGAGTCCAAGAGACAGCTTGTTAGGATATTCCTATACTCCATCCTAGTCCTACTAGCATTTTTAGTCATGCATGCACTTTTAGGGTTTGCATGCATTTGCATGCATCCCAATCATCAGTCCCAACACCTAGCCCTCAGTTAGCTAGTCCCCGGAGCTTCTTTCCACTTAGTTTTAGCCCTCCTAGAGCTTAGTGCACCCTCCTTTCATCTACCAATTGAGAAAGGCGCCCTTCCTTACCTACCATTCAGTTATACTTCAGTTATCTTCAGTTCTCTCCTTGATTTAAGGATAGACTGACTCTTAACTGACCTTATCACTTTGATGGACCTCCAGTGAGACTTGACTGCCTATTTTGACTTCAATTAGCTCCTCATGCGCCCTCCACTGAGCCTCCTTCATTCAGTTAGTGTCTCTATGTGCCAGTTACACTCAGTTACACCTACCACACTCAGTTAGACTCAGTTTGACTGACTGTTGACAGTTACTTGTGCATTGATGACTACACCGATGATGAGATAGACTTCTAGTTGTGCTCTGATGGCACTCCAGTGATCTTTTGATCACTCCATGAAGGCTAATTCGAATTTCCACCTTGGCATTCGAATCCTCATGCATTGTACTATTTATTTGTTCATATTGTGATTAATTAATTAGTGTGTGTGAAGTATTTTTGCTTCAATCCGAGTTCTATTGTATTATTATTCTGTTGCTCATTACACTGCATTGACCACTCTTCTTCTATCTTCCTGCTTAATCATAATTACTCTTGTGAGGTATACATCATCTCTTATAGATCTGCTGTGAGGATTTTCACACAACTTGGAAGATGAAACCAAGCATCACCTCAAATTGTATTTATGCATGTATCGTCATAATGAGAATTATGCAATTCACATTGATATCTCTTGGTCTCTATTGATCTTTAATTTGTCCTTTCTTATCCATTGCTATGTATTGTAATAGTGGTATTAGAGCGCTGGTGTTTCTAGCTTGCACCAATTTGCTATCTTTGCCTTTGCTTGCTATAAAATCACCATAGCCTAGCTTTGATTACTGTCACCTCTCCTTTACCAACTATATGTTTCTGTCTCCTTAGGCTAGAACTAGCTACTTAAGTGGTTAACCTTCTGTAAGCTCCATTCACTCCATGTGAAAACTCTAATTTGCGTTGACGAAACTTGGTGCTTCTTTAGTTTGTGGGTCAAGATATTCCAGGGCTAGATTTGAGTTGGTGGTGCTTCGCGCTCTGCTGTTGGGGGGGGTGATGTTAGAAACCACAAACTGGAACAAAAGAAAACCCTCGTTCTCTTCTGTGGGAGATGAACTCGAGACCTCTACATACTTATCCTCCACACCATATCTCCTCCTCGATACCTTGTTTGTGAGGCTTCTTGATTGAACTAATATACTTTAGACTTACTAGGTTCCATGACTTGCTTTTTGGGCTTCATTCATTACCTGATTTGTTCACCATCCACCGACCACTAGTCTTCTATACACCCATGCCCCTCGTAGGTCAATAGTTCATAGATAAAGCGTGGAAGGGAGGAAGCATGACCATAATCCCTACCATTCATGACTTGGTTTTCTACCTAGGCATTTACATAACTTCAAAACAAGCATTTCTTGTTTTAGAAAGCCATTCTTTTAAGTCTGGCTACCTCAAATACCAGTGGTGTGTTACCCTCAAAACTATCAAAATCCTAATTCGTGAATCCCTATGCATGCGTATGGTATTCACCTATTCATTGGTTATGTTACGTGGTACCAGTACCAGCGCACTAGTCATTTTTTTAGACTAGGAGGGTTATTATCCAACATTTTTTGAGTGGAGGTTATGGCCAGACCTTTTGGTCCTTCTCTTAGGAGTAATATGGCTTAGTGGCATTGCTGACTGCCTCATTGTAGGGCTTGTAGCCTTGAGGTTGGTGTCCGGGGCTAAAAAGATGGTAGAATGGATAAAAAGATGGCGAACCTCCAAACACTAAAGGAAGCGAGATACTAAAGTTCGACACAGATCGATGGTGAAGGAATGAAGCATGCAAGATCGACGGTGGACAATAGTGGGAAGAAAAGCGGAAGGAGTGTTAAAGGGGGTTAGGTTTGAAGTCAATCGGCGGTCAAAAATTAAAATGAGAATGGATCAACGATTAATAATCTTTCTGCGCTCGAAAGTAGCTTGGAGAAAGGAAAAGGTGAGCGACGGCGAAATATATACCATTTGCCACGTGTTGACCGAGAGTTCATTTCGCCAATTGAAAAGTGGTTATGGGAAACCACCTTTAGTGATCCCGAAACCGCTTTAGGTGATAGTCCTTGATGAGATCGACGGCGTAGGTAAAAAGGGCGACAAGATCAATGGTTAAAATTCATTTGTTGATTTTAAAAAGAGATATTATAAAGGGAAAGGTCACGGGAAATGAGTCATCTGTCTTCTTGTACATGAGGAAGGAACGTGTCTACATCAGTGGGAGTTGAGTCAAGATATACCTTTCCAGCCGTCGTATACCAGGTAGGTCTCGAATTTTTAATTGGTTATTGCTCTTTTAAAATGGAAAGAGAAGAAGAAGTAGAGGCATAGGTTAAGGAGTTTAGTAAATTGGAAGAAATCTTCGAAGACAGGGATGGAGATGTATTCGATACAGTATTGTCCTTTGGTTCGGTACGAGAAGTAAAAGATAGGATAAAGATCTTAGATGAACAGGGAATTGATTTGCACGGTGTACAGAAGTCTCTTTTTCATCATTTTTGCCCAGAACAAACCCTAAATTTCCCAGATTTTGTAGCCTGGTGCGCGTCAAACTATTCCTAGTCTGAACGTGTGATAATGGATTCCAGTAGGTCTAAAATCCTTTGTTTCGTAAATTCCCAAATAGTCAGAGATTCTTTAGAAGTTCCCAGGCTGTTTGTTCAAAATTTGGGAGATTTTGCTGAAGAGACTTTAATTGAACAGTTTAGACAAGCCCTTGCACAAGAAAAACAAGTCTTTTACTCCAAAAGCCTAAAGCCTGATCTTTCTGTTGAGAATGAACCTTTTCCCTTGGATATTAACTTGTTCAATGAAGAGTCTCAATGGGTTATTTCATTATTGAGTCAGTTTCTAGGGTTAGATATTGATAAATTTGTCCCGAAAACTCTGTTAAGTCTATTATTTAGAATAGGTAAGCATCATTTTGAGTCTGAATCCAGTCAATTACCCTGCCTTAAATTTGATGAGTTTCTAGCTGAGAGTATTCATTCTCAGTTAGCAAATTTCCACATGAATAGGCACTTCAGGTTTCAATCATATTTGGTCAGAATGTTCCTATTTTTCAATGAAGAAAATTTGCAGTTCCCGGAGATTATTTTCACTTTTGAGATCAGGAACAATACATTCAATTATATGAATCTTATCATGTCAGAAATGTACAGGTTAATGTTTCAGAACCGATTACCTAGAGTATTACCCGAAATGCAAGAGGTTTTACAGTTCAGTTCAGACCAAAGAGTTGGAGATTGGTTTCTTTTGAAAGACCATACTATCATTAGAGTTTATGGCTTTGTTCATGAGCCATATATCTTGCTTGCATTTTTAACACCAAGGATATTTGCTCTAGAGTTTTTCAGACAGAAAATGATTGTAGAAAATGAGCACTTCTTGAGCTTTAGGAAGGCTTATGAAATCAAATTTCCTATGAAGATTGGTCCTTTAATTATAAAGAATAAGGCTGCCCTCTCACTCATTAAAGGCCTGTTACAAGACATGAATTTTGCAAAAGCTACCAAAATCAATTATGACCCTTACCACATTATTTCACAAAGAAGGCATCAAAACAGAAGTAGAGCATTTGATCATGAAGAGGTAGAAGGATTAGCTGAAAAGGCTAATTTAATGGAATATCAACCAGATATAGAGAGACTTCAGAGACCCTGCAAGCTAATCCTTGGAGTGCACATACACCATCGACTTTGCCCTGGACTACTCAAGCCTGCTCTTCTTCACACTGTACAAGTTCTCATATGTGCTCCAATTCCTCTCACAACAAGAGGATGATGTAACTTGAGAGATGACCCTCAAGGCTAACTTCTGTAGAATAGGGGATGTTGCCCCATGAGTTGCCCACCAAGCATAGGGTTTCTTACCCTCCCTATCTCTAAGCACATCATAGCCTCCAAATCTCCCAGTGCCAGTGGAAAAATCTAGAAAGTCCTCCGCCTCCTCAAGCATGTCTCTATCCTGAAATAGCCGTCTAAGTGCTATCTTACTCCCATTTGCAATCTCTGCATCCATGTGAGGAGGGACTCTATGTGAGGCCCCCGATCCACCAGTGAGTCACTCCTGAGTGTAGAACTTGGGGTTCAAGGAGTGGGCCAAGCAATGCAAAGGTGTGCAATTCTTATCCCACCTGGAGATAAGAATATCCCGAATAATGGTCCATAAGTTCTCTGCCGATGTCCCATACTCGGGACACTCATTCTCCATGACAATGGACCTCATGGACTCAATCATGGAATCCCACCCCTCATAAACCTCTACTAGGATGGGCTGGTCCATGTCTGCAAACCGCAACAAAGAAATGATTGGCTCCATGATCTTAATGCTAAGATCTACCGTGTCCCACCAACCATCATCTAACACCGTGTCCTTCACCTTTTGTGAAGCATCCTGATCTGTCTTTCTCCAAAAAGCCCAAAACTCTGAAATCACCATGGACCCAAGAGCGGTTTTGACCTCCCTCAACCTCTTGAGCATGATGAATGAGGAAGCAAACCGAGTATTTGCAATCTTCAACAATGAAAGCTGTGTGTACTATTTATAGATGGTGAGGGCATTTGTGTGGTTTTGTACAAAGTTACGGATATGGCGTGCATTCTCAATAAGGTTGCCAATCCATGGCACATCCGAAGCAATGGATTTCAGTGCTAAATTCAAGGAATGGACAATGCAAGGTGTCCAAAAAACCTGTAAGAGCAATAAAAGCATGTATCAATGACTCTACAACACCAACATTGCAATGACCAAATTCAAACAATGAGCAAATTAGAAATGAAAGGTGTCCAAAATGAACATACCTGTGGATATTTAGCTTCCACAATCATGCCAGTGTTAAGATTTAATATGCTAAGACATAAAATATCAGCATTACATTCCATTTCACAACAATAACATATTCTGGATCACTGAAAGCACAACAAGCACAGCATAAACACAAGAGACACAGATTTATCTTGGGAAACCCTCATGGGGTAGAAAACCCAGCAAAGCTTCCTCAATATAGATGACCAACAAATACAAAGATGTAATCCACAAGCATGAGCTCCTTCTCCTCCATAGCAGATCTCTCTCTCTCACTTATGCGCCATTCACAAGTGAGTGCAATGTGTTAAATGAGGAACACACCTCCTCTATTTATACACAACTCCGACTTGTCTTTTACACAAGCTAGGTTGGCCCCAACTTAACCACTTTACATAATGTGACAGGGCCGACCCCACTAGGGTGGTCTAATAACCCTTTAACCCACATAACGCATATAGGGTCGATCCCCACTAGGGAAATCTAATAACCCAAGTTACCACGGAGGAATAAACATCTCCGGATACATGACAAAGTCCCATTGGAGGAATGAAACATCTCCGGAATAATAAAATACAAATATAATATTCTTAGAAGCTACAATATTTCAACACTCCCCCTTAACGAGAAGGATATTATAACAACATCTGCAGGAGCAAGGAGTCATCAACATCATACATGATACATCTATAAATCATTGGAAGCTTTCTCAACATCATCAGTAACTCAAGCAGTTACTGGAACATCTTCAATACTGGAACATCAACATCTTCAGTACTGAGTCTTCATCTTCTGTAGCACTCGAATAGCTACAGCAACATCAACATCAACATCAACATCAACATCTGTATCCTCACGATCATCAGCATCGTCATCACACGATCATCAACATCGTCATCTAGATCATCACGATCAGCAACATCGTCATCTAGACCATCACGATCAACAGCATCGTCATCTAGATCATCACGATCATCAACATCGTCATCTAGATCATCATGATCAGCAGCATCGTCATCTAGATCATCACGATCAACAACATCGTCATCTAGATCATCACGATTAGCAGCATCGTCATCAACTGGATCCTCTCGATCAACAACACAATAGCAGCATACCCTGAAACACACATGATCTATTTAAGACACCATATCATATCTAGGGACGATGCAATCCACTCATCAACTTAGACAGTCTAAGGACCACTCTCGGAGACATCTGTCTGCGGATTTGTTTTAGGACTGAAGTCCAGGGATGATATAATCCTCTCACTCTCAGAGACATCTGTCTGCGGATCAGTTTAGGACTGAAGTCCAAGGATGATATAATCCTCTCACTCTCGGAGACATCTGTCTGCGGATCAATCCTCTCACTCTCGGAGACATCTGTCTGCGGATCAGTTTAGGACTGAAGTCCAGGGATGATACAATCCTCTCACTCTCGGAGACATCTGTCTGCGGATCAGTTTAGGACTGAAGTCCAGGGATGATACAATCCTCTCACTCTCGAAGACATCTGTCTGCGGATCAGTTTAGGACTGAAGTCCAGGGATGATACAATCCTCTCACTCTCGGAGACATCTGTCTGCGGATCAGTTTAGAACTGAAGTCCAGGGATGATACAATCCTCTCACTCTCGGAGACATCTGTCTGCGGATCAGTTTAGGACTGAAGTCCAGGGATGATACAATCCTCTCACTCTCGGAGACATCTGTCTGCGGATCAGTTTAGGACTGAAGTCCAAGGATGATACAATCCTCTCATCACGTACATTTTGAACTAGTGGTTCCGGGATGATGCAATCCCCATCACGTACATTTTGAACTAGTGGTTCTGGGATGATGCAATCCCCATCACGTACATTTTGAACTAGTGGTTCCAGGATGATGCAATCCCCATCACGTACATTTTGAACTAAGCGTTCAGGGACGATGCAGTCCTATCACATCTACTAGGGACCATACAACGACCTCATCATCAGAACAGGTAGCCTCATCATCGATACAAGTATCCACATCAATACAGTATCCACATCATCGACACAAGTATCCTCATCATCGATACAAGTATCCATATCATCGACACAAGTATCCTCATCATCGATACAAGTATCCTCATCATTGACCTTACCGTCAATATAGGCAATCTCATCATCGATATAGGTATGCACATCGATACCAGTATCCAAATATCATCATTGACCACATAACTCCCCCTTTCGAGGAGGGTCCTTCTGAACTACACCAAGCTTGTCTAGGAAATACTCAAACTCTTCTCGAGATAGAGGTTTGTTCAATACATCAGCAACTTGTTCGTTAGTGCTCACATACTCGAGCTTGATAGCTCCTTTCTGCACCATATCCTCTATATAGAAATATCGGATTTGTATGTGCTTTGACTTATCATGGAACACTGGATTCTCTGTCATCTTGATACAACTCTGGTTGTCACACAGGGTCACAATGGGTTCCATCTCTAAGTCAAACAATTTTGATAACAACTTCCGAAGCCATACCGCTTCACAACTAGCAGAGCAAGCAGCTATATATTCCGCTTCAGCTGTGCTGAGAACCACACTAGACTGCTTCCTGCTAAACCACGAGATCATGGCAGATCCCAGACAATAACACCCGCCCGATATGCTCTTCCTGTCTGATACACTTCTTGCCCAAACAGCATCTGTGTAGCCATACAATCTGAACTCATGATCTCCAAGATAATATAGACCAAAGTCTATCGTACCCTTTAGGTACCTCACCACATGCTTTGCAGCTATTAAGTGAACACGTCTAGGTTCCACTGGATACTACCTAAAGGTGTTCACAACGAAGCATATATTTGACCTAGTATTCGTCAGATACATCAATGACTCAATAATTTGTTTGTACAGAGTTACATCCACTAACTCTGATGAGTCATCCGTTAACAACTTCAAGTTGGAATCCATGGGAGTGGCCATTCCAACACATCAAGTCTTTTCAAGATTTCTCGGCATACTTTCCCCGGTTGAGAAAGATTCCTTCTGAGCCTTGCCATACTTCCAGTCCTAGGAAGTAATTCATTAATCCGAGATCTTTCATCTCGAACTCTGTAGCTAGCTTCTTCTTGCTTTCCATGATCTGTTTCTCATTCCCTGTCAGAAAGAGATCATCCACATACAATAATAGTACCATCCATAACCTTAAGGTAAAGGTTAGGATCAACTTTATTTCTAGTAAAGCCCAAGCTTGTCAATTCTCCCTCTGTGACTGAACATCATTCACACTTTGCATTGAGTGATCTTATGCATATCTATCCATGCCATCTCCCATTAGATGGGTCTACTGATATGGGCCTCAAGATCATTCGAACTCTTGTGGTGAGTTCCTTCTTGCATCCATCTAAGAGAAGAATGTCATATGTATATAGAAACCATCTTCAACCTTGTAGCAAAGGTTGAAATCCGCATCACCCATGGTGATCATTCAGCTCATCAAATGACTATTGATCCTGGGTACCCATACAAAGCTTTCTTCAATTGAATCCTAGGAGTTTTCTCGATTCACACTTCTTCTTCAATTACACCATTAAGCAAATGGTCTTACTTGGAGCAAACATCTTGTCATGATCCTCTTTCTCTTTCTAAGAGAATCTTCTAGCCACGAGCTTTCTATAGTATGTTTGATTTGTAAGTCTTCATCCATCACTTGTTCGGTGCTCATCATTCTTCATGATCTTTCCTACAAATCAAAGTTAATTACATGATTAGTAATACTTCATAATCATCAAATCATGTTGACATGATAACCTATTATGCATACAGATATGATTCACATAGTTATGCAACTATTTTGACCAATACTTTGGCACAACACTTTTCCATATCCTGTATGCCTTCCATCTCTACCAGAACATACTATCGAGAGCGTGCACAGCTCTCAGCAAGTCAGCAAAGAGGTTTCATTCTAGACAAGCAACAATGGAATGTTTGTCCAACTTACCAATCATATGCATATTAGTAGTATACTGTTCAATGCTGTATGAATACTTAGCATGATATATTCTAGGAATGCATACAACTATTACGAGCAATATCATAGACTATTCAATAATTCAAATAACAATTCAAATACTTATCTTTTTATGTCTTGTGAGGTTGCTTCCTTCTTGGTCTTTACTTCCCTTCCATGTCATGAGCTTCTATCCATCCTTGACCACTATGCATGCTTAAGTGTGCACTAGTGTCATCATCATGATCTCATACATAATCATACATTCATTAGTATAAGCTCAATATTATCACAACATTATGATTCTAAGTAATCTTGAATATGTATGGTCATGATCATTCAATACATGGGTATACTAAGATCCTAGCACAAAGTAGGATTCTAACATGACATATGAAAACATACATGGATTAGTATACATGCTTAGTTATGTCGAACATACCTAAACAATATCTTCTTTGTTCTCTTCAATGATTTAGAGACCTTGTGCTAGAACCTGCATATCTCATAAGTTAAGCATAGTAGAACAAGGTCATACATACCTCGTAAGTAGAGATTCTATATGGTTAAACATTATGGATGAGTCTTTGTCTTCATGTCATCATGGTCATAGAACTTGATTTGTATTTCTTGATGTACCTGTATCGTGTTAGCAGACAACATCATCCTCATACAACACCACAGGTGCATTAGTACAATCATAAGTGTCATAACCCTAATCAATAAATGTATTCTATCATTCCAATGCATTCTTACTTTTACTAGGGTAATAAGACAAGTCTAACATTAATCAAGATTGTACTAACCTAAATAATATGAAGACAAACATAAACTTAATCATGAACGTATTTCAACACATACCTGTATCTCCTCAAGTCATACCTGTCAGGATTGCTTTTAACCCAATCCACTTTGATTTGCTGAAATTGGATCTGGAGCTGGATTAGGGTTTGTTAGAGAAACCCTAAAGTTCAAACTTCTGAATGGATGGAAAGATGCGCCTTGCTGAGCTGATTAAGCTAGCATACTTCAATTTTGAAATCTCCAAAATTTGACCCCTCAAAATTGCCTTTGAAACTTCTGGATCTTCTGGATAGGATCCTGAAGTAGGGTTTGATGAAGCCCACCCTTCTGCCCAATCAAAAGGTTCAATCCAAAGCTCTAAACTTCGATTTTTCTGAGGAGCTTCCAGCCGTGGTCAAAGACTTCAAAAATTCCAACTTTTGCAGAAGCCCTAATTTTCCACCTTTCCGATCAAAATCCCGAACTAGGATTTGATCAAGCCCACCCTTCTGACCAACCAAAAATTTCGATTTTGATGAAGAGCATTCAGCCGTGGACTTCGATTCCAAAAATTCCAACTTTCTCGGAAACCCTAAATTCCCACAGCAGTGATAAGCATAGAATGAAGGTGTTCAGAAAACAATTTTGTTTTGGCAGACATATGCACCTGATTGTTTCTGGTGCATCTCTGAAATTACGAATCCACAGGGTCTGAAACTTCTGCCTGTGGTAGCCCGACCTGTCAGCTTTCCAACCCCACAGGTCTGACCTCAATTGGATTTTCTGAGAGAGAGTTATGCCAAGTGTCGCAACGTGACCGGTTTATGGGATAAAACAGGAGAGCAAACTTGTACGGCGTGCCACGTGTCACGGGTTCACCTTCGGCCTCTGAAAACCTTACCTGAGAAACTACAGTCTGTGCTCTACCTGTCACTTTTTACGAAATTTCATTTGGAGCTTCCTAGCCCAAGTTATGACCTTTTTGCCTAGGTCACCTGATTATGACTGAGATCTGGAAGAGGCAGAAACCCTAACTTGTACTGATCATAACTCACAAAGTACAACGAATCTGAGGGTGTCCTTTGGACACAAGGTACATGGGAATGTTATATACGACCTGTAAAGGTTTCAGATCCTGAACCTTCGCCAAAATGGATTTATAGTGAAAGTTCCACGATGACTGGTTTTTGCTATACAAAACCCTAACCTTCAAATTGTCGCAAGTGAAGCAAGTGTCGCAAGTGCCATACATTGCCTTTCTTCAGGTTAGCTTTGATACCATGTTAAGATTTAATATGCTAAGACAAAATATTAGCATTACATTCCATTTCACAACAATAGCATATACAGGATCACTGAAAGAACAACAAGCACAGCATAAACACAAGAGACACAGATTTATCCTGGGAAACCCTCATGGGGTAGAAAACCCAACAAAGTTTCCTCAATATAGATGACCAACAAATACAAAGATGTAATCCACAAGCATGAGCTCCTTCTCGTCCATAGCAGATCTCTCTCTCTCACTTATGCGCCATTCACAAGTGAGTGCAATGTGTTAAATGAGGAACACACCTCCTCTATTTATACACAACTCCGACTTGTCTTTTACACATGCTAGGTTGGCCCCAACTTAACCACTTTACGTAATGTGACAGGGCCGACCCCACTAGGGTGGTCTAATAACCCTTTAACCCACATAACACATTCAGGGCCGACCCCCACTAGGGAAGTCTAATAACCCAAGTTACCACGGAGGAATAAACATCTCCAGATACATGACAAAGTCACATGACAAAGTCCCATCGGAGGAATGAAACATCTTCGGAATAATAAAATACAAATATAATATTCTTAGAAGTTACAATATTTCAACAGCCAACAGCCTTGCAAACAGGTGCATTGTCCATGATGATTTGTACACACGAAGCAACACCTACTTCTTCAATGGTTTTGATGAATAAATCACCCATATACTGTGCATCCTTGTATTTCCCAAGAGCATCCACTGCTTTCAAGAACAACGGTCCATTTTGGGAAGATATCATGAAATTGATGAGTGGATGGCTTGTTGGATCCGTCCATCCATCAGAAACAATACTCACACCGCATGAGGGCCATGTTGTTCTAATTGGCTCAAGGATTTTATCTACCTCCTTCTTTGCGTTAACCAACAATGTGGTTCTAAGCTTCTCTGAACCAGGAGGCACATAACCACTTGGAGTTCGTTCCAAGATAGTTCGAACCGTCTCAAAATACAATGGTGACCGTGCAACATTGAATGAGATGAAGTTGAGGTAGAAGAAAAATGCAATGGTAAGGTCTACCTCTTCTCGCGCCTCTTGTTGGAAGATCCTATCCATTGGACCACTTGTAGATTGCCTCTTTCTTGTTTGATAAGTATCCCCACTCCCATGAATGCTAGGTGGAAATGGAGGCTTGGTGCTAGAGGACTTCCTCAAAAATGGAAGAGGATCATCCTCTTTTTTCTTGCTTGCTGCTGCCACCTTCCCTAAGCCAACATGATCCTCTCTTTCCATATCCCTCCTTTGGTTAACACTCACCGCTTTGCATGAAGAAATCCCACAAGAAGGAAGGGCCAACAAATGGTCCTTAACCCGGAAATATGTGCTTTTGAACTCATGCTTGCAAAAATTGCATCTCCAAGACACATTGCCTCTCCCACCAAGCTTTGTCCCGGGCCCATCATTCCTTGTCACATACTTCCACAAAGGGTATTTTTTTTCTTGGGCTTGTTGTCTTGCTAAAACAGGGTTAAATGGAGCCATAGAATGAGCTCCACTAGCAGCCGATGGAGAACTTGACGGAGGAGTAGAAACGTGCTTGGTGGAATAGGAGGGGAGGCACTAGATGGTGCATTTCTCCCTCTCCTTTGCCCCCTACCTCCTGGCCTAGCTGATTGAGACATTCCTTTTCTTGTGTGATGGTTGAGCTTGCAATCCTTTCCACAAATCCACCGGAATGCACTTGGAATCGCTTGGAAACAATGGATAGCCTTCAAATCTCCTTCAAATCTCCTTCACCTGCACATACAACTCACTCGCAGCCAACTCCTTCCTTGCAAATGACAAAAACAAACTCAAATTTTGCTTTTAAAACAAAACGGGCTGCACTTTTCCGGACATTAGTGCACTTTACGTGTCTTGTTTTCAGGACTCGTGTCCGACAGTTGGGGATTCGATCTCAGTTTGTGTCCGATTCGAACTTAGATTGTGTCCTGATTTCGGATTCGGACACGAATTGAGATCGAATCGTGTCCGATTCGATCCCCACGGGACACGAGGGGGGTTTCCAGCGAATCCGGTTTCTTAGCCAAGGAGATATATCATTCATATCAAAGAATTTGGTCTCGCGTTTTGACACAGCTTGTAGTAGAAAGCCTTCTTGCTTCTCATCTTGTATCTGACAAGGGGGATTGTTATGGATTGACAGTCAGGCTTCAAGTTTGGAAGCCCTATCAATTAGACAAAAAACAAGCGAGCTTGACCCGTAGCTAGAACTAGAGCCAGCAGCTAGAGCCTTGAGCCAGAGCCAAAGCGAGAGTCAAAGTTGTTACCATAACACGGAAATAGAGTGTTGTTCCAGAGCATCTTTTAGTTTGTAGTTATCTTAAAACCACCACTTGGTTTGTGGTCATCCAAAAACACCCATTTAGTAGAAGACATCAACTCCTGTTGCTTCTGTTATCATTGGTTTGAGGTCATCCAAAAACCACCCATTTAGTAGAAGACATCAGCTTTTGCTAACTTATTTGGTTTGTGGTCTTCCAAAAACCACCCATTTTGTAGAAGATATCAACTTCTATTGCTTCTGGTATCATTGGTTTGTGTTCATCTAAAAACCACCCATTTAGTAGTAGACATCAGCTTTTGCTAACCTTTTTTGGTTTGTAGTCAGCCAAAACCACTGAGTTTGTGGTCATCATAAAACCACCAATTCATAGAGCACATATATTTTCACCATTTAGCAGAAGACATCAGCTTCTGCGATGTCTTCTGCTAACTTACTTGGCAAATTCAGATTGTCAAGAAATGTTCAGCCATTGGCAGCTTTTCACATTTCACTTGTCTGTCTGAAAGATGGTTGGACTCACAAACACCCCTTTGGACCAAGGGGAGAATGTTGGAAACCTAATCCTCTAGGTTAGGAAATAATGAAGAAATACGAAAAGTCATCGTGGAGTCCAAGAGACAGCTTGGAAGATGAAACCAAGCATCGGCTCAAATTGTATTTATATGTGTGTCATCTTAATGAGAATTATGCAATTCACGCTGATATCTCTTGGTGTCTGCCTATCTTTAATTTGTCCTTGCTTATCCATTGCTAGGTATTCTAACACATTGGATACATTGGAAAGGAATGTTGGCATAGTCAAGAGTCTGAACGATGGAGTGGGATCCTTTCTTCAACATCATGGATTCTGCTAAACCTTCTCTAAGATACAGCCCTACCAATATTTGAGCTACTGCCGAGGAACCAGAAGAACAAAAAGACATATCAGCTTCATAGAAATGACCAAGTGAATTACCTATCTCCCTAAAAATATCCAGAAACCAGAAATCTATAGAAAGTCTTGGCAATTTGACCCACACTGCAGTAATCTCAGTCTTTTCAGATTTTGTATCAAAGAATGGAGTCCACCTTTTAGAGACAGTTGGGTTGTGTCCCACTTCCATCAAGATGCCAAAACTTTCTCCACATCCACCGCAGAACAGAAAATGAAAGCCAACCAGCCACTGGTAAGGATGTAAAACGCCGATGAGTACCGTACCAGTGGCATCCAGTTGGAGAGAATCCATTCCTTCAGTATCTTCCTCCTTATGTGCCTTCCCTGGAAACAACCAACCACAGTCTATTATGCCATTTGAATGACCTCGTTCATTTTAACATCTTACCGAGAACCAAGTTAACCGGTGTGCTCTTTTGCTTTACAAACTTCTTTCTTTTTCGTGCTGAGAGCACCCTACCATCAATGCCCCTAGATCTGACCACCTTTAGCCCATGTGGAGATTCCCACCTGCAGATCTCCTCAACCTTAGAGCATACAACTGCACCACTGACTCCAAATAGAGCTTTAAGATCTAAGATCATCCAATAAATTGTAAGTCGAGATCTTGACTCACCATTAAATGAAGCCTTCTGCACATACACTAGAGGCTCTGGGAGAGATGAGAAAAGAGGCTCCACCAACAAGGCATTAACTGATTCATCCTCTTCTCTTTGAGTGCACTCCACCAGAATTCTGACAGGACCACCTACATCAGAGCCTGTATGTACCCCTCCCTGTCTTGGAACCATGATGGTATCCTCATCCTCCAGTCCAACAAAGATTGACAAGTACTTCACCTGAGAGGTACCATTCCTATCGTTGTTAGGCTCTGTCCTGTCACTCATCCAAAGATTTGTATCCTCTTTTGTCCAATCCTCCAAGGTTCCTACCTCTGGGGAATATGACCCTGGTGAGTAACCACACTTATCAGGACTAGGGCATGCCCTAACACAAGGGGAGGACCATATTTGATACCCCTTGTATGGATCGGCAGAATAATCAACCAGTTCATTGTTGGAATTAGTGCAACTTCGGAAGTTATCTGTTATTCTTATTATATTTTATTGTATTGATTTGTACCTCCTACGGGAGATGATTTTGATGCAATTAATTATGTAAAATACTTGAAAGAATCAATGCAAACCTTGGGGATTAATTACCCAAAGAAAAGAATTAAATAAACATTATTTTATTTGTTCCCAGGTCAATTCGGCCCTGTCAATTAGACCAATGTTGAAAAAGTCGGCAAGGGTCCCGAATACAACTTCTCGGCAACATCGGCGAAAAAATCGGGAAAAATCGGCAAAAGTTGGCAAACATTAAAAAATACAAAATACATTCATTTTTTTCAGAATTTTAAACATATAACGCAACAATAACACCAGATAAACACATTGGAAAATAAATATGGAGAAAGCGCTAGTATATAGATTTAGTGGATGCAAATAACTCGGAGCAGTTTGATTTCAATGACTCGGACTGCTAAAAAATACATAAAATTTTACAATTTTAATGAAAAATATATATATTAAAGATTCCAATCTATGATTCCAAACCATTAGAGACAAAATATTATCAAAATGGCACCAAGTGCAATACATATCAAAATCAAAATTGAAAAAACATAATTATCAAAATCATTGTCTATGTTGAGATCATATTCATCAATAACACCATGTTCCCCCACCTCTAGGCTCTAGACCTTGCCTCTACCTCCAATCTCGAAGTTGATCCTCCAAGGACATCAATTAACACCCTACAATTTTGTTGAAACTTCTTAATCCAAGCGTTCAAATAAGGTAGAAAGAGCTTCCCATGCTTAATAAGTGATTTTGCTTGACTGAAGGGTACATTTTTTATTAAGGTCATGACAGAGGAATTCAATCCAACGTTGAAAAAGTCGGACTCGGCAAAAAGTCGGCAAGGGTCCCGAAAACAATTTCTCGGAAACATCGGCGAAAAAATCGGAAAAAGTCGGAAAAAGTCGGCAAACATTAAAAAATACAAAATACATTCATTTTTTTCAGAATTTTAAACATATAAAGCAACAATAACATCAGATAAACACATTGGAACATAAATATGTAGAAAGCATTGATATATATCATCATCATGTAGTCATGTCAAATATAAAATGATACATCAAAGTCGATACTGAATCCTGAAAGTCTGAAACACCATAGTTGTCCAATCAAGGACTCAAAACTCAAAAGTAGATAACCAATACAAAATGACATCACATATATAAATGTATCTCAGGAAAACTAGTAGCTATCTATCTAATATCAATGCCCTCTTCCCCTTTTACGAGAAAAGGTCATGGGCCGTTTGTCAGGCCTGCCCCTAGCACTAGAAGTAGCAGCAGAAGACCCTGCCCCTGCATCTAGCATCGGACGACGAGTGACGGATGGAGGACTAGATGTATCAATTGGTGTAGGCGGTGGTGGCGATGCTAGCACATCACCCTCCGTGGTGGTTCTGACCTCCTCCTCCTCCTCCTCCTCCTCCTGCCCTTCCTCTCCCTCTAGCCATGTAAGTTCCTCCTCCATGATAGGAGTCTCAATCTCCACCCTCCAATCAGACAAAATATCAATATTGTCTAAGACGATGGCATCAGCATTTGGTGTTTTATTTATCTGTGCCATCCATAAGCGGAGATTATAATGGACGTAGACCAAATCATTGAGACGTGTGAACTCCATCCTGTAAGAGGAAAATAATTTTTTTGTATGAGTCTAGAGGTTCAAGTTTAAAAAATTAATGAAACATAATTATAATATGTGAGGATGATAGATTCACAAATTATATTAAATGAAATTGATTTGTTGAAAATTTAAAGTCTAAGACTCTAACCTTCTGCGTCTCTTTGCATGTACTTTTTCAAACACACTCCAATTCCGCTCACATCCTGAAGCGGTACATGTTTGGCTAAGAATCTTGATGGCAAATTTCCGTAAATTTGGTGTCCTTACACCATAGGTTCGCCACCAAGTAGCTACAACAAATAAGGAAATAAATAAATCATAATTCAAAATTTCAAATTTCAACTTGCAAATAAAAGTTAAACACTTTAATAACTTACCTGGCATGAAACTGGTCCTGTCACGAATAGCATCAGCAAAGCTAAATACTCCAGCACCATCCTGATACACCTCTAACTCCCGATTGATTGCATTGCGAGTCTCATAATCAGGAACCATCCTCTGAATACAAGTGAAGAGCCCCTCCAACACCTCAGCATCAAAATCAAATTTGCATTTGTAGGAAAATGCAGGGTTGAGGAAGAGTGCTGCTGCATGAATGGGTCTATGAAGCATCCCAGTCCATCGACTATCAATCAACTCCCATAACAACATGTGCCTCTCGTGCCCCGGGGTACCCCTGCCCACATAATAATTCCGGATGGCCTCTTTGGCCCTATCCATGGCCTCATACAAATAGCCCATTGCGGGCTTATCACCATCAACAAGTCTCAAAACCCTTACCAAAGGTTCACTCACCGCGCACACTTCCCCCACTCCTTCCCAGAATGAGTCAGTGTACACCAACTTGGCAATGGTTCTCCCATCCTCTCTCCTGCTGTAAGCACAATCACGCCAATCATCAGAAACAAACATTTGCTTCAACTCAAACTGAAATCGAAGCAAGGACTGAAGAGTAATGAAGGTGGTGGCAAAGCGTGTGATTGCGGGACGCCTCAAGTCCCTGTTTTTGGTGTGCCTCCTCATGAGGCTAAGAACAAAAGTATGGTTGTAAATAAACTTGGGGATGCTCTTAGCTTGATCAATCACCACCTTGATAAAGGGAACTTTCCCCATATCCTCCAGCATCAAATCAATACAATGAGCAGCGCATGGAGTCCAAAACAAAGCGGGGTGCCTCTCCATAAGCATCCTGCCAGCAGCCACATAATTAGCTGCATTATCCGTAATAACTTGCACAACATTGTGCACCCCAATGTCCTGTAGGAACCCATCTAACAACTCACATAAGAGCGCTGCATCTTTTACATATGCCGATGCATCGACTGATTTCACAAACAAGGTACCTCTAGGACAATGTACCAAAAAGTTGATAAGGGATCTACCCTTACCATCTGACCAACCATCTGACATGATTGTGCATCCAGTGTTCTCCCATGACTGCTTGAGCTCCTCCAACCTAGCACTGATGTCCTTCTTTTCTGCTTGAAGGATTGGACCCCGCAACTCATCAAAGGTGGCACTTTTATACCCCGAGCCAAATGATGCAATGGCATCACACATCTGCTGCCAAAATGGATTGTTTTTTACGATGCTGAGAGGTATGTGACTCCAGTAAAGACACCTCCCCATCACCCTGTCCACTTCTACCTTGTCATTTTTCTTTATCACTGCCTTGATAGAAGGTTGTGATCCACCTCCTGTTCGTGGACCAAAATAGTGTGAGGCCCCCGCCGTGGCTGTGGAACCCCTCGCACTACCCTCAGTGAAAGTGGTAGATCCTGTTGCCCCCACACTTCTTGCTAGGCCAAAAGCTGCAAGCTCAGCTCTGTTTGCGGCGATCTCATCCTTCTTTTTATTCTTTTCATGGATTGCGTCATGGGCAGATCTCATGATCTCTGGGGTCACTGCAGTACAAACGCCAACATCATGCCCAGGGAGTTTAGCTAGATGGTATTTCAACCTGTTAACCCCTCCTGACATGTGATGCCCACACAATTTGCAACTCAAAGTTTGCCTATTTCCATCATCCTCGGGCTCACCATACTGCCAAAACGGATCCAATGGCTTTGGCATCTTCGAAAATGGAATGGCAGCCTCAAAATGCAAACCTAGGGCACAAAAATACAAAAACGAGAAATTAAACCCCATTTGAAAAAATTGCAACAATTTGGCTTAAAAAATCAGACCTCTAAATTTATATTTTTGGCCATGAAAAAATGATAACAAGAAGGTGGCTAAATATCTAAGAAAGAAAACATGCTATTCCATTCTAAGAATCTAAAACCCCCTTGCATTTTGACTCTTTTTGATATTTATAATTTTATGGACATCGAAATCTTTGGAAAAATGGCAAAAAAAATAAGAGAATAGAGGAAAGAATATAGGCAAGCAAACATGAAAAAAAATCATAAAACAAATACAAGAAAATGAACCACTACATACCTGTGAGACGAATTGGTTGATTGGCAAAGTTTTGACTCTTGAAATTGAATCCCTTCTCCACAAAAATTCACAATGGTGAGCTTGGATGTTGTTTGGAGTCTTGGATGCCTCCAAACTAGTTGATGGTGCCCTCTTGCCCTTCACACTCCTTCTCCAACAGTCAAACAAAACAAATGACAAAAAAAAATCACTTTTGACCTTTTAATCCGCGGCCGTGACTGCCTGGGCGACTTTTTCCTTCGACTCGCGATTTTTTGCAAAAACTCGGCGATTTTTCGAAAAAGTCGGCACTCGGCGATTTTTTAAAAAATCGCGATTTTTACTCGCCGATTTTTCGGCAAGGGTTTGACCTCGCGATTTTTACGAAAAATCGCGTTTTTTCGCCGATTTTTTCAAGCTTGATTCAATCAACTTCAACAATCAGGCATTGACACCACCAACATCAAGGTACATAGAGATTTTGATTTGCTTCATTAAATTCCAATCCCTTACCCACATACATGATAGAATCCACTGGAAACATTGGAATCCTGAAATCTTGAAAACCATTAAGTCTGTTGAATTCTGAATGGGATCTAAAATTCTACTTTTTGCATATGAAGTCCGATGAGGTTGGAACCACTCTCAAACATCCTGAAACAATTAATGGTAATGTTAAATATTTAAGTAAAATGATGGAAAATGAAAGATAAAGATAAAGGATGGAAAATGAAAGATAAAGATGAAGAAAATGATGGAAAATGAAAGATAAAGATAAAGGATGGAAAATGAAAGATTAAGATGAAGAGAATATTTAACATTACCATTTAGTATTGTTGACATCAATGTCAATTGTACAATAGTCATCAAATTTAAAAAAAAAACCCGACTCTTTTAAATCTGTTAAAAATCCTCAACGATTTTTTCCAAAAAGTCGCGACTTGCCGAGTTTTTAAAAAAGTGCGATTTTTACTGGCCGATTTTTCGGCAGAGGGAAAGATGCGCGACTTTTTGAAAAAGTAGCGATTTTTCGCCGACTTTTTCAACTCTGAATTAGACAAGTCGGCCCAGTTAGGGAAAAAGCCAGTTTCGCAAGTGTATAAATAGAGAGGTTGGGTGCCTCATTTGGTCACCCACTCAACACACACAAGTTCGCATCACTTGGAGAGGAACTCGCATCTGCAGCAAGGAGAAGCATATTTTCGGGCTTTCTACTTGGAGAGACTTTCTACTTTCTCTCTCTCATCTTTGTACTCTGTTCTCAGAGTTGTTCATCTCTATACGAAGGTTGCTGGGTTTTCTCCCTATTGGGTTTCCTAGGATAAATTCTCGTGTTCTTTATTTCTGTGCTTTGTCTTCCTTCTAGTGATCCTATTGTTCATATGCAATTAAATTATATTGCTATAATTGTATGAAAAACTAACATTCAGGATTCATACTGTGAAACCCTAGCACATTCTCTTGCTCATTATTGCTCCTGAACAAACTTATTAATCATGTGAGAAAAGAAAAACATAATAACATAAGTATGAATCATTTTCTGGAAAGACAAGCTGAGATCAGCCTTCAGTAAAAGAAAATATCTGTAGATTCAATCTTGTGATGATGTTTGAGGCAAGCTAGAGCATCATTTCGAATGCACATGCAAATCTGAACGAGATCACAGTGTATAGTCAATAGAAGCTGCGATCAATTATTGATCCCAGTGGTCACATAAATAGACCTTGCATAGTTAACATGCCATATGCAAATTGTTGCAGAGGTGGCCGGATCTATTACTGTTGCTGCTTCTATATCGTCACTCCAGAAAAATTAATACTTTTGATGACTGAAACTTCTGGCTCAGTCAGTGGAATAAAGGGTTTATGGAAGGTGGTTTGGAAGCGAGCCTGATAGAAGAGAGGGGTGGCTCGGGGTCTAGGGTTGCTGGAAATCCCAAGAACCACACCATTACCTATCACAATAGCACATGATGCAATCTTTGCATGATTGTAGAGAACAGATGGTATAATTAGAATAGAAATTTCTGCATTGGCTATCAACAATGTGGTCACTGACTCACTACACTCAGACTGTATGGAGAAAATCCAAAAGTGTTGGGTTTGCCAAAATCGTATGCTAGTAGCTGCAACTTACAATGATGGAGGTGACTCACGAGGGTTTGAACTTTAGATTGGTGGCTATGTTCTTCCACGGTTAGTTATACTGGGGTGTGAATAGCAGGTCTGGTTGCAGCAGCGAGTCTGGACTGGTGACAAAGATTTGCAGTTGTGACGTGCAAGGGTGACAACCAATTTTCCAACTTATTTTCATCATCCTTGAATATGCTAATGAGCAGAGAAGCTACAGTCAGCCAGCAGTCAGAAGCCTGAACTCACAATCTAACCCTGTTAACCCAGTGGAAGAGTGAGTGGCAGACCGTGTATCCTCATGTACCATTGGACAAATCTGCTAGAGGACCAGATCCATCAGACTAAAATGTCGAAACCCTAGCATCGATTGAACCATAATCCTTTTCATATGATATTTATTTTGTTGATTGTTATTATATATATATATATATTACAATTTAATAAGCATATATATATATAATATCTTATATATATATATATATATATTATGCTAAATGCTCATTAAATTGTAATATATTTACTATTTTAAATACATTACATTATATATTAAAAATGTCAGTCATATAATTATAGTGATAATGTCATAAGTTGTATAAATAATTTTTTTATAGATAAATATATTTTCAAATTTAATGGCGAATGTTTTGGAGGTTTTTAACATGACGATTTTTTTATCAAATTTCTTTGTTGAATTCAAACATGGACATGAACTAGGTGACGAAGGCCATCATGCATAGAGAACACCCATCCTCTACCTGTGGTCATTGAGGGATATTAATATTATTCTAAGTTGCTGGGTACCGCTCCTGATGATTGGAGAGTACATACCCAGCGTTCCCATGCTCCTGGCAGCTTAGAAGCCGGTATGAAACACTCCAAAATAGCCGGAAATGTGATTTGGTACTTGGGTGCATTTAGGGTACGTTTTAGGGCCAAAATTGCTTTTCCCAGGTGACATAGCTGTCAGTTTTGGGAGCTTTATAACACTATCTGTTGTGCATTCCTGTAATGTACATCACTATTGAGTCGCTGGAATGGACAAAGGCTTGACTCGTGTTGGAATGGACAATGCCATGACTGTTAAATCGATGGAATGGAAATTGAAATGGGTACAAAAATTCACTCAAATTTTAGTTAAAATCATGGAAATCTCCTTGTGTGTTTGATTGATTTGAAATCTATGCAGTGATGGCTGGTCGAAATGGAATTGAAAATTAATTTTCTAGCAAATGAAATGAGTGGATGAATCACTGTGTTAAAATTGTGGAATCTTGCTGCGCGATTGGGCGATCCAAAATCCAAGCAGTGATGGCCGGTTCGAATGGAAAACTATTGAATTCCTCTCAATGCATACATTACCGGAGCCGATCTGAATGGATAGCTTGCACATTGTTTTTCTACACATTCCTCACGATGCGTATAACAATATATCTTATATGAGATTTTATATTTATGTTTTTAATTTAAAAATCGCTGTAGCTTTCAAAATGAGATTTTAAATTTCATTGTGGTTTATAATATATGTTAATTTATAAACTTAGCACTAATATTAATTTTAGGTTAATGAAATCAATATGGTAAAATAATAATTAAAATCTTTTTTATAATAACTATAATTATTAAGATTATATTTGTAATAACTAAATATATTGTATTAGTAACTCTTAAATCATTTTTATATTATATTAATTATATTTTTTAATATATATTATTGCTGCTCCCAACCTGCCACTTCCTGTAAATTTGGATGAAACTTCTAACCGTACCAGATACTTGTATCCCCACTCCCAAAGTTCCCACGTTCCGAAAACTTGTTCAATATCAATATTATTTCATTCTTTACTTTGGGTAGTGTAGACCAACATATACAATAGAAGCATTATTCTGAGTACTGTAGGTTATTCATGAGCACTATGAGAACTAATAAATATTCATTGTTATCTTTGCTTTAATCACTTAATATTGTGTTACATTGCCATGCAGTCTTCGAGGTAAGGAACAGATGCAACAAATGCTATGTTACATTGTACAAGAGGCACCAGAAGGTGCAGAAAGTAAACGAGCTTTCAGGTAATAGTTTTCATGGTTCACATTGTTCATTTTCTATTCCTTAGTAGATTAAATACCATGTGACATTGTACAAGAAGCACGATTGGGTGCAGAAGTAAATGAGTTTTCAGGTAACAGTTTTCATGGCACACATTGTTCATTTTCCATTATTTAATAGATTGTAGTTACCAATTGTCTAGTCAGTGGCTTTATTTAAGTCTTTTACATAATACACATTTTTAAGACTTATGTGAATCATCTCCCTTGTTTGTGATGTGAACATTTTCCTTGGGGTTTCAGGTTTCCATTTATAGCTTGTGAGATATTCACTTGTGAAATTGACATTATTCTCAAGGCACTGGTTGAAGAGGAAGAGGTTGGTTTTAATATACATTTACAAAATGTTTGTTAGATGAAAACATCCATACTGCACAAAGTAGTTTCCATTGCAGCATATCAGTTGAGACTAAATATGATTATACTCAATACTGCCATTCTATTATAAAATTTGGAACTTATAATGCTTTTTCTTTGATTCACGTCACTCCTTATATGGTGCTTTTCCAGTCATTTTATTTGCCATTTGTTGTTTATAAATCATTGTCTGTTTCAAGTAATAGTGCACTTATTGTTTTTACTGTAATGTTCGCAGTTAATGAATTTACTGTTTTCCTTCTTGGAATCCGACCGGCTCCATGGGACCTTGCTGGTTGGATACTTTAGCAAGGTAATGCTCTTTTTTAATCCGTGCTCTAGTTATTTTTATATAAATTGACAATTCTATATAGATTTTAAATGAAGCATTTCCATGCAATTAAGTTGGTTTTTCAACATCTTGGTCCTTGGATTTGCAGCTCTTTATAGACCCATTGGGACACTGTTGTGGTCATATTTTCAACATTAATAAAATTATCTTGTCTTGTTCCTAGATTTAAGTCAAAGTTCTTCTAATTTTGTTGTATCTGAATAGGTTGTAATATGCTTGTTGTTAAGAAAGACAGTCGCTACCATCCGATATATTCAAGTAAGTTTCTTAATCCTTACAATTTGTTCTTAATCGCGCAACTCTGTTGTATTCCTGTTGTTAAATCTATGTATAAAGATTCATTTTATGCTTTGCAGATAAAATTTGGAATTGAATGTCATTTATGTAGTTGTGGTCTATATTTCAGAGTTGGAAGCTCCTAGCATTTGTCTAAATGCTATTTTTGAATGTTATCTTTTGCTAAGATGTACAACGCTATTTTCTATGATCTTGGACGCAGTCGAAATCAGCGATGTCCCAAAAAATCACGAATTTTCTGGTTGCCGATTTTTGTTGTTGTTGTAAAAATCGCGATTTTTACAAAAAATCAGACCTCGCGATGTTTAATAAAAATTGGCATTTTTTTCTAAAAAATTGCGCCATGATGGAAGAAATTGCCAGGGAGGGTGGGCTGTGGGATTTAAGGCCAATTTTGAAATATTTTGGTCATTTTCATAGCTTTAAAAACACAAATTTTCTAATTTTTTTTACCAGTTTTGTACAAATGACATTTAAGTCAGTACAATTGACATTCTCCTTATCTTTTATTTTCCATCCTTTTACTTGAATTTTTAACATTATCAGTAATTGTTTCAGGATTTTCGAGTGGTTCCAACCTCATCGGACTTAATGTGCAAAAAGTAGAATTTTAGATCCCATTCAGAATTCAACAGACTTAATAGTCATGATTTCAGGAACGTTTCCACTGGATTCTATTATGTATGAGGGTAGGGGATTGGAATTTAATCAAGCACATCAAACGCTTTACGTACCTTGATGTTGGTGGTGTTGATGCCTGATTGTTGAAGTTGATTGAACTCCTCTATCATGACCCTAATAAAAATGTACCCTTTAGTCAAGCAAAATCACTTGTTAAGTAAGCATGGGAAGCTTTTTCTACCTTGTTTTAATGCTTGGATTAGGAAGTTTCATCAAAATTGCAGGGTGTTGACTAATGTGATGCTTGATTGTTGAAGTTGATTGAACTCCTCTATCATGACCCTAATAAAAATGTACCCTTTAGTCAAGCAAAATCACTTATTAAGCATGGGAAGCTTTTTCTACCTTGTTTTAATGCTTGGATTAGGAAGTTTCATCAAAATTGCAGGGTGTTGACTAATGTCCTTGGAGGATCAACTTCAAGATTTGAGGTAGAGGCAAGGGTTAGAGCCTAGAGGAGGGAGGTTCACCAATGTTCCAATCGGTGTTGAAACTTCCAAATTTCCAATCTTTGAAACTTTGACGTATCATTTTTTCTTTGACATCCACTACATATATATCAGTGCTGTCTCCATATTTATGTGCCAATGTGTTTATCTAATGTTGTTGCTTTATATGTTTAAAGTTCTGAAAAAAATGAATATATTTTGTATTTTTTAATGTTTGCCGTGGTTTGCCGATTTTTGCCGATTTTTTTGCCAATCTTGCCAAGAAGTTGGATTCAAGACCCTTGCCGATTTTTTGTGATCCACTAGCTAAGTGGGTCACAACAACATTTTTATGTGCCACATCCACATGTTCATATCAGCAGTGAATAAATTGGTTTTCTTGAAGGCTATTGAAGGAGTAAATAACAATGTGGATGAAGTGAGCAATAATATAGCACATAAGGATAGATCAGCCCTTGACAGCAGACCTTGACCATAAAGATAGATCAAACAAAAACCTTAAAGATCAGATCTTGATAGATCAGAGTTCAAGATCAGATCTGGACGTAAGGATAGATCTGACCTTGAGTAGGAGTGGGGTTTACAATTTTACCCTTTAGGTGTTTATGGTTTTGGAGGTTTAAAAAAAAACAATTTTTTGGGGGAATTGGTGGGTCACAAAAGCATTAGAAGTTTTAGGATCCGTTTGAAAATTTTAGGGTTTGTTTGGTTTTCTATTGGATCAGGATCTCTTTGTTAAAAAGTTAACGAGGGGAGTTGTTCTCAGGAGAGCATGAAAAGTTTTGCATGCTCATATGCATGCAAAAGTGAGTTTTGCATGCACTCAGTTTAGGTTTTTGGTAAACCTAATTTACCAGTGAGTTGATATAAGAAGACAGGACGTCTCTGACAGAGTTACCGAGCCAACTGATCTGAGATAGATTCAGTTAAGAGGTGGGCGACTTTCCTAAGGAAGGAGGGCGCATTCTTTGAGAAGAGAGAAGCTTGTACTGCTTCCGGTTGATCGATCGAGCAATTGAGACTTTCAGAGTATCCTTGTCTCAGCGATTGAGAAAGGATTGTGACGATCAGAGCTTAGATCTGTTGAGATCTGATTTCGTACGAGCATTTGTTATCTTGAGGGAGGGTGCACTTATCCATGCAGAGGAGGGCACATTCAGTTATTGGCCTTCTTCTATAGCAGAGCAGTTCAGAGCAATGCAAAGAGAGAGTCAGTACAGATAGAGTTACCTGCAGACAGATCCAGATCCAGTTGACAGCTAGGGCACATTTCCTCAGTGCATGCATCAGTTACTGCATGCAGATCTAGGGTTTTTACCCAGTGAGGTTTGGTGTTCCATTTGAGGTAACATTGTATGTATTTGTACTCTTCTTATATTGCTTTGGGCTCGAGATAGAAGAAAGTCCCACAGATGCTGGTTTTTTCCCGTTTGGAGTTTCCAGGGTACATCCGGTGTTGTGTGTGATTGATTCTTCTTACACCGTACGATAAGTTTCTCATTTCCTGTGAGAAACAGGTCATCAACATATAGAACCAAAATTAGTGGCTCATCATCTACAACCTTGTAGTAAAGGTTGGGGTCTGCATCACTCTTGGTAAATCCCAAGCTCACCAGGAATCCGTCTATCCGTCCATACCAAGCACGAGGTGCTTACTTGAGTCCGTACAGTGCCTTTTTCCATCTGCATACATGAGACTCCTTTCCGTGGACAATAAACCCATCTGGCTGCTCGATTTAAACTTCTTCCTCAATAACACCATTGAGAAAGATTGTCTTCACATCCATCTGATGCAACTTCCATCCCATAGCTGAAGCCACAGGAGCAAAAGTCTCATCATAATCGACTCCCTCTTTCTAAGAGAATCCTTTGGAAACAAATCTGGCCTTGTATTTTTCAACACTTCCATCTACTCCATGCTTGATCTTGTATAGCCATTTGGAAGCTACTACTAACTTCTCCTCAGGTCTCGGCACAACCTCCAACACATCATTCTTCATGATGGATTGATATTCTTCCATCATGGCATCCTTCCAAACTTGATGTTTGGATGCTTCTTCGTAAGTGGTTGGTTCTGAATCAATAATGTTGCTCATAAGTGCCACATAACTAGAGAACCTTTGAGGTCTTTTGCTTTCTCTGGAAGGACCATGTGGAGCTACATGCCCCTCTGCATCCTGCAATGTCTGTTGTGCCCATCTAGGTCTTTTCCGACCTGCAACATCTCCGGGGATATCAACTGGATCAGTGGGATCGATAGTTTCGTCCTTTTCTGCTAACTCCCTCTGAACTGGAGGCGGAGATGATCTCATCTCCTTTGGTTCTAGCATTTCTTCCTCATTGATCTCCATGTCCAATCCTCTGCCTTTCTTGACAACCACCTCTACTTCAGAGGTCACATCCCTACTGCCTTCAATCTGTTTGGATCCTGGGATGTAGATTCTATAAGCCTTTGAAGACTCACTGTATCCCACAAGGTTCCCTTCTTGCCTGAAGGTTCTAGCTTGGATCTTTTCTCCTTGAGCACATGTATATATACTGGACAGCCAAATATCTGGAGATGGCCCACTTCTGGTTTCATTCCTGTGAACGCTTCTTCCAGAGTTATATTCTTCAATATCTTATGTGGACATCTATTATGTACATATACAGCGGTTCTGGATGCTTCAACCCACAAGAACATTTGAAGACTCTGGTCATGTATCATAGCTTTGGCTGCCTCCACAATTGTTCTATTTTTTCTTTTCGCAACCCCATTTTGTGGAGGGTTGTAGGGAACTGTGAGCTCCCTCTTAATTCCTGCTTCCTTGCAGAAATCATTAAATTCTGTAGAGGTATATTCTCCACCATTATCGGATATCCAAATCTTGATCCTCTTCCTTGACAGATTTTCGACTTGTGCTTTAAATTCTTTGAACTTGCTGAGTACTTCTTCAGATTCCTTAGACTTGAGAGAGTGTATCCAAGTCTTCCGTGAATAATCATCAATGAATGTTATATAGTAATGATATCCACCCAATAACGCAACTGTCATGGGTCCGCACAAGTCAGAGTGTACTAGATCCAAAATCCCTTTGGATCTACTGTCACTATCTGGAAAAGATCTCTTGGCATTCTTGCCAAGTGCACATCCTCTACATGTCCTATCATGGTATACCTGGAGCCCTAGTAAACCTGTCACTATATTCTTTAGTGTTGGCAGAGCTCGATAGTTTATATGAGCTAGTCTTCTGTGCCATAATTCTCCCATACTTGCAGCATCATGCACTAGAGCTTGGATTGGTGGAGTGTTTAGTCTGTACAAGCTCTCTTCTCTTATTCCAATAACTTTGGCTGTGTTCATGCTTGAGTTCTTTTGCAAAGCAAGGACTTTCCCTTCTAAGAAAGCTACTTTACATCCCTTGTCCTCCAAGGCTGAGATGGAGACAAGGTTTCTTTTCATTCCAGGTACATAGAGCACATCACTTAGGCGCAATGTATCATTTGATTCTTATTGAAGGGAGGTGGCTCCAGATCCCTTCATAGTGTAGTTTGCATCATCTCAAGTACAACACGGAGATGTGAATCTTTCTCAACTAATTCTGAAAGATTTTCTTTATAACCTGTCATGTGTTTAGATGCACCACTATCTATGAGCCAAGTGTCACTAGTGGTGGGAATAGTACTTGATAAAGTTGATATGAATAGAAATTCTGTGTGATCTTCATTCTTTTGCTTCTTGTGATGATAATCTTCTTCTACATCAGCGGTGGATGCTTCATGCTTCCTTTTGCTTGAACTTCGACAGCTACTGGCGTAATGTCCATATTTTCTGCACCTATAGCATTGAACTTGAGATATGTCCCTCTTCTTCTTTTGATGTTGGCAAGGACGTGATCTCCTATCTTGGTGCTTGTGTTTATGGAATTTCCTTCCTTTTCCCTTGCCTTTCTTGGTATGGAATACAAATGCTTGATTCTCCTCAGGTTGCTCCTCAGGTTGAGTACCATGGAGTCTTTGTCGTGCTGCAATCCTTGTCTTCTTCTGAGTGCAATTTGCCCATAACTTATCAAACTTGGTTAGTTTAGATCTACCACTTATGCTTTGAATAAAGGACTCCCAAGATGGTGGAAGACCATTCAGAGTGGTGATGAAAAGCTCCTTATCATCAATGGGATCTCCACTGGTGCTAAGCTTGTCCCTTAGTTCTGTGATCCTCATGAAGTATGAGGCAATGGATTCTGATTTGGATATCTTGATAATTGAAAGCTGGTGCCTCAATGTAATGGATACATTGATGCTAGTGTGTTCAAACAACTTCTTTATGGTCTTGAACATTTTCCTAGCAGACTTCTTCCCTGAGATTTGTGGAACCAAATGATCTCTTACTGAGTCCACCAAAATCCTTCTTGTTTTGGCATCATTCTTCCTCCATCGGGATTTGTAACGAGCTGCTACAAATTTTTTTATCACTTCATTGATTTTGCAGGTAGATGGAAGTTTTATCGCTGTCAATCCTCTCCCCCTGTGCGTTTGACAAAGGCTGCACCATGGTTTTGCTGCTGTTAATCTGCATCTGGATATTCTCTGCTCTAACGGTGTTTGATCCAATCTTTGACACCTCCATCCCTGTCTTCAGAAATGCTTAGAATAACTTTGACAGTAGGGCTATATCAACACCAATTTGTTTCTATAACTGAGATCTCTGGAAAGGATACCTTTAAACAAATGTAGATGCATTTTTGAGAGGTAATAGGGCGGATTTGCAAGAAGCCCTCTGTCTGATTGAGTCCTTGTATTTGGTCCTACCTGCCTCAAGTTGTCTTCACTATGTCTAATACAAAAGAAACATTAGAGTTGTTGAACACTCTAGTACAATCAGCTGCAGATGAATCAATCACAATCAACAAAGACACACTCCAAATTGTCATAAATCAGTTGCAGAATTTGAAATCCTTTGAGCAAGATACACAGCACAAGAATCAACATTCTGAACTAGTGCTTGTTCAAAATAACCCCTTGTTTGAAGATGATTCCTATCAACTGCCAGAAAACATTGAAATCATGTCATATGTACAATCTATTCAGAGGTCCAGATGCCAACAGTGTGACAAAGTTGGCTAGGTAAAAGATCAGTGTTTTGATCTTCATCCTTGTCGACATTGTGGGAACCGCAACCATTATTGTACTGCTTCTTACTTTGTACCTGATAGGGGGGAACATAATGTCAGGCATCAAGTTTCGAAGCCTTGTCCTTCTGACAACCAACACTCATAACCTTTCTCAAGTAAGTCATATCAAGCGAGGCTGATCCATAGTGAGTTTGGACAACCACTAGATTCAGAGTTGCCTGATTCTGATATGCATGTATTCTGAAGACAGGAGATATACATGACATAGAGTACTCATGTGTTTTGTGTCTAGTTGTGACACTATGAGACTCTCCTCTCCTCACATTGTTCCTGACAGGGCGAAATGAAGACCGTCAGTAACAAGCGAGCGAGACGAAACAAGCGAGCCCATGAAGAGCTATGTTCGACTGAGCTCCAGAGTTGGTGGTCATCCTTAAACCACTGGTATCGAGAGCATCTTATATTAGCAAAAGCATGTGCAAGCTTGTAGCTAACTTGGCAAAATGTTGTCAAGATGAAAATGTTCAGCAAGTTGCAGCTGTTCACTTCCTATTTTGAGCTCTCCAGTTGGTTTGCCTAAAACCACCATTCCAGCCATTCCATACAGAATCTCTGAGCCTTCGAGCCAAGTTCTAGAGAACCTCTGAGCGAGTGCTGTCGCCAAGTTCGAGAGTTTGTGGTGAGCATTGAATCACACACATAGTAGAAGATTTCAGCCTTCTGCTAGCCTATTTCGGTTGATGGTCAACTTAAAAACCATCCCTTCAGAGAGCCATTGTATTTAGTAGAAGCATGTGCAAGCTTCTAGCTAACCTTCTTAGTAAAGGATGTTGGAGATGGAAATGTTCAGCTGGTGGTAGCTGTCCACTTCCACTTATTCAGGTCTCTTCTTTTTCTTGGACTCATATACACCCTTCAGATTAAGGGGGGATTTGTTGGAGACTAATCCTTGGTGTTAGGATTGGTGTGCACATTCACGTGCAAAGAATATCAATAGTTGTGAGGGTAGACCAAGAGTCACCCGGGAGTCCAAGATTCCACTTGGGAATATGAAACCCAAGGGACAATTCTCATTGTATATATGTACAATTGTTAAAGAGAATTAAGTGTGCTTTCACACCTATTTCCTATGTCTTCACGAGTTAATTGTTTATGTGCCTGTTTGGGCACCTTACAGTATTGAAGCTGCTAGAAAAAAATAAGTTCTATGTGAACAAGTCAAAAATTAGTTTTGGAAAATAAGTGATAGAATTCCTAGTCTACATGGTATTAGCTGAAGGAATTAAGGTAAACCCAAAAAAGATTGTGGCAGTTTCTAATTGGCCTAGCCCTAGAACGATCACATCCTTATGAGGTTTCCTAGGTTTGATAGGCTATTATAGAAGATTTGTTAAAATTTATGTAGAGGTTGTCGCTCCACTAAGAACACTATTGAAAAAAGATGACTTTAGATGGAATGATGAAGTTGAGGCCTGTGTTAAGAAGATGAAGACCTTAATGAATTCCACTCCTGTTTTGGCAGCCCCATATTTCACAAAACCATTCGTACTTGAATGTGATGCGTTAGGCACATGAATAGACATTGTGCTTATGCAGGATGATCACCCCATTGCTTTAGAAAGTTTAAAATTGAAACCAAGTGAGCAAACAAAATCTACATACGACAAAGAAATGTTGGCAATCATTCATGCTTTGGTAAAACAGAAACAATACTTGTTGGGAGCCAAATTCCTGGTCGACAAAGACCACAATAGTTTGAAATATTTCGTAAACCAAAAGAGCCTATCATCAGAACAACGAAAATAGGTAAGTAAAATCCATGTTTTTGACTTTGAGATTCTTTATAAGAATGGGAATGATAATTTAGTTGTTTACAACTTATTAGGGAAGGATGAGGACAACAACACACTATGCTCTATTTTAGTAGTTTTTCTCGAATGGATCAAAGATGGTCAAGTCAAGTATGTAAAAAGTCCAGGGACATAGAAGCTAATCAAGGAAGTTGGAAGGAATAATGCAACAAGCTCACAATTTACGTCGACAAATGATATACTCTAGTACAAAGGAAGAATATATTTACCCAACTCTTCTAAATTTAAGAACCAAATATTAAAAGAGAATCACGATTCTCCGAGGACATGTTGGATTTTTCAAAACATACTACAACATACGAGAATCCTTCTTCTGGAAAGGAATGAAGTTTGACATTGAAAATATGTGACATATTGAGACACCTTTCAGCTCAAATGTTTGAATCAGATGCACTACCGAGTCTTTTGCAACCCCTACGTATTCCAGATCAGAAATGGTTAGAAATATCAATGGATATTATCACGGGTCTTCCCACCTCTGAAGAGAAGGACAAAATATTTGTTATCGACATCGTAGGCAGATAAACCAAATATGCTCATTTCATTGGAATATCATCCAAAACTAAAGCCAGTCAAGTTGTTGATAGTTATGTAAAAATACTAAAAAATATTTTAGTCTCCATGGGTTTCCCAAGGTTATCGTCAACAATAGGGATCCCACGTTCACCAACAACTTTTGGAAGGAGTTATTCCACCAAACCACTTTAACAATGAGTACTTCATCCCTTCCAAGATAGATGGACAAACTGAAGTGGTAAATAAATACCTTGAAATGTACCTGAGGAACTTTGTAAATGATCACTAGACACAATGGTATAGTTGGTTACATTTATCATAATGGTGTTATAATAAGACATCATACTTCGGTAAAAATGATTCCCTTTAAAGCCTTATATAGTTGTCCACCACCAGCAATTAAGGAATATGTTAC
This sequence comes from Larix kaempferi, assembly GCA_027924585.1. Taxonomy (NCBI): domain Eukaryota; kingdom Viridiplantae; phylum Streptophyta; class Pinopsida; order Pinales; family Pinaceae; genus Larix; species Larix kaempferi. Next base: position 6,184,731 of record BSBM01000138.1, on the reverse strand, counting down.
TAGTTTCAAGACTCCTGTTGTGAAAAGTTACTCAACTACTTCTGATGAAATCCTATGTATTCTCAAGAATCATCTCAAACTGGCAACGAATTGAATCAAACAAGCTGACATGAAGAGAATTTATCGTGAATATGAGGTTGGGGATTGGGTGTTTGTGCAACTCGAATCGTACAAAGAGAACTTTCTCAGAAGCTATAAGAAACATAAGCTTGCACCCATGTTTTATGGTCCTTACCGAATCAGAAGGCGAGTAGGCCAAGTAGCTTACGCCCTAGATATTTCTAACAAGGGAGTGTTACATGATGTTTTCCATGTTTTATGTTTGAAGAAAAAATGGGTACAAGTACAACAACTCATATACAAACAGAATGACCCATTCTAGATGAAGGGAAGCTAATATTGATTCCTGAAGGTATCTTAGAAGTTAGAACCAAGGTCTTTTTCAAGAAGTGTCAACGAGTATCTTATCAAGTGGAAGAACCTTCCAAAAGATGAGGCTACATAGGAGAATGAAGAATTTAGATTGAAACATTTGTCTTTACCAACGCTTTGAGGACGAAGCATTTTGGGAAGCGATGACTTGTAATTGTTAATCATAGTTAATGTATTCATTTATTGGGTTTGGGGTTACCAATTCATGAGTGAAAGGTTGCATATCTTGCACTCCTCTGTATTTATACAAGTGCTTACTCCTTGTAATTCATCATTGCATTAATAAAAAATATATTTATTTGGCAAGTATGTCTCCATAGCACTTCAAATTTTTGAATCACTATGTTGACATTTTTCAGCTAGTGCTTCGGTCACTGAAACATAATATATATAACATGTAGAAATTAAAATGGGACATTCCCATTGATAGATTTCTTGTTGCTATTGATCCTGGAAGCCTGGGTGCCAAGTGACAACCTTGCATGAATTGATTCCTATTGCACTATCTCTTCTTCCCTAGCAGGCATACATTCCAATCCATAGGATCCCACAGAGTGTGATGGAGGGGTCACTGATCGAATTCTTTCCACAACTATCCTTTTTTCCTTTGTCGACTTCTCTATTTTGTCCCACATCTCTCTCATTCTCTTTTCCTTTCCATCCAACCTTAACAAATTATTTTCCCTGATAATCTCAATCTGCATGTGCTTGTTCTTTGGATTCAACTTGGGAATTCATACCTGATATATGCCTTTGAAAAGCCTGGAATCCATGCTCATGCCTTCTGTCCCATTCTCTTCGCCACCCTTCCTTTTTCGTTGCATATAAGGAAAGACGGTCCTAAATCTCCCCTGTTTGCCTCTCGCATCTCCTTATTCCCCATCACATATTTGCACTTTTCCAAGGGTGCATCTATTAGACTGTGCATGGGGATTCACCATTTCGGTAGAGCTTATCAATGCAACAGCAAACACCTGTAGCACAAAGCTGAGTGCGATCCAAATCTTTCCCAATCTGTGTCGAAAACACAACTCTTAAACCAAGAAGTAATACCATTCCAATTAATTTTCACCAATTTTAGGCATAGCAAAGAGATATCCCACAACTTGTCAACTGTCCCATCCTTGCAGGGAAATTTACTATGCATTTGTTCAAAATGATGCTAATTAGTACTCTGTCTGTAGGGGATCTAAAGACCTTGAACTCTATCACCATCCATCGCTGCCACTTGTCCGAAGGACTTGACCTCATTACTAATATCCATGGGTTTATAAAGATTCATGGGAGGTGGCAAATTTCAAAGCCCCCCACCTCCCATTTTTCCCCATTATTCCTTTATTCAAAATTACCGCTTCGTTTGCTTGTTTGTCAGTTGAGGCATTGAGCTTCTTAAAGACCTGATCTGAGTCTATGGATTCAAAGGTTTGAGCCAGAATTTGATTTCTGATGAAAAGATTGCTTGGAAGAGTGTCTTTTGGGATTTTTTTGTAATACATATTCCAAATTATTATTGAGGAATCCCTATCTCCTTTAGCATCAACCAACCTTGATAGGGAGCTAGGATCTTAGCCTAAGTTACCGGAAACGCCTGTCCCTGCTCCCTGAAACGACGTTCCACGTATCAGAAACGAATACGGAGTAGAAACGTGGCTGAAATGGCTTTGATCCGTATCTGACGTGGATGGTACGGATTGGGCTTACTCGGAGACAGATCACTTGCGAAGGAAACGTATCGAGCTACTCACTGCCGCGCCGGTCGATTCAACTCTTTGCCGTGAAGTCCCGTCGAGCTTCGTTGCTGCTGCCAGGTGAAGGCTCGAGGTTCATTGCTGCCAGCTAGTCGCTCGAGCTTCATTGCTGCTGCCATGATTGTTGAATTTGTATGTGTTTCCAAATTGAAAAACTTGTTTAGAGATATGCGATGCAAGTACCACGAGTAAGACCACGACTGTCGGGCTGTCGGTGAGTTATCATTGTGCTTCTCTCTGTTTATCCCGGTTTGGACGGGTCTTTCGATAAACACCAGTGCCCACTCTTTGTGCCCAACAACCCATGGGTAATTCATGACTTGGTTTAATTTTTTTAAAGCTATTAATTGGATATAAATTAATATATGTTTAAACTTTAAATTTATAAAGTATTATCTATATATCAAATGCGTAGGTTATCATAGCCTGTAGTAAATATTAAATGTTTTTGTATTATAATATATTAACTTTAATTACAAATAACTTATATTAGATAAGTTATTTTATTAAATATTAAATGTTTTAACTTATGTATAGTAAATGGTAAATTTTTTTATTATATATAAATGTAAAATTGTATTTATTATTTATAGAATATAAAAATATAATGGATAGGTTAATTTTATAAAATATTTAAAATTTGAAAATATATATATTGCCGAACCTAATGCCGTGTCCTTGCCGTATCGTATCCATATTTTTTGAAAATTTGCCAGATCCGTGTCCCCCCTTGTATCCGTTTCCGTTTCCCTATCCGTTTCCCTATCCGTTTCAGTGCCACTTAGATCTTAGCTTGACTACTGGCTGTCTCGCCTAATCTCCCATTGTAGGTGATTTCCTAAATTTCCTCACGATCATGGGTGATTCCCTGCACTTGCCGCCCCTATAAATAAGTAAAAATATTAGAAAAGGAATGCTAACCCTAATTTATGACAAAGAAAGTTATATATAGACTATACTCTTAGCTTGACTACTGGCTGTCTCGCCTAATCTCCCATTGTAGGTGATTTCCTAAATTCCCTCATGATCATGGGTGATTCCCTGCACTTGCCGCCCCTATAAATAAGTAAATATATTAGAAAAGGAATGCTAACCCTAATTTATGACAAAGAAAGTTATATATAGATTCTATACGGGTTGGGCCTCCAACAATAACTCTTTTGTTAACTTTATTCCAAATTTGAAATTTATGAATGGTATTCTGAAATTTTTGTCTCGTCTTTTCTCTTGCATATGTGTGTCTGTGTGTCTATTTGCGGCATCCGAGCCCCGTATGTATGATGATTTTCTAAAAAGTTGTCACATCCATAAAAGCCCAACTTAGATTCAAAGGTTTTGCTTTTGTGCATATTCAGTTTATGTAGCATAGCTTCCCGTTCCTGCCACAAGGGAAGTGTCTCTTGTGTTTGTGTAAAGTTTTACTCAAATTTCAGACTTGGTGTCAGTACCCAACAAGTTATTCCTCAAGTTAATACACAGAAAATTTAAATTCCTTCTAAGATGAAACTTGTAAACTGAAACACATGAATTTCACCAACAGCAAACCATGAAATTTAACACAGATTTTGGGTAAATTATCCCTGGAAAAACCCTAGAGGGAAAACCAGTTGAAGAGAAATTTTATTTATGAGCCCACAGAAAATTTCTGCATTACAGCAGTGAATTAACAGTATTAAATGCACATGTACTTTCCTGGAATTTTGTGCCCAGCTCCTTGAAAATTGTGCCAAATTCTGTTGCATGGCCTCCTCGAAATTTGTGCAAGATTCTGCTATACCAATCAGTCTTGAAATTCATGTCAACTGTTGTATGGACCAGCCTCGAAATTTGTGCCAGAATTGTAGCTGTACAGACCTCGATTTTTGTGCCCATTACTCAGCTCTACAGACCAGCAATTAATGTGCTGTACTTTGTCTTGGGATTCATGCCCAGTCTCATCTTGGGAAATGCCTGCCCCCTTCTCAGCTCCTCTCTTCGCCTCTTTTCTTCAGCTCTCTTGCTCTCTCTTCTCTTTGTGTCTAATTGCTTTCCTAGAGCTCCTTTTGCCTCTTTATAAATGAGAAATGATTAACTCTTCAACTTCCAAAGTGAATGGACAAGATTAAATCTTGGGATCTCAAGATCAATGATTGTGATATTTTTGCACTTTATCACAACTTAAGTCATTTTCTTTCATCATAAATCAAAAGTCACTTTAATTTTATAAAAATAAAATTAATGTCTAAGAAAATCACTTTTTGACACTTCTACATGCTTAGACACCAAGCCTATAGAAGACCATCCCAGCTATAAAACTCAACAGTTTCTGTATCCTTTATTGGCAAGGGACATCCTTGGGGACATGGGGATGTCCGACACATCACCTAGATGTCTTCCCTTGGAAACAAGAACATCTGGGAGATATTCCCTTCATAGCAGTAACATTGTAATACCCCTTGATAGTTTCGAGGACATTTGGACGTTCCATGTCCAAACTGACACCCATATGGCACCGATCTCCAAATATAAACTATTCACTCACTGGTTCAATATTTAGATCATGTCAATCTCTTCTATGTAGTGCCTATCGGAAGACTACTTAGTATGTTGTTATAATTCTGATGTTTGGTAAATTGTTGAACCACGTATATATTTTCATTTTTTGGTGGTTTAATGTCCTCACGCAAGGTCTGTCGGAGTTATTATTTAAGAATTACTACTTTTATTGAGTTTTATTAAGTCTTATGTTTTATGAGCTCTGTTTGAAAGTTCAAATAATTTTTTCCGTTCTGATCTGTAACAAATATTAATAATAACTACAATAATAATAATAATAATAAAAATAATATTAGTAACTAACTAAATAAATAATAAATTAATATCTCAATTGCAGAATACTTCCGTGTTTATAGCATTTCCACTACATGTTCTTAATGTCCCCTGGGAATATGGGGGAAGCGCCCAGCCATCTCCAAAATCTGTTTGCCATTCCTACATCTACATGTTCTGAAAACTTAGTGCAACATAGATTTTCAAGATTAAGATTTTAAGCTCTAGCCCAACTACATGGGTGGTTGATGCTGTGTTAATTCTTACCAGTGTTTTGAAAACCGGTCCGGTTCGAACTGGAACCGGCCGGTTTGACCGGCCAAGTGAAATGGAACACCTAACCGGCGGTCAACTCGGACCGGGGTCTGGTTTGGTAATGAACCGGCCAGTTCATTACCAAACCGGCCCTAATCGGTCGGTTCGGTAATAACCCGGCCGGCCAGTCAAGTGTTGTTAAAAATCCACTTTCAGCCTCATTGTCTAACATTCAGAATCAAGTGATCAAGAAGAAACTTCAAGGGTTTAAGGCTTTAAGCACCCAGATGGAAAGCTAGTAGTTGGAGCCCCTGCATTGATTGCTACTAGTGCTGCAAATTGTGTCAAGCTTGTCAGAATGGTGTTGGGTTACATCTATCTTTGTCACTTTCTGCTCTTTTTGTTTGGCTGCCATTTGTTTAGAAAAATAGTCTTCTTTCTGCTTGGCTTCTTCTTGGGCTTTCAGCCACCTTCAGGCCATCACCTTCAGATACTCTTGTATAGCTCCCTTTACTCTTGTAGACTGGAACAGAATTGAATTGGGCCATCAGAGGGGATCATAAAGAATAACAAAGGTTGACTGGCAATCATACTGTGACCTGAGTATACAATGTAAAAAGTAGCATCTCTAGCAGGTATGATATTTAATAAAATTAAAAAGTTAGACTTGTATTTGTTCTAATTTTTTAGCTTCTTTCTTTTTATCATAAAAGAATTTCTTAAAGTAGTTCCTTGACAATAACAAACTCCCTGACAAAATATCAAAAAGCAGTCTTCTAAATGTGAAGTCTCTACCTGAAAGAGGCAATGGAAATTTTAAAAAGTTCGCTGATAAATTTACAAAAATATCTGTGTACTGAATTCAAAGTCCCTAATATGTGTCTAATGGTTTCAAATATACATATTATGTGTCTAATGGTTTGAAATATAGCTTGGAATGTTAAATATAATTTTTATGATTAAAATTGTAATTTTTTTTGTATTTTTTAATAGTCTGGTTCATTGAAATCAAACCGCTCCGGTTCATTACCGGTTCCGGTTCCGGTCCGAGTTGACCCCTGACCGGTTTTATTCCCGGTTCCGGTTTTTAAAACATTGATTCTTACATGGTTGTGCTCAAATTACTGTATTGTCAGACTATTGTTTAGCTGAATTTATAGGACGAAAAGTTAAAACACTTTACATGGTTGTCTGTTCCAGCTAGTCTTCTATGCAGCTTTTGCTTAATGCCGATATCCATTAATGCATTTTTGTTTTACCAGGACTACTCACCAGTTTGAAATCCATGTTGTGTGTCTTGTTATTTTAATAGTCCGTTTATTAAGATGATGCCTTTCATCCAACTTACTGTTTGGTTGCAAAAACATGGATTCAGGCACATCAAGAGATACTGGCTAAGTTGGTGAATTTGATTGGTATCCCATCAATCATGGAGGTATGTTTGTTTCTCAATGGCCAAGTTTTAACAAAGATTAAAAATATATAATTTTAGGTCGAATGGTTTAGGGCATTTATCTGGATTTGGGTGTTTCGAAAGCCTGAAGCACACTTTCTGTATGTAGCACATGTTACATTCATTTAGTTGTCATCAAAATTCCACAGTTTTCCTTGAAATGCCACTTGTATTGTCAAAATTTTGCTATTTTCCTTGAACTGTCACTGACTCACTAGTTATTTTTGAATGGCAACCAGGTATTAATCAGGCTAGTTGGAGCTGACAATCATATGTATACATATCATGTCGATGCTTTGCAATGGTTAGCTGATACTAACTTGCTAGAAATGCTTGTAGATGCATTGAGCTCAACGGTGAGTCCCATGACTTATCGTTCTCTTCACATTAAAATCATTGAATATTCAAAAATCTCTAGTGTTGGTTGTCCCTAATTATGTCCATTACTGTTTTTTTCATTGTTCTAAATAGAGTTGTCCTGGAGTACATCAAAATGCAGCAGAAACACTTTGTGCTATAACTCATCTTGCTCCATCTGCACTGGCCTTGAGGCTTTCCAGCCCAAGGTGTGGCTTTGGTTGTTAACTATTCCTGTCTGCAATTGCTTGATTACTGTATAACTTGTGGTCTATGATTAGAGATCTTTATGACAGTATCGCTCAGTGTATTTTGTTTTCTGATCAAATTTATCTCTGCAGCTTTGTAGAAAGGCTTTTTTGTAATGCCTTAGAGAACCCACAATCAAAATCTACATTAGTGCATTCATTGTCTGTATGTATCTCCTTGTTGGACCCAAAGAGATCAACATATGCAGCAGCTGGTGCAGTTTGGGGAAATCACATCAGTGAGCCAGTTATAGCACCAAATCCTGAGACAGTGGATGGCATGCTACATGGCCTTGGTAATGATTACAAGAAACATTCTTAGAAATATATATTGTTCATGTCTCTTCATGTTGAACAAGTGTTTTATTTGTCATTTTGGCTAAATGAAGATTTTGTTTTGAAGTTGTCTTTTTAATTTTTGGATATAAACATTGGAATATTCTTTGTTAATTGCAATGGATTTTGCATGCAAGTTAGTATCTTTAATAGACAGTCTAATGCAAATCTAAATGAAGCATATTGCATTTTTCTCAAATAGGCAACGAATGGATCATGGAATTCGATGGGTGAACGAATGCCAATGAATTTATATTTTTTCTAGTAACACGAGTCAGATGACATCAATATGTTTCAAAAAATGGGTTAAGATCTATGATATTCTATATCCTTTATGAAGGTGTGGCAATTGCTTAACTCATCCTTCCTCGAGTCACAGAGGCCGGCCTTGGTTGATCAGCACATTCTTGCCATGTCAGTTAAGGGCGGAACAATCAGTGGAGTCTTGGTTGGTCTGAGACACTCTGATCAATCAATGAGAGCAAGACAATGGACTAGAAGTATGTGCCTGAGGCCATATACGCAGACCCAAATATTGAATTCTGTGGGCTACCATTCGACAATAACTGACATAGGATGGTTAAGGTGTTTAAATAATCCTGTTGTATGAATACACATAATGTATTTTAGATTGTGTGCTTTAATAATCTTGAAGTCAAGATGTAGTGAAATGTAATATGTATTATTCCATAGGTGAATTTGCGGTGTTAAAAGTTAATGGGGACAGCGATTTTTCTTAAAATCATGTATATCTATGGATGCCAAACTAATAGCATATAATTGCCCATACATGTTTCCCCTTGAATATTTATCATTATTTCTGTTGCATACATGGAACTTGTTGATGTTTAAACATTTGTTGCTGGAGCATGTTAAATTCTAATATTGTTTTCTGTGAATTCTATCTTTTATCTAGATGTAAGGCTGTTTTGGATTTTCGGGTGCTGTTATAGATTAGTAGCTATGTCCCTACAAAATAATTTTAAACACAACCTTTTTGAAAGGTGTTAGCATATATTGACACCAACTTAGACTCCAGGGGAAAAGACACATATGCTCCACTGGGTACCTTGAGTTATTGGATAGAATATGGCCAAGTGAGAAACATTTTGTGCCAATAAAACTCTCATGGTTAGTTCCACTTTATCATTTCCATTCTGGGATCCAACTAAAGCTCGCATGGCCCAAGGTCATAAAATTGTAGCTCCACCAATTTACTATATCTTCAACCCCTCTCATAATATAATTGATTGAGGGTGTTAGTATGTGTAATAGTGCTTTGTGGCAACTTACGTGGTGTAATTTTGGATGTAATCCTTAATGGTACCTTTGAGGGGTTGTTTAAAAGGCTCAATAAGCTTTAAGAGGTTCCTGACCCAATGCAAGAGGTCGACTGGTTCTGTAGGCCTCATTTTTTGACCTTGGAGATCACCAAAGTTCCAAATCTATATTTTTTGGCCAAGCTACAACAGGGTTTATCAACTTTAAACTTTAGAGCACACACACGGTAGTCTGGAATACTGATGTGGAGACTGAGTATGTCGAATTCTGGGAATAGAAGCAATTTTTTGGGATTTTTGCTAATTTGATGTATGGCATTATTGAAGCTTCAAGGGGCCATATCTGTCATATAAACTCCGATTCAGGTCAAATGTTTTTTGAAATTTAATAGTTGTTCAAGATCTTTCAGATTTACAGTCTGTTATGGAAAATTTGACAGTCAGTTTTGGTCTATATTTTGGTACAATGGAGGTCATGGTGGAACGTTTACCAGTTTTTCATGGTAAGGGGTATGCTTATTGGATTGTTGTTCTCAATGAAATTTTGAGTTTCGAAGGTCTTTGAATGCTGGTCAAAGAACCTGTTGCGCCTAAAACACACATGCACATGGGTAAGTCTCCCAACTGCCATGTGTGTTCCTAAGGGCAACTATGAGTTAAGAACCCATTGTCACCTCGGTCTTAAACTCCTCCGTTTAGACCACAACCCCTAAAGGTCAAGGGGGGTAGTCTCTAATTACTAAGTTTCTTTATGTTTTTGTTGGAGTTGTAAGTTACAAAGATAAAAAATGACAAGCAGTGTGCAATTATGCAA